>OX376156.1:20000-1220000 GCA_947363495.1 Euzophera pinguis | reverse complement strand
GTCTATGGTCACGAAATGTTGGTACGAAATAAAAATATTCCTTTATATAAACCATCGTTTATAAAATAAAAACTTATTTGGACTCACAGGCATCCTCTAGTAAAGATATCCAATAACGAAGGCCTAGCATGGTACTGACAAACTGTCATCTCAAATACGATTGAGAAATCGAATTGGCACAATATGTTATGTAAGGCGATGTCGCTCACTCGTATTTGGATTAAGACATCATGGTAAGCCCCCTGTACCTTAAATAGGGTATTGTTAAACCATTTTAAAGTTCACATATCAGCGCAAACTATTATTTAGAAAAGGCAGGATTCATGAGGCCTCAGATTAGATTACAACTCTGGCGCACCCACCGCAACCACTATTGTGTTTTCTGTAAGAATTACTTTGCACTGTTTTATTTTTGTACATTTGAGTCACTCAAAAATTTAACCATTTGACCTTTCTTTACATTGTATATTTACTTTATATGTGACCCATTGTACTAACTGTAGTACCATTTTTACACATACACATCACATATAAAGTAAATATACAATTGGACAGTTCCAAGGCCGCTGTCTTATGTCATCTTCCGGTTGCATCCTCATTTATTTCTATTTACGTCCTTATCTATAACTACATTCGCGCAAGTTTTTATGGCTCTTTTTAGCGAGTCGAGTCGACTTTGGCAAATTTTTGTGACAACTAACATTCCGCCACTGTAAAGGCATTTTAGTGGTTCAAATTATTAGTCCTCAAGAGTGCTGCTGGTGGTTGCACGTATGGCAAGACAAGAATTGTGTTGAGTTTTCTACTATCAATTAATAGACATTCTGCAAATAAATTTCATTAATTCCGTTTGAAAATAAATAGGGAGAATAATAAGACAGGAAAAAGCTGTCTCGTTAGTGCCATTTTTGCCTAACAATAGACCACTCCCATCTTCCCGTAATATTATTTTAGGAGATTATGGAACAAATGATTTAAACAACCATGCAGTCGTCGATCATAAAAATAAAATCCAATCGTTTCGTACTTAAGTAAATTATTTGACTTGCGATAACCCTGGACTCAGAAAGTTATGAAATTAGAATTGCCACCTAAAGAACGTTACGAATGGTGAATATGGCAAATGAGGATAGAAAGCTTTTGCCCAGTAGTAAGACAATAATCGATAAAAAGTCTATCAAAATTCCTTACAACATTAAACAGACCAACTTATTCGTGTTCTTGTTTCTCTCATCATACCACATCTATAGACATGTGTGTGAGAGCAACAAGTTGGGACCATTAATTACACACACAGACAGGCAGACAACGCAGACAGCGCGACGCTGCCAGATTTACGTTTCTGGTCATTTTCAATGTGACAGTAAGCGAAATGGAAAGGGCGCTAAAATAGGGCGTTGTTTAAAGACTGGTGAGATACTGTATCACTAGTAATATTATCCTCTTTTTCATCTTTACTCATTCCCGTCAGATTGGGTCGGTTCTCCAGTTCAATTTGCACCAGGACCAGACTGATCTGGATTTGTAGGCTTTCCGCTTTTAACAGCTTCGACATGCCAGTCTATAGCCGTCCTCTGCCTTTCTTTCTATTATACTTACAGCTTTCCTTTAAATTTTATACAACTTAAGACATGCATAATTATAGAACTCGAAAATTCAAACGACAAGAGGCTAATAATAATAAAATTCGGGACTTGTTCAATCAGTATCGATGTTTTACCGCTTGCCTTGACTTGGGTATGCTTTTGATGGTAGCACAGTGTTGAGTAAACCTTGGTCTGGAGTGAGGAGTTATATAATGTAAACACTTGGACACTACTAAATAATAATAACAATAAACACTTTATTGCAACAGGAAAATACAATTTTGAGACACATACATGTAGACATAATGATGTGCGAAGGTGTGTGTCTTATTATTTAATTTGGAACACGAAAAATATAAGTACAACAAAGTCTTAAATAATTTTCACTGCAAATGTGATACACTTGGAACGACACAAAGAATACTGACTGCAGTAACCTGTCGAAGTTAAAATCAATAGTACCAGTCAGACTTAGATTATTTACCTACCTTTTGAAAGGCGTCCAAATAAATTGTGACAATTCTCTTAGAATTATTAAGAAATAAAACTAAAGACTGTTTTGAAGTAATCGACAGAAGAAGATCGACAGTCAAGAGGAATCGCATATTATTATTTTTTTAGTAATGGGCTTTACGGCCATGGATACAAGTCCTTTATAGCCCTTCTTAATTTTTCAATCTTCTTCATTCCTACAGTGTGGTTTCGTCAAGTCCTAGTCAAGTCTGGAAGTCTAGTCGGTAGTCCACCCAGTCAGAAGAATTAGGCTAAGTGAAGTGGTAGTAAAACTGCACGTAGCGATTACTAAAGAGCTTTTGGCAACAAGCATGAAACACTGTATCACTTCCCAACACTCACTTTGCCAATAAAACACTCAAACACTCAAAAAACGCAAATTTTGGCAAATAAAATACAGCGCCGAAACAGCTTCTCGCCAAAAGTCAAGGAATCGCAGTTTATATCATA
The DNA here is from genome assembly GCA_947363495.1 of Euzophera pinguis. NCBI lineage: Eukaryota > Metazoa > Arthropoda > Insecta > Lepidoptera > Pyralidae > Euzophera > Euzophera pinguis. The sequence continues at coordinate 1,217,451 of OX376156.1, read as the reverse complement.
GACAAAAGGCAAAAGACAAACTTGCCGTATTGCATAGCTCATAGATCTAATTGAATAAAGATTCGATTGAATGTTTTCGTAGAATCAAGACACCGAAATAAAGAGACGAAATGTTTGAACAGTAGTATTTATAGCCGTGCCAATAGACTGATGTACAGATTGATTGATCGATTTCTGCGCATTGTAGTAGCGATATAGACCTAATTTCAGCCATTCAAAGCTTAGCCAGTTTGTATTCGTTTAAAATTTTAACGCGATTGTGTCATTTATTATTGTGAGTTAAGTTTTACAGAAAAAGAAAACCGGAAATTAAATTAAGTAAACTTATATTCAAGGACTTTTATTCAATAAAAAAGAATTATTTACCTAAAGTGGTACAAACCCTACCAGAAACAACAAAAATCAAAAGAAAAAATACCATTGAAAACAAAACGTGAGTGGTAATGAGCCTTTGAGTCTCAGGAGAGACTTCGCCTCCATAAACGTGTTCTACCGCTTGTTTAATGGGCTATGCTCGGAGGAATCGTTTGACATGCTGCCAACAGCCACTTTTTACCATTGCACCTCTCGCCATCGTCAGGGATTTCATCCCCATAACTTTGGATCCCATGTTATCGCGTACAGTACGCTTCAAACGGAATTTCCTGCCTCGTACACTGAGATTATGGAATGAACTCCCTGCCATGGTTTTCCCTAGTGACTATATAACATTGAGCTTTCAAAAAGAGCGTGAAAATATTCCTTTAGGGTCGGCAACGCGCTCGTGACACCTCCGATGTTGCAGGCGTTCATAGGCTACGGTAACCACTTACCATCAAATGGGCCGTACGCCTGTATGCCTACTTAATTGTATAAAAACACGTGATAAATGAAGTAGCTTGAACACGGATAAACACGATAAAGAAACTAAAAAAAGATTGGTAGCACTTTTAAAACCTAAAGCTATATAGATGCGATGAACATACATACTTACATACATACCATCACGCCTTTTTTTGCTGTAGGGGTAGGCAGAGACCACGGATTTCCATTTGCTACGATCCTTACAGACTGCCCTCGCTTCTTCTACGCTCATCACTCTCTTCATACACGCTCGTCGATTACGGGTACTCCTGACATCTCCCTTTTTTAATATGTCTGCGATTTGCTCGCAGTATGTTCGCGATGAATAATAAATGTAAATATAAGAAATTTAGAGGTACCACAGAGAGCTATAGATAGAGAGGTGCCGAAATTGGCACCAATATCCTTTAAAATTCCATGTAACATTCGCCAAAGCCACATCTCTGCAGTTGTAACAGTTTTTCTGTGACCTACTTCGAAGGCATCAATTTCGTAAGGTTTCAAAACAGCGTACGTATAGAAGTAAACTTAACTAAATTGTTGTTCTGTTCTTTATGCACCATATCCGTATCTCTCCTTTCTTTTATATTACAAACTAACCTAAGGTTGCCTGGAAGAGATTGCTTGAGCGATAAGGCCGCCTTTTGTATACATACTGTGGTCACATTTTATGTAACATACTGTGTTTACATTTTATGTAACCTGGGTTCTAAAACCTTACATTTAGCAGCATAATCATAAAATGCAACAATAAAGAGACTATCCACAAGATAAAAATAAAAATTGTGCCGCGTTAATGTGCAATAAAAAAACAAAATAGAAATTTAAGCACACTTTGCACAGTTTCAATGCAAAGTCATATTATGACACAATTTATTTATTTTTTACCTATATCAATAAATTTAAAAGTAAAATAGATAATAGGAGGGTAAAAATATGAAAAGGTGCGTAGTTTTATTTCCCCTACAGCTTTATTGCTATACTCTTACAGTTACTCGCGAGGATAACCGACACTTTTGAAGTCAGACCGGCTACCGATGCTCCACAGACGAGCTACCGAAAATAAACAGTGTCTAAATCGTCTAAACAAGAATTACACTTAACGGGGTCAAAATAACTGTTAGTCTGTTGATCACGGTGATCATTTTTTTTTTGGCTTTATCTCGTGTTCATAGAGTATGACTATTTTTTGTAATTTTATTCTTTTTTTTAAATAATTTATAATTTTGTGGCGACACATGGCATAATTTAAATAACGAGTGGACCGTATCCCTGGTTATGTTCAAAAATATAGACTGCTGGGGTGCTTTACTTATTTTTAAATTGTAAAATTACTTAAACATAAACAAAAAATTGCTACGACTTGTTTTAAACCTTAAAGTTACCTAATTAATAGATAAATAAAATGTTCTGAATATTTGCTTAAAATAGTGCAAAATATTGTATTTAGTTGAGAGCAAATTAAAAAAAAAAAAAAAAAAACCTTGTTTTAGGTAAGTATTTCTGCCTACAAGTGTAAGATGCATTTGCGGTATTTATAGCAATATTTAGTACAATGCAGATGCATTGTAGTACTGTTGTATAATATAAACATGCTTTACCACATGCGTAAAGGATATTTTAGACACTCCTTTTGATGACTACCCTACTTCTAATACACAGCGAAATTTGCAAAATTAAAACCAACTACTTTCATTAACATGTCTGTAATAATAGGTTGTAATAAGATAAAATTAATACTTAAATAATGAAGCCTTTCGAAATTAATTAGAAACAGAATTTTGGCAATTGATTCGTCTGTTAATTCGTACTAATATTATAAATGCGAAAATCTGTCTGTCTGTTACGCTTTCACGGCCAAACCACTGAACGGATTTTGATGAAATTTGGTATGAATAGTTGAAGACCCGGGGTCAAACATAGGCTACTTTTGCACGCAGGCGGAGCTGCGGGAAAACAGCTAGTAACAGAATAAAAAAGATAATAAAGAATTAAAAACGGGATAACAGATAAAAAGATAGATAAGATTCTCTTTATTTTATCTTATCTTTTTTATCTGTTGTTCCTGTTTTATGAAAAGAGAACCACAAGGCTTCTGAAGCCCTATTTGTAAAATGTATAACCTATAATATATCGAGTAGCGATTGTGGTGGAATAAATGTAACTGATACGTGAAAACTGGTGGTAAACTCATTATATTTGCGATTTTACAAAATAATACAACAAGAGTGAAAAACAATGGATCGAGAAGCAGATGACAACTGACATAGCTAATAAAGAAACATTATGGTACAAAGGACAAAGAGTTTGTTAAAAGAGTTTGTAACAGCGATTATGCCGAATGAAACCATTCGTTATCGAACGAAAATAAATAAATAAAATCATTCCATTCGCTTGGCAAGAGTCATACATTATAAATATAGAGGTCCAGGTAATCAATGTTCTTCGTACGTTCGTAGGACGTTCCTAAAATCAAATTAGCTAGGTTACAGGGAGCGTCAAAGAAAAAGTGGTAGTCAAATAAAAAGAAAACTTTATGACTGCTTTCTACTGAAGTACTGACACAATGCATGTATGTGTGAAATATAGCGATAAGTTGATTTACACAGTGTAAACGCCTAACGTTAAACGCTGCGATATGAAATCGAGTGTAATTGCCGATAATAATTTATGATGAAAACATACAACGTGCAATCTTGCATAATGCCGCAAAATTACCACGCGGGCCGCGAACACAGTGACGTCATAGCACTGTAGTATAAAGGACATTTTACACTTTACCTGTCAACTGGATAATAAAAGCTATTTATGCGGTATCATCAACTTTACTGGTTACAGGCGCTAAGATTATAGTCAACAATAAACATTATAGAAAAATCAATGCTGCTCATAGAACCTTCCCTATAGATATCTTTGCATTAAAGAAATGACTTGCACGCAGCTTGTACTAACCATTTCACGCATTTATTCTATAAACTCCTCACTTACACCACTACAGTGCCTCTTTACACTATGAGTAGTTGCAAACGAAGTCGCTAGCTTATGTGGTGAGAATCATGTACTTATATGATATCTGTAGGTCCCTACTTAACTTAGAATTTATAAGGTAGAGAGGCACAGATATACCAATTATATTTGAAACTGAGTGATAGAAGAATGAATAGGATTAAAACAACTTAACGCATTCACTGCTAGGGCTGCCAACCGTACTATATTAAATAGTATTTTACTATGTTTCAGGTCTGCGTACCATATAATGTTGAACAAAAATATAGTAACTATGATTGCTTCCGAACTTCTTAATATTAAATCGACAACAACAAAATATTATTTTAAATCAAAAAAAAAAACAAATCGTTTAATTTTTGCTATGGGATTTCGGTAAGATCATAATTTCACCTATTAGCTAGTTGTTGTTTCTTAAAAAAGGTTGAGGTCCTTAATGAAATAAAATAGATATGCTAAGAGAACTAAGACATCGTGAAAAGTATAAGATTATTTCAAACAATGTGGCAATCAATGAGTAGAATCCCCACAAATACTTTTATACAGAACATTGTTAAAAATTGCAAGAAGTTTAGTTTGATCTACAAAATTAATAGGTAAGAAGAAATAGGTATATCTTTGTGTATTATTTCACTTTTCCCTAAAATACTATATTTTTTAGAAATGTACTATATTCTAGATAGGTTATTTTGAAAAATACTATATTTCGCCACAAAAATGTTGCCAACCCTATTCACTGCATATAAATTATAACAATTCATTTTCAATTGTTTACGACGCACATGTGCGTTTCCGGCACTGAACGTATTAAAACGGTAAAATAAAAGAGAGTAATAAACATAAAGAACTAAGTCGATCTAACATACACATTCCAGAAACTTGTCCGTCAAACCTAACATCACGAGTAGTGTAAAAGATCTCTTACCCATTAGAAACATCCCGGGTGGTATACGACATCAAATTTCATGCCAATTTTCTTCGATACATTGAAGTCTGCATAAATACATTTGCTTTATGATTTGATACTTGTGCAGTAGTGTACGTGGTGAGCTCGAAATAGCCGCGGGTGGGGGTATGCGGTTGGTCTCGCATCGTATAGAGTCGTTTGCAAATTAGGCCCCATCACATATTGGCAAATTGTAGAGCGTGTAGTGCCTTAGGTGATCCGGTGTTTGAGATAGGATGAAGAATGTATGAAAGACTGATTGTTTGAAGAACAAACAGTTGAGTATTTTTATTTATTTTTGGTGCAGGTGAATATAAAAGAAAATACTAAAGTCGTTCTGCAAACTCCGTAAATAGAACCTCGCTTTTAGATTTCTTCAGACCGCAAGTAGGTACTGGGTCCATCTTATGCCGAATCTTGGATAATAGTCAATGATTTCCAGAATAGACTCGTTAAGAAGAAGATTAGGTACCTGGCGGCGCATAGCTGTTTATTGTATTGGTATTTAAATTGTGTATTTTTTATTTATGATTCAATACTTGCAATATTGTCTAAAAATATAATTAAAAAATGAAGAATTTTTAGTTGAAAAAGTACAAACAAGGTAAATAGAATATATCTCTATTGTGAAAGCTATAACGTAAGTACAGCCAAGGACTTAAGCATAAGCTACATGTTTATAATGTACCAGACTGACGTCTCAATTGGTGGTGGCTCAGTGATACGCTATACATGCAGGCATGCCTAGCACTGATTTTCAGCCACCACCTTCTGAGGCCCAGAACAAAGATTTTAACCCAAATAACATTATCCTTGACTGGTGTCTTACTACCATCTCACACCCGCATCCAAGTCTGAGATTCAAATTCAAGTAAGTGAGCAAGATATCGCCTTACACACCATATTGCAAATCCCACCCACTTGCACCCGGATGGAAACAAGAGATGATAGTAATCCACCTGTTCAATACTGTTACCTATATCTATGGCAAAAATTTACAGTTTATAGTCTGTGACTGATGGTATGGAATCTAGCTCTAGACTGAGATCTAGTTCATTAACATAACCTAAAACTAAGTCTTACAGTTGTTACGTGTGAAAAACTTACAGAAAAAATAGAACAAATAAAGACAGACACACAATGTGTTTAAAATAATAAAAAACAAACACATCAGTATATCGTGTCATTTGACATGATTAACGATGACTCATGTCCTATTGTGTGCGTGGCAGTGTCATTGCCATAATCATGAAACACGCTGAAAATGAGTTTGAATAATTTAATAATTTTAAATCAGTCGCAATATTTTCAGTTTGTCGTGAACTAAAAGTATTAAACCTGAAATAAGCGTAAATTAAGAATCCTGAAAATAAACAGCAAACACCGCCATCTATCGAAAAGCAGCTGAACTAGTAAATAACCACAAATGCACTTACCCAAACAGCCCGAAGCATTAACTCCGTAGTGCTCCGGCAGACAGTCGTCGCAGCGAGGAGGCGCGGCGCCACTTGCGCACACGCACGCCCCCGTTGTGGTGTCGCAGTCGTTGTTCCGTGCTGCTATGCCGCAGCGGCATGATGGACAGCCTTCTTCTACTCCTATGTAATAAAATTATCATTCAGTTGCAATGGAAATCTCTTCTAACTCAAGCTTTTTATACGATTACGTTGACAGATAAGATAATGGCCCGCAATTCATCAGCGATCACCGTAGCCTGTTTATGTTCCTTCATGATACCACAGATTGCAGAATAAATGCTATTATGATATTTTGAGAGTATCACTCGCGTGCTGCCAACTCGAGGTTATTCCGCCAAGTAATTAACCTAAACCTCTCTTTCAAACTGGATTGACCAATGTTCCCACCTGACGTTTGAGGCAGATGTAGTTCTAACATGAATGTTATCTAGCCTTGAAAGGACCAAACTCCAATAGTCTGTCTGTTGCCACTTAGAGAAGCCGTATCATCTTATCGCATTTTAGTAAAAACATTCATTTAGATTCGGCAATGCTCTTGTAACACAAGTGATGTCTGCCTAGTGCCATCTTTCAGTGCAGAACCAATAACCATCCTAAAATACTCTCTTTTACCATGTCAATTATTACCTACACAGACTGTTACTATACAAGCAGTATCTAGTAGCCGCTTCCTCGAACCTGTCCTCATTCAAGACTGATTAAATTTCTTACCACCATGTCCTTCAGCGCATACATCACAAGCCCGACCAGTCCAGCCTTCCCGACATGCACACTGTCCAGTTCTAGCGTCACAGGCGGCCGCCAGTGCTCCCAAGCCGCAGCCGCACGCCACACACGCGGTGCCCGCCCCGTGCCAGCCTTCGGGGCCGAACCAGTAACCTTCCTGCGACAAAATCACGATCAAAATGACCATTCCCGTAGGCGTCTCGTAATAAATAAAAAAGTTCGCTCAAGATTCTGGATTTCCCATTATCCATTGTGTGCTTTCATTGACGGCTGATGAAATCGGAGGCATGTGGGGATGGATGGATATTACCAATTTAAGCCTGGAAAAGCAGAATTTGAAGATGTTTTTGTTTTATTTTTTGGTCATCTTATTCGATTCTGATTTATGTGATATACAAAAAGCTCAATTTCGATCGCTTTTTGAGATGCAAGCCAGGCGGTGGTTAGGTAGTTTTGACATCATATTGGGTCGATTGCTCTTAGAAAACTATTTAAACTCAAGAATGGGACTTGAAAGGATATGAAAGATAAAACGATTAAAAATTTTGAATTATATTTATTTGTATGACATAATTTTCCACTCTCTTTTACCATTAAACCACAATACTAGTAAAAAATTTTAGATAATGAGACTTAGTTGAAAACATATCCTATCATACAAAATGACGGAGTTATGAGATAACAAACAGAAAAAAAAAACAATTCACTCGAATTGAGAACCTCCTATTTGAATTTTGGAAGTCGTTGAAAATTACCTTGCACTGGTCACACCGTGCCCCCTCGGTGTTGTCAGGGCAAGTGAGACAGAGGCCGGTGTTCCTGTCGCAGGGCGCTCCGCCGCAGTCGCAGACCTGACAACTGCTGCCTTCAGTTGTTGGTGAGCCCCAGTAGCCGAAGTCGCAACTAAGAAATTATAAAACTTCATTAAGGTCGAATTAAACAAGTAACAGAGTAGATTGACCTCCCTTTCACCATCTAAATTCGCTGCATCATACGCAAATAATAGTACCTAATCGTAATTAAAGTCGTATGTAATTAGTAAGAAATTTTTCTACAACTTATCCAACAACTTTTTTTCAAATTACACAATCTGAAATCACAATAAAATATTGTGCATAATGTGGACAAACACGTGAATTCATTTATTTAACTAGTTAATTAAGAAAAGTTTTTTTCTTATTTGTAAATTCACATTTTGAAGAATACATATACATTATATACATTTTGAATACTGCAGTGGAGTTTGTGGCGCCGCTTCGTCTCCACTTGCGATTTGGAAGTGGTGGTAAATTTAATATAAGTAAATTGACATCATTATGTGATATTTATATCCTATATTGAAAAATAAACGATTTCAGTTCAACTTTATCCCACTTGGTCCTTATACAAAGAGTTGTCGGTGGTTTTGGCGAATTTTCCTAGTTGCTTCTTTAAGCTTGTGCTTCATAGCTCAGGGTACGTTTTCTTGGTCTTTCAAAGTCTCAATGTAGCGACTGGTGTTAACTTCTGTAAACCTTTTTACAGGAAAACATACCAATAGGATCATTATGTTTTTAACTACCAGTAGATACCTACTCCGAAGCACAGTGGGAATCTAGCGACTTCTGGTCTGATCTTCAGGTCGTCATCAGTCGTCAGTAAATGATGATGCGATGTCACAATGTGTCCAAATATTTGCCATCGCATTGCATGTTTTGCCAAAATAGATACAAATACGTACGCCATAAGATATATTTTTGAAAAACAAGCAATCACAAATATTTGGGCAAATGTGTGGTCGCGCCATGAAACTAACAAATCATACTAATATTATAAATAAAAAAGTGTGTTTGTTTGTTTGTCCTTCTTTCACGTTAAAACTGAGCAACGGATTGATGTGATTTTTTGTGTGGAGATAGTTGGAGACCTGGAGAGTGACATAGGCTACTTTTTCCGTGACACAAACGGAATTCCACGCAGGCGAAGCAGCGGGCACAGCTAGTAAAACAATAACACTCACTGTTCACAATGATCCCCAGTATATCCATCTGGGCACTGAGTACACACAAAGTCATCACCTTCAGCGCTGGCCAACGCGCAGTTGGGGCTGAAGTTGTTTGACGGCAGGTATAGTGGACACGCGCATGGTTTACAGGCACCCTGGTTGGAAGAGAGGAAATCAATAAAATTTATCGAACGAAAATCTTTCAAATCTGTATTCTCACAAACATGGTTAGTTTTGGTAATTTTTTAAGGGAGGTAAGACATTTTGTAAGGTCTGGTCCCCACGTCTGGGGAAGTACCTCCACCCTACAGAAGACCGCAGCCAAATAACACTGTGATGCAGTGTTGTGTTCCTGCTGGTGAGTAGGGTCGCCAGGCTCCAGAGGGGTCGCTGTGCTGACAGCGGGCAGGTCGGCAACGCGCTCGTGACATCTCCGGTGTTGCAGTCGTTCATAGGCTATGGTAACCACTTACCATCAGGTGGGTCGTACGCCTGTTTGCGTACTGATTTGTATAAAAAAATATGTAAATTTACTTATTTTGAAGTTTGCACGATCGTCCCCAGGTTCAGATTCGCTTGTTGTTCCACTGACAATTTACTTTAGCTTTGTCAGTTCTTTAGCCATGCAAGTTTTCAGCCAAAAATTCGTTTCCATTCTACTCTATAGTTTTAATATACTATAAAGTTTTGTTAATTTTTTTAATTATTATTCATACCTGTACAGGATTCCCGTAGTGTCCTGGCAAGCATCGTTCACAATGCGGTCCGGTGGTGTTGTGTTGACATGGGCCGCAAGGACCGTCAACTGTCAACAGAAATACCAAACTTGAGGGGAAACTCAGCAGTGGATACAAAGCTGGGGAGAACTGAGAGAGATGCAAAAAAAAGCTGAGTTAGCGATATTCAATTACAAGTTTGTTCAAGATTACAGGAGGAGGAGCAAGGTTAGGCTATTTAGATTCGTGTCGAGCAGAATTATGTAGACGACAAGGTTCAAAATTGAAAGAGTAATGTGATGGCATGATAGCATACTCATTGTTGAAATTTTGCACAGGCGATTATAAATAACAATTTAAATAGCAATAGTTTTTAGTAATAACAATTAAGGTGCTGGAGAAATCTGACTATATTGGAGCTAATATTGACTAATATTAGCTCTAATATACTCTAATTCTCCATATCCGAGGTAAGGAAAAGGTGTGGTGTGAATGAGGATGTAGTGACAAAGACAGAAAAAGGCATGTTAAAATGGTTTGGGCATGTAGAAAGGATGGATGAAAGGAGACTTACGAAAGGTATTTACAAATCAAAGGTGTCAGGAAAAGTCAGTAAGGGCCGGCCTCTGAGAACATACTGCGACCAAATCGCAGACATATTAAAAAAGGGAGATGTCAGGAGTACCCGTAATCGATGAGCGTGTATGAAGAGAGTGATGAGCGTAGAAGAAGCGAGGGAAGTCTGTAAGGATCGTAGTAAATGGAAATCCGTGGTCTCTGCCTACCCCTACGGGAAAGAGGCGTGATGGTATGTATGTATGTTGACTAATATTGACAGATTTTTCAGCAGCCTATTCGATGGAGTCATCCGGATTATTTCAAGCTTATAAGCCGAGGATATAGCTAGGCAAGGCAATATATTCGGACGAAGAAGAGTCTCGATGTTGGTTACGGGGACGAAAAGCGCTAAATCTTCAAGCATTCAGTAGCAGCAATTGTTTGTGTTTGAGCTCCATCGAGTATACGTAGACAAATTGGCTGGATTGCCGTTACTGGATTCAATTTTAAAACGAAGAAATTAAGGCATTAGCGCGATTGCCAGCTATAACTGACCGGAGCTGAATGGTTGTGTGTCCTAAAGATATGTCGTTGGGTTGAAAAACTGTACCTGTATTGAAAAAGTAGGCATTTTGCTAAGATGTCTTTTCTTATGATGTCCATATTACTATGTAGGAAACATAAGAAGTAGGTCTCAACCGATGGATAGAAGAAATTGACCTCAATGTTACAATACTTCATTTGTGATATGAGATCACAAATTATTGCTTACTAGCTGTTTCCCATAGCTTCGTTTGCGCCAAAAAGTGCGCCTATATTTGACCCCGGGTCTTCGACTATATTCATACCATATTTCATCAAAATCCGTTCAAAGCGTAACATACTGTTACGAAATCAAAAATAAATAAAAATAAAATGCGGTCCGCGGAAGTTTGAGTAGCGCTGTCCGCGGAAAATTCTCGTACAATCGTCGCGTGTTTCCATACGGGAATAATATCGCGAACGATCTAGCTAGTACATCGATTATCTCGCTCCGACATATTGCTTTGTCTCGCTCTCGCACTTCTAGTATGTACTAAGAGAACGAGACAGAGGGTATCCCTCTCTCTCTATTCCGGAGTAGTTGTGATCTTTCTAGAAACTTATGGAGCGGGTTTCCCGGGCCATATAAATATCGGAAGGTGCCTCAGGAGGGCAGTTCTAATTTAACTGAGCTACAAGTGCGATCAAGAAGCGATATCCGGAGCGAATAACAAGTGATACAAGCGACCTCGGCAAGTTATAGTGATTGTGATTAGCAAGTGTTTTGGACATTGTTAGTGATAAGTGAAGTGAAGTGACGTCGGCGACCATCCTTGTGGGAATAAACGTTTTTAAGAGTCATCAGGTGTTTTTCTCCAAATTGCGAACCCCGAGCTCGTAACAATTGGTGTCATAAGTGGATTTGGAGATGCCATTGACTCCGAGGGAAGACGTCACCAGTGAGGGTGTGAAGACGAGGGCGAAGCGTGCTGCGGAAGCCAGTTCTACTGGATCTGCTGACCAGGCCGCTCCCACCGCGGCCACCGGCCACCAGGTCACGTCCAACGCCAACCAGGCTACGTCCAACGCCTACCAGGACACGTCCAACGCCCACCAGGCCATGTTCAACACCCACCAGGCCACGTCCAACACCCACCAGGCCACGTCCAACGCCTACCAGGACACGTCCAACGCCCACCAGGCCATGTCCAACACCCACCAGGCCATGTCCAACACCCACCAGGCCACGTCCAACACCCACCAGGCCACGTCCAACACCCACCAGGCCACGTCCAACACCAACCAGGCCACGTCCAACGCCTACCAGGACACGTCCAACGCCTGCCAGGACACGTCCAACGCCCACCAGGCCATGCCCAACACTCACCAGGCCACGTCCAACACCAACCAGGCCACGTCCAACGCCCACCAGGCTGCGCCTATCTTTGATTTTGGGGAATTGATGCGAATGCTGGACAACAAATTTACAATGCTGGACAACAAATTTACAATGCAGGAGAAGCTTCAACAAAAGGCTCAACAACAACTCCTGTCAGCTATTGGTGAAGTTAGTGGCGTGATTACCAAATTACGCAAGGATGTTGATTTGGTGGAGGAACGCGTCACGACTCTGGGGAACGACATGGAAAATATGAAGACGGACCTTTCCACATTACAGAAGAAGTTCGTGCGCCTTGAAACAGCGGGAGTAGCAGTTGCATGTGGCGGAACAGTCATTGCCCACCACGGACCCAGCGTGAAATTGCCGCCATATGACGGAACCTCGTCCTGGACCGCATACCGTCAACAGTTCCAGACCATCGCAGCTGCTAACGGATGGGCAGATGAACAGTGCCTGACAGCTCTTACCGTCGCACTCCGAGGACAGGCTCTGACGGTCTTGGAGGTTCTTCCGTCGGGCAGTGGATTCAAGGACCTGCTGGAGGCACTGGAGTCGCGATACGGGGAACGGCATTTGGAGCACGTCTTCCGCGCTCAACTCCGCGACAGAGTCCAGCGCTCAGGAGAGGGTCTGCAGCAATGGGCGCTGGAAATAGAAAAACTCGTCCGCAAGGCGTATCCAGGGGCCGATTTGAAGATGTTTGAGTCCAACACCGTGCAGGCGTTCGTCGACGGCATCAAGGATTCGGGAGTCAGAGCTGCAGTAAGGCTAAACCATCATGCCTCATTGAAAGATGCACTGGCCCACGCTTTGAAGGTGGAAGCCGTCAGACATGACATTCGTCATTCCGCGACTCACAAAGTGCGCGAAGTAGTGGAGGAAGTTAGGGAAATAAAAGCTCCGCTTAGGAAGAGACCTGGATCCATGTGCTATAGGTGCGGCGACCGAGGACACCTACAAATGAACTGCCCAAAGATCAAGAAGCTTGAAGACGACGTGAAGGAACTGAAGATGAAGCAGGAGGCTTCATCATCGGAGAGGAACCAGGGAAACGAGTAAGAGCCAGGACTAGGGGGCGAGTACTGGCTGGCGCGGAGGAAGCCCCGACAACTATTATCTCTCAGGCATGCAACGGAAACAGTCTCGTAATATCTGGAACTGTAAATGGGATCAACTGCAGGATGACGCTGGATACCGGAGCATCAAGAACAATAGTCCGACCACACTTATTAAGGACCATAATGAGAAGTATGAGGAAACTGGACTGTCGGCTTCTTTCTGCCTCCGGCAAGCCAATACCCGTCCTGGGAGAAGTGTCTGTAAAAATGTGTATGGGAGAAACCACATATACCCACAACGTCATCGTGGCTGAAATTATGGACGATTGTGTATTGGGATTAGATTTCATGAAAAAGTACAACTGTAGAATAGACGTTGCTAGTGGTGTATCTTGAATGTGAAGAAGAAATGTGGTGAAGAAGAGATCATCATCCTAGGAGGCATTAACGGGAGAGTGACATGTTTAAGCAAACGGTCATACCTGGGAAAGCAGAAGCCCAAGTACTAGTAAAGTTACTAATAACAAGGAACAAGAAATCTACCGGATGCGTGTTGATTGAGGAGATAGCTAATAAACCTGCGGCTCGAGGACTCATGACCGCGAGGACTCTCGTGAAAGGAAGAAACACCGCAGTAGTAAGAGTACTTAATCTAGGCGACCAAGAGAGGGCCTTAAACAAAGGCGACATCATTGGAAAATGTGAGGACGTTGTCTGGCTGAAAAAGTGCAGTACAACACAAAGCACAGATACAACGAGTACCAGTGATTCTACAGTCAAGGAGCTTCTAAGTAACTGCAAAAGCAATCTAACGTACTCGCAGAGCATTAAAGCTAAGAAGTTTCTACTGCGCTACGCCGACATCTTCACCAGCCAAGAAGGAGACTTAGGAAGAACGTCGCTAGTACAACACAGGATTGACACCGGAAATGAGAGACCCATCCGACAGCGAGCGAGAAGAATCCCTATAGCCAAAGAAATAGAAGTCAAAGAGCTGCTGGCGGATATGGAAAGGAATAAAATTATTGAACCATCAGCAAGTCCATGGTGTTCACCAGTCGTGCTAGTAAAGAAGGACGGAAGCACGCGGTTCTGTGTTGACTACAGACGACTTAATGACATCACCAAGAAGGACAGTTACCCGCTGCCTCGGATTGATGACACCTTGGATATCCTTAGTGGCATGAAATGGTTTTCAACATTGGACTTAAAATCTGGGTACTGGCAAGTGGAAATCCATCCGAAGGATAAGGAGAAGACTGCATTCTCGACGGGCAAGGGATTATGGCAGTTCAACGTTATGCCATTCGGATTATGTAACGCGCCAGCTACCTTCGAGCGACTGATGGAATGTGTACTAGCAGGATTGGTAGGAGAAGCCTGTCTAGTATATTTGGATGACGTTATCATCGTTGGCCGAGACTTTGAGGACCACTTGCGGAACTTGGAGCAAGTCTTCGAGAAAATTCATGGAGCCAACCTTAAATTAAATCCGAAAAAGTGCCGCTTATTCAGGAACGAAGTGAGCTATCTAGGCCATGTCATTACCAGTGAAGGAATCCTGACTGACCCGGAGAAAGTGGAAGCCGTTCAGAAGTGGCCTACCCCCAAGGACAAGACAGAAGTACGGGCATTCCTTGGCCTTTGCTCGTACTATAGACGTTTCGTGAAAGGATTCTCGGAGATTGCAAAGCCATTACATCGACTAACTGAAGATAAACGTCAATTTAGTTGGGATGAAGCTTGCGAAATTGCCTTCGAAAAACTGAAGAAACATCTGTGCGAAACACCAGTCTTGGGATACCCTCAACCAGAAGGTCAATTTATAGTGGATACGGATGCAAGTAATACCGCAATCGGTGGGGTACTGTCTCAAAAGCAGGAAGACAGGGAAGTTGTTATAGCGTACTTCAGTAAGTCGCTGTCTAAACCGGAAAGGAACTATTGTGTGACAAGAAGGAAGCTCCTGGCAGTAGTGAAGACGCTACAACACTTCAGCAAATACCTCATTGGTAGGCAGTTTTTACTTCGCACGGATCATGCAGCGTTAAAATGGCTGTTGCAATTCAAGAACCCAGAAGGTCAAGTTGCTCGATGGATTGAACAACTTCAGGAATATGACTTCATTATCGAACACCGTCGAGGACAGGCCCATGGAAACGCGGATGCGCTGTCACGCAGACCCTGCCCAGAAGATTGTAAGCACTGTATCAGGCAGGAGTTAAAAGAAATGACAGTAAAGCTAACTCGGACAGAACCATTAGAGACCTGGGAGAACGATGCGATGAGAAAGGAGCAAGAGAATGATGATGACCTTCGGCACATCATCAGGTGGAAGGCACAAAGTAATTATCAGCCAAAGTGGAGTGAAGTTGCACCGACAGGCACTGTTTCCAAGGCGTACTGGGCGCAATGGGATAGCCTCGTTGTACAAAACGGAATACTCTACCGGAAATGGGATAAACCTAACGGCAGAGAGTTTCAACTGCAAATTGTGGTTCCAAGAACAAAAATACGTGGTGTTCTTCGGGAAGTACACGACGGCGTGTCCGGTGGACATTTGGGAGTCAAGAGGACGCTAAAGAAAATCCGCGAAAGGTTCTACTGGCTCCATTGTCGGGAGGATGTGGAGGACTGGTGCCGCAAGTGTACAACTTGTGCTGCCGTAAAAGGGCCACATACCAGGAGCCGAGGGAATCTACGACTGTACAATGTCGGTGCACCTTGGGAACGCATTGCAGACGACGTAGCTGGACCATTTCCTGTCACTGAATCAGGGAACAAGTATTTCATGGTTGTCATGGACTACTTCACTAAGTGGCCGGAAGTGTTCGCCATACCAAATCAAGAAGCTACGACAGTTGCAACCAAGATAGTGGAAGAAGTGATTTGTCGCTTTGGCGTGCCCTTGGAAATCCATTCCGACCAAGGCAGGAATTTTGAGTCACAGGTTTTTCAAGAAGTTTGCAGGATTATGGGAATGAACAAAACCCGAACCACGGCTTACCATCCTCAGTCAGACGGGATGGTCGAACGGTTTAATCAGACGATCGAGAGACATCTGGCAAAAATAGTGGAAAGCCATCAAAGGGACTGGGACAAGTACATTTCACTGTTCCTGCTGGCGTACAGAACAGCAGAACATGAAAGCATAAAGGCAACTCAAGGCATAAAATATGTCAACTACGGTCGTGAGCTGCGGTTGCCAGTGGACCTCCTAACAGGAGGCTCACCAGATGAACCTCAAAGTGTTCAAAACTACGTTTCTGATCTGCGTGACCGAATGCGAGAAATACACGCCGCAGTTCGAGAAAACGGGTTGCAGTCGAGTGAGAACATGAAGACCAGATACGACAGAATGTCGAATACAAATGGCTTCGAGGAAGGCGCTCTAGTCTGGCTTCACAACCCGACTCGCCGCAAAGGGAAATCGCCAAAGTTACAAACCAAGTGGGAGGGTCCGTACAAGGTGGTAACGCGACTAAATGATGTGACGTATCGGATACAGCGTCAACCAAGGGGAGCAAGGAAGATGGTTCACATCGACCGCTTGGCGAAATATCACGGAAGTAATGATGATGCTCGAGACGAGCATCTCTAAGAAGGGGGCAGTGTTACGAAATCAAAAATAAATAAAAATAAAATGCGGTCCGCGGAAGTTTGAGTAGCGCTGTCCGCGGAAAATTCTCGTACAATCGTCGCGTGTTTCCATACGGGAATAATATCGCGAACGATCTAGTACATCGATTATCTCGCTCCGACATATTGCTTTGTCTCGCTCTCGCACTTCTAGTATGTACTAAGGGAACGAGACAGAGGGTATCCCTCTCTCTCTATTCCGGAGTAGTTGTGATCTTTCTAGAAACTTATGGAGCGGGTTTCCCGGGCCATATAAATATCGGAAGGTGACTCAGGAGGGCAGTTCTAATTTAACTGAGCTACAAGTGCGATCAAGAAGCGATATCCGGAGCGAATAACAAGTGATACAAGCGACCTCGGCAAGTTATAGTGATGGTGATTAGCAAGTGTTTTGGACATTGTTAGTGATAAGTGAAGTGAAGTGACGTCGGCGACCATCCTTGTGGGAATAAACGTTTTTAAGAGTCATCAGGTGTTTTTCTCCAAATTGCGAACCCCGAGCTCGTAACAATACAGACAGATTTTCGCATTTATAATATTAGTATGGATAGATATGGAAGTACGGATTGCTTCCGCCTTTGCTCCATATTGTTAACAATGTTATAATTTCAGTTTTGTGATTTCCCAGATGTGGACAAGAAAGTTACATCGTATCGTACGGGTTAAGAGAAAAATACAGACAGGCCGTCAGGGCCATGCAGATGTGGGCACGATTGGTTATACATTACCAGTGTCACAGCTGGCGTGCCCGTTGCAGGCGCACGGCACGCACTCGAAGGCGGGCGCGGCGTGCGGCGCTCGGGCGCTGGCGGCGGCTCCCCACGAGCACCGCGAGCAGTGTGCGCCGTCGTAGCTCGCCGGACACGAGCACTGCTCGCGTGAGCGACCGGACGCACCGCGCCGGAGCTGGACGTGCTCGAGGCGGACCTGCCGGGAAACAACATTGTCATCGTCGTCGTCCTGTAAGCGTTACAGGAACCACGTCACGGGCCGAAAGGCGGTTTCGTAATAACTGTCATCAGGTTGCATAGGATTGATTAATGATTGTCATTCTAGCACCTTTCCGGTTGCATCCCAAGAGCCCAGGGTCTTTTTTACTACTTTTACGTCTCCTTCATTCTTCAGAATCCTTGACAGGGAATCTATTAGCACGCACGTCCTGCTTTGCGACGTCAACCCAGCTGTTTTTGAACGCGCCTCTTCTACCAGTGGCATGACTGGACATTTATTCCCAGTGTATATAATGAAGGAAACAAAACCATACTAGATCACAATAAAAAATTATGTCCCCTAGTCGCTTCAACTGTGATGAATTTCCATAAAGTCTTTCAAAGTATAAGGTTCGCTGATGTGCCTTAACGTAATGACTGGCATACTCTATCATTAAAAATTCTAGGATCACATAGAACAACAGCGACCCCCAGAGCACTTACAGATTTTCCATTTTAATATTTCGATTGTAATCGTTTTAATTTTAATTTAGATGACAACCTTTTTTCCTCGAAATGCAAATGAAAATAATTATCTGACATTATGGCAGTCATTAACGCTGAACCATAGAAAAAAAAAATGTGGTTAAACACTACATGGTACAAACCTCATCCTGGTCAAAATGAAAGTGCGCTCGCACCATAATCCCCTGCACATCACTCAGTACATCCATGAGTTGCACGCGCGACGCCAGCGTCGCGTACTCCTCGCCCAGCACGAACCAGCTGCCTTCCATCAACGGAGCCGCCAGCTGGATAGAGCCAGCGGCTTCGTAGCTAATGTTTGCTGACGCCAGCTTCGTACCGTCTGTGGAATGTGCACTAAGAGAAATTATAACATCTCGTTTCCTTCGAAAAAAAAAAAAACAAAAAGATATTGTCTCAAAGTAAAGTCTTAAGTCAAAGTATTTTATGAATGGATTCGTTTAGTAATATGAGCAGACTTTATAGGCTTTAACGTCTGTCTTGATCTTCTACCTATGCCAACTAAAGGCGCGTCCACAATGAAAGAGAAGAGTTGTACAAGCAATGAAAAGGGTCCGCATTTTCGTATATTCAATCAAATCTTTTAATAAAATTGATGTGACTATATTTGCGCTCGCGATCGTGTCAAATGGAGAAAAATTGGAAAGAGGTCGAGACCCTCAAAAGGTTGTAGCGCCGATAGAAGTAAGAAGTATTTTCACTGATAAGAAGCTGGGCGGAGTGAACTGTGAATTGACCAATTATAACGCAAATTTTTTTGTTCGAGTTTTTTGATTAGTGAATTCACACTCTGTTTCGCACTGTTAGAGATATTGGTTAACTTGCGACTAATTTCAGGGTCATTCAAGAGTCTTTCTCACCAGCAGCAATGAGGATGAAGTCCGGAGCTAAAGTCGGGTTCCCCTCAGTGTCGCCGCGCACCACACTCCAGAAGATGGTCGCCTGCAGCTGGTCTCCGTAAGCATCCAATTGTTCGCCTCGCCAGGACCGGGAGTACCAGTAGAAGTAGTCCCAACCTTCTACCTGTACAAATATTGGTGGTTAAATTCTTTATTTTAAGAAAGAATAATTGAGCCTCTATGGTAACATGGTTATGGCGTTTGCCCACCCCAAATATAACAGTAAATTGTTGTCGGTTTAGTTCAGATTGATCGCCTCCACAGAATGTCATTTTTACTAAAAGTTCTTTTGTGCTTAGGAGGATAAGATAGGGCAGGGGATCCTGATGCCACCGGTTGATAACAGTCGACACAGCTTCGTCCAAGAAACAAAACCACTAACTGATGAAGCCTCTCAGTCTAGAGTGGATATTTGGACGGAGAGATACCCTTCGGCCTCATCTCTGCCGCTATCGGAGTGCCTCCCTCCTGGACATGACCTGCCATGGCTTACATGGAAGTCTTTAAACAGACTCCGGACTCTCGTAGG
Source organism: Euzophera pinguis (assembly GCA_947363495.1). Taxonomy (NCBI): domain Eukaryota; kingdom Metazoa; phylum Arthropoda; class Insecta; order Lepidoptera; family Pyralidae; genus Euzophera; species Euzophera pinguis. The sequence goes on along the minus strand of OX376156.1, from coordinate 1,197,670 downwards.
CCTAAGCAAGGAAAACATGTTTAGGTGGGGCTACTGGTCGGAGGTGGCCTGCCAGTGCGGTGTCTCTCCCCAAACCCTGACGCATCTCCTGTGTTGTCCTGCGTGCCCAGCCACCAGCACGCTCAGGGACCTCTACGAAGCCACCGACAATGCCTTGTCGGTGGGGGAGTTTTGGTCCTCTGAAATTTGATAACAGCCAGAGTCGACTCGCAAAGAAGAAGGTCATAATAGTTATATAGTTGTGTGTGCTACGTCTGGTAATTGACATCTGTAATCGACTAAAATAGTAGGCAAGAAAGTTTATTATGTAACTTATAAAAAATCTTATAATATTTATCACCTCATAGCTGACAATGTACGGCTTCCCCTGTTCATCTACAGAAGACTCCAGTGTTTGATTTTCTTGGGCATCGCTCACTAGCCACGCCTCACCCAAAGGGAACAAAATCTGAAAACGCAAAAACATTTTGAATGACAAGTTATTTTTACGCGATTAGTTGTGCCTTGTGGCCCATAGTTTCACCTCTGACAAGCTTTCAACCTTTAAAAATTTGGGTAACGATTTTAGAAATTATTAAAAAATGGTCGGCAACGCGCTAGTGATATCTCCGGTGTTGCAGGCGTTCATAGGCTACGGTAACAACTGACCATCAGGTGGGCCGTACGCGTGTTTGCCTACTTAGTTGTATAAAAAAAAATGGGGGCATACCTCCATTACTCTCCTGTGGGCCTTTTGGTACACGTTGGCCAAGACTATTTTGGTTCGGTGTCTATTAAAAGAGACATCCTACACCCCGACAAAAAACATACAATACAATAAAAATACTCTTTATTGCACCAAAACAAAAATTTGCATCATGTAGAGGATACAACAAGTCGTACTTTAGTTTAACCTCAACACTTGCCGAATGCTGGGCAACAGTTTGTGCGGCAGTTTGGTGACGCAGAATGCCTATCGGAATTTTAAAAAAATCTCACTTACGTCTGGTTTCTCAGGCTGTGGATTTGGAGCAGCGATGCAGGAGTCAGTGATGTGAGAGCAGTAGCACGGCCGGCAGCCGTCCGGCAGGTCGGCGCTGAGGCCGAAATGTCCCAAAGAGCAGGTGTCACACCGGTCACCCATCACGTTTCTCTGAAACAATAGCAAATTTAACTATTGTGGAAGGCAAGATAAAGAAAGCCTAATGGAAGGACAGATGGACTTTGAAGATACTTTGAAGATTTGAAGACTAAGCAGCTATATCCTTTGCTACAGAAATAAAAAAAATAGTTATTTAATAACATTGATCTTTTACATCAATTGAGAAAGGGACGTGTATGTGCGGTTTCGATGTTCTGTGGTTACATCAGACATCTAGGTATATGACAGAAACGGATCATAATATTCTTATAATAATAGGGACATTCGGCTCAAACACCTACATTTTTCATCTTCATTTTTGCATAAATTACTAAATGAAATTGAAATTTCAGAATGTCGCTTATAGCACAGTGGAAGGAAGACACTTAAATATTCCTACTATTTCTTCTGTGCTGATAGAGCTTATCCAGTCTATTATAAAATCTAGAAATTTCATACCATACCTTACATTCACAAATGTCATCACAAATCCTCGTAGGGTCTACTATTCCCCTCGGATCACACTTGCAGGGCGGTTCCGTGGACGTGAGACAGTTGGGGAACACGGCGGAGGAGTCCTCGCAGGAGTCGCACAGGGAACCCGTGAAGCCCGGGTGGCAGGAGCAGGATACCTGATGACGCTTCTTGTTCCAGTGGCAGGTTCCTGGAATATGTTGAAGAGACAAGCTCGTAAATTTTTTGGTGTTCGTACAAAAAATAGGAACGCTTTTCATACAATCCGGCTTTTGCTAAAATGACAAGTAAATTTTTCATTGATGTCATTATAAGTCTTTCACTGTTCTGCAATAAGTAGTCCTATTTCTTTGATCTTTTTGGATAAGTGTTAAGTCGTTGGAGGGATTGATGCAGTAAAAGGTCGTCCAGTAGCGTAGTTTATTGCGTGTGTTTCAGGGGTAAGAAAAAAAGGACCGGCAAAGCCGAGTGCAACAGTATATATAGTCCAGAAGCAAGCGCCATCTATTGCTTTTGTACTGGAGTAATTAAAAAAGTCAAAAAGTCTATCTATATAAAGCAATATTACTAAAGCAAGATTGGGATTATCTTAGGTAAATCAATAGGTAAGAAATAGATGGCGCTTTTACAATTTTAACAGTCGTAGTTATTGATCCAGATCATGGACTTATGAAATAAAAACTCCATAAGATCTTTCGCCCTGTCATGACATACGCGAGCGTGATCTTCTCACATGCAGCTCCATCTCTCCTGAACAAGTTCCAACTCATCCAGAATAGGTTCGCATGCGGAGCCACGGGATCGCCCCCGGGCCTGCGTACACGCGACCTACACAGGGACCTTGAGCTTCCATCCATTTCGAGATATCTTAACGAAACGTCTCAACGTTACTTTGAGAAATGTCCATCCCATCCGAACCCGTTAGTTGTGCGGGCTGCCAACTACAGCCCGGCGAAAGATGTCCCTCTGCGGCACCGACGCCCGAGGAATGTTCTCTTTGACCCTGACGATCCCATTACGGTGGCGAACCTTCCCTTCGAAAACCCCTCGACTCAACGGAGTCCTGGGTTTTCCATAGGAACATATAACCGCACCCGCCGGCGAGTGCGACGTAGTAGGAACAGTAGACAAATTACTAGGTACCAGAAAAAAAAAAAAAAAAGAATCACGGAATCGAAAGTTTCCTTTTGCAATGATCTCACCACAGTTATCTCTTTTTCCTACTTCTTATTTGTGTAGTAAATAAATAAATCTTAATTCAAATCTTAATCGCTATTTTTTAACTTACAAACATAATAATAAAACAAATACAAAATTAGGTGTTGCCTGAGCTAGCCAGGGTGCTTGTGTTTCAGGCGTGCAAAAGCTAATTTAAACGTAATTTAAAATAAACAATTAAAAAAGTTACAATAGTAAAAATTTGAAATAAAACAATACCTACATATAATAAAACTATTAAACATTCCTCTTACGATTCTTCGTACGACTTCTTTAGAATAGACAATCTGTTTCACTCAAGTGTTTTAAATAAAAAAATGATCGTCGTATTTACCGTTAGAACCCTCAGGGTCACACTCGCAAGGCTGGCAGACTCCATCAGGTAGAACACTATAGTACCCAGGCAAACAACGATCACATAGTGGCCCAGCACGGTTTTCCTGAAAATTAAAATTCAGTATAACCCGACCAGTAAAACAGCAGGCTTCGCCATATTGCGGAAATATATTAGAACTAATTTCTTTTACTACAAATAAGCATTCGTGTAACATTCCGTCATCTCAACGTCATCTGCCAAAAAGAGACAGGAGTGGACGTTGTGTATTTTGTGATTAATTCCTACGATTTATTTATCAAAATGGCAAAAAATATTCATAGTAATGAGAAAAAAGTGATATAAGTATATTTTACGTGAATAAAAATGAAGAATTTATTTACAACATGTTACGATCAGTAGCGACGCCAATGCAGGTCAGGTATTTTCCTGGTTGGGCTATAATTTACTTTCAGAATGTCTCATAGTAGTAAAAAATACCTACAGGTAAATTTTTTCATCTTATAACTTCCATGCATTTTCATTGTTGATATAAAATTTGGTGTAGGTACTAGGTACATTGGTTGTTATTATTGCAGCATATAGAAGTCTGCGGGATATTCAACTCCTCAGCAACTTACATCAGATTTTGTGTTAGGCTCATAAAAAGAAGAGTGAAAGGTGATGATGACCCAAGTGAAGATTTTGTATCTGCCTGTCCAGACCTTTTGAGACTTTGTAAATTTAATACTGGCTTCAGTTGCTACTGACTAAACATGTGATCGGTCATCTATAAGTAATTTTTGTTTATCAAATGTTTATATCAAGTTTATAGCGATAAAGTTCATTCATTAATTCTAAATCATCTCAACTAGGTACTTCTGCTTACCGTGCAGTTAACACAGACAATAGCACCGGTATCGTCATAAGTACATGCTCCTCGGTCTCCACAAGAGCACTCCAGCTTGCCATCAGTGTCTGCGCAGGGCTCATGTGGTTGCCAGTGGCCGCCTGAACAACATCGAGAGCAATGGGGTCCACAGGTGTTGTGGAGGCAGTCGCATTTGGCTACCTGGAAGTCAACGCAATTCTTGTTAAACCGTACTTTAAAAAGTAAAGTTTTGATTTCGACAGGAATTTTTATTTAAAAATTATTAGGAAGGAACTATTCCTTAGAAAAACTTGAAGAGATCAAGAGCAATTTGAGAGTTTTGAATCGCCAAAATCCGATATGCTATGGACTGATTTTATAACTTTGGCAGATGCCTATATTCCAAGCTTCAGATCTCCAACGTAATCCACGGAGCAAAAGATTGCCACAAGTAGAAGGAGTTCGTCAAAAAGAGAGGACTCTCTCTCAGCAGTGAGCAAACGACTTTTGCTTCCTCCAAAAGGTGGAAGTTCCAAGATAAAGGCTTGTAGTCCTTAAAAATTTACTATAATATCTCTCTCTATAAAGTATAGCGAGAGACATCTTGAGCTGTTTATATTGTAACCTATGATGTCGTACGAGGGAGTTTATAATGAAACAACTTGTTGGTTATAGGTTTGAAGTTCCATTGTCAACAGGGTTTTTATACGTATTGATTGATTGGACACAAGTCGTCATAACATGTGCTATCTAGATCTAGATTGAGTTATGTAGTTCGTTAAGCTATTGAACTAAAACAAAGAGGTTATATAGATTTAATAAGGGCGTGACGTATACAAGCCCACGGTCAACTAAACACGAGATATCGTCCACTCCGATCAGTTCCCGTGGTTACGTTTACTTAGTTTGTCCAGCCTGTATCTGAGAGAGGAAATTTTTCTATCACCTACGCACTTGGGACTAGCACTCTTACTTTATTTCTCTCTTCATAGCATTTGCTCAAAAACCCTGACGTATGTAGCCAGGAGATTTGTAGCACGCTTAACTTCGTGATTTCTTCTCGATACTTGTGCTATTATGTTGAATTCTTCTCAATTATTCAGGTAAGCTCCTCAATCCTCACCGTAGCATCCACAGAGCAATGCCTTGCGTGTCCATGGCAAACACACCTCGCAGCCAATGTGAGCGTGCGCAGCGTGTAATACCTCCGTCGCGCAGGCGCGGGATGTGTCCCACGAAATGATATCCGCACTCGACGTGCTATAACCCCCTCTCCGAGGTTTATGTGCATCTGAAAATCCGAGTTTTAAGAAATAATTATTATTACTAGATTTCAGAATCAAGACGATGCGATGGGTCTCAATACAAGGTTGTGATTGGGTAACGATTGTCAACTTATGTATTTTTTTCTAACAGTCATTTTTATTAAAACCAAGTTAGTAGTAGTAGTAGTAAGTAGTGAAATTTAGAACATCGGAAACTCTCGTTGCCAAATTAAGTTTTATATATTTAATCATTAAAAATTTTAAACATTTGAATGCATTAAAAAGGAACGTTTTACTAAATAAGTGGTACTTAGTGTCTCATAAGATATAAGTGGTATTCGCGCCTCAGAATCAAACAGTTGCACCACGGATTAATAACAAAGAGGAGATGGCGTATCGAGAGCTTGCTTACAAAAATTGTGTGAGGCTACGCGGGGCGGAAGGCAGACGTGAGGGGAGCTCGGTTTGGCCGTCGCTGCGCCCCTATTGACGATATCCTCTACTTACCAATAGATGTCGCTAGCAAATCGAAGATTTCATTATAAGACATATATTTATATTTCTTCATATTACAGGTTTTTAGAACATAAAAAATATGGGTCATATTTTGAGTAACACGAAATCAATCAAATAAATTCCAAAATAAAATATGTTATTAACTTACGTTTATTGTGTACCCATTACCGTACAGTATTAAAACTTTAAAACGTTTAACATATTTTACAAAATTCTAAGTTGAAAAGAAAAGTAAATTAGAAATTTAAGAAAAACATTAGAGCTCGCTCCACGTTACGCATCTTTCGCAGTTGAACGAAAAATTACGTAAGCTACGCCCACTTCCGACGTCACTGCGCCAATGACCGTAAAGTTGCACCAGTCGATATGCCATCTCCTCTACATTTGCTCCATGAGATACACTCTCATAGTCATATGGCATTATTGAGTATTCACTTTGCAGGCTTGAATCACCTGATTGCCTGATAATAAAGATAATTCCGTGCTTCGGAAGGCACGTTAAGCCGTTGGTCCCGGCTGCCATTTGGTAGTCGTTAAAGAAAACACGTCAGAGGCCGAGAGGCGATTCCAAACAACTCTGACACCAGGGTGTACATGGTCGATAGACAATGTAACCTACACGAAATGATGATGATGATTGTGTATTCTCTTCGTCTAAGCGTATTTTCCTAGTTGCGTTCTCAACTTACACGGAGCCTAGGGTACGCTGTAACGTCTTAGTATAGTTAGACATTGTAGTATTACACTGCAAACACACACATCGATATGCAACTAAATTCTTCTTACCTGTCCATTCTCCAACGGTTTTGGACTGGCGAATTCGGAAGAACAGCTGGGCTTGTCTGCGCGCCCTTTTCTTGTACCTCTTGCTTTCCGTCGCCGCCTTTCTGGTCGAAGGTTCCATAGTTTTCTAAAAATTAGACGTTAAAAAAAATACATTTTGAATAATGAGTAGTTTAGATTTAGTTTATTAATTAGAATAGGAGTATATAGATTTTTATTATGCTTAGAACAAACATTGTAAGTATGTAGTTTTATTTAATATATTTCCTTCATAATAATATTATATTGCACACGCTTCTACCCTTCTGGTAAGCATATCTTCTCCTGTCTCTCGCTGGTTAACTGTAAGAGATCCCTAAGTGGGATAAGTCCGCAATTGTACTTGTTGTTTTTTCCATGCTTGTGTATGTAAATAATTTGTTTATTTTTGTACAATAAAGATATTACAAACAAACAAACAAACATAATTCCCCACAAAAGCAAAATTGGCCAGTCTCATTCGCTCGCTAAATCAATTATGAATGCTAAAGAAACTTGTTTGTTTCTTACTTTTTCACGATGTATCTACTGAACCAATCTTTCTTAAATTTCTGCATTGACATAGGTACTTGTAGTTTAACCGCCGCAAATTCTTCAAACTCAAATTGAAAATTCTTTCTTGAGAGATCTTTAAATCTAATCTATACTATGAATTAAATTAAATTATAGCATTTTATTATATTCAACGCATTTATTGCTTAATTAATTACATCTAATGTCTAACACTTAACAGCGTACATGGTCGCAGATAGAAAGTTTACATTTGTCTGTGATGTCATAAGAATACAAAACTACCGCCCATAATTATATTGAAAACTATCCCGATTTACGCAGTATAAGCGCACAGGAAAATATACCTGCAATGTTCCTTATCACCAAACGCCCTCGCCATGCGCCAATCTTCACCAGCCTCTGATGGAGACACCTCCAGGGACCACGCCAGGGGGCGCGGAGAAGGGCCGCTCTTTATTATCACGTGGAGTAGCTCCATTTTCTAAAACAACAAAATAATATCATTTCGATGACAGTTCAGATGGGGGTGCATGCATTGTCATGTGATAGTAACATCCATACTAACATTATAAGTGCGAAAGTTCGTCTGTATGTTACACTTTCACGGCCGAACCGCTGAACGGATTTTGATGTAATTTAGTATGAATATAGCTGAAGACCCGGGGTCAAACATAGGCTACTGTTTGACGCAGGCGGAGCTGCGGGAAACAGCTAGTGTTTAATAATGAAATTTAATAAATAAATAGGTAAGTATCTCATTTGCATATGCGATTGCTACCAAAACTAAACTACGATTTTGCCGGATATACAAGACTTTGTTCATCATACACATACATAGCCCTTTAATGTAAAGAGTATATAAGTAAACAGATAATGAAAAAAAAGCGAAGAGCATGCCGTGGCTGCCGAATTAGTGTGATTAACATCCGAAGCCCACCCGTGGGAATATGTTATTAACATATTAACACTGTTGATTATTTGGGAGGTCATCAACAGATGATAATAGGAAAATGCTAGAAGGGTAATTTTGGCCAATTAAAACATAGAAAACCTACCTAAAAGGACTCGCTCCCAAATTCTCAAACGTTTCCTCAAACTCGACTCAACCTTACTCCAACTCATTGGTATGATTAGTCGACACTAGCTTCCTTGACTTAAGGAGTTTCCTCATTGAAGGTGAGTATAGAACTGTCAAATATAAGGTTGTTCGAGAGGTACCTAAGGCGTCTTCGAAATGAAATAAAGTGGTTGTAAATCGGTTTTTACAACTTTTTGCCTAGGTATTTATTTATTTAAACTTTATTACAAAGAATGTAAATAGCGGACTCAAAGCCGTGGGCATTTTAAGGTATCTAATTACTTTTTTCATTTTTTGCTCTCTTTTGTATTTTCCAATTTTTGTGCTTTGGATTGTTATTATTACCTATGACGTTCATCATTGGAGTTTGCTCAAGCAACCAATTAAGAATATCATTTTCAAGGAAAGTTCGAGACTTCCTTGAGGCGCCCTCCAATGAGTTTGAGTGAAGGACGTCCTTACTCTCTCACTCACAAAAATGGCGCAGCGACCCAAAGTGAGTCTTAGCCTCAAATAACAAGGATCTTCACTTTGACCTGTCTTGCGTCGCACATCAGAGAGAAGCTCACGCAGATCTTCCTAACATTTTAAATCCAACGATATGATTAAAATATGAACCAAAAAGATTCCATGAAAACCAACAAACCATTTAAACGAGGAAGAAAATTGATGGCCAATATTTCATACAAGCCATTTCATACGAGATATTGAAATAGAAAAAAAGAGATGAAATCTTGGCTCAGTACAAAGATAATAAAAACATCTGAAAACGATCTTATCAAGATTTAATATTCTCACGAAATTTTATAAGTACAAATAATTCATTAAAAATTATATTGCTCATAATTTTCTTTTGCTGCATTGCGTTGTATTTTTTTTCAGTTTGGCATATTCAATTAATATAATATTTGCAAGATTACTACTATTTAAAATGATAAAAACATTGAAGGGAAAAGTAGACGAAAATGCTGTCAGACTTTTTCTTCTTCTTCGAGAGAGAAAAAAGAATTCAACATTAAATTCATAATGGAAGAGCATGCAATAATATTTCAACCCACTAATTGAAAAAGTCGACTAATCCATTTCACTTTAACAAGTGAAATGGATTAGTCGACAATAAAATTTAACAAATAAACAAAACCCCAGCCAACACCCTGTTAACATATTTGCTTACAATCCCGATAAAGTAAGCTCATGCGAGAGTGAAAGCCACATCGATAGCGCCTCATTTGAATAATTCAATTCAGCAGGCAATCAGGTGGACGCGGGGCTTTAAGGGAGAGTAATGATGGTCCTTTTAAGGAATGGCATTTTGAGAATATGCTAAAGATACTCATTAAAGGGATAAAGAGCATTAAAAGAATGAAGATACATCTTAACAATGAAGGTTGGGTTATGGCCACGTTATGGCAAAATAAAGAAGTTTGTGATGCGCCCATCATTACGGACTTTTTTTTAAGCGCAAAATGTGGTATAAGTCTGGGCACACTATTAACTCTTTCAGATCAAAATTAAAAATCAGGCCTTTTAAAAGACACTTTATTTTAATCTTAGCCAAATAACTACTTATAAGTATAGTTGTGCCTAAAATGTATTGAAAAAGGAATGAGTGGCGTTTTCGATGCTCTTTACTAAAATAAAACAATCTTCTATTGAATGCTGAATTTGTTAGTATTAATAACTTTTATATTATATATAAAATTATATATATATAATAAATTATCTAACCTGGTAGACGCCGAAGGGGGTTGCACATAAAAAATGACGAACTCTAATCAAACAGAACAAAACATAACATTTTTTTAGCTGTGTATGTCGCTTTGCTGGGAAACACCTTCGGCTTGCCTTCCATAAGTCCCTGGACATAGCAGTCTTACTCCTCATAAAACTTTGATGAATGCCTGTCCATGGCTCGTCCACTTAAGGCGGCATTCCCAGGGTTCGATGTGATCTTGCCCATGTATGGCGCGGCTAATGAGGCGCTGACGGCACGCGAGCTATGCCAGACATTTTGCGTCTGTGTTCACTGGTTTGTAGTAATAGTTATTAATTAAATCCGAACAAATGCGCATAAATCGCAGACATTTTAAAAAAGGGAGATGTCGGGAGTACCCGTAATCGACGAGCGTGTATGACGAGATTGATGAGCGCAGAAGAAGCGAGGGAAGCCTGTCAGGATCGTAGCAAATGGAAATCCGTAGTCTCTGCCTACCCCTACGAAAAAAAAGGCGTGATGGTATGTGTGCGTGTGTAAAATGCACATAATGTTCACAAATCAATCAAAAATGCCCCTGATTGTACGGTTGTAAAGGTTCCCATAATACTGGTTTGTTGTTTGGTCAAGTCAATTTAGAAATTTGTTCAGTATTAAAAAAGATGGAATGATTAATACTCGTAGCATAGCCACGCCAGAGGCAGAAAGGTGGTTCCGAAAAACTCTAGCACCAGGGTGCACAGGATCGATAGACCATGTAAACCATTCGATATTTAAAAAAAACCGGCCTAGTGCGAGTCGGACTTACGCACCGAGAGTTCCGTACAAATCTGTAGATATCGCGTTCACGAGGAAAGGGGTAGTAAGTTTAAAATTATTAAAAATATTTTTATTTATGATGTAACTAAAAATTTACGGTTTTCGCAATTTTTCTTTATCTGTGCTGTAAGACGTTGCTTCGTACCAAATTTCAACATTTTGAGTTCACGGGAAGTACCCTGTAGGTTTTGATTCCCTTGCGAGTGTCGAAAATTTGCGGCATAAACGGCTGTATCTTTTAAATGCGTTGGCTTAGAAGTTTAATTTTTTTTACAGCTCTAAGAGACAGTAGACCTTGAGTATTTGATATCAATTCCAGCTTAATACCTCCACGCGTTCCTGAGAAAAAGGATCTTGACAGACAGACAGGCGGACGGACAACAAAGTAATCCTATAAGGATTCCGTTTTTTCCTTTCGAGGTACGGAACACTAAAAATCAATTAATACCATTTAATAATAAAGTTTCTTAGAGAATAATTTGCCAAGTTTACTGACTTGTTCAAATACAAAAGTTAACTCCTCTTTGAATGTTCCTAGTTAGGATTTGGTGTGAAAGACAGTAAGAAATTTAAGTGTCAGTAGTGATAGCTATACTCTTAGAGAGGTTATGGTATCAATAATTGCCTAGCTGCTACCTTAATCTTTCTCAGTCAATAATTTTATGACGACCTAGCAGCGATATTTATCGACCGGTAATAATAACTTTCATTCAAAGGGCGCCAAATCTTTAACTTTAAAATAATGATGTTTCCATTACAGTAGCAGCAACTTCGAATTTAATCCCCGTAGTCAGACATCCGCCTGATGAAACTCGGGAGCAAAGTGTATCCTTTGTTGGTATAAATAGCGAAGTTAAAAGTCCAACAATAATTCTGTAATCTGCAACACTAAACAACGGAAGCACCTGATATCAGATAGCTTATCATGGGTATACGCGGTCGATATCAACTCCAGTCGTTTGCGAAATGTGATAGCAGGCACACCTGGCAATATGTCCGGTAAAGACATCGTCAGGAACACCAATGGCCCCGGTGTCCATAAGGTGAAAGTCCAAATAACAAAACCTAGAAGGAACACTCATGGACCAACAACAGTGCTGGAGACTGACAATAGTAGGGGAATTGCCAAAGTGTCGAGTAGAAGTGCTGATGCCAGTTATGTGTATGTGAATACAGGGTTCGTTGGCAGTTTGAATAGTGTTGCTGATGAAAGTGCGAACAGGTTGCCGGAACCACCAACGACGTAAGTATTTCAACTTTTGATTTAATGAAATGAATAAAAGTCGTCTTATCCTGGCGCGGAGTTACGAGGACCGAGGCCCGACCCCAGATAAACTGGGAAGGTGCCAGGAGAAAGAAGAATTAAAGTCGTCTTATTCACTCCGTTAAATACATTTATTAGACACTAGCTGTTTCCCGCGGCTCCGCCTGTGTCAAAAAGTAGCCTATGGTCTTCAACTTTATTCGTACCATTTTGCATCAAAATCCGTTCAGCGGTTTGGCCGTGAAAGCGTAACAGACAGTCATATAGACAGACTTTCGCATTTATTATATTAGTATGGAAGTATGGATGGATTCCAAATACAAGACTCGGAGATTTAGAAAGACTGCTTCATGAAACAGAGCCCCAAAATGCTTCTGAAGCATGCATTTTCTGACAAGATCTAAATTCCGGATAGACAGACGCCACGTCTGGTAAAAACTGATGACCGTTTACAATAAGTTTTAATACTCCTATGAGACTGCCATTTGGTCAGTATGCACTCAGAGATCCTGAGTTTGGCACCCTGTTGCTCCACCCCGCTCTCTTTCTCTCTCTCTCTCTATATAATTCACAAAGCTACATAAAATCCGATTATATAGTACAGTCTCGGAGTATTGAAACAAATTAATTTTTCGCCCTAATCAAGGGACCAGTTTTATCCGTATTCATTGTCCTACATGGTCGTGTTTTCCACTGCTGATAATTTGAAGAGGACTAAGACAGGGCTTCAAAGGAATATCAGAGAATGACTCCTAATATTTTACCCCATAACGTAAAATTTCTTTGATTTATTTATCTCTCGGAAAATAATATATCTACCAACAAGAATATTATTTTAGATTTATTTATAAATCTTCAGTCAAGTAAAAAAATACTTTTACGATTGGCGGACTAATGCTAAAAGCATTCTCTCCCAGTCAACCATTAGGAAAAACAGAAAAGTTATATGAGAGAAAAAAAAACACTTACTGCTAAATAGACATACATATTATAGATTTACATGCAGTATTCATAACTATACATGCTCGTATACATACATAAACATACATAAAAGAAGAGATGAAAACGGAAAAAGATGACGATGGTTTAGGGTGATAATAAGCTAGTTTGGTGAATTATGAGGTGAGAATATGTATAATATCTACTGAAGAGTTTGTTAATTTGGACGCTTATAACTTTGTTTGGATAACAGAAAATTATTACACAAGTGCGGATAAAACCGCGGAAACAGCTTGTATATTATATCGAGTTAAATATTGTAGGCGTACTTTATCACTGTCAAAACATTTTTCCGTAGATATAACGAGTGAATCATACTTACAAGCTAATAATCACATCACCTATATTTTATGCAAATAAATATTTGATTGATTGATTGATTGATTGAAATCCTGAAAACTTAACGGATTATTATCTCGATAGTTTTATACAGAGTGCGAAGTATTTTTATGATATTTTTTAATTTAATTTACGGAAATAAAAATAATTATATTATTTGTGTACTACCAAATAGACTTCCTGTTGTCCTATATAATAGAATTCCTGTCAAGTAATTGTCTTTGCTCAAATAGTACGCCGGCGCCGTCAGGTTAACTTTCAGTTAAAATTTGTTTCATCTTGGAGACCTAGACTGAGATTTACTTGGGAATTAAGGAGGATATCTCGTGTCCTCCGCGCTTAACAGATATTTTGATATTTACTCAACCTGGAGTGAATTTACTATTTTTTTTGAAATCTATGGCTCATACGTCGAAAAACAATCGTTAGACTCATCGATGATGTTGTATTGAAATCATTAGGAATCGACAAAAAACATTTTTAAGAGAGGTAGGACATTTTGTCTCTCCACCCTACAGAAGACCGCAGCCAAATAATACTGTGATGCAGTGTAGTTTTCCTCCTGCTGGTGAGTACTCCACCAGGCTCCAGAGGGGTCGCTGTGCTGATAGCGGACGGGTCGGCAATGCGCTCGTGCCATCTCCGTTGTTGCAGGCGTTCATAGGTTACGGTAACCACTTACCATCAGGTAGGCCGTACGCCTGTTTGCCTACTTAGTTGTATAAAAAAAAAACAACTCTCCAGTTTGAGTGAGGCATACTTCTACGACTCCTGACCTTGAGGAGCTTGGTTTTATTTCCACAATTTTAATAAAAGTTTAAGATAAAATTGAAGATCAGCATTGAATTCGAACCTCCATATTTATCATGAGAAATCAGAATTGAAAATAATTAACTCGTTTATCTTTGGAGAGTATTTTGTGCGACTAATCATAATCCATACTATCCATATTTCCATACTAATATTATAAATCCGTCTGTCTGTCTTTTACGCTTGCAGGGCCAAACCGCTGAACGGATTTTAATGAGATTTGGTATGAATATAGTTGAAGACCCGGGGTCAAACATAGGCTACTTTTTGACGCAGGTGGAGCTGCGGGAAACAGCTAGTTTAAAATAAATTAATCAGAGTTGGAGATAAGAGACATCATGTCTTGAATGAATCCTTATCTCATATCTTCTCTTATTTTATGTATTCAATTTCATTCACATACATTGTCGTAGCTTTCAAACTTAATCCACAAAAAGTATCATATTTATTTTATTTACTTTATTATTGCACACAATAAAAAAATACAAAGGGGGAAAAAAGTATAATTTTTATTTATCTACCTCTGTACTTCAAATGTATTTTCTTTGTCTTTTTTTAATGACTAAGGGCTTTACTGTCACGGTCAACTCTTACACCCATTTACTCAAACGTTTCCTCAAACTCGACTCAACCTTACTCCAACTCATTGGTATGATTAGTCGTCACTAGCTTCCTTGACTTAGAAGATTCCTCATTGGAGGTGAGTATCGAACTGTCAAACTCGTATAAGGTTGGTCGAAAGGTTCCTTGAGGCGGCGTCGAAAATGGTTATAAATCATTTCTTTGCCACTTTTTGCCTAGTTAATTTCATAATTTGTTTATTTTTTACTATATACTTTTGTAATTTTTTAATTTTTGTACTTCGGATTGTTATTATAACATGTGTCTTTCCTGCTCATTTGAGTTTGCTCAAGCAACCAACTAAGAATGTCGTTTTTCAAGGAAGGTTCGAGGGCTTCCTTAAGGCGCCCCAAATGAGTTTAAGTGAAGGACGTTCTTAAGGTTATATTTAAGAATATGGGAGTTAGTTTCCTACATTGTAATTTGTATCCGTCCAACGTGAAGGGGTGCCCTGTCCCTCTCTTACTTTCGACACATTACTTTTTGCAAACTTATAACTTTAATTTATTTTCCAGGGTCATACGAGAACAATACTGGGCATGTTCGAGATGGCCAGCCGGGCAGAAATTCCTGGCTCTAGCTGTCGGAATACTTTTGGGAGCTCTCATTGGCATTTCTATTACCTTTGCCTTGAACAAAGTCAATTCTGAAGACATAATTGGAGGCATCTTCAGGAACAACCCGACGAACGAATAGAGGTGCTTTTGAATTGTGCTTCCGATGAAAATGAAGAAGTTCACGACATAGTGATGTGAAATTCTTTTTGTTGCATACGCATTGCAAGAGGAATGTTGAAGATCAAAGTGTGCTTTGTAAAAATAAAAGTGAAAAGAGTGTGATGAAATTTTATAGTGATCAATTGTGATGCGATGATATTAAAAAGCCGTACAGAAACAAATTACGTTTTACTGTAGTGCAATAACTAACAAGTGGAAACTGTGCTAGCTCATTGGTATATTAAAAGCGAAGAAGGTTTTGTCGTGGTTTTGGCAGTAGATCAAACACGGTCACTATTTATAAACGATTTTCTACTTCATCGTCGTGTCGACGACTGTCAAATTTTCTGAGCCCAATACGCTGCTATGGGCCGCACCTGCAGTTGCTGTTGTTAAAAAACGATTACAACATTCGAAAACAAAATAGCATTAAACATAAGCCTAATCAATAATAAATTTTTATTTTTATAAATTTGAAAAACGAAAACGTATGTCAAATGTTTTTCAAATTGTGAAAGTTGCTCCTTTTCTTTGACGACGATACGACAAAATAATTTCACAGCATTTGCGTAGAAAATCTTAATTATTTTATGATTAAGCATAATTTATGTTAGTACGAGTATTAGGTAGAGTTTTCGATTTACTTAACTGAAGTTTAGAATCCGCATCGGAGAAAAAATTTCCATCTTGTTCCAAAAGCGTTCTTCGATTCAGTTGCTTCTTTTTGAGCTTTGGAAGAATCTTTGAATCCGTCTAATACCATGTTAGATTTAGTATATAATATATAGTATACCATATTATAATTAGCTTTTCTTGTATTTGTTAGTTCAGAACTTTAATTTAAGCATGAACGAATGAAATTATCTTCTTTGTATAATTTTCAAATAAAGCTTTAAACAATAGGTAATCTTCCTCGATTCCGATTCAGGGGGTGATAATTTTAATGAAATAACATTCTATTATAATATTTGGATTTGGTTAAGAAAATGTATAACATGACAGTACATAAACCTTTGTATATTTTGAGGACATAGAGATTAGATAAGATTATTTTTAAGATGTTGTTTGAACTGTTACATTCTGTGGTGTAGTCTCACGGCCTATTAATAAAATGTTTGTCTTGTGAAAGTCAAAATTGCTCTAGTTTTGAAATCTGTAACTCCAGAATCGAGATTGATTTTCATTCGATTCTTCTGAATTTAAACTGCTCCATATAGCAATATCTACCTTTTGAGTAGCATCGAGCGATTTACAACGATTGATCTTGATCCTTGATCACTCGATCGATATTTAGTTTGTTTATTTAATTCGAAAAGATAACTAAAAGAAAAGACAAATTGGAATATCGTGAATTGAAAATGGATATTTGTATTTCCTAATAGTTGACTGGAAGAGAATGCTTTTAGCATTAAGTCTCTCAATTGTAAAAGTATTTTTTTTACTTGTGGTACAATAAAAAAATATAAATAAATATAGGGCGCCCTGCCCTGTATGAGGTTGTATGACTTGAGAGAGAACAATATCCAGCAGTGTGTATATAAGCTGTCAAAGAGAAGTAATGAGAAGTCTCATGCTATCTTTATCTAAACTTAATGTTTATACAAAGATAGCGCGAGATGAAAATAATTTGTTTCTTGCGTTTGAACACTTAAACGCAGTCATTGTTTTTTTCTTTTTTTATATATTTATAATTCTTGTATAAATTACATTAAACGTAGGATGCTTAGTAAAGAACACTAAAGTGTCAGTGTACGGATAACGTGACATTTGCTCACTGTATCTACTTACAATATTAGCAGATGAACATTTTGTAATGTATCAGTAATTTGTCATAATAAAGCTCTAAATTTTGAACATTATTTTTATTCAAATCATTTTCTTGATCTTCCAACCAACTTTTTTGTTTATTTAGACCTACATAAACAAATAATAAGAATTTGCAATCCAAGCATAAAAAATTAAATAAAAGTATAAAATAGTAAGAAAAAGCATAAAATGATAAGTATTATATCTGAAAACAAGCGAAGTCCATGTAGGAAATATTATTTACTAGCTGTTTCCCGCAGCTCGACCTGTGTCAAAAAGTAACCTTTGTTTGACCCCGAGTTTTAAACCATATTCATACTAAATTTTATCAAAAATAGACAGACTTTCTCACTTATAATATTAGTATGGAAGTATGGATACTGTGATCCAAGTGTCGGTCATATATGGCGTTGCTTTACCTATGTTATCGACATAAAGCCACGTGTATCCCTACTGATAAAAAACAACTACGGAACAAAAAGCGATAAAAAAGGTTATTAATTAAATTATATAATCAATTAAGAATTATTCATGATTTATTAAAATGCTGATCGTAAATTTAAATTGATTTTAATTATTTTTATTATCAGCTGAAAGTAAATGAAGAACATGTAATAAGTAAATAGAAAGAGAACTAATTATTCAATTATTTTCTTTAAGATATTTTTTTTTACATACTGCGAAAAAGAATTCGGAGAACATACTACGACCAAATCGCAGATATATTAAAAAAGGGAGATGTCAGGAGTACCCGTAATCGACGAGTGTGTATGACGAGAGTAATGAGCGTAGAAGAAGCGAGGGAAGTCTGTAAGGATCGTAGCATATGGAATCCGTAGTCTCTGCCTACCCCTACGGGAAAAAGGCGTGGTGGTATGTATATATGTATTTTTTTTTATGTGGATGGAGTTATAGTTTTACAATAAAAGTAATTGAAAGAGACAGAGAGAGACAATACTAAAAAAAATACTTTATTTTAAATAGCTTTAATCTTGTAATTGTTATATAATTTCTTTCACTGCTAAGTCTAACTAAACAATTAAAGAATAATTATATTGACGGTGGATTGACAACAAACAATTAGTATATTTTTACACAAGAAACCAATCTTAGATCTAGATTTTTGGCTACGCAAAAAGTAATTAGATTATTGGTTTTCAATAGTGATATACACGTGATTACAACTCGCTCTTCGCCCGATTTTACTTACTCTTCAGCTCAAAAAAACGTATTCAAAGAATTTTAATGAGTAACAAACATTGTATCATACAATTAATGGTCTGTTAATGACCACAAAGGGTGTCGGATTCGTGAATCAAAACAAGCGAAACACTAAGATCGATATTGAAGTGATACGATAGTGAAGAAAAAGTGCTCTTTCAGACCCTAATTAAAAGCATCGTATCTTGTGAAATTGTGAAATACTTTTTCGTTTTATCCAACTGCGTATAGAAGGTATAGTTTCTGAAATGCAACCGATTTTATTAAATTTTAGATTGGCAATCGGAAAATTATTTTGGACATTTTTTATTTTTATTTTGCTCTAATTTTTCCTCTCTCTTTAGCCTTCCTCGACCGCTAGGGTAGGGTGTAGGTAGGTTTACTTAAGTCTACGCCATTTCTCACTGTTTTGGGCTTTTGGGCAATCTCGATAAGAGATCCCATACAACATGGATTTTACCCGAAGATTTTATCAAAAATGTTGCTTTTGGTTAATTTGGATGACTTCATTATTATTCTCCTTGAAACAAAAAATAATTTTAGAAATCGGTTCAGAAATGACGGATATATTCTAAAACATACTAGAAAATAAAATTTGAATTGAGCCACCTTTTTAGATTTAGGAAGTTGAAAACTCTTCGACAATGTATCATTCTTTAACTTATTTTCTCTACATAATTTAACTAACTACTCGTAAGGGCATGTAAACCTTTTCAGCATTCTCGCTCGTTACTCTCCGTATTTCATTAATCAAGGCGATAAAATCGCAGTTAACCTTTAACCCTCAGTTCAGTCAGAAGACCCGCCAAAAACTAATTAACGGTCCGATTTTTAACTTGTCAGCAATCGATTTTTAACTGCCTCTTTAAATATATTGTGTCGGCTTTCCTTGTATTAAAGTTTAATAAGTTAGGTTACGTTAGAGTACCATTTTCTTTATCATATCGTGTATTCCTAGTTTCGTCGTCAGTTTACGCTTCAGAGCGCAAGTTGAGGACGCATCTAAGAAACACGTAGAAAATACGTTAATATGTTAAGTTAGTATGTTCTTGGTGCAATAAAGAGTTTTTATTATTATTGTATCTCCTTTTGGGATTCACGGGTTGCCCCGGTCCTTTGAGAGGCTTGCGCGGGGATATGAATCCAACGCGTAGAGGCCTTTTGGAGAAGTTGATGTCACGTGGTGCTCCTGCCAAAACCCTTCTTCGGCTATATCAATAGATGACATTTCCATGAACAGGTCTGGGCAGGAGGAGGAACTATTGCTAATGAGTGAAAAGAATAAAATAGGTTATGGTTATGAAGTTTGGATGGATTTAAACTGGGCTATTGTAATAGAAATCGGACACCTGCCATAATCATGATTACTGACTATTTGTTGCAGGTATTATTATTATTAAACATTAAAAGAGACGTTCTATTTTATTTTTCTTTGTTATTAAGTACTTAATTTAACTTAAATTAAGTATATTTAATAAATTTACTAACACAGCTTATGAACATTGTTACTAACACATAAGGATCGATATTCATCCATACTAATCTTCACATAAAAATAAAATTGGAGTGTCTGTTTGTAATATTGAAATAACCATTTTTTACTACACGCTTAGGAATATATACGGTACATGCACCAAAAAACCATTTTTTACAATTTTTGTCTGTGTGTCTGTCTGTCTGTTTGTTCTGGCTAATCTCTGAAATGGCTGGACCGATTTTGACAGGACTTTTATTGGCAGGTAGCTGATGTAATATGGAGTAACTTGGCTACGTTTATTTTAGAAAAAATCTTTTATTTTAGAAAAATAAAGTAAAAAATTAAAGAATCGACTGTTAGGCGGAACGAAGTTCGCCGGGTCAGCTAGTAACATAGATATCAGAATATATACGAGCTCTGTGGCTAGTAATATTATAAATGTGAAAGTGTGTTTGTTTGTTTGTCCTTCTTTCACGTTAAAACGGAGCAACAGATTGATGTGATTTTTTGTGTGGAGATAGTTGGAGACCTGGAGAGTGACATAGGGCACAGCTAGTCTAAAATAAAAATATTTTATTTAAATTCCACGGCAACAGTAAGTAATTTTCGTTTTCAGAAATTGTCGCAACATGTGTGTGCGAAATTACAGGTAGATAGACTGTTTCAAACATTAAATTTATCTATTTTCGTTTTTTATACAATTAAGTAGGCAAACAGGCGTGCAGCCCACCTGATGGTAAGTGGTTACCGTAGCCTATAAACGCCTGCAATACCGGAGATGTCACGAGCGCGTTGCCGACCCTGAATTTTTTTGGTGCAATAAAGAGTTTTTACTTAACTACTGACTCATTTTCGGTATCTTTAATATGGCAGTAAAGATTTACTCAAAAACTGTGTGTTAAATCACTTCGGCAGTTAATTATTTAACACCATTTAGTTAAATTCGGATAATTTACTTTAAAGTCAATGCTTGTTAAAAGCGTTTAAGATATCCGTGATTTGTGTATCTTAACGGAATTCGGTCACTTTAAGTGGTTAATTTAACATTCAGGTAACTGATAATGTTAAGTGAAGTTTACTGAAAGCTTTTGTCGGCTGAGATTATTTTAAAAGTAATTCCACCTGCGTTGAAAAGTAGCCTATGTTTGAACCCGGGTCTTCAGCTATATGAATACCAAATTTCATCAAAATTCGTTCAGCGGTTTGGCAGTGAAAGCGTAACTGACAGACAAACAGAAAGACACAGACAGACAGACAGACTAATATTAAGTATGGATTCATGTATAAATTGTAGCACTGGAACATTACATACAACAAATTTAGTACAACGGTGCTACTTATTGCAGAAGAAATTAATAATTGAATTAATGAATCTCTACCAGTAGACCCGTGAGTCTTTTGTTTATCCGAACATTTTTCTCAGATGCATCCTTGTTCTACAGGCTAGTTTAGAAAAGGATTTGACTATGGTAAAACAGTTTTCCGCAGCTCCGCCTGCGTCAAAATGTAGCATTTTGACCCTGGTTTTTAAACTTGTTCATACGAAATTTCATTAAAATCCGTTCAGTGATTTAATAGTGAAAGCGTAGCAGACAGACAGATAGACAGACAGAGAGATTTTCATATTTACAATATCAATTATGGATAGGTATGTAATTTGTGACCACGTATTGGTAATTTTATTTACTAAAGTCAATAATTTAAACTATACATGAAGAAGAAGCTGCATTCTCAGCAAATCCTTCAGGGGTGCTATTTTTGAAAAAGTGGAATTCACGCAAAATTGGCGAGTCGAATAATTGAATAATTTATGTTCGATATCCAATGATTTTTGTTCGATATCGAAGAATTTTCGTTTCATATCGAACGATTTCCATTCGACATATAAGTCATACAATTAAAAATAGGGTTGCAAAGCCAGAGTCAGCAAATAGCCAGCAGAGAACGCAACAAAGCACGCTTGGACGAAGAAGAATGGAGCCGAGAGTGGAGCCGCGGGCTAATAAAATCTAGTACAATACGTCTCTATTCCTTTGTGGACTCATCCATGGAGCAATTACAAAGAGGAGATGCCGTGATAAGCGTTTTGTAAGAAAGTGTTTGTGAGGCTACACGGGGCGAAAGGCAGATGTGCGGGGTGCTCGGTTTCGGCCGTGGCTCAAACCATGGAGCACGACCAATGACAAGCTCCGCCCACTTTTGTGTCGGCGAGGCGCCAATGATCACATCACTGCGCCATTTCAAACGGCATCTCCTCTTTGTAATTGCTGCATGGACTCATCAAATCACCCATTTAGATAAAACAATTCTGAATGGAGCTAGACTTTAACAATAGGCAATAGATAACGAGGTGTCGTAAGTAGCCATCAGGATAAGACTTTATCTTTGGAGAAATGTATGTTTATGTTCCACTAATAACATTAAAACTTATTATTTTAGTACTTGTAAATACTTGCAATGATGTAATGATGTAAGTAAACGTGTGAACATTCGACAGACCAACAACAAATAAAAAAAAAAACAGAAATTAAAAAATATAACTTTAAAAAAAATATAAATATATTTAAAACTGTTATTAAAACATATATCAACGCCTATGACCCGACAAAACAGACTAATGGTTTTTGTCTACATGTAAACACTACATTTTTTTAATATAAAACTAATCAAGCGAACAGGCGTACGGCCCACCTGATACTGACTAAACTATGAATTAGTCAATTACATTATTTGCGATTGAGGAGCTCGACAGTCGAGCGCGACCCGCGTTCCGTAGCGAATGCACGTGTCAAGCGACGGCGTGACGCGGCCACTATTGGATCGGTCGCCATTTAGTGACATTTTCTATCTTTCTCGTCCGTGCTTCGGAAGGCACATCCCGGTTGTTATCGATAGATATCAGTCGTGAGGCTGTGTCAGATTTCTTAGGGCAGCCTGAAAATTTTTGACAATGTTGGCCACTAACACACCTTTTGGTCTGGTTTCCCTGTAAAAAGGGTCACGGAGGTCAGACGGCAGTCGCTCCATTTTAATAACCAGTTCCGCCAAATCTAGGACCATGACTTACAGCGTACCCTAGGCTCCGATGCGTAAGCTGACGAACTAGGAATACACGCTAGGATGATGATGATTATTTGTAATTGCAAATCACATAATTTTTTGTCACTGAACGCGCTCGAAAATGGCTCGAAAACCGAAAAAATTGTTTATTTATCTTAAGAAAGTAAATTAGTTTGAGTTATGGGCTTCATGTTAAATACCTTGATGAAATTTGGTATGAATAATACCCTGACGATCCCATTACGGTGGCGAACCTTCCATTCGAAAACCCCTCGACTCAACGGAGTCCTGGGTTTTCCATAGGAACATATAACCGCACCCGCCGGCGAGTGCGACGTAGTAGGAACAGTAGACAGTATACCAGGTACCGGAATGTACCAGGGCGCTTCACGCCACCGATAGGTTCTCAGTAGGCCCTTCAGGCACAATAGTGTCGGCCCTTATGGCATTGAGCGTTTGCTACCGCTCGCGAGTTTGCATCGCTCGCTTGATCAAAGGCAAAGCCCATGGCCGAGGTTCGTCCCAACTGGGAGCCCCTTGTGCATTTGCCGAAAAGGCTGAGTGGTTAATAGCCCTCGCCTCAAACTGTGTGTAACAAAAAAAAAAAAAAAATTGGTATGAATATAGTTGAAGACCCGGGGTCAAACATAGGCTACTTTTTAACGCAGGCGGAACTGCGGGAAAAAGCTAGTATAAATAATCTGAAAAATAATCAGCTGATTACAGCATAAGATCATCATCATTGATTGATGACAGTCGCATTCCACCAATGCTTATTTATAATTTTTCCTCTCTATCAGATAAAAAACACGAAATTAGGATACATAATAATTGTCATTATTTTGCTAAGATAAGGAAATTTAGACCTCTGATTCATGGGATCCTTTATATACTCTTTATTTCCCTACAACAGCAATAAAATTAGATTATGGTATAGGGTTCTCAGAGAGAAATCTTTCTGCCAAAAATTGGAAAACTGCTAATCAATAGTATAAAAAATCTATTTTATACGCCCAGTGTTTGACCCGAAAACCAGATGACAACCTGAAAAAGCTCGGAGTCACTGGCAGGATGGACGGAAGGAGAGCTAGAAGACGCAGCCCAATACCCAATCTCCAACGCAAATCACGGAGCAAAAGAACGCCACAAGTTGAAGGAGATTATCAAAAAAATAGGACGGCCACATTACGACGCTTAGCAGTGATCAAACGACTGAAGGAGAAACAAAGCTAGTTACAGAATTTAAACAAATGTTTAAATACACAAAAATCCTTCATAATTTACCAAACGTCGTGGCCATCCTACTGGATGATATACTAGGCGCCCTGCCCATTACGTCGTACAATAAGATCCATATCGGACCCATTACGGGCTCGTATTTGCCCCACTGTGGTCCAACAAGCCCATTGTCGACCGACCGGGCATCGAGATAGGCCAGAGAAAAATCTAAACAATAATTGTGATAAAACGGATAAGCTAGAGCTAAGTACGTCATTACTTTGATATAAGTTTAACACAAGTAGGTAGCGAAAGATTTTAAATAATAAAACAGTATTCAAAAAGATTCCCTTGGTTTACAAACCTATTTGGAGATGGAGATGAAGTTCTTGTAACAGAGATTTAAAATTTAGCTAAAATATACTTCTTTCTTTTGTTTATTACCGTTTATATTAGTTGCAAACATTGGTTCCAGGTGTGAAAAAAACAAACTCCCTTTCGACGTTGCAAATTTATTTATCGGCATGTCGTATATTATCAGAACAGATAAGATTAACACTTGTTGTGTTTGAGTAGTATCATTCACACTCAGTAAATAGTTATTCGATATTTTATCAATGTCTACAGATAACCACTATTCAGAATCAATGAAAACTTAGATATCCAGATGTGACCCTAGGCCCAGATTTTTGTAGGTCAAACAACTCGAAAATCATGTAATTTTTTTTATAATTGAATTTACCGTTAGTAAAAAGTTATCACGTGAGAATTTCAAAATTAATTACCGTAAATTCATAAACAAATTTCGAGACTCATTCAAATCCCAGAATAAAGTCGCGTACCTCCTCTTTTTGACTTCCTTATCCTTGAAAAACTATCGCCTTTAATTTGTATCATAAGCTATATAATTTTAAAAAGGTTGATATTGGAATCCTTAATACCCCTAAGACACTTTAACAGAATCTAAAGATGTGTGTTTATCGTTTGACACAAACATAACCCACTTTCATACATTGGTAGAAAAATACAAATTATTTTATTAGAAACATAACATTTCTTAGTTTTAGAATTCCAAAAATTCCAATCATTATTTATGTTTCCTCCCCACAAAGCTAACAGTTATCGACGGAGGTTAAGTGGTTCGACTACTTTACATTTTTTCCCAGCCCTTTCTGTCCATTGACCATTTATGTCATGCTGGGCAACAGATAATAAACAGAGACGATGTCCGACAATGCTTAATCGGAATTCGACAAAATAGCCCATAAATTATGCATCAACTATATTTTATTAAATATTATAATTAAAATTGGATCTTTTTATTTTAACAAACAAACTATTTATATTGATATATTTTTTTTATTAATGTTCCAAACAATCGGTTTACTTGTTATATTTCAATCTCTCTCATTTCTAAAAAGATCCCATACTCTCTTCTCGATATAAGTAAAAGGTTTGTTTTTTTGTTTGTAATATCTTTATTGTACAGAAAAAACAAATAATTTACATACACAAGCATGGAAAAACAATAAGTACAATGGCGGACTTATCCCACTTAGGGAAGGTTTTGTTGAAAGGTTTTATCGATAAGGGAAACACAAATGTTTTATGTCATCCCGCCTTGCTAGAGCTCATGGTGGCCGTAGTTATAGCATGCGCCGGCGCATCTACTATTTATTGTCTCTCTTCAGATAAGTCGGCGGCAGCTATTGTACAGTAGAATCTGCGTTGAACTCAGAATAACCCGGTTATAGAGGAATAAACTACCTCTGCAGTTAGAATATTACTACTAGCTGTTTCCTGCAGCTCTGCTTGCGTTAAAATTTATACAAAATTTCATCAAAATACGTTCAACGATTTGGCCGTGAAAGCGTAACAGAAATATAGACAAACATACTTTCGTACCTATTATATTAATTAAGGAAATGGATATTATTTAGTAAGTTGTATATAGTACTTCTCATCCATATTAAATATAGTCCTTCTCATCCATTTCGATGTCGGCGACCCCAGTCAAAAATAATTTTTTTTAGTTGTATTTCCTATCATGAGCCGCTCGCTTACCAAATATGGTTCCAAGCTTCCAGTACTTAAGCAGTGTATGGCAACATATACGTGTGTTGCTTTCATACCCGAAGGCCATGGGTTCGATTCCCACGGGAAGCATACTTCTTAATACTTTGTTTCGTTGTTTCAAGTTGGGAGGACTTACCAATGGTATATACGTAATCGGCTGTCATCTGGCTGTCATTGTGTCTCTGTGGCTGTCAAGTGTTACTTATGTTCTTTCTTTATTCTATGTCGAAGAGCCCTATTGTACGCGGTATTTTCTCTAATAGCCACGATAGCGTATCATGTCCAGTTTCGATCTTTACCGTATCTAAATGTTATTTTTAAGAATCACAAATTAAAACTATTTTATAAATAAAGATTAAGATGACTTTTATAAGATTATTCGGTATAGAGTAAATTATAAATGATCAGTTCTTAAAAACGAAACTTTATTTATTTATTTACTTTATTCATGTACACAATAAAAATGCAAAGGATTATACATAAAAGAAAAATACAGTACAAGTGAAGTTTATCTTAGTATTTATTCCTTTTAAATCAGAAATGAGAGAATCCAGTTTTCATATATATAAGTACTCAAAAAGCCCTTGCAGTTACAAATATTCGGGCAAATAGTGCGATGTGTGGTCGCGCCATTACGTTAACGTCATTTCCATTTAGCGCGATTGGGCTCCAGTGCCTCTACTATGATGACGCTATCGAGTTTTCTATAATGAAATTAACGCAGGCTCACTCAAAATATATATTATGCAGGCTAATTCGCACATACTTTAGGAGTGGTAGTCAACATTTTCACAACACTCAGCAAAATTTATGTGGTTTTAAGAATCCCAACACTGCAATTAGTAAAGTGTAGAGCTGCGTGTAATGGGGTGCCTCGTAGGCACTGTGTAATATCATTACAAACCGGTCGATTGTAATTACAATTCGATCACACACGGATCGCATTTTAATTGCAGTCTCGCGCATTTATTTTATATATATATGCAATACAATACAAAAAAAGTCACATGCTTTATTAACAGCTTACCATGGACTTGTCGCGTCAGTTCTGAGGTATGGAATTATTTTTTGGGGAAAATGTAGTCAACGAGAGAAAATATTCAAAGCCCAGAAACATTGTGTGCGAGCTATGTGTGGGTTAAAAGTCAGAGACAGTTGCCTACCAAAATTAAAAGAACATAAAAATTGACATTTCCTTGTATGTACATATTTGAAATGGCACTGTTTGTAAAAATTTACCCTCATTTATTTCTGAAGTTATCACAGTTATAAGGTAAGCCATTACATAAGAATTAATTGTACACTAATAAATATAGATTAGTCTTAATCCGTAAAAGTGTTTTAGGTATGGCTACAAAAATTTATAATAAGCTGCCTCAGGACTTAAATAATTAAATTAATTTATGTTTAAAGAACAATCATTTACGATTAAATTAAACTATTTTAATACGGTTTTATCGCGTTTATTACTTATTTATTTACACCTGACGTTTCAAACACTTTACAGCGTTCATGGTCGCAGGCAGACTAAGTTAACATTTGTCTTTGATGTCATAAGATTACAAAACTACCGCCCGAAATTTTTATTGGGAACTATTCCGATTCACGCAGTATTGGCTCACAGTATCTAAGGGTCTTGCAGTCTGCTTCCGAGTTTGCGATTTTATTAAGTTAATGACTGGGTCCCAAGCTGGCGGTACCTGCCATCCATCCTCTCTATTGAAATTAGGATGTTTTTTAATTTCAATAGCTTCACGTAACATCCTTGGAATGAATCTGTTTTCCTTTGCAAGGACTTGAGGATTATCAAAACGCATATAGTGGTTGGGTTTGTCTAGAGCATGTTCACAGACTGCAGACTTGGTTGAGCGTCTATTTTTCATGTCAGCAATATGTTCTTTTATACGAGTATTAATGCTTCTCTTTGTTTGCCCAATGTATGATAAACCACAGTCACAGTCAATTTTATAAACTCCAGCATCTTGCAATGGGATATTGGATTTTACAGGTCTTAAAAATTGGTTAATTTTCTTATGCGGCTTGTAATAGGTCTTGATTGAAGCTCGCCTAAGTATGTTACCAATCTTGTCCGTGACTCCCTTTATGTATGGTAAGATGGCAGGAAAACGATCAACTGTGTGTGGCTTGGGTCGACTTCTGTGACATATGTGTGGGAGGCTGAGATTGTTGCTTCTTAAGACAGACTTGACTCGGTGAAGCTCCTCCTTAAGATGGTGGGTGTCACAGATGCCGTGTGCTCTCTGTAACAAAGATTTGCCTACGGTAGCTAACTGACATGGATGATGGTGAGATTTACCGTTGAGATATTTGTCTGTGTGGGTGGGCTTTCTGTACACAGTGTGACTGATACTATTGTCAAGATTTCTAGTTATTAAAACATCAAGAAAGGCTAATGAATTATTGATCTCAGGTTCCATAGTCAATTTAATTTTACTATTAATGGAATTTAAATGATCTAATAAAACAGAGACTTGAGTTTTGGGGAGTACAACAAAAGTATCATCTACGTACCGTTTGAACATCTTCGGCATAGCCAGGGTGCTTGAAAGAGCCTTCTCCTCAAGGTCTTCCATGAAAATGTCGGCAACAATGGGAGAGACTGGAGACCCCATAGCTACACCGTCAACTTGCATGTAGAATTTGTTTTCCCAGAAGAGATAGCCTGATGTTAAGCAATGCTCAAGTAACTCTGCATACTCTTGAGGTAGATGGTGGTCCTCAAGCCTTCTCTTAACAATATCAATACAGTCATGCAAAGGTAGGCTGGTAAATAATGACTGTACATCAAAACTGGCCATTGTGTCTTCATCAGTTAATCGTAGATCTTTAATTAAGCTGATAAAGTGATAAGAGTCCTTGACATTAGTATCAGTATGACCACGAAGTTGTGTTAATATGTTCACCAGGTGTTGTGCTAGTTTATAAGTTGGCGAATCTATTTGGCTTACAATTGGTCTTAATGGGTGGTCTTTTTTGTGTATTTTTGGAAGGCCATATAATTTTGGTGGTTTCACACAGGAAGGCACGAGCGACGTGATGTCTAAGTTTAATGTGTCGGAGTATTTTAATATTAATTCTTTGGTTTTTGTTACGATCTTGTTAGTAGGATCACTTTTTACTTGTTTATATGTATTCTCATCCGACAACAGTTGTTGAATTTTTGTGTTATAATCAGAGGTGTCCATTATAACAGTTGAATTTCCTTTGTCAGCTCGTAAAATAGTAATGTCTGGGTTCTTGCGAAGGTTGGTGAGTGCAAGATATTGTTCACGAGGAAGATTCGGTTTTGGCGGCTTGCTATGTCGTAGTACTGATGACACATCTTGGCGTATCGCTTCCAAATCTTCTTTATTTAAGTGGTTTTTTACCAAGACATTTTCTACCGAACAGATGATATGTTCATAAGGTATCCTCCTGGGTGCAACCGCATAATTTAATCCATTTTCAAGAGCATCAATCGCTTGTTGGTCTATCGGTGTTTGTTTTGCTAAATTGACAACCGATTTAATTGACTTTGACGTTTCTGAGTTATTATCCCGGATGACATTGACGTTTTGATTTGCTGTTAATTTTTCATACTTTGAAATTTGACGTTTTTTGCATTCTTCGTAAGTATGAATAGCCTGTTTATCTGTTATGTTTTTACATTTTTCAAAGTCTTGAGATGTTAATTTTGATTGAAGCTCTTTAGACAAATTCTCAATGTTTTTTGAAACTTCTACTGCATCGAGTCTATTTTGGCGGATTGATCGTTTAAGTAAACTTATACTTGCTTGTCGGAGGATGTCCGCGCTTCCCCGTATGTCCTTCTTAGGTGATAAACGAACACAAACTGGGATGATGTTGTTGTCTCGACACCTCTTTAGAAAATTTAATGATGTTAAAAGCCGTGCGCGCTTTTTCTTGAGACACTCCAACCGACGTATTTTGTTTGAGGTTTCCGGCCCGTATACCGTAACATAATGTTTTCTTATGTTTTCGCGATTGTTATTCATTAAATTAAACTATTTTAATACGGTTTTATCGCGTTTATTACTTATTTATTTACACCTGACGTTTCAAACACTTTACAGCGTTCATGGTCGCAGGCAGACTAAGTTAACATTTGTCTTTGATGTCATAAGATTACAAAACTACCGCCCGAAATTTTTATTGGGAACTATTCCGATTCACGCAGTATTGGCTCACAGTATCTAAGGGTCTTGCAGTCTGCTTCCGAGTTTGCGATTTTATTAAGTTAATGACTGGGTCCCAAGCTGGCGGTACCTGCCATCCATCCTCTCTATTGAAATTAGGATGTTTTTTAATTTCAATAGCTTCACGTAACATCCTTGGAATGAATCTGTTTTCCTTTGCAAGGACTTGAGGATTATCAAAACGCATATAGTGGTTGGGTTTGTCTACATCATCATACGACTTTAATTGAGAAATGTTACAATTCTGTGAATGACTATTTTAGTTATGAATTATGACTAAACTGTGACTTAATTTGATTATTTTTTTTTATTTTTTATTTGTAATGCTTTTTGTTTTAATCTAATTGAATTATTTTCATTACTAAATTATTTTATGCTGTATCACGGCAAATCATAGCGATCTCATGTAAAACATTATAACAACTTTACCTATGATTTACACATAAAATATAGATTAATTGATGGGAAAAAAAATTATCTTTATTCCCCATTAAAAAAAAAATTGGACACTTAAACATATAGAGAAAGTTAAGCACCATCTGAGATTAAACCACTCCTAATCTAGCAGTTGTTAATTTTAATATCTACACTAATATTATAAAGAGGAAAGATTCGTATTTTTGTGTGTATGTTTGTAATGAATAAACTCAAAAACTACTGTGCCGATTTCAAAAATTCTTTCACCATCGGAAAGCTACATTCACCCTGAGTAACATAGGCTATATACCGCAGGCGGAGCTGCGGGAAACAGCTAGTCATTTATAAAGTGGAGATACGGTACAACAGGAGGAAAGTCAACCATGAGATGTTATTGATGCAGACGCTAACGACTGCGTGAACAATTTAGTATGCCAAACCGGTACAGCGCCTCTAGCGGGAAGTAATGGTAACTAAATAGTTCCATATTAAATCTTGATGCGGTCGTTAGCGTCTACGTTAATTATATCTCGTGGTACATGTGTAACATTATTTTCTTATGTCAAAATTATACGGTATAATCCTATTCGAAATTTTATTCATTCACCAGAAGTAATTTTAGATACTATGATGAAACAATGTAAATCCCCTTTTCACATCTGTAAGTATGTAGCGCCATCCAGCGGCGAATAGCTGAAGTTTTATTCATAATGCGCTGCCGGTTTTTAAAGAATTTTCTTTTGATGCTTTAATAATATATTCACGGGATAAGGGAGTGGTCTACTCTTCTGCCGGATACTAAAAGTCTATTTATGCAAATAATGCCTAACAGTGTATCGACATAGGAAACATCGGTCGTCGAACTATCTCCATTGCCCTTTGTAGATATTGACTCGAGTGATAAAAGGTACAATGTTAACTGTACAATGCAATGAGTAAGTAATAATCTTTTTTTTTATTACTAGAACACTGTTTCATCATCATTTCGTTTCGTCATCTCTGTACGGACACATTATTGAAATGAATTTGTTTTTACAGCTGAGCCAGCGAATAATAAAATAATTTGAAAAAGTAAAAGTTTTTTTTTCTATAGCCTAACGTGACTTACGAGTATCTACATATTTTATTTATAAGTAGACAGACAGGAGTGCTATAAACAAAAACCGTGACTCACGTAAAATGGGTGTGTCGAATGATTTTCATTCATCATAATCGGTGAGTCTAATGACATATTTTTTTTTATACAACTAAGTAGGCAAACAGGCATACGGCCCACCTTATGGTAAGTGGTTATCGCAGCCTATGAACCACTGCAACACCGGAGATGTCACGAGAGCCCTTTTTGAAGGCTCCCATGTTATAGTCACTAGGGAAAACCATGGCAGGGAGTTCATTCCATAATCGCAGTGTACGAGGGAGAAAATTCCGTTTGAAGCGTACTGTACATGATAACATGGGATCCAAGGTATGGAGATGAACCCTGACGATGGCGAGATGTACGATGATGAGTGGCGATGGTAAAAAGCGGCTGTTAGCATCATGTCAAACAATTCCTAATTCCAATTGAATTCCAAAAGAATTCCAATTTCCATTTGAAAACTGTATCCTTGTAAACTACCTGTGTTTCACAATAAAGATATTTTGTATTTGTATTTTGTATTCCGCCGTAAACAGTAATATGAGTCACACATTTCAAAAATAGGGCTCCAGAGGAAGTATGCCTGCGTAAAATAGGTCACGGTCACCGCAGCCTATAGACATTGCACTATTTAGGAAAAATAGGTGAGAATGAGATAACCAATCCGACAACCATTGTACTAAGGTCTATCTCTTGTTACGTTAAAAAAATGTCCTTCCTAAGGTTCTACCTGAACCTTACACTGTCACCCCGGTCGGATGCAGCAATCGCTACCATTTTAGGCGCACGCGCAGACTCGCCCACGATCCGTGTGACCTCTAGCGTGGGCCCACTGTAAGCGGATGACTCATGTTTGTTTACATTAGTTTGTACTATCAGCAAACGGCAAGCCTTAAAGGCGAAATTCGTCTGCAGGGTTGTTTTTATCCTCATGTACTTTAAATTTACATAAGTCTATTTACATTTATTTTATTTATGTTATTATTTTCCTTGATTTAGTTGTTACCTATAAAATTCTTTTTTATTATGTGCTTTGGTTAACATAATAATGGTAAAGAATTGATAAATTTACGTCTATGAAATCATCAGAATTACCTAATTTTTATAAAGTTTACATGTTAAAATAACTTAAGAAAACTACAAGATCCGCTGGCACTAGCACCTCGCAAACTTGCCGTGAGATTGCATGACAGATAAGCCAGCGCTAAGTGTTTATCGGATTGTCGAGTCAATCGTACAAACACTTATTCCTACTGCCAACATAGCAGATATCATGTCTTATTCAATATGAGTATGGACTTCTATGGTTTGTCTATCATCATTTCTGCCTTTCCAGGTTAGGTCCCAAGTTGTTAGGTTAAGTATTGTTATTTCGGTACTATGAATTATAATAAGATTGGTTAATGACATATACTATTTCTTTGTATACGGCGTACTTACATGCCGTCAACGTTCACCGACGTTTTTTGCAAAGCTACAGAAGCCATCTTAAGGTGCACGAGTTCTAAATTACCAGCTAAGAACAGTAAGTAGTAGCCATGGCAGAATCGGCCGGAGTTCATCATGACATAAACGCTAAGTATACACATAAATTATGTATATTTCATCAATAAATATAGAATCCCTTTTTAAAAAAGGGAGATGTCAGGAGTACCTGTAATCGGCAAGCGTGTATGACGAGAGTGATGAGAGTAAAAGAAGCGAGGGTAGTCTGTAAGATAGCAAATGGAAATCCGTATTATCTGCCTACCCCTACGGGAAACGGCATGATGGTATGTATGTATGTATATAAATATAGAATCCATAATCAATTTGGCTTATTGATGACTGAATTGAAAGACATTTACAAAATCGGGCAGATAAAGATGGAGTCTATTCGTCTACACAGAATCGTTCGTCTACTCGTACACATTCGTTTTTATTTATTTATTTAGTATACTCTAATCGTTACACGACGACTTCATGAAAAACATCATCGAAGGTAAGATAAAAGGTAGAAGGGGTCCAGGTAGACCAAGGCATAGTTACATGGAGCAATTAAAGGAGAAAGTAAACCTCGCGTCGTATCAACAATTAGGATCTCGCTTATATTCGAGAAAAATGAAAGAAGCTCCACCAACAATAGCCCAGCACTTAAATGTTTGATGATGACTCTATTTGTTAGTATACTCACAGCGGGCAGTGTAGCTATGAACTCCACATGGGCGTATTCTTCACCAGAAGCCTGCGTAGGGCTCTGCCACCACGTACCGGGGTCTCCGTCGATGGCATGTGACGGTGGATGCCGACGAGAGGCTGATCCTTCAAAACCTTCGCAGACGTCGCACACCACGCCTCGTCTGCAAATAAATAAATAAAAATTGGAGTAGAAACTCTGGGTCCGTGGGGTCCATCCGCACATGAACTTTTTAAGTTTATCTCGAAAAGAATAATCGACATATCCCGTGACCAAAAGGAAGTAAAAGGAAACATCCAGATGTTTCCTCTCACAAAGGATCAGCATTGCCATCCAACGTGGCAAATGCTGCCAGCCTTTTGGGCACATTGCCACGATGTAAAGATTTGCAGGGACTACTTATTATGTATTTTTCTTTTATTAGTTTAAATAGATTTTAGTTTATTTTTAGTTTAGGGTTATTAAATAAATAAAATAATAATAATCTTTATTAGTGATAAATGTAAAAATTCTCATATTGTTAAAAGTTCCTAGTCCGAATTCTTCAAAGATACAGCGGAAAGGCACTGGTCACTTTTCTATTGTACCTATCCCCACATTTTATCTTTTCTGATTCATTCCTGTGTTTCGAAATTCCCTGTGGGCCGTGACTTGCCTCTTGAAGCAAATATTATCATTACTTTTATCAGACAAACAGTAGATTCTAGATTCCAAAGTCCCAATCAAATTGAAAACAGACACATTTAAACAGGGCACTTAACCCCTTGCATTCATTCATATCGAGTGGGTTACATGATCAATAAACCCTGCACACCCTGGTGTCAGAGATTTCCTGAACTGCATTTCGGCCTCTAGTGTGATTCATTTAACGACCACCTAATGGCAGCCAGGACCAAGGACTTAACGTGCCTCGGAAGCTCGGAATATCATAACGAAATTACAAACAACTAAACAAAGTATGCCTCCCGTGGGAATCGAACCCACGACATCCGAGTCCAAGTCAAATGCCTGAACCACTGGACCACCGAGGCAGTTAACCCCTTAACCCCCTTAATAGTCAACAAAAATGGATTTAAACAAACCACATACTTGCCAGGCGTAACTCTACAATACTCCTCGGCGCCATCGCTCCCGCACGTGCTATTCGCTGTGACGGTAGCGTATGGTGCCACGTCGAGCGGAGCAGGCAGCATTCCGCCCGTGTCGCTTGACAATATGATTTCGGCCTCGTTGGTAGTGTTGTAAAAATGAGCGCTTGTTGAGTCGAGCGTTAAGCGCTGAGTTGACGCTTTTGAGCGTTGAAGACTTGAGCGTTAAAAGCTCAAACGTTGAATGCTCGCGAGCGTTAAGGCTTGCAACTTTAACGCTAGAGTTTCCAGCTCAATCGTCGAGGCGTTTTAATAATTTTTCATTGTGGTTGGGTGTTTGAACTCTATATAGGAATGCTACGTTACCTCAGAGCATCTACAAAAAGCTCGAGCGCCGCCTCGAGCGTTTTTACAATACTACTCGTTGATACTTGTCAGTCAACAACCCCCTTAATAGTCAACAAAAATGGATTAAGACAAACCACATACTTGCCAGGCGTATCTCTACAATACTCCTCAGCGCCATCGCTCCCGCACGTGCCATTCGCTGTGACGGTAGCGTATGGTGCTACGTCGAGCGGAGCGGGCAGCAATCCGCCCGTGTCGCTTGACAATATGATCTCGCCCTCGTTGGTACTCGTTAGCCGGTCTAAGAGGGCGCGACCTGTGGACACATACAGTTGTTCTTTAGAGAGGTAGGACATTTTGTAAGGAGTAGTCCGTCTAAGGAAGTATCTCCACCCTACAGAAGACCGCAGCCAAATAACACTGTGATGCAGTGTTGTGTTCCTGCTGGTGAGTAGGGTCGCCAGACTCCAGAGGGGTCGCTGTGCTGACAGCGGACAGGTCGGCAACGTGCTCGTGACATCTCCGGTGTTGCAGGCGTTCATAGGCTACGGTACCCACTTAACATCAGGTGGGCCGAACGCCTGTTTGCCTACTTAGTTGTATAAAAAAAAAGATGTCGGTAAAAACAGCAAAATAATTATTTCTGTTGTATCCATCAATATTTATTTTATTCTGTATTTTAGTATTTAGTTTTAGTACGGAAACAGAAATACATCATTTAAAAAATTTCAACTGCCTAACTATCGCGGTTCATGAGATTGCAGCCTGGTGACAGACGGACGGACAGCGAAGTCTTAGTAAAAGGGTTCCCAGTTTCTTGCAACTTCGTAGTATCTGCTTTACCACCCACCCTCAATAAAGATTTTATGCTCTAAAAAAAAAAAGATTTTTTTTATTATACAACTAAGTAGGCAAACAGGCGTACGGCCCACCTGATAGAAAGTGGTTACCGCAGCCTATGAACGCCTGCAACACCGGAGATGTCACGAACGCGTTGCCGACCTGTCCGCTGTCAGCACAGCGACCCCTCTGGAGCCTGGCGACCCTACTCACCAGCAGGAACACAACACTGCATCACAGTTTTATTTGGCTGCGGTCTTCCGTAGGGTGGAGGTACTTCCCCAGACGGACTACTCCTTACAAAATGTCCTACCTCTCTTACCTTCGTCCAAAAATGTCAGTGATTCCTTATTTATTTTTATTTATCATCATCTGAGCTTGCTTTCCAATATTAGGTACTTTATAATAAATTCGTGGAATGTAACCGATTAAGATTAGAATAGATAATCTGTTTACTATAATTCAAGAATTATCTCGGCATTAACACATACTAACATTAGCCATATAAATTACCGACTAATTACCAACTTGACTGTCAAGTTGTCTGTCGAAACATAACTCTTTACTTTCCAAGGTTACCCCACCAAATTACAAAGTTACTCCGACTTTAAATAATTTCTTCATAGAAATAAGTCTTTTCAAGTTGAAAGGATTGTAAATAGAGACAACATTACGTTTGTCAGGTACTTACTATCTGTGTATTGATAACTACATTATGGTAAGTTTATAAAAAAAAATGTGTGTAATT
This sequence comes from Euzophera pinguis, assembly GCA_947363495.1. Taxonomy (NCBI): domain Eukaryota; kingdom Metazoa; phylum Arthropoda; class Insecta; order Lepidoptera; family Pyralidae; genus Euzophera; species Euzophera pinguis. The sequence goes on along the minus strand of OX376156.1, from coordinate 1,160,368 downwards.
TTTTTATTCTTAATTTTTCTATATAAGTATCTTTAATAGAAAATCGGATAATTTATTCAAAGATACTGATCAAAGGAAGCAGGGATTTTAAATAAATATACAATACATTACAAAACTCTTTATTGCACAACAAGAATAATATAGTGCGTCATGACGATAGCCGGCTTCCATGTAAAGCATTTAATTTTTCGACGAATCACCTTTTTTTATCCACTTTATTGTTTTCACGTCATCTCAACACATTCCGTGTTTCTCTCGAAATTGCAACAGCTCCACTTCTATTTTGTGTATTTTTTATTTTAATTACCTAACCTCAGTTATAATTATTGATTAATGTGTGGAAAACAGTAGTAAAATAAATATAGTTCTGTAAGTCTCGGATTTGTGCGTTTTCACTGAAGATATCGCCACAACACTTCTATTCAACTATTTCGTGTGGCAGGCTACCATATATTAGTCTCATGCCGAGATAGCCGAGCTGGGGAGCCCGCTACAAGCTACTGATTCCAATATTCCCTTCGGTGGCTGAAAGGTAAAATTTTTATAAATCTTCTTTTTAGCGAGTCGACTCTGGATTATAATAGATAGGAAATAAGGTCTTCGCCGCGTGAAACAAAACGAGTAGTGGCCAATTCAAACAAACAAAACTGACAAAGCTCTTCCGTCTATTTGTTTGCATCGCCCCCAGAACAGTGAACACAGTCAATAGCATTAAAGCTTTGTGTAGACATTTTGTTTTTTAAGGGCTCTTGTTCCTCTTTTATCTACGAAGGTTAGAACAAAATATTAACTACAGTTTCTGAAGAAATCTCAAGAATGCCTCACATTACTTATATCTCTTTTACTTATGTCTCTCACACATTAGAACATTACACCATCTTGCCGACGACGGCTAAAACTGGTGCGAACCCTGGACCACCTGCTCCGATATCAGTTCCAGCATCCGGTGATAATTGGTCATACTTTAGATCGTATTACCATTCACATGGTGATGTTAGAGCGGTCAATGATTTTTTAGAATGATTTTCAGAGAGTAGAGAATGGGCTTTCCGAATGAACCGATCGAAAACAAAATTTATGACCAATAGAATCAAAGATAGGGTGGTTATGATGGACGGGCAAAGAAATTCAGTACGTGTCGATGAGTACGTATATTTAGACCTGCTAGTCTCCAAAACCATGAATATGAAATAAACCGCCGCATAAAAGATGCCTTGTCTGACCATATCGTTTAAACACCAGCTCATAGACATGTGCTTATTGCCCGTTCTTACCTATATTGCCTAGACGTGGTCATAACCTGAGGATCTATAGTCCAAACTCAAGATTTGCCAGAGAGCAATGGAGCGAAGTATTTTAGGTGTCACAAGGCGTGATAGTATTCGAAACACGACATTCATTGATCACGAACATCACATACTGGATGATAAACAAACAATATCAGAAGCCCCCTGCTTCTCAAATCAAAAGAAACTTTGAAAACATTTCAATCAAATCAAACATCCAAGCAAAGATAATTGGGTTAGGAATTGGCCGTAATACAATCTTTGGCATATAAACAAACTGCATAAATCAATTTATCTTTTGATATTCTGTGTTCAATCAGTGAGTTCGTGAGCGAGATACTGATTTATATAAAAGAAGAACAACAGCTTATCTCAATTTGTATCTAAACATAGAAAATTTCCACATAGCAAATGCAAGCCGATTATAAGACAAAGAGCTCGATAAATCTGTATTGGAATCGATAATTTCACAGTCCGGCAGCTTTGTAATCTAGACAATGGGCTGGCTCGTTTGCGAACACTATGGCCCTATAGGTAAGTTCACATTGGACGAGTCCATTGTACCTAGTACCAGCGATAATACTACTACGATTAACTAGTTGCTGGTCGGCTTTGCGTGCTAAATAAAGACCTTTGTGGCAAATTGATAAGTTATAAAGGTTCCAATCCGTGTTCAGTCGATGTTAGATAAAGATAAGTGTTAGTTTCTTTCAGTTTGTTATAAATATAAAATGTAAATCATGTTTTTTTCAGTTGCTATAAAATTAGACTTGAGCATACTTAGACCTTAGATCTGTTAAGCAGCTATTTACTAGGCTTCATCTTTAGTTAAAAATAATCTAATGATAATATCTATACATTTAAAACTGCAACCAAATTAAATCATTCATTCATATCGAGTGGTGGTGTCAAAAATATCTACTCGACTAGTCTGAACTAGTAAGCGTAGGCACGTGCGCCGGCGCCGCCTCTCAAAGAACTCTCTTAACTTAAATAGATAAAATCTTTGCAGCTCAAATGAGGCAGTAAATTATGTTGTTATGTGAGCTAATGTTGAACATCTTCAGTGTCTCCCATACTAGAAAAGCACATTGAGACAGTTAAATTTTCTGACAAAGATAGCATCATCTAAATCGCTGATGAAAATTGACACTTTCATTAGGGCATTTCTTTATTTATATGCTTCATTCCAATAATATAGCCGAGCTTAAAACCAAAGGCTTTTTCTACCAGACCAACCAAGAGGGAGAAATATTTTTTAAAGGTAAACGTAACCATAATCTCGAATCATGAAGGACCTTATTTATTCAAGGGAAGACCTTTATACCGAAAAGTGTCACTTTGTACTACTTTTATTGCATGACGAGATTGTGTGTCAAATAAAAATCAAGCGAGTCCATAGGTCTTATTATTAGCATTTGGGGAAGTCGGGTAAGTGCTGGTAAACAGTAAAAAAACGGTGGTAAATGTAAACTAACTTCAGGCGAAATCACATAAAAAAATGAAGATGTCATAGAGCATTACATTAATTAAACTGTTACTAAATTTCAATTACAAAACCTTCACAAGTTGGCAGCTAGCATTGCTGGCCACGTATTCGCACTTGGGCACTTGGGGTCAAGCAACGCGACCACCAACCACCAATACGGCAACAACGCGTAATTTACGTGTCAGTCTGTGGGACCACACGCGCTGGTAATAGCTACGACGCAGATCACTGAAAAGTAGCAGGTAACTACATTTTTTTTAAAAATCTTAATTTATTATTCTGTCCATAAAATCTTCCTCGAAGGTTATTGGAGGAGGAGAGGAAGGTCAAGGATGAGCTGAAGATTCGAGGCTAAGTGGACGTATGTGGCGGAGCAGAATGAGGTTTGAAAGGAGATGGAGCGGACCTATGCTCAGCAGTGGGACACTAAAGGTCAATTAAAAATCATAAAATATGTTATCCTAATTATATTTTATTATTTACGTTTGATAAGATTTTAGTGCAACCAAAGACCAAATTTTCTAAGCTACGTCATGAGAGCTTTTTTCCGAATTCACGTTGGCTTCTTTTCTTAGATAAAAGAAACCTGACAAGAACTGCCGATGGCCAACAATGTATTTAGTTTTTCAAACTTAGTACATCATTGTTCAGATTAGCGCAAATTTATGCACGTGCATACAGTTAAGGACGTGCAACCGTAATTCGATGAATCAAAAGATGAAACATATGTTACGAAATCAAAAACAAATAAAAATAAAATGCGGCCCCCGGAAGTTTTAGCAGTGCTGTCCGCGGCAAATTCTCGTACAATCGTCGCGTGTTTCCATACGGGAATAATATCGCGAACGATCTAGTACATCGATTGTCTCGCTCTGTCATATTGCTTTGTCTCGCTCTCACACTTCTAGTATGTGGTTTGAGAAACTAAGGGAACGAGACAGAGAGTATCCCTCTCTCTATTCCGGAGTAGTTGTGATCTTTCTAGAAACTTATGGAGCGGGGTTTCCCGGCCCATATAATCATCGGAAGGTGCCTCAGGAGGGCAGTTCTAATTTAACTGAGCTACAAGTGCGAACAAGAAGCGATATCCGGAGCGAATAACAAGTGATACAAGCGACCTCGGCAAGTTATAGTGACTGTGATTAGCAAGTGTTTTGGACATTGTTAGTGATAAGTGAAGTGAAGTGACGTCGGCGACCATCCTTGTGGGAATAAACGTTTTTAAGAGTCATCAGGTGTTTTTTTCCAAATTACGAACCCCGGAGCTCGTAACAATAATTATAGTCTATTTTGACCTCATCGATTATAAACACCAGGTAATTTAAATTCGGAATGCTGAAAAACAGCGATGACTAGGGAATAATTTATTAACACAATTCATTTACTAGCAAATTTTGTTAGTTGTTCATATTTCCTAGTTACTTTTACCTCGGTATTCTCTACCTTACCACTTACTTTAGAGTTACAGTCAACCACAATATTTTGATGTCAAACTACTTCCGGGGTTATTTGTTAGTCTCATTTAGCCTGAATTCAAGATTGTCACGGGCATTTTAGTGTCGTAGTGAAATAATTGTGGCTGGTTTGCGCAGCTCCTAGAACTTACTTAGGCAAATAGACTTCCTTGCTTTGGCAGACCAATTAGCATGTCAGTTAGTAGTTAAAACTGAGATAAATGTTGAACAATATTAGCTTGCTTTGTACTTGCATATGAATACAACTGTAATGTGTCTATTAAATTCAAAGTACCGACTTTGCTGATAGTAATTATTGTTGAAATTCTCATGCTGAGATATCCTAGAGTAATTGAATCGCCAAAGCTCTTTGGCTATTTGACTGTGTTTATTTTCTTCTTTAGTTTCTTACAAATATCATAATCTACATCACGCATTTTCCTTAGAGCTGTTTGTATAAAATACTTTTCCTTAACTTTGTTGTTATTATCTACATCTTTTACGAATACATTATATTTTCTTCAAAATTGCCTAGCAAATAATGCACGATAATATCTGAAAATTACATTTAAAGTTCAATAGAGCACAGGTTTATTTTACATTAAAATCTTCACTTAAAAATTTCGACACTTTACACAGACATCCTACTGACACGTAATATTCCACTTTTTTCAAATTCCCTCTGAATTGGATGCCGGCCGAACTACTTGAACCACTCATAACATCGTCTAAATAAACAAAACTTTCTTTAAAAGTAATTGCTTCAGGTTCATTAACACCTCGGCTATGTTTATAAAGACACTTAAACTTAACGCCTCCAACTATAACCTGACTTCCTACTTGTTTAAAATAAGCGCGGTGTTTACCGAACCCGCCGCCTCCTTCGTTTGTTGCCTGTGTAGTAAAGTAATTATGTTATGTTTCACTTCAGCCACTGTAATAAATTATTGAGAAATACGAAAAATTACAGTCGACTTTTGAAATTCATATCTTAAAAATAGATTTTCTAATGGTCAAAACAATTTTTTGAAAAGATTGTTTCAAATAATGGCTTCAAACAACTCAAATTATCTGCAATTTAAAGAAGTTGTGCTCAAACTATCTAGATTTTCATAACTAGATTTAAAACATGTCACGCCAAAATAGGTTCTACACATCTTTTACTAGTAGTGTCCTCATGTTTCTGTCAGAATATTTTTAACTATCTAATAAGTTTCTAATTGAAGTAAATATTCAAGTAGCAAGTAAGTATTCTATTCCCTACATACATTATAGTTGTATTAAAAACAATAATTACAAAAACAGTTCACACAACAGTAAAGATAATAACAGCGGCACAACACAACTAAAAACTGAACGAGCAGGATTCATAGAATTTCTACGAGTATAACAAGCGACAGGAATAGTTAGAATCCACGAAAAAGGAGTCGGGAGTAAAAAGTCAGAGTCCGTGGAGCCGTGGGAGCAAGCTGATGTCCTGCATAACTGGCCATTAGGCTCATTAGCTGGCCCAAATAAGGACGGCGGGTTTTTGTCAAGGGATCATAAGATACCAAGATACGCTGGTGGAACGATACGTCATTGTAGCTATTGAAGGTTGGCAATATCGATGATGCTGGCTTTTTGTGGAATAAGTTTTTGAAAATGTAAATTTTTAGGCTTATTCTATGATCATTTTTAACTAAATTAAATTATCATAATTGTAACACGATGCAAGCAAAAATATGTAAAGCTGTGGTGAGAGTGAACAACATGTATTAATTAGATAATAATATATTCTTCAACATGAACAGAAATGTGCCCGATAAGTATCAATTTTAAACTGTTTTTTTTTAATGGAAGGGATGAGAAAGGAATTTTTCACTCTGTAGGTTTCGGTCTTAATGCTTTTTAAGCATAAAGCCTTTCATAATAAGTTTAATGAAGACTTCATTGGATCTTTATATTTATTCATTTAAAATAAACAATGCGGTTCCGCTTCGTGCCGTAAAAAAACTGCAGTTATTTGTAAAAAATACTCGTACTGACTACTATACTATTGTTTTTTTTCTCCAAAACATACAGAATGGTTTGAAAAATTGAATATTCAATGAGCATATGACATGACATCAGTCTTTCCCAACACTTGACAAAATGTAGGTAATACAAGCACTTTGGCCTGATAAATGATTCTTTTCTACACCTTATCCATGTATTTTTTTACCAATCTAAATAGTTAGTCTACAGCCAAAAGGGTTACTTGTGAAGCTTTGTCTGATAAAACTTATGTAACTACTGCATGATTTTTACCTTTATCTGTAGTGTCTGCACTAGCTTTTCTATAAAGATATTATTTATAATGAATTTTTCAAATTTCAAAACAAGAGTAGCACAGAAGTAAACTAGAGTGATCAAACCAAAAACTATCACAAACTAGTTGAAGTTGGTGTATTATTGTGTGGTATTGTAACAATTTGTAAATAGACGAGATTACGTAAGAGATTTTTTATTATTTAATAGGCGTGTAAATGCAAGAAATTTCAAAAACGAAAACGGGGACGCTGAGTGCTAGAAAAATGTGAAATGATTGGTCATTTCATTAAAAATATTTGACATACCTATGTCTTTTTACATCATAATATCTTCTTTTCTTAGATGAAAGAAACCTGACAAGAACTGCCGATGACTAACGATGTATTTAGTTTTTCAAATTTAGTACATCATGGTTTAGATTCGCGCTAATTTATGTACGTGCATACAGTTAAGAACGTGCACAACTAGCAGTATATTTCAATGGAAAAACAAATCAATTTATGACAAGAAATTTTATTTTACAATCAGCTTCGTGCTCGCGCATGCAGCAAGACTGAAATGTGATGACAAGTCTATAAAAACTTTGATAGAAAAAGATTGTACAAGCATAGTTCGTATAATCAATCTTGAAGGATGAGGACAAACTCAATGCGTCTCTTACAAATAGGGTCTCAGACTGTTTTGTATCAAAATAATCCTGTAAAGTTTCTATTTTGATTGTACCCTCTAATAATATTTCTCAAAAAATCGACGTGTTGTGTCAAATGTCCTAATATGTTTTCTCTTCTGTTCTCAATCACTTTTATAATACACTCCTTTTGTCCTACTCTATTTAAAACTTTTTCTTTTGTTGTACATTCTATCCAGCTAACTTAAAATAAAATTCATTGAAGTATTTTGTAGTTATAGTTTGCCCTTTAATGGTTATAATATACTTCATTTCAATTGTTTTTTTTTTGATATAGTCAAAGTTTCCCTTGTAGTGTACACAAGATATAATCCCTAGTGGCCCAAGTTCAATGACTGGCTAGTTATCCTGTTTTAGATCTAATGCTTCACCGGACTTACATTTCTTGACATGCATGAAGTATAGCGTAAGTGCATCGTATCGTTTTATATTAGTCTAGTTAGTGCTATCTAACGAAAATCTTTGCTATTATCCATTAGAAATATCGAAGAAGGAGAAAGATTACTGACAGATTATTCATCTATTAATGCAATAAATACCTATAATACGCTTGTTAAGGGACCTTGGGCTTCCAAATCATATGTTTTTGGATACAACTCGATGCTCCAAATGATGATGACGAAGACAAGTATAAAGGCAACAGTAAAGGCCAATTCAAAAATACCACAAGCGCCCTGAGAGTACCATGTTGAGAATCATTGTAGAATTTCATATATAAGGTTCAACCGCCAACATATATTTTAATTGAAAGTCCCAAAAGCCGAATAATGTGAAACATTTAACCACAATCGTAAATCCATGACAATTACCAAGGGTGACCGAGGCTTGGAATAGGATTGGAATTTCGATGCTTTATCGATATTGTTTAAGAGTTGTGTTTTGTAGAATTTCTCTTCAATTGAGTGTTTAAGTTACCGACGAAGGATCGTAGTCGAACTTAAGCTTGGTGCAGAGTCCTCGGCAAATTGACATATCATTATATGTTCTGACATTTCTGTTCTTTTGACATTTGTTTTTAATTATTATTTAATTTTTTTAATAAATTTTTATTTAATTTAAATAATCTGAAATAACCATTGTGCTAAATGTTGACAAACATGTAAATTCGTTCATTTAAAGGTAATTAAGGAAAGTTTTTCTTATTTGTAAATTGACGTTTTGAAGAAAATGCTGCAGTGGAGTTTGTGGCGCCGCTTCTTCCCCACTTGCGCTTTGGAAGTGGTGGTAAACTTAATATAAGTAAATTGACGTCAATAAGTGATATTTATATCCTATATTGAAAATAAACAATTTCATTTCATTTCATTTCAGTCAACATTTTGGAGCTTATGCTAACATCAGACACATAGGTACTTGTTGTACAGAGAAGGCAACAAAATAAATAAGTACTAAAAAGCGGACGCTCCTTTATGAAGTCAAAGATGCAAATGGGAAAGCTTTAAGAAACTTGTAAACAACTCACTATCTAATCAGATTAGCGATCAAATCATCATATTCACTTGCGGAAAAAAAAATTGAGAAAACATAACTTCTATGTATTTATTTACTCTGTATAGTGCTCGTACCTACGGACTTGGCAATAACTGAAAGTCAGTGTTTCTGTACCATCTGTGTGCAGAATATTCGCCGAGTTCTGGCCATTTTTTCTTGCTACAGCTCATATGATTACCTTATAGGTATTACGGTGTAAGCTATACAATGACACAGAATTATTAATAGTACTAACGTACACTCACACCCTCCCACCCGAAACAGATACCGCACCTCACCGCGCAGATTAAGGGTAAAAATCGAGAGCAAAAAAATGCTAAGATGACATTTTGGCGCGCGGCGCGACGGATAACTATGACGCAGATACGGTAAATAACCAACCCTACGAACGACACTCAAACATCACTCACATTAAAGCGCGTGCGAACGCAACCGTATCGTAGTAGTTGTAATCTCGGCGCTGTTGTATGGAGTGTCCGGGGTGTGACAATGTGTACGCTATCATTCGACACGTGAGTCCGCCAATTTTTATAAGTATTTGAACTTGTAGAACAATAATGTTTTGATAAATAAAAAAACAATGTGTGTAATCTTTTTGTGTTAATTTATTCTTTTGTTTTTACGAATCTATCTATCATCATGCTTCATCACCTTTATGCAAGGGGTAAAAGCTAAGACATCGATGATTTGACCTGACATTTTGAATTTTGAATGATTATGAATTGTGGTATGAGTAATCGTGATCTCCGTGCTTCGGAAGGCACGTTAAGCCTTTAGTCCCGGTTGTTATTGATGCATAGCAGTCGTTAGGCTGTGACAGATGACAGTGTTGGCCACTAACATACCTCGGGGCATGTTCCTGTTAATCTGGTTTCCCTGTAAAAGGGGTTACGGAGGTCTGACGGGTCTCGCTCCATTGTAATAATCAGTGCCGCCAAATCTAGGACCATTACTTACAGCATACCCTAGGCTCCGAAGCGTAAGCTGACGACGTAACTAGAAATACACGCTAGGATGATGATGATGATAATGAGTAATCGTGAAAAACAAGCAAAACCGCATTAACAACTAATTTAAAGCAAATATATCAAAATTAAAGTACTTTCTTCACAGACTAACAATGACCACAATACAACGTAACATAACATGGTGGATACAATGCCAGGCAGGTGGAGCTTTGTAAGCTCGTAAGCGCCGGCGCCGGAGGCGGCTCTTGCTCGATTGACAGGCTTTGAGCTTTGAGCTTTGTTCGTGAATAAATGAATCGACTGTGTAGCGAATCCCTGCTATTTGGAGAGATTCAATTTGGAATTCTAAGCAGAAATCGTAAAGCACTCTGAAAATTTTGCGTCATTTTAGCTATTTCACTTTAATTCTCTTTTTTTATTACAGTTCATGATTCAGCCCTCTGATTAAGAGTCTAAGCATAAATATCTAGGACGCAGTCCATTTATAAGCTACCTCGACTCTCACTACCGAAGTCAGCGACGTCTGAGTTGCAAAGGTCTTGAAACAAATGCAAATTAAAATATCATCATGTCAGCAGTCAAACAGTCAGTAGGAATAATGTTTTCTTATGTTTTCGCGATTGTTATTCATTAAATTAAACTATTTTAATACGGTTTTATCGCGTTTATTACTTATTTATTTACACCTGACGTTTCAAACACTTTACAGCGTTCATGGTCGCAGGCAGACTAAGTTAACATTTGTCTTTGATTGCAAATTTGAACTTGCAAAGGAAAACAGATTCATTCCAAGGATGTTACGTGAAGCTATTGAAATTAAAAAACATCCTAGTTTCAATAGAGAGGATGGATGGCAGGTACCGCCAGCTTGGGACCCAGTCATTAACTTAATAAAATCGCAAACTCGGAAGCAGACTGCAAGACCCTTAGATACTGTGAGCCAATACTGCGTGAATTGGAATAGTTCTCAATAAAAATTTCAGGCGATAGTTTTGTAATCTTATGACATCAAAGACAAATGTTAACTTAGTCTGCCTGCGACCATGAACTCTGTTAAGTGTTTGAAACGTCAGTCGTAAATAAATAAGTAATTAACGCGATAAAACCGTATTAAAATAGTTTAATTTAATGAGTCAGTAGGAATGTTGACCAGGAGTGCTATGTTTCAAAAGTGTAACTCGTGCAAAATTGGTGAGTCGAACGATTTTCATTCGACACATGAGTCATGCATTAAAAAAAGGATCTATATTTTTAACTAGCTTTTTTCCGCAGCTCCGCCTGCGTCGAAAAGTAGCCTATGTTTGACCCCGGGTCTTCAACCATATTCATACCAAATATAGTATATTAGTATGGATAATCATTATATTCATTCGGTTATCAATCGATGAAACATAGTCACAAAACACTTGTGTATTAGTCATCAGTGTCATCACACACCGTGAGGTATGATTCAACCAACTGTAATCTTAAAAGAAAGTTTTATGTAGTCAAACAAACATTATGTTGTACTAAGTTTTGTTGTAAACTATGAATTCATTTTTCGGAAGGTTGCCTGGTAAAAATTGCTTTTGCGATAAAGCCGCCTTTTTGAGTTTTTCTTTTAATTGCTTGTATTTGATCAATGTTTCCTTATTGTAATACAGAGTTTTGTGTTGTATCGTATTGAAATTTAATACAATACAATATAACTTATTGCCCACATCTGGGAAAACACAAAACTGAAATTATAACATTTAATGTATCTTCTTCTTCTTTTTATGTCAATGGCAAAAAGTTTACACATCATCATCAATATTTCGTGTAGGTTAAATTTTCTATCAACCATGTACACGGTGGTGTCAGAGTTGTTCGGAATCGGCTCTCGGCCTCTGACGTGGTTCCTTTAACGACTACCAAAGGCTGGGACCAACGGCTTAACGTGCCTTTCGAAGCACGGAATCATCTTTATTTTCAGACAATCAGGTGATTCAAGCCTGCAAAGTCCTAACCAAACTGGAAACAACTAACCAAGGTATGCTTCCCGTTCCGCTACCCACCACCCTCGGGTCGAAGGAACACACATGAGGTCAGAAAGAGGCCCCTTTTATAGCTGTACGGTTGTCAACACCAAGTTGTCCATGGTGCAGGACGAGGCAGAAGATAATAAGTGCACCATCGTTGGTGTCCAGCTTGTCCGGCTTTTGTTGGGCTTTTTACATTTCATTTAATTTAGCAAGATTCATGGTAATCATCAGAAAAGCTTTAAATACTGAGACACAAAATCCTCATTAATATAGGGTGTCCGGCCGTTTTACCCAAATGTCCGGCCAAACGGGCTGGTCTGTCCGGTCATTAGGTTTGGCGACCTGGCAGTGCTGGCAACCCTAAAACCACATCCCCCCCCCATGTTAAACCAAAACAAACATTAATCAATGCGAAAATCGTCGACAAATATAAAGATGAACTTCAAAATTATCCCAATTACATCCTTAGATTACGCTCAGACTCACTATTATGATTGTACGACTGCCGTCCATTAGGTTTAACATAAAATAATCATATCAATAGTTGGGAACGGGTGGGGTCAGTGGCCATCACTGTCATGCTTTTCAGAAAATACAAAAATTAAAAATTCGGAAACCCATACATCGTCGTAGAATCCATAGGTTACAATAACTGCTTTCAATCAGGTGGATCTTTTCGTCTACTGAATAAATTATCTAAAAAACAATGATTGCGAGGCAATTAAATCGAGCTACGTAAATCCCGGTTTCCGTGGGTTCGACAGTGTATTTATATCATAGTAGAGTACTCAACCACACAACTGAAGTCTTTCTCGTTCAACTTTCCTTTTTCAATATCCGAACCCTATCCTCTCTCAAGTATTTATTTCTGATTAACAATAAAAGGACTACACATCGGCTGTGTCATTCAAGCGACACGTCCCTACAGTGAATCACCACAATAAATAACTTCGAACAATTAAATACATGAATCTAAGGAGCAAACATTGCCTTTTAGGGACGGGTATTTTTAGTAAATAATGATAGTACAGAAAAATAACTCAAGTTTTATTTTAAAAAATGTCATCCCGATTCCAATTCGCAAATTTTTTTTAAAGTGTTCTTCAACAGTACATAAGTGATGGTTGAAATCGCATTAAAATCCATTGTGTGATTTACGAGATGTTAACGAATACAAGTCCACTAGCCCTTGCGCACCTTAGGTAAACTGAGTTAAAAACCTTTAAAGTTCTATATTAATAAATTATTCAGCGAAGGCAAATGTGACTAACCCCCATATTCTCAAACGTTTGCTCAAACTCGACTCAACCTTACTTCAACTCATTGGTTAATTAGTCGTCACTAGCTTCCTTGACTTAAGGAGATTCCTCATTGGAGGTGAGTATCGAACTCTCAAATATAAGGTTGGTCGAGAGGTACCTTGAGGCGTCTTTGAAAATAAGTATTTTGTCATTCTTGGCCGAGGTATCCATTACTTTATTTATTTTTTTACTCTATTCTTTTGTAATTTTTTATTTTTGTGCTTAGAATTGTTATTATAATAACCTGTGACGTTCCTCATTGGAATTTGCTCAAGCAACCAACTTAGAATGTCGTTTTCAAGGAAAGTTCGAGGACTTCCTTAAGGCTTCCTCGAATGAGTTTGAGTGAAGGACATCCTTAAGGTTATGTTTAAGAATACGGGTGTAAAAGAACTTGCCAACACGTACTGACCAGCATAGAGATTTAATATTATAAGGCCTCTTCTTAAATTGTACGTACACTTGGCCTTAATGACAAATACCCAATGCTCAGTAATCAGAAAATAAAATATACTTTATTGCTCCATTTAAATATGAGAAATTGATTTAATCACAGTGTCAGCCAAGTGGCTGCATCCAACTGGGTTGTTTGGGACGTCAGCTAATTATCCTCATTTTTCCCCTCGGTAAGAGCATCAGTACGTATATCCTCTAAATATGGAGCAATAGCTGTTTCCCGCAGTCTCGCCTGCATCAAAAAGTAGCCTATGTTTGACCTATGTCTTCAACTATATTCATACCAAATTTCATCAAAATCCGTTTGGCCATGAATGCGCAAGAGACAGACAGACTTTCGCATTTATAATATTAGTATCGAGTCAATACTCAATAAGTATTGTTATTTATTAGTATGGTCAGTATAGACATGGATATAAGATTACATTTAACAGGCCCACATCTGTACCTTATTGTAATTTACATGTTTCACCGCGGGTGCCCTTACCTGCCGCGCGGTCGCGCCTGGCGTCAAATCTTGAGGCTGTTCATTAACAATTTATGGCATTATGGCCTTAGACCCTTTGCAAGCCACCGACGCGCCCGTGACAAATGAGCGAACATACGGTCAAAAAGGTATAATATACTTTTTAATAGCTGCAAAGGCTTTTTCCTGGAAATTGTGATTTTATTGTGTCATTCAGCTAAATTGCGTCACACTTCTGGCCAAATATTTTTTGTGTGAAAAATATTTGGCCAGAGTCTAAATTAGTTTTAATATTAGTGACCGTATTTTTGGAATAAATTAGATAAAATCGAACCAAACTCGATGTCACGTGGACCGGAAGATGCACAAAATTAAAAGAAATACATTTATACAATTGAATACAAGGGCGGTCTTGTCGCTATTGCGATTTCATAAATTAATTCTAATATATCTACTATTCTATAATAGAATAATATGGCTGTCTTAGTCTTGGTAATCTACACTAATAATATTATAAAGAGAAAAGATTTGTATTTTTGTGTGTATATTTGTAATGAATAAACTCAGAAACTACTGTGCTGATTTCAAAAATTCTTTCACCATTGGAAAGCTACATTCACCCTGAGTGACATAGGCTATAACACCGCAGGCGGAGCTGCGGGAAACAGCTAGTATATAATATAAGGGTCATTTTTCACATTTTAATTAAGGAACCCTAAATATCTAAATGTTTAAGGCTGCTCATGTCCAATTAACACTTTCTAATTACACCATAAATAAAAACAACCGAAACTCTTCCCTCCAAATTTTTTCTTTTTAAATTCCCACGCTCTGCCACCCAGACGTGACGCATCTAACCTCTAATAGCTTAATAAAGAAACATGCCGAGGCATCGACAGATCAACTGGAACTTAAAAAATAAAATATAAAATAGTGCAAGTACAGAAGTTCCACTTGTCGTAATTTGATAACGCGACTACGCCTGCGACCTTCTTCTTTTTTCGGTGCCATCTTCAACGAAGGTCGGCAATCATCAAGGTGATATTTACTTTTGAGACAGGAAGAAGGAGAATTTCCTGAAAATCCCCTTTAATAGGAGCACGCGATCTCTAATTTTGAGGAATTTATTTTTCTGATAGAAACGTAATCTGCGTAAATGCGTTGAGTCATAGTTTTTTAAAAGACGTTGGTATTATTTATTTGGTATTGGCTGTTAACGCTATCGCTTAGTTCAGTCAAGTTAGATTAGAACCTTTAGGCTGCCTGAAAAATTTGACATTGTTAGCCCTCCCATATTGATCTTTTTCGTATAGCTTCAATGTAGAAAGCTCAAACTAGCTTATACATACTTATTTACGTCTAAAACCTTCAATATCGATCTTTGGTTTTTAGTTTGTCGATTAAAAATGCACCATGTTTGGCACAGAATAGATTACCTCTTTAATCTGTTCTGTGATGTTTGGTACCTAGTTGCTAAACAGTTTTTCAAGTCACCTAAAGAGATGAAATTACATAAGTTCGTTTCCTGAAGCAATATGGGGCCTTGTAACATGAGTAAATTGTATAGTAAGTTAAATGTGTAACTTTACAGCCTATTTTAACATACTATAAAACTAAACAGCTTGTCGACTTGCTGGGAACACTTGTGAGATTTCGTTTTATGATCACGTTAGACGCTCACTTGAATGAGTTTAGATTGATTGTGGTTTATAGCACGCCAGACAAACTCTGAACATTAGATAATGAAGTAACAACTTATATATTTTCTATGGTGCAAGTACTTTTTACATACTTAAATACTTCTTCTTATTAGCGATGATCACTTAGCTACTAACTAATTCTTGTAGAGCTCAATTAAAGGATAATATACACTATACAAACAATGCGATTCTCTGGTTTTATTTTTTATTTATTTATTTAAACTTTATTGTACATAATACAATTGTATAGCACAATAGGCGAACTTAATGCTAAAAGCATTATCTAACAGTCAACCTTTGGGTTAAACAGATATCGTCATGTGGGTATTAAAAATATATAGCTATAAATACAAAAAGTTGGAATGATAATAAACTTACTTATGGTACTTGTACTTGTAATTGAAATATTACTACTTTTAGAAAGAACTCGGATATAACTGATAGACCCTTGCGCAATAAAGATAAATTATTTTTACCTTCCTATAGACTGTGTAGGGTTAAAGACTCTTTTGTGGGGAACTGTATACGTTTCTACAATAAGCTTCCTGAATCAATCACTAGTTTGCCTAATGGACAATTTAAAGCCCATGTTAAAGATCTACTTTGTAAAAAGGCTTATTATAGTACTGGTGATTTTCTTAATGACGGGAATGTTGAACATAAGCTTGGTGCAGAGTCCTCGGCAAATTGACATATCATTATATGTTCTGACATTTCTGTTCGTTTGTCATTTTTTTTTTTAATTATTATTTAATTTTTTTAATCAATTTTTATTTAATTTAAATAATCTGATATAACCATTGTGCTAAATGTTGACAAACATGTGAATTCGTTCATTTAACTAGGTAATTAAGCAAAGTTTTTCTTATTTGTAAATTGACGTTTTGAAGAAAATGCTGCAGTGGAGTTTGTGGCGCCGCTTCTTCTCCACTTGCGCTTTGGAAGTGGTGGTAAACTTAAAATAAGTAAATTGACGTCAATAAGTGATATTTATATCCTACATTGAGAATAAACAATTTCATTTCATTTCATTTCATTTCATTTCATTTCATTTCATTTCATTTCATTTCACTTACATAATATACCTACATATATACGATGAAATAATAATCAAAATACAGTTAATTTTAAGAGTTATATCAACGAAATAATAACAGCAACTCAAAATTTACTCATGTTTAACTGCCTAAATTTGCTCTCGTAACCGCGAGAGTAGGAGATCGTAGACAAGCCTTTTAAAGTTGGCACAGCTGGAGACTGTTCTAATGGACTCAGGAAGATTATTCCATTTTTATGTTAACTCATTGGACCGGGTCAGATAATCGAAGTTGTCATTCTATTGCACTCTCGACTCACTGACTCCTTAGGGGCTTTGAATGTCTGTCTGTACTACTAAAAACTTGAACTCCCTTCCAGCAGACGTATTTCCTAACTGAGCCACATCTGCACTCAACATCAGGCGGGATCGACGTCAGTCGCCGAAAAAAAGTAATCCCTCTAGTTTAAATCAAATCATTCATTTGCATTAAATAGGGTAAGTTTACAATGGAATAGTTAGTTGAACTAATTGCGCACTAGTGAGAATTATCCCACTTGGCGACCATATCAAGACACTCAACTGCCGCTGGACGAGCACGATCGTAACACGACTATTTTAAACCTAATGTAATCAAAGAATTTCCCGTTACAATAAAAGATCTAAACATAAACAGACCGAATTTGGAATCACATATTCACACAATAGACCAAAACTGCGACCCGTATTCGGCAAGAGGACGGCGCCTGTCGGCTCCTAATATGGCGACGGTAACGAGCCATGCACGGCCATACACGGCCATACAATCGACGCGCCATCACAATTCGACCGGGTAATGAGTTCCACGCACCTAAAGGTATGGCCTTATTATCAAGTTATCTGGAATGGGTCGCCTTTTAAACAAGATCCTGTTGACAAGCTTGAATTCGTGGAATTTTCGAGAATCAATCAGATTGTAGAACAGAAGTAGACTTGAGGTAACCTTACTTGCTCGTATTTCTAACATAAAACGTCAGTCATATCTTGATTGAATGTTTCACAATTCATTTATTGTAGCTACTAAATTAATCTAAAATAGTACCTATGATTATCAGCAACATGCTTTGTCAGAAGTTTGAACATCTCGTTCTTGAGTGAATTGTCAATTGTCGTCAGATTTCTTGTGTTTTGGTTTGAAGTCTGCTGGGTACCGTCCACGGTACCCATCATCATCATCAGGATCATCTCCAGATGATCCTAGTCTAAAATGTGGCAGTATTTTAACATCACAGAACTAAGATTAGGTAGAAACGCCATTAGGGCGTCACCTGCGGCCTCGCCATATTCAGCTATGACTCTGTGATAAGTACATGAAACTAGTACACTTTCAATAGAAAAAACACTTTGTGACCGAGAAAAATTTCTCGATCTCCCATACAAAAGAGGCATAACTGGCCAGTTAGACAGTTCTCAACAAAATCTTATTTCTGTGGGCATCATTAATTTCTTACAAACGTTCGTACTTTTGGATGTGATGACCACCGTATAAGTATCACCAGTAACGAGCACACCACAAAGACTACATTTTACAAAAATATATAATTAATATGGAGTAAAATTGTTCTACCTTGTGGGAAATTCCTTTGCACGTCACTACAATTTACTTGATTGTCAACTTTTCCTCCATATATGTTTGATAAAGTGTTTATTCCTAGCCTTCAGTCGATATTTATTCTTCCTTCCCCATCATGCCTTTACTTTCCAAATAAATTACATCCATCTGTAGTCAACTGATCGAGATAGCCTTCTATTTGTCGGGCTGTCTTTAGAATTCAAATGATTTGACGTCAAGAATCAAGACAGTATCAACCGGGAAATGTCTACAATTTGATTTGCAAATTACTAATACTAGCTTGTCCTGTTAGGGTGTGTGTGTCAGATCCAGATGCTAGTTAAGTAATTGTGTCCTTTTTGTTAACTTCAACGTCCTGTTAGGTAATTACTATGAAACTGCGCATACATTGTATCAGAATAGAAGAAAGTCGTAGAATAGAAGTAGTCTTAGTAGATTTAGTTGACGATGTAAGTACTACAGAAATCATAAAAAATCTAATGATCCCCTTGGCACTAAGTTTCCTTACAAAGTTCTACTTACTCGATTGCGGTTAGCAAAAGCTAGAGTAGAGCCGATCATCAGGCTTCTAGGACCAACAAAAGCACACCTTCAGGTGTAAATTCGTATTACGGAGGACGCCTTAAATTTTTTATTAATTCCATTAATTCCATGTCTATCTCAGGGTGCATTTTCTTGTAACTAGAAAATGATCAGATGGAGCCAAAATTTAAGTATTTAGTTCTACTTAACCATCATTGAGGTAGTCTGAAACCACCTCACAACTTGTAATCATTTGTATTTTGGCTGATGGTTAGTAAAACAGAAACAGGTATATTAATTCAATGAATATGTGAGTGCTTAAGCGAGATGGCAAAATACGGGATGCACAGCGACATCTCGCTTGCTCACTGGCATTTGGATGGATTTAAGAGATGATAGTAGAGCAGGTACCATTTATTCAAGTGCCCAAGATAGCATGTTTCAAATAGTCCTTATAAACCTGATCAGATGAATTCCCACACATCCTCCCGGCAGACGTCTACGACCAAGGCATCACGTCATTACTTTTTATGAAAGTTTAACTGTCGACAGACAAGCAAGCTAATGTCGGCTCCTCATTCAGTTCTCACAAGATAAAAATATAATCATACATAGCTATAGAACATTCGTTTGGTAGTGAAGTTGGAGGGCTTTATTGAAATTTGTACAATAGAAATGCAGGGCTAGACGCATATATAACATCACGCCCGTTTCCCATAAGGGTAGGCAGAGACTACGGATTTCTAGACGCATTACATTTTTTAAATATTTGTATCTACTATTGAGTAGATCATAGATTTAGAATTTTCATAGTAAGTAGGTACAGAAATTAGGCAGAAAAGTATAATGAAGTGTTGTAGGTCAAATCAAATTAAAAAGTCTAAAAAATTGTGAATACTTCAGTGTATATTTTGCAAGCTTTAAGTTTTGATATCTTAATAACAAACTCGTATAGAGTTAGGCTTCAATATCTTACGGAGAATGATCAAATTGTTATGAAAGATAGGCTGTACCATCTACGTACGTATCTTCATTTTCCTATTAACTTATTATAGAGCGAGCCCAAACCTATACTTACGTTCTTATCAATCTATCACAGGATCATATCTCTAGACCGTTTTTCTACTCACGCCTTTCAATGAATAATAAAACATATTCCATACAATTTGATATTAAAGAAATTTGTACCTTATGTGATGGTTTTGTCATAACTTTTATGATATTTTTCCACGGAAGGATATATTCAATGGTGCTATTCAATGCGGCTTCTTAATTAAAAGTAGGGAATGGTTGTCTGGTGATATGAAGCTTTTTGTTTTTTTTTTGTACAGGATGCTGCTGCGACTTAGAACATACAGACACACACATACAAATTATATACTGTCGAGAGAAGACGCTCAACTTTAATATTGTTTACTTCGCGAATGATTGTACCTACTACCTCTTCCTCTATTCGTTTTCCTAAAGACCCAGAGATGATGAGTTCGTTTAGGCAAGTTTCCAGGGTCAAAAGACTATCATTAAAATTAGTCCATCGTTTAGGGAATCAAAATATATTAGCGACGTATTTTTTTTCTTTTATCGATTGAGCGATAAATTAAATTAAATCTAAACTTTGATTCGTTATGTCTTACGAATCAAAGTTTAGGAGGGGGCTCGTTACGTCACATATTGCGAAAAAGTGTAGCACACTGTGACGTCACACGGAACTTTAAAGCGCCATATCTTTACCATTCGTTGTTCAATTTTCAAAAGAAAAAATACGTCTCCAATATTTTTATATTATCTAACTGACGGACTAATTATATTTTTTTAGGAAACTAGCATATTCTTTTAACATACTTTGTTTAGCTACCTACCTTTCCAGTTTGGTTAGGACATTGCAGGCTTGAATCACACTGATCGTCTGAGAAGACGCTTCCGTGCTATGGAAGGCACTATATGAATAAATGTACAAAAGAGGTGCATTAGAGTTATAAAAAATTTAAAATCAACTATAAGTTGCAAAAAATATTTTAAAGACCTAAAAATACTAACGGTTCCCTTACTTTACATCTATGAAATAGCAATGTTTGTTAAGCATAATCAACACCTATTCCCAAAATTTTCAGATTTACTTAATAGAAGACCACAACGTCATAATCATAAAATAATAACACGAACTTCAAAAACACAATTAAAAAGAGCCAGCCTGTTATGTATGGCCGTAAGAATTTATAATAAGTTACCCCGACACTTATTAGAGAAAGACATTCCTACATTTAAGAATACTTTGACATCCATTTTAATTAATAAGGCCTACTACTCTATGACTGAATTTTTTATTGACAAAGAACTAGTATTAGTAAATTAAGTGTACTTACTTTATTTGATATGTGACATAATAAGATATTGCATGTATGATATTAATATTTCTTTATAAAATGTGAATTTGTACGCCTAAATAGTGGCAAAACATAGTGATACAATCTAAAAATTGTCAACTTATCTATGTTACCTATGTTTAACAAACAAATAAAGGAATTGATTGATTGATTGATTGATTGTACGCTTATAAGCAAATTTTATTAGTAAAACAAAGTCAAAAAATAAAGGTGATATAGATAGCGTATTAAGATATTTTTATAGCAAAATAGCCAATTTGCATATTTCATGATTATGACAATTAAGTATGCAAACAGGCGTACGGCCCACCGGATGGTAAGTGGTTACCGTAGCCTATGAACGCCTGCAACACCGGAGATGTCACGAGCGCGTTGCCGACACTGAAGGATTTTTTTCAAGCCCTTTTTGAAGGCTCCCATGTTATAGTCACTAGGGAAAACCATGGCAGGGAGTTCATTCCATAATCGCAGTGTACGAGTGAGGAAATTAAAAATATTTAATTATCAAAAAGAGGTAATGTTCTCAAAATTTATATCTAATTATTCCCAAGTGGGTAATATTTAATAACTTAATACTAAATTAAATTAATATTAATTTTCCATATAACTTGTAAACTTTTAACGATCTTTCCGGCAACATGACGGCACAACAAAGTGGCTCTTAAAATAACCACCGTGGTTGATTTTAAGAGGAGTAGAGATATATAAAGTAGGCGTTAAAATTTAAAGGGTAATGTTTTTTTTTTCTCATTTCGAGAAGCTCGATAGTCAAGCGTGGCCCGCGTATCCGTAGCGAAAGTGCGTGTCAAGGAACGACGAGATGCGACCATTATCGGATTGGTCGCCATTTAGTGGCATTTTCTATCTCGAGTGCTTCGGAAGGCACGTTAAGCCGTTGGTCTCAGCTGTTATCGATGCATAGCAGTGTCAGATGCCTTTGGACAGCCTGAAAAATTCTGACAGTGTTGGCCACTAACACACCTCGGGTCTTGTTAATGTTGGTTTGGTTTCCCTGTAAAAGGGATTACGCAGGGCAGACGGCAGTCGCTCTATTGTAATAACCAGTGCCGCCAAATCTAGAAGCATGACTTACAGCGTACTCTATGCTCCTAAGCGTAAGCTGACGACGCAACTAAGAATACACGCTAGGACGATTTTTTTTAAATTTATATTACTGGCTCTGCAACGGATCTTGGCCTCCGAAATGAGAGAACGCCAAAGAGTAGTCTATTCTGCGCGATAGTTTTCCAGTTATGAGGATCGGATTGTTTTACTCTTTTCAGTCTCGTATTGCTTTTATAATAATCTTCAAAAAAAAGAAAAAAATAACGGTTGAAACGTCTGAAGTATTTCGTTTCATCCTGTAATTTTATGTTTTGAAGAAAAAAAAGAGTATGATTTTTAAACACCAGCCAAATTTTTGCAGTCTTTTCAGTACGAAATACTAAACCACTTTGGATGAATATAAATAAGTGAAAAGTGAGAAATTACCTCAAATTTTGACGTCAAATCTCGATAGAGAATATATGATGGTATCGTATTTAGCTACAAAATTGTAAACAGTGTTTTGTGTCTAAGTAAATAAATAAAACAAAATATTAGACCACGAGCGAACAAATCGCTTGACACACACTTTTATAGAACACGCGTGCTCAGCTAGGCTCCTAAAGATACATAACCTCTCCAATCGGCATAAATTACAAAGGTTCTCAATGAAAACCTGTGCAGCGCTGGAGACCATCATTATGCGTAATTTGATGTTATCTCCTCTGGGATCAGGTCAGGCTGGTCAAGGAGGTGGTTGTTTTGATCGGCTACTGTATCTACTCTGTGGTTACAATAAAGTTTAATTTATTTTTATGTAATTTTCATAACAAAATTATTATTCCATGAGCGGGTTGTTAAACCGCCGCACAATCTCATGATGAGCTGTCACGAGACAGTACAGGGGATCAGTACCAGGTACCGCAGGAGAGACGAAGTCGTGACGGACCTGGAAGATCTCCAAAGAGCCGACTGGCAGGAGCTTGCGCTGAACAGGGAACAGTGGAGATCTCTTTTGTCGGAGGCCAAGATCCTCTTTGGGTCGCTGAGCCATCGCAGTAAGTATTTTTAATTTTCTTTTCATTTAGCTTACCGTCATCCAATGCTGAGTGTAGGTAGCAACGCACGCTATTCCTATCGCTAATGTTTTTTTCTCATTCAACTTCTACCGGATATTTTGGCCAGGTCATCGGTAAATTTTGTTGCAGAATCATTAAAGGCTCGGGCCTTTACTATCATCATACTCTTCTTAGCGAGTGGACTCTATCAAATTATTATTTTTGATCAAAACTTAAGGCCAAAAAGATATACAATGTTTGTAGATAGAGATTTCAAATTTCCACTTACAGCTTACAGACCTACCTTGCTCATAAACACTTTTTATTCTGACTCTTAAACATTTTTCAATCAATCAAACACATACACCAGAGTCATAAGTAAGTACTTGAGTAATGTGGACGTATCTCTACATTTATGAATGCGGTGTGTTTACCGTGACTTGGCAATAGATTTTAGCTTTGTAAAGACTAAACTGAGGCCATCCAAAAACTTACAAAATATCTTTGCCTCAAAAGTAATTATCAAATATGCCCTACGAACGATAAGAAAATATCTTGATTTTTAGAATGTTACTAAAGAAGTTCGATTTGTAAATATACAAACAGCCGTATTAGCTTACAAAACTTCATTAAGACGTCACGATCCGAAGCTAGACATATCACAAAATCATTATGTTCGAATGTAAACAAATCACGCCGAAACGTCCGCGGCAATATGAGCCGCCTGCGCATGCTAATGCAAGTGCATCGGCTTCACATTAACACACAATAAAAAATATACAGAAGTGAAACTACTATGCTGACTCTTTTACTAACCTACTCCGCTGGCTCAGCAAACCGAGGTGGATCTTGGCCTCCGAAATAAGAGAGCGCCAGAGTCTTCTTTTACTACAATATATACTGTTCTATGTATTATAATACTGACTCTTTTAGTAAAATAAAAAACAGCCTGACTGCAGCAATTGTACGACATAAAATTTGTAATCCACATTCGGTAACATATGGATTGACGCTACTAGTCGGCAGAATTGCCAGCTATAAAAAACTTATATCTAAATTGATAATATTATTTTTCACAAAAAAACTAAAACCGACTTCCGTTGGTTTACTGGTAGATCTAAATATATCTATAAGAAGATATTCGGAACCCTAGAGATTTATACACCAAGGAGAGATACATCCTTAATCTGTGTCAGATGCCTTTTTACAGCCTGCAAAATATTGTTGAAAAAACCACTAACACATTTTTGGACATGTTCTAGTAATATTCTTAATTGTGATAACCATTACCGCCAAGTTTACGACCATGCAGCGTGCCCTATGCTCTAAAGTGTACGCTTAAGACACAATTAGGAGACACGCTTGAACGAAGAAAATACCTAGATAAACAGAGTGATTGCATTGGAGTTTGCCATACAACATGGATTTTACCCAAGTAAGACTGACCTCAAAACACCATACAGATGGTATTTATGGTGAAGGTTTAAGTTATACTTCTGTTTCTATGTATTTTATAAGAACAGGTTCCATGAAGCCCTGTTACGACAAGGCGATAATTTCATGGCCATAGAAATTACGATCCGGCAATAAGCAGACTCAACTAGATTATAATTTATATCCGACTGCGGTGACCCTCTTAAAGGCATTTCCACAATCCATATATCCAAACCAAAATGCGGGTAATAGTTTCCGCTTCTTTATCGTCCGTATGTGTTTTCTAGTAACATTATCGCTTAGCAAGTATCAAACTAAAACAGCAAAATTGACACGACCAAGAGGAAACACAAAAATATAGCGTTTCCATACCCAAGTCCCTTATCCTTTGATTGACAATTCACAAAAATTCCCACTCTGCTAATTTTTACGTAATTCTCATATTGCACATTTCCTGAAAAGTTCACTTCCCTAAACTAGCACTTTCGTGTTATATCTATTTCTGAAATTTCCACTTTTTAGGAATTCTCAC
Organism: Euzophera pinguis; assembly: GCA_947363495.1. Lineage (NCBI taxonomy): Eukaryota > Metazoa > Arthropoda > Insecta > Lepidoptera > Pyralidae > Euzophera > Euzophera pinguis. The sequence continues at coordinate 1,135,152 of OX376156.1, read as the reverse complement.
CCGGTTAAGTATATCTTAAGCTATGCTATAAATACGCTATAATACATAAAAGGAATTAAGAAGAAGATGAGGAGTATTACGTTACGACAATCGGGCTATAATTCTTTCAAATATGTGCGCAACTGCTCAGTACTTTAAAAAATGCTAAAAAGGAAGATTTTTTTAAATATTGATGTCTCTATAGTACTGTGGCGACACTGTCGCACAGCAAATAATTACTAAACGACTTAACAGATGGCGCTAAAGCAAATAATCTCAAGTCCCATACAAGAGTCCGAATTACTATGGAAGACTAAATCGCGCTATCGAAGTTTCTACGGATTGGAGCATAAATACAACCTCCGACCGAACATCGTCGGTAACTCATCCAGAATAGGTTCGCACGCAGAGCCACGGGATCGCCCCCGGGCCTGCGTACACGCGACCTACACAGGGACCGCTGAGCTTAGGGGTGTCCACTTTGAAAAAACATCGATGTTTTTTTCGATTCGATGTATCAATACTGTACATCGATGTCTTTCGATGTTTCGGGTAAAAACATCGATATTTTGTACGCATCGAGTACTTTTTCAGGGTTCCGTTCGCAAAGAGTAAAATGGAACCTTATCACTAAGATTTCGCTGTCCGACTGTCACCAGCCTGTATCTTAAGAACCGTGATATTTAGACAGTTAAAATTTTCACAGATTATGTATTTTTGTTGCCTCGTCATGAGTAGGTATGGTAGTATATTAATAAATAATCCACTTCAAACTTATTTCCTCCACAAAACCAAGTGTAATTCAATTCGTTATTTTTAATTTAAACATAGAAGCTCGCCGGCCGACACGACATAATTTTTTTTTATTGTCACTGACTCGTGCGCAATGCTGCCATCATAAGTTTTAGTACACGTTGGCCGCGACGGCATTATATTGTCAGTTCACTATTGAATAATAAACTTTTCTTTTTTAAATAAACAAATACCTTGGAAAAAAGATTTTAGGTAAAATATTAGTGGTCAAACTTGATTTTTTATGAAATTAATTGGTTATAATCGATTCGATGTTATTCTACTCAAAACTGAAAAAACATCGATACATCGAGAATATCGAAAGCATTTCAAAACATCGGATCCATTCGATGTATAGTATTGGAAACATCGATGTTTTCAATACATCGATGTATATCGAATATCCCTAACAGCTCAATCCATTTCGAGATATCTCAAAGAAATGTCTCAACGTTACTTTGAGAAATGTCCAACCCATCCGAACCCGTTAGTTGTGCGGGCTGCCAACTACAGCCTGGCGAGGGATGTCCCCCTGCGGCACAGACGCCCGAGGAATGTTCTCTTTGACCCTGACGATCCCATTACGGTGGCGAACCTTCCCTTCGAAAACCCCTCGACTCAACGGAGTCCTGGGTTTTCCATAGGAACATATAACCGCACCCGCCCGCGAGTGCGACGTAGTAGGAACAGTAACAGTTTACTAGGTACCGGAATGTACCAGGGCGCTTCACGCCACCGATAGGTTCTCAGTAGGCCCTTCAGGCACAATAGTGTCGGCCCTTATGGCATTGAGCGTTTGCTACCGCTCGCGAGTTTGCATCGCTCGCTTGATCAAAGGCAAAGCCCATGGCCGAGGTTCGTCCCAACTGGGAGCCCCTTGTGCATTTGCCGAAAATGCTGAGTGGTTAATAGCCCTCGCCTCAAACTGTCCCGCTGTAAATTTAAAAGCTCACAGGAGCTAAAATTGTAAGTCCGTAACAAAAAAAAAAAAAGAACATCGTCGGAGCCGCGGTTCCCCAGGCACCACCTCGCCTGGCGGGAAGACCTTCCCTTTGCGGCGGTCGAGCATAATTACCATCGCTCCCGCCGTACTCCAAAGTAAAAATGTGCAGAAAAGAAAATATTTAAATGGTGTTTTGACATCAAAGGCTTATGCTGACGGTACAGTTACAGAAACTTAACCGACCAGTTAAAGCTACAAGGAGATCTTTGTACAGTTTACGAGATGGTTTACGAGCTGTGACGAAATCCCACTGAATGATAGACTGTTCGTTTTTAAAATCAATTTTAAAAGTGAAATGTTTCGGAGGTCAAACGGCATAGTTAGATAGACAAGCACTGATTGATGTAACTAGTATGTTTGTTTGTATTATCTTTATTGCACAATAAAAATAAAAGAATATAATGAAAATGAAAATGCTATGGCAGACTTATCCCCCGAAGCGATATCTTCTAGTTCACCAAGACGTTATTGTAAAATACATTAATAGTTCACCTGTAACGCATTGGGAAACGACGTGTGTCCTGCATGGATCAAACCTCCATGAACCTCTATCTAGTTTATAATTAATTATTTATTTTTCTTTATACAACTAAGTAGGCAAACAGGCGTACGGCCCACCTGGTGATAAGTGGTTACCGTAGCCTATGAACGCCTGCAACACCGGAGATGTAACGAGCGCGTTGCGTACCTGTCCGCTGTCAGCACAGCGACACATCTGGAGCCTGGCGACCCTACTCACCAGCAGAAACATAACAACTGCATCACAGTGTTATTTGGCTGCGGTCTCCTTACAAAATGTCCTACATCTCTTAAAATATATTTAATAGGAATAACAAACATAATAATAATAAAATGCTAAAATGCGACCTGTACACTGATATTTCTATTGATAGAGCCAAGAATGGGTTTTGGCAGGATCATATAACATCAAAATCGACAAAGGACCTCTACGCGTTGGATCAATATCCCCGCGCAAGCCTCTAAGGACCAGTCATTTTTGCATCCTGGGGCGACCCGTGAAATTTAAGCGAATATATAAATTTGGTTAATTTTAATTAATTTAATTTTTACATTTATAAAAATTTCATATACGTGTATTGATGTGATCTTATTTATTTATTTTAAACTTCATTACCTAAAATGGCACAATGGGTGGACAATGTTAAAGCATTCTACCAGTCAATCTTCAGGGAAAACAGAACAGAAGTTGGCATACTTTGGACATTTTTACTCTGTCAATAATGTTGGACACAACTATTAACAAATGAAACAGAAGTATCATAGAAGTACTCCGTATCACATAACTAGTGGCTCTGTGAGCTGTAGACCTCGCGAACTTATAGAGATTGCAGATCGAAGGAAGTTTTCACACCGTATGTTTTACATTGAATATTAAAATCTTGATAATTGTGCCAAATCCGTCATTTTCAAAAATTTCCAAAAAATGGGTCGACTATCGACTTTCATATGACTATCGAACCTGCTCCCAAAATTTCACGGGAATCGGTTGAGAAATGCGACCTCTAGAGGAGAACACACAGACATACCAAACCATTTTTGACCAAGTTGAAACGGAGACCTCGCTCGCTTCGTTCGCTCGGTCAATTAGATCTTGGTCTATGATCGAAAAAAAAAACTTTAACCCTTATTACTTGACGTAGTCATTCTAAATCTATGCTTATTACAGAAACATAATACCCAGGAGCATTAACAGCAATCATGGTCTAATGTATCCCATTAAAATTTACGACATAGCTGGAGTCGTTAAATTAGAAAAAGCTGGCTTTCATTCCCATTAATCACTGTATGACTTGTATTACCCGTGAACCGTGAGCTACTAATGTAGTAGAGTTAACTTACTGGTAAACAGATGAACGTCGCTGGTCCTGATTCCTGTAATACGTTTTTGCACCAACAATGGCATTCTCAATGTGAGAGTAAAGGTGTAGCTTTCCCTTAATTCTATGTGCTAACCCCAGGTTAAAAAGTTATTCGTTAATCCAAATTAAATACCCATGACATGTCATACAATATACCTAAATTGCATAATCTTCACCACTTGACTACAGAACAATTTAAAAATTAACCAACACTATCAAATATAATTTTAAATACTTGACGAAATGAAATAAAAAATTAAGAAGGCTAAATATAGTTATATTCGTAGTTCTATATAAACATTACAAAAAGGAACCACGTCAGAGGCCGAAGGGTGGTTCCAAAGAACTCCTGTTGTATTCATTACAAAGCACCCTGGTGCACAGGGTCGATTGACCATGTAACCTACTTGATAATGAATGAATTACTTTAATTATTTATTACTTTAATTACTTTATTAAATAATTATAAGAATTTATTTTGAAAATCCGTTCATGAATCCTCCGTTTTTATCCAAACTCCTTGGCCGCGTCTAATGAAGAGGATACATTTTTTTGTGAGTCGTTAACCCGTCAACCTACCGGTTAATTGGGGTATTAAGACAATGGGCGGTTAATTTATACGGCGGATGTAAATCACGGAAGATGACGAAATTATGGTAAGTATCTATGAAATACAGTATAATAATGTGCTTTAACTTATTTTTTTTTTTTTTAAAAAAGTTTTTTATTGATAAGGTACAACAACTTAAATATCTTATTCTAAAGTTTACATAATAATAGAAGTGAAGACAAAATAAAAATAAGAACACCTGCCAACTGTCAACACAGAACCCAAACTAGGTCTGGCCTGTATTTTGGGAACCCTGTTCGTCCGACAAGTTCAGTCCACCATCATGTAGATGTAGAAAGATTCTCTGAAAGAAGTACCTTTAACTTAAGTGTTGAATTAGTTTTACTTATTTCCCAAACTAGTTGTATAACTGTTTATTGGGAGTAAGATACATACTTAATAACTATTAACAGCGTTTCATAATATGTTGCATAAATAGTTAAACAAAAAGAAAAAGAACCACACAACAGAAAATGTGGAGTAGCAAGTGAGAGATCAAGTCACAAAACAATCAAGCTAATTTATAAATAAATTGGTTAGTGAAAATTGTTCTTACGACATAAGTACATCCAAGCTTAGCTCGACAGAGCTCATACATTTTTTCTCATTAGAAAAAGATTCACCATTTTTATGTGTAGCCAACTGCCTTATCAAACTTTTAATATTTCTTAGATTAAAAGATTCTGTCAAATCTTGTCTTAGATAAGATCCTCAATAGTAACAAAACCTGGCCACCAATCCATATTTCAAACTACAAAATGTTTTCACTATAGGAGTAGCATTAATCGCATTAGCTTGGCCATTCATCCAACATCATTATGTTAGGTACTAAATATTACTTAGCACTTTGTACAATTCTAATAGAAATCCCTTACAATCTCAGCCTATTCAGACCACGTAATAATTTCGTTGTAAAGGCTAACGCTAGTATAAGTGGATTAGGGAGGATTAAAACCACTAGTGTGTCTGGGATTTCAAAGGAAACCTTACAAAATTGATTCGGTTCGTGCGACTGAAATGGGTTGAAAAATAAACTGAGGGCCAAAATTATGCTTAACTAAAGAAATGCAGGTTCCTCCGGCATTGCAGGCATTCATAGGCTACGGTAACCACTTACCATCAGGTGGGCTGTACGCCTGTTTGCCTACTTAATTGTATAAAAAAAGCTGACATATGCATCGTTGTCAACTCAACCTACTTTGAAATATACCTATGTATTATTTCACCTCCTGCGTATCCGTAGCGAATGCGCGTGTCAAGCGACAGCGTGAAGCGACCACTGTTGGATTGGTCGCCATTTAGTGGCATTTTCTATCTTGAGCTCCTCCGTGCTTCGGAAGGCACGTTAAGCCGTTGGTTGGTTAAGCAGTAGTTAGACAGTGTCAGATGCCTTGGGGCAGCATGGAAAATTCTGACAGTGTTGGCTACTAACACATTTCGGGTCATGTTCCTGTTGGTCTGGTTTCCCTGTTAAAAGGGTTACGGAGGTCAGACGACAGTCGCTCCTTTGTAATAACTAGTTCCGCCAAATCTAGAACCATGACTTACAGCGTACCCTAGGCTCCGAAGCGTAAGCTGACGACGCAACGAGGAATACACGCTAGGATGATGATGGATTTTTTCACCTCTTCACTTCCACACTTCTCATTCTCAATCTACGTATTTTAGGGTTAGATCCACCAACGTACCTGAAGGGTAAAACGCAGTCTGTCAGCAGACTGTATCTCATGAACCATGATAGTCAGTTTCTTTTTTGTGTTAAACTTTTATGTTATTTTTGGGATTTCATTTTCAATAAATAAATTAAAAAATATAAGTAGTTTTATTTCATTTCTTAAACGAGAACACATCGATAATCACTTAGAACTAAAATATACAGACGAGACAAGTTCTCAAATAGATTCGGATACCTAACTGACTTCATATGATTGTTATATTTTTATTAAATGGATGTATCGTATCGTGAATATGCTACTTACACAAGTCTCAAATTACTTTGAATTTTGCTCAATCTGCATTTATTCGGGTATATTTATTTGATTGTCTACATCCAATAATTAACAAACTTCCATTTGTGCCATTTAAGGTTTAGTTGACCACACACATTTAACAATTAGACGAGCAAGGCGATGGTGCACTCACAAATTGCAGCTAAATTTCTGTTTGTCCAACAAACTGTATCTGGTTTTAGACATCGGTTTAAGAAGTAAGACATAGCGATTGAGAAATTATTTAGTAAGATATTACGATATATTCCGAAATGTCAAAGAGTTACTTCCGGTTCGGTGTTCGAAGATATTTACGACTCACTTATGACTAATGTTAAAAAAAAACTATCAAAACTACATAGGCACTAATAATAAAAATACTTAAAATGTTGTACCAGTCTCATCATAAAGTCAGCAACCCAGACTCTACCAATAGGTGTTCGTATGGCACTGGGTATATTTTGATGTACAAATTTAAACCATTTGAAAATAGTACATTATGGTACAAAGGTGCGAAGTTGGTCATTATTTACAAGGCGGTAAAATATATATTATAGATGCCGAATTTATGAACATTTTCGCTCACGAGTTGTCATACGACGATTTTCAACACATTTGTAAGGAAAGACACACTTATAATTTTTACCCCTTATTCAAAGAAATAAACAAAACGTTCAATAAGACCAAATTAACTAATTTATGTTTAAAGGCGGAAAGGGACAAAACATAAATTTGTTAATTTGGTCTTATTGAACGTTTGTTTATTTTATGAATAAGAGGTTTAATAAATATGTGTTCTAACTATATAATACATAATATTGTCTACTCGATACAGAGTGTTACCAGTGGATCCAGCAACGTGTTGCAAAACTGTTGGCGGTTGTAACAATTTTTTCTACATAATCACACCACACTAAGAAAATCCCAATGTTAATACATCTGTTTCTGTTGTCATTAAACTATTTCAATACGGTTTTTTATCATATTAAAACAGTTTAATTTAATAACCAACAATCGCGAAAACATAATAAATAATTATTACATCTGATCTTAAAATCGCTTATGGTCTTAACTTGGAGCAGGGTTAGGCCAACAAGCTCTGGTATGCAGTGGAGTGTTTGTGCAGTGATGACCAGCTTCGTGGGAACCGACTATTACGAAATAAGCCACTTTTGGACAACTGGGTCACGTGCGCATTTCATTGGAGATCCCATTTCTGTTTGCAAATTGCTATGTACGGATCCTGGTCTACTATTACCTTCTGAACTCCGTGACTTTTTTAGGACAACTAGATCAAAGGGTTTGTAAACATTATACGGGTGTGTTATTTACACTACCGGGAGGTCGGTGATGTCAAATTAGCCAATATTTCGGATTGTCTAAATTATAATATACATTTTTCAGATTGTCTAAAAGCATCTGAGCAGTCTTACAGCGACCTAGACTTAACTAGCCTTCTAAATAACGAAAAGGCTCAAAATGGAAATACTACTAGTAGCGATCAATCATAATCCTGCCACGTTCTACGTCGATTGATACGCTCGATCGTTACAAATACATGCTCTGCTAGTCTATCGAATTTCTCATGATTTCAAGTTATTTGTGATCCTGTTATAGTAAATTACCCTACATGCAACGTATCAATGTTAGACAATATTAAAACAACCATAGATTTAGATTTTTTTACTACGTCAAAAAACAACGGTAAGTACCTACGATCAGAAGCGGCACACAAAATAATTAATCATGAGTCAAATTCTCTTTCTTTTGTTATGCCCTGTATATAATACATAATACATCCATGTTTGTGTAGGGAATACTATAAAGGTCGGCAGGAGCCAATTAGCGGGACTGGACAGTAATTTGGAGACCGGTTTTGGAGCCGCGGGCTTCAAATACGTAGACATTTCTACTGGAGGGCGACGGGAAAATTTTGGAGTGTTTCGCCTTTTGGTTGGTTTACAGTCGGTAAAAGATCAACGGAAACTAGAATTGTAAGTGTTATCCCACCAAAAACATTCTGTAAAAAACTAGCCGTCTCGATGGAGCTGCTTGTTTATCTTCTAAAAAGTAATGAAATCTAGACAAAGTCGTGCCAAGTCTAAGGTTCCTTACTGCGATTTCTTTATTATTATAATAGTTAATGTTGTGTGACTTGGCCGTTGAACATTCTTTAAACGTTAGTGGGTACAAGTAAATTTTGTTTACACGTAATGTTATATCTGTTGTAACTACCTATGTTTGTTAAGCGAGATAATAGCCCATACTGGTATTGGTAGTTAGACGCTAGTGTCTCATTTTAGGCTGTTGTTGATTGTGCAACACATGCATTCAGCATTGACAATGCTGACTTCTGCTCTCTTCTTTTTGGAGCGTCAAATCGACTACCGATCTAACATAAAATAGACGTACAAACGGACTTCTATCAATGATTAGAAGTCAGTCTGTACTGGAAATAATTTTTAATACTGTTTGTTTCAGGCTCGTCTATACATAAGTATTATTGAAAAACGCAGCTTTATCAAGCCTACCATTGACTGGTTATTGAATCAACGTTTTCCAAGTGGCAATTTTCCATCGTCAATGGGTAGCGGTTTTGGCGACAGATTGGTGCAATGGTGTCATGGAGCACCTGGTTTTGTACCCTTCAACGGCCAAGTTAAACAACATTAACTATAATAATAAAGAAATCGCAGTAAGGAACCTTAGACTTGGCACGACTTTGTCTAGATTTCATTACTTTTTAGAGATAAACAAGCAGCTCTATCGAGACTTGGCTAGTTTTTTTACAGAATGTTTTTGGTGGGATTTCACTTCTTTTTGTAGAAACGTGGGCATATTGATTTATAATGTTAGAGTAGAATAAAGTTAATCGTTCGACTATTTGTTCTTGTAAACTTGTAAGTATAAGTATAAAAGCCAGTCTAGTCTTATCCAGAGTTTTCCTTTAATTTTATTTATATGCGTATTAAGAGCAGAAGGGGAGGCATTCGCCTAGCAGTGGGACGCTATAGACTAGATTAAATTGGAAGAGGTGTCCCACTACGCTGGATTTTTGCAATGACAGTCGATTTTTTTATGTACCAATAGTAGAAGGGGGCATTACCATATCTCTAATACAGCCGAGACCAGCTGAGGGTTCTTCATCAGATACTTCAGACCTTCGATTTTTGACATCAAATGAAGCGGCCCACCAAGTTTAATATTTTTTGTAAAGGCGGTATGTCGATCTCTAATAGTTTGGTTGGGCTCTTGTGTTTCCTAATCAGGGTCACCAGGTACTCCAGATCTTGGATTATCCTAGTTTTTATAGTTTTCCCTTTATGTGGCCATTAAACCCTAACTCTGTACCAAATTTCAGCTCTCTGAGTTTATGGAAAGTACTAGTTCTATTCTGATGATCATGAGTGAGTGAGTGAGTGTCATAAATGCGAAACTTTGCTTTCGCTTAACTTCGGAACTAAATGACCTACAGACTTGAAATTTTGGATTTTAAGTATGTGATTATAGCTTACTGGATGACGAAAATTTCTGCGTTCTAATCTTATCCAGAGGTTCTCAAATAGGGGCCTGAAAATGCGGCAAAATGGTTCCAGTAAAGGATGGTACAGCAGTGTTTGCTTTGCGCTATAAATAATATTTTTTCCAAAAATTGCAAGATGAAAACTGCTACTTCTTAGTGAGCAATAGTAATTTCATGTAATACCTAATTGTAGGTGCCTACTGTGCAGAAAAGAACACTCGCTTCCTCGTTTCGAAGACCAACATTGAAGATCAACATCGCCTTCCTGAACCATTCTTTTACATTTCAAAACCTCATTCACAAAGATGTTACCACGCCGAGAGACGCCTAAGAAAACGCTGATTGTAATAATTAAATAGTAAGTCCATAGATTAATAATTGGTCTCGCGCGCGTTCGACTAGATACCGTCGGCGTACTAGACAAATGCGACAACTAAAACTACGCGAATTCGACGTACTTGCGGCATACCCGCGTCAGTCACGCCGCAACCGAAGCGAAATACCAGTTTGCGTATTCAAATTATGTAATAATAATAGTACAAGAAATAACTCTGTCTCGTTTCGTCTTTGCACATTGTCTTACAAACACTAGAATATAAAGTAGCCGCATTCTGGAAACTGATATTTCTTCATAGCGCGGTACCTAGTCGAGCGCGCGCGAGACCATTTATTCATCTAAGAGTAAGTCTATTACAAGCTAAATTCAGATAAATAATGCTTTCTATATGTATTCTATTTGTTCTATTTTTTTCGTGTGTATAGTAGATTCACTGCGCGCACATGGCTATAAAGCTCTTCCCAGAAGATAACACCATAGATCACCACTCAAGACGATGTTCGGACTGTCAACAATGTAAAGGCCAATAACAATGATAATATACAAAATGTTAATAGCAGCACAAATAAAGCCACTAATACCACATCAAACAGCGTGACACCCAAACACTCCGATTCACCCATCAATTTTATGAGACAATCCATTGATGTTACTAGCGTTAGGACGTGGCCAACGGTGCGACGAAATGAGACCGATTAAAATTTGCGGCCCTAAAATGTACATACTGTGGCGCTGCGGCCCTAATGTGTATTAGGGCCGCAGCGCCGTGAGGCGCGATTGTGTATTTTTTTGTATATTATAAAATGTTCTACTGTTTAGTGAAAAGCCTAAAAAGAAAATGAAATTGAGTTACAAGTTCATAGGAAATCATATTACAGATGACAATTTTTTTGCTTGTGAGGAGAATTTATTAACAAAATGAATCGATGGGCCGTTCCAGATGTTCAAATCAATGAGACAATCTAATGTTAGCATCGCGACCGCTCGGTGGCAGTGAATCACTGTCCTGGTTTTAAATGTTGGTATTTTTAGACCACGGGCAATGCACGAGACCAATTGTCTAGTGGGCTGAATTACGGAAGAAAATTTGTAACAAAAAGTATATGGAACTGAGACTGATAGAGTATTGATTATATGAAAATGCTGCATTATGGCACTGTTTTAACTTAAAGTAGATAGACGAGACCAATTGTCTAGTATTTAAATGACAATTTGGCAAAGCTACATTAGGCACTAGTTATTTAAAAAGATGAAGATTTTATGATTGCTCCGACTGACCCAAAGTATATAGATGACCCAAAGAAATGAATGTAGACGGTAAATAAATAAGCAAATATGGTTTTGACCTATATAATCAATCAATAAACTCATGAAAATAACTAACTAACTTTGAAATATGCCCTGCCTTTTCGAACACTGGTGATCTATTCCAGAACCTTCTGTTATGCTAACGTGATATCCACCTCGAAGACACAAAATTTATTGACATGAAATTGATGGAGGATGATTAAATAATACGTTTGTCAAAAGTTTGTAAAGAGGAGAAAGGAGAACTTTCTTTGTTACTCAAGTAGAATTTAAATATATAAAGTCTACTATAATGTTACTTTATCTTGCGTACTCTTTGATAACCTCAAGCTGCCTTCCAAGATATGAATAAAGACCTACATTGTGATTTACTCAATGAAGCAAAATTAGGAGACGCAACATAATTATAGCACTACGAGACAGCCGACGAGAAGAGGGAGACTCATATAGACTTCACACTAGCCTAACCTAAACTTCTAATAGAAATTGTTAATTTAGGAAATATCTACCCTGAATCATAGATATTAGAGTGAAATTTCCAATAACACAGTTATAGCTTTTTATGTCATTTGGTTATGGAAATAGTTTTTGAGTCACCGGTCACTTACCCTAGCAACTTGCTAAATAAATTTTCAGATAAAACTTTATGGTTTTCGCGTTGAGGTGGTCAGTTACAAATACACACAATGAACTTAGTAGAGAATTTTAGTTTTGCTATTTATCTTTTGTTTGTCACTTGGACACGTGGTTGACTTTTGGCGGGAAGCTGTGAAGAGCGGTGTCGACGCTGTATTTTATTTTCCAAAATTTGTGTTTTTTCGAGTGTTTGTGCTTATTAATGGTGGATTTTTATTCGCAAAGTGTTGTCAAGCGTGAGTGTTGGGAAGTGATACAGTGTTTGATTTATTTGATTTTCATGCTTGTTGCCAAAAGCTCCTAGTAATCGCTAAGTGCAGTTTTTCTACCACTTCACTTAGCCTGATTCTTCTGACTAGACTTGACTACCGACTAGATCATAATGGGTACGATTGGTTATATTATTATCATCAAATTAAAGGATTATATTAATAGTTAAGCAGATTTGGGCTTCCTGTCTGTCTGTCGGCCGCTTGCTTCATTAACCGAGGTGACATTTCCATTAAACGAGCTCACTGGAAGAGGAATATTCATAGACTCACATCTTCTTTTTTGACTGTCTAGATGACTGAATGTGGACGAAAGGTCACTTGGTTACATTCTAGCAATCGTAGATGTGTAATTGGTAATTTAGAAAAAAAAACATCTGACTACGAAACTAGGGATTTACAGCTTTGCCAAGCGTTTTTTGAAAATAATAAATCTAAACTAGTTTCTTAAACGACTACAATGTGAAGAAAAGATTTTCGATGGTAATCATGCGCACGTGATACTCCGGGTATTGCAGGCGTTCATGGGTTATGGTAACCATTGCCCAACAGATGGGCCGTTAGTTGAAGCTTGTTTTGTCTAATAAAATGTCATTAGTAAAGCACAAAGTTTCTTTTCGTTTTAGGCTGTATCAAAGACCTTTAGGCAGTTTGGCAATGATATAGTAATTTATTGGCCACTTAGTAAACAAACACCAACATGATCCTTTTGGTCATGTTTACGGTTAAAAGGGCTACTGATTTTGCTACCTGGTCTGGTAATTGCAGTATTGTAATAACCGCAAAACCGCCAAATTATGACAGTATTTCGAAGTGCAATTAGATTGTAAATCGGAAACATGCTCAGATGAAGGAAAGTACACATCTCTGTGCCAACTCCATGGCTTAAACCATGGAGTAATTACAAAGAGGAGATGCCGTTTGAAATGGCGCAGTGACGTGATCATTGGCGCCTCGCCGACACTGCAGTGGGCGGAGCTTGTCATTGCTCGTGTTCTATGATTGGAGCCACGGCCGAAACCAAGCACCCCGCACGTTTGCCTTCCGCCCCGTGTAGCCTCACAAACGCTTTCTTACAAAACGCTTATTACGGCATCTCCTCTTTGTAATTACTCCATGGCTTAAACTACATCATCTCTATGGTCGGTATAGAATATTAACAGATCATAATGTATACAACATTGTGTCAGGTGCATTACGGCCACATTACGACACTCCGGTTAGGGCACTGTGCGCACGCGTCGCCAATTGTAATCATGTTAACGGGATTTAAAACAGAGCAAGTGCGACATGGTGGATGTTACTTAACCGGATCATTGGAGATAGTTCTTGTGCTGTAATGTATTTATCTATACAGGCAAACTGTCCACCTGATTATACGCCGTTGATGTTAAAACTAAGAGACAAACAATCGCGATAACTTATGAAACCAAGAATATCATGTGCGCATGCTTAAAATAAAGATTGAATATTAGATATGCATTATTCAATAGATTACTACTTATGTAAAACTAGCTGTTTCCCGCAGCTCCGCCTGCGTCAAAAAGTAGCCTATGTTTGACCCCGGGTCTTCAACTATATTCATATCAAATGTCATCAAAATCCGTTCGGCGGATTGGCCGTGAAAGCGTAACAGACAGACTTTCGCATTTATAATATTAGTATGGAAGTATGGATTATTATGGATATTTAGAGCAACGATTCTATCGTAGGAGTTCCTTCCGAAAGCCATATTTTTAAAAAGTATAGACGTGAGTCAATGAAAATAAAGCAAAACCGGTGAGTTAAAAGATTTTCGTTCGATATCAAATGATTTTCATTCGACATAATCGGTGAGTCAAACGATTTTCAATTGACATATTCAGTGAGTCAAAAGATTTTCAATTGACATAATCGGTGAGTCAATCGATTTTCAATTGACATAATCGGTGAGTCAAACGATTTTCAATTGACTAATCGGCGAGTAAAACGATTTTCAATTGATACAATCTGATCGGTGAGTCGTACGATATTCATTCGGCTCTTCGTTTTTGGGTGAGTCGTTTTGAAAAGTCAAAATGGGGCTCCAAATCCATTTTTAATATGACAGCCACCCCGCTATATACATACCTGTCTTATACCGCAGCGGTAGCCAGGCAGTAAAGATTTTCAATTACTACTAAGCAGCAGATTTTAATAAAATCTAAAGAGGTAAAAATTCATACAGTCATAGGTATTTTGAAATGCGTAATTTTGTAGATCAGTTAAAACTTACTAGATTTCTTAGTAGTCTGATAAAAAATTGAACTCTCACCCCCATATTCTCAAATGTTTGCTCAAACTCGACTCGACCTTACTCCAACTGATTGGTATTTGATCACTAGCTTCATTGACTTATGGAGATTCCTCATTGGAGGTGAGTATCGAACTGTTAAATATAAGGTTGGTCTAGAGGTGAATATAAATCGGATTTTTGCCACTTTAAGGTTATGTTTTACGGGTGTCAGTCTAAAAAAACTGAACCGATGTAAATGAGACTTCCAGTTCCTAAGTTTAACTAGCAATAATCCAACCAAAAAGTTTACAAAACAGTAAGTAAACTAAACTCAAAGTGTTACTTATACAGACCACTCGAAAGTACTACAAGATTGTTCGCTAAAAAAAAAAAACAAAAGCGGAAAGTACCTTAGTCCAACCTGTCGGCAGGTAGTAACTTCGCAGAACCACCCTTTGTTTCACAGACCCTTGGTCCCTGCCGCCCTTTTGACGCTTTTGAAGTGTAGGCCTATGTTTATGAAGTGTGAACAGAGAATTATTTGTACACTGAGCGGGATGAAGTTGACGAAATGTGAGCGAGACAAACATATACCAACGTGATTATTTGGTATGGGTTTGTCTCGCTCACACTAAGTCAACTTATCTGTCGGGTATTGTACCGTTGTTTGGTCAAGCGTTTGAGAGGACTTTGCATCTCGAGTAACATATTAGATCAGTAGTTCCCAAACTTATTTTCCTCGTGGACCACTTTCAAAATTTTACTGGTTTCGGTGGACCCCCTGCTGCTACATTTCTACCACATTCTTAAAGTCGCCAAAAAATAAAAATTGTGTCACTTCTGAGTTCTGTCCCTATATTTCGATATGTAAAATAAAAACGAAAAATGGTACATTTTATATCACTTTATTTATTAAAAGAATAGAATTACAAGAAAAAAATATTAAGGTAATATAGGTTCAGGTCATAATTTTAATTAATGGGAAGGATGTATCTGATGGAGTGTCAGCAAACGATCAATGTTTGGCTTTATTTTTGTGAGCAATAACCGCAAATCCCCCCGCTCTGTGATGTTTAATTTGCTCCTTTTTTTAGTTAAGAGGTTTGTAACGGCACTAAAACTCCTTTCGACAAGATATGACGAGGGAAAAGCTATTAAAAATTTCCTTGCGATTTCCCACAGTCCAGGATATTTTTCGGGTATTTCTGCTTGCAGCCAAATGTTGGGTAGCCTTTTCTAAATTTCACCTTCAGCTCCTCATTAGTGCTTAGCTCGAGCAGCTCCTCTTGTAATACAACATTGGCCACTTCCGTTTCATCAAATGGATTTATTATCCATGGTGGTATATCCATCGTCAGTATATCTTCAAACCTGGTTTTGAAGTCATCATGCAGGGCACTTAAATGTTGACTGTAGGTATGGATATCCTCATCAATACATTCTACCTGCGACAAGTTTGGAAATTGAGAGAATTCGCGCCGACTAATGTTTTGCTTCATAAATTTCAATTTCCCAAGAAAAGCCGAAATTATCCCCTTTGTTTTTATTAAATTCAGGCTGTCCCCTTGTAACTGCAAGTTAATATCATTAAATTTTTTAAACAAATCTGTCAAATACGCAATGTCTGCTTTGAATTTGATCAAGTTTTCTTTTAAATCTGGATCTCTACTTTCTAAGAACTCTAATATGGAATCGAAAACAGAGTAAAATCTCGTTAAGCATGCACCTTTCGACAACCAGCGTACTTCAGTATGTAAGAGCAGTCGTTGGAAGTCTTCATCATTTTCGTCGCACAATTGAGCAAATAAACGTGTATTCAATGCATTGCTTCTGATTTTGTTGACAGCTTTTATTACAAAATGAAGAGATTGGTTCAACCTGTCACTTAAATGTTTTGCCACAAGATGTTGTCGGTGGATTACGCAATGAATAGCTGTAAGTCCTGGTATAATTCTTTTGAGATGACTTATAAACCCACGATATCGCCCGACCATTGCAGGAGCTCCGTCTGTTGCCACTGAAATAATGTTTGTAAATGGGATCGATTTTTCCGTAAAAAAATTACTCAGGACATTAAATATTGATTCGCCTTTAGTGTCAGTCTCCAAAGTTCTGGCAAATAGCAATTCTTCGTGAATTTCTTCCTCAACAATAAATCGGACATATGCCAATAGTAATGCTTCATTACTGGGTAACGTTGACTCGTCCAGTTGTATAGAAAAATGAGTTTTTTGCAGATGATTGCACAAAAAGCTTTCGATATCAGAGCTCATTTCATCAATGTGTCTTTGTACAGTATTGTTACTTAATGGAATTCTTTTTAGTACGTCAAATGGAGATTTGTGCAAAACAGTTTTTAAAACCTCTTCAACAGCGGGTAAAATTAATTGTTCTCCGATAGTGTGCGGTTTTCCAGATTTTGCTATAAGTAATGAGATATTGTAAGATGCCCGCAAGCCATCATCGTTACTTTGAGATGTTAAAGCGAACATACTGTGCATGGTGGGTCTCTTTCCATATTTTTCTTTCAATGTTTGAAAATATTTTAAATCTTTACCTATTTTATCAGTATGACACCTTTTTAGATGATCTTCGAGCTTTGATGGTTTCATAGAGTCATTGCTCAAAACTTTGTTGCATAATAGGCACATGGGCAATTGTTTGTCTGCCTCTGATGGAACAAAACCATATTTCAAATAATCGACACTATATTGTCGACATTTTTTCTTTGCTGTAGCCATGTTTCGTGTCAGTTACCTTACCTGTAAAAAAAATGTTTTAGTAACCAAGTTTTTTTCTGAATATAGGTATCACACCGCAGCCTTTGTCAGCACGCGGAAATAGAATTACGGCTTGTAAAGGGACCAACTAATAAACCGCTGAGACAAATACAAACGTTTTCACAAAACGGTATCAATTTTAAAGTACATAATTTACCACTAATTTTTAATAGTATAAATAAAAATTAGTGTACTCAGTATCGAATACTGATCATATTTGTGTAGGAAAAAATAAACGTCGAAATCCCAAAATTGTCCATAAAAACGATAACTAACATTTTATTAAATCAATGAGTTCACGCGCTCCGTGTATTTGCGTATTTTTTGTCTGCGGCTTCATTGTTAAAACGTGACAAACAGGCATCGAAGTTCAAGCCCCGCCCTTTTCCCGTCGCCCGCGCACCGCTCGCTCTTTCCGAAAAGGAATAGTTTTGATAAAATAGTTACTTCAAAATCAATTTAACATGATTATGAAATTACTGTTTTATAAAATTAATTGCTCTGCAATATTGCTTATTCGGCCTTTTTAGAGAGGCAGTGCTTCTCTCGTGAAAAAACAATTGAATAAAACGTGCTGTGTTTGTCTTCAAATCGAAAGAGGACAATTAAAATATCTGTAAGTTACTAAGTTACCTATCTATACAGGCCGTTGTGATCAACCGACTAGTACACGTAAACAAAATACTTAAGTACTATAACAAAAAAAGGTAGGTTACTTACTTTTCTCCGGCACTAGCAAACACAGATATAAATTTTCTCACAACTTTTTTCCAAATTCCGCCTTGTTTTCGAAATTCCGGAAACAAATGAATGCGTTTGGTTGCCTTTGGCATCAAGTATTTATAGTGTTGATCAAGTTCATGTCTGAACAAGCATTAAGCATTGTCGGGCGGATAGCGCTTTGCAAGTCTGTACACGAAATTGTACGTAATATCGAATACACAAGTTTGGACAAGTAACAGTCGCTTGCCTTATTAAAATATTATCTGCTTAGATAGGTACTTAAAACAATGTAGGTAGGCCCTTATAAAAACTATGCTTACATTTTTGCTCTTTACTATCAAAAGCAGATAAATTTTCGTGGACCCCCATTAACATCTTATGGACCCCCATTTTTTGTTCACGCTTACGTAGACCCCCAGCAAGTCTCCCGTGGACCCCTGGGGGTCCACCTGGACCACTTTGGGAATCACTGTATTAGATGATGCTTTTTTAATTTTCATAGTCATATGGATCGTAGCAAATGGAAATCGTAGTCTCTGTCTATCCCTACGGGAAAAAGGCGTGATGGTATGTATCTATGAAGCATGCCATATTGGGCACCAGGAGTGCTAAATTTGAAACTAGCTTTTTCCCGCAGCTCTGCTTGCGTCAAAAAGTAGCCTATATTTGACTCCGGGTCTTCAACTATATTCATACCAAATTTCATCAAAATCCGTTCAGCGGTTTAGCCGTGAAAGCTTAACAGATAGACAGACAGACAGAAAGACAGACAGACAGACTTTCGCATTTATAATATTAGTATGGAAGCACAGTATGGAAGTGTGACTCTCCGAAAATCGGCGTGTCGAATATTTTTTGTTCGATATTAAATGATTTTCGTTCGATATCAATGATTTTCGTTCGATATCAATGATTTTCGTTCGATATCGAAGGATTTTTGTTCGATCTGGAACGATTTTCATTCGACAATATGTCATACACTTTAAAAATAGGGTCCCAAGCTGAAAGTAATTCGACTTTGCGTTAGTCACACATGAAATAGAATAGAATAGAATAGAATAGAATAGAATAGAATAGAATAGAATAGAATAGAATAGAATAGAATAGAATAGAACAGAACAGAAGAGAATAGAATAGAAAAGAAAGTTTATTTGTGAGACATAGATAAGTACATAATAATGCAGATCAAACAAGGTTAAAGACACAAATCGCTATGCTCTGTCTTTTCAGACTTACAAATATTAACACCTCGTGTTCTTGTAATCACTAATAATATTAATCTATTTACATAAATCTTGTAAATTACAAATTGGTTAATTTTTTTCCAAATCCTTCTTTCGAACGTAACGTAATCCGGACATCATTAACTAACCGCGTATAATTTGCTATTTGTCACTGCAAATTCTCTTCATAATATTGCTAAATAATCAATCATCAATATTTCATTATCGACGTTTTTATCTCCCCGTTCTATAAATAATGAGCGACGCATGCGTATGCGCATCGCGCGTGTCATTTATTTACATTAACGAGATCTTTGACAGCGTCGGGTTCGAAGCTTCCTTCGTCTAAGGAAGGAACTTCTTAAAGTTGAACCCTTCAAGATATCTACTTAAGATTTTGATATAGCAGCAAAAGTTTAACCGCCAAGTTAACTAATATATGTTTCGTCTCGGTCTTTCACGTCAAAAATATACAAGAGAGAAAGGGGCATAAAAACTTAAAAACATCATTTAGTTAATATAGGTTTAACGAACGTTTAGATTTTCTTTTATGAATACGGGGGTAAATCTATTTCTCTTCAGACCCCCTAATAGTCACAATAGGAGTTAGTCAAGTTTGAGTTTATCAACCAACTCATGGAGTAATTACAAAGAGGAGATGCCGTAATAAGCGTTTTGTACAAAAGCGTGTGTGAGGCTACACGGGGCGGAAGGCAGACATGCGGGGTGCTTGGTTTCGGCCGCGGCTCCAATCATAGAGCACGAGCAATGACAAGCTCCGCCCACTGCAGTGTCGGCGAGGCGCCAATGACCACGTCACTGCGCCATTTCAAACGGCATCTCCTCTTTGTAATTACTCCATGAACCAACTGCAACATTCTCAAGAAGGTTTAATGTCAGGCAGACGACGTCTTAAAAATTACAAAACGAAATTACAAAACAAAGGACACAGTTTATGAATTCCGGGAGCCAAATAGGATAGGAACAGGACAGACACAATTCGATTACCTTGAAATGGCATAATGACAGAACAATACGTAGATTGGAGAATTCAAGTAATGGAAGATGAGCGAAAAACGGTGAAAAACAAGCCCAAAATTATCATTATTTAATGAAGCTGGGTATAAACCTCTTCCTGTCTACGCCAACCATCTCTGTCCTTGGTCATCGCAGTTGTTGCCAGCTATTTTACTGATATCGTCGACAAATATAAAAATTAAACTATTTAAAAAAAGTATATATTAAAACTAATGATTACCTTTACTGAACTATTTCGGGTGTCTCACTCAAGTCCAATGCTGGCTCGTGGTTGTCAGCAGCCAACTTGTAAACAGAACCGGCGACACCCCCTCGGGGTTAAATTTAAACGCGCGGTTAACTAGACAAGTCTTTTAGTGATTGACGAGGTATTTACCGATGGATACCAGTAGTTAGGTTAGTGATGAAGGTTGATGTAAGTACGTTGCAAAAGTGTGTTTAATTACTTATATATAAAAATACTAGCTGTTTCCCGTAGCTGCACCTGCGGAATATAGCCTATGTTAATCACGGCGAATGTAGCTTTCCAATGGTGAAAGAATTTTTGAAATCGGCACAGTAGTTTTTGAGTTTATTCGTTACAAACATACACACAAAAATACAAATCTTTCCTCTTCATAATATTAGTGTAGAAGTGTAGATGTAGATAAGTATATATCAATTGTCGATGAATAACTAATCTGTTTTAATGATTAAAAAAAAATATTGTTTCTTATACAGTCAATTATTATCCTAGTTGCATTTGCTAGGCTACATAAGATCTACGACTAGTAAATTTAGATTTATTTAGAGGATAAAGTCCTCTAACACCCATATTCTTAAACCTTCACTCAAACTCGACTCAACCTTACTCCACCTCATTGGTATGATTAGTCGTCACAAGCTTCCTTGACTTGAGATGATTTCTCATTGGAGGTGAGTATCGAACTGTCAATTATAAGGTTGGTCGAGAGGTACCTTGAGGCGTGCTTGAAATGAAATAAACTGGATATAAATCAAATTTTTGCTTAGGCCTATCTACTTACTTTATTTAATTTTTACTATATTCTTTTGTAATTTTCAATTTTTGTGTTTAGAATTGTTATTATAACCTGTGACGTTCCTCATTGGAGTTTGCTCAAGCAATCAACTAAAAATGTCTTTTTAAAAGGAAATTTTGGGGACTTCTTTAAGGCGCCCTAAATGAGTTTGATTGAAGGACGTCATTAAGGTAATGTTTAAAAATACGGGGGTAAGTTTTCCCTTAGTTGTCTTTACATTTATGGAAAGAGGTAGATAGGAAATCGGCTATTTATATTCATTTACTTTTCGTAAAAAAAGTAAAATTTTTATCGTATTCAATGTCAATGTCGATGATTTTATAAATATGCATTAATATCAAACTTAAGTTCAGAGGGTTAAGTCCATATGTCCCAACAGTTAGCTTTTAACCCATTTTTACCTGGTCAATAAATAACATCGACGTGAGAAAGTTATCGACATGACTTGATGGAGATGCCTCTCAGTGAGATTACGACTTATTGTAATGGCCCTGTCTCTGATAGGTTCTTCGGAACAGGAAATATTTGTGGTTTATATTAGAGCAAATCATTTTCTTGGTATTTATTACTAGCTGTTTCCCACAGCCTATATTTGACCCCTATTTTCACAACTATAATGAATATAGTTGTCAAAATAGGGGGTCAAATATAGGTATATGAATACCAAATTTCATCAAAATCCATTTAGCAGTTTGGCTGTGAAAGCGTTACAGACTGACTTTCGCAAGTATGGATTTATTTATTAAACTTCTTAAAAAACATCTTAATGGTTGACTTATATAAGTATATATAGTCTCTACCAATTTACCTACCAACAGATAATGTTGAGAAATTTGTTGCGAGTAAGTGCAAGAGTATGTTTCTTGACTTATAACAAAATTAGGTTTTGAATGTTCAAAAATTTGCTGTGTGGTTTTAAGCTCATTTTTTCCACGCGGTGAAATATAAAAACAACTTCTTATATAAAGCCAGCGGCTAATTGACAGTGGGCTACAAAAGTCATTCACAAAGGAAACTTCGTCAATAAAATAGTAAATATTTACCATATTCTCGTTCCTAGAAGGAGAAGGAATGCGGACCAGCCACCCGACACCTCGCCAACGCTTCCCGGTTATGGACCACTGACTAACTAAACTCAGGAAGATGTGGTTAGTTAGTTTGTCTCAAATAGATTCTATGTCGAAGAAATTACTTTACTGTTATTTATTTACCCTTTTAATCATAAAAAAACGTTCAATAAGACCAAATTAACTAATTTATGTTTGATCCCTTTCCGCCTTATCTATTTTTGACGTGAAAGAACGAGACGAAACATAAAGGGGTTAAACTTTATTGTACCAAATATACAATTGTATATCACAATATTTTTGTAGTAAATAAAAACTGAGAAAACTGAAAAATGACTACACATAGGCATCGAACACTTTTGTGTTCGAATTATTATTTATTCTTCTAATAAAAAAAGTTCTGTGTATGTTTTGTTATGAGTGAAAAGTGATTCCAACACATGTGACCGCCCGGTAAAATTAATTAATTTAATTTAATTATTTTATTTTTATTTCACTGTGTGCAAAGTGTTAAATAAATAAATAATTTGCATGTGAGAATTACACAGTGTAGCTAGGGTTGCCTGGTCGCCAAACCTAATAGCCAGACAGACCAGCCAGTTTGGCCGGACATTTGGCTAAAACGGCCGGACACCCTACATTACTGAGGATTTTGTGTCATAGTATTTAAAGCTTTTCTGATTATTACCATAAATCTTGTTAAATTAAATAAAATGTAAAAAGCCTAACAAAAGCCGGACAAGCTGGACACCGTTTATTTTGGCCGGACATGCAATCAAAAAGCCTAACTATGTTCGGTTTTATACGGACGCCTGGCAACGCTAGTGTAGCGATGCGCTTGCATCAATCCTCATTTCTCCATACCTTTTTCATTTCATAACAATCCTTCACCACATTTTCATTTTAAAATCATTTCATATTTCACGTCATCTCAACACATTCCATATTCCTCTCTCATGAGCGATAGCTCATTTCTATGTCGTGTATTTTTTATTACAATTACCTAATCTCAGTTATAATAATTGACTAATGTGTGGAAAACAGTAATAAAATAAATATAGTTCTGTAAAGTCTCGTATCTGTGCGTTTTCACAGAAGATACCACCACAACGCTCCTTTTCATCTTCACTTCATGTGGCCCCCCAGTCTCATGCCGAGATAGCCGAGCTGGGAAGCCCGCCACAACAGAAAGGCATATTGTTTTTTTTTATACAGTAGGTCACAACTAGAGATGGGCGCCTTGCCGGAAATTTTCCTATTTGTTCCCGGAACTTTAAAAATTCCCGGGTATAAATGGGAATTAATTATTTTCCTCCTTTTCTTCCCCTTGCATTTCATTTTTCCCCTCTTGAATTTCTTGCCGCTGCCCATCTCTAGGTACAACAAATGAGTACTATCGGTGTCGACTGCAGACTGTCCATAGATAACGTGTTATCTACATGGAGCAATTATAAAGAGGAGATGCCGTAATAGGCGTTTTGTAAGAAAGTATTTGTGAGGCTACACGGGGCGGAAGGCAGACGTGCGGGGTGCTTGGTTTCACCGTGGCTCCAACCATAGGGCACGACCAATGACAATCTCCGCCCACTTTTGTGTCGGCGAAGCGCCAATGATCACATTACTGCACCATTTCAAACGGCATCTCCTCCATTATCTACAACAGAATACTAGTTTTTGCCTCACTCTTGAACTAGAGACTATTTGTAGATACTTATGTCGGGAAATTTCCTACCACAATAAAAACCAAAGTCAAACTTAAATTTGTAACAAACCTTTAAATATTTCCTTATGAATTCATATCATACACGAAAAAAACATAACTACTGACTTAATGTACTTATTATGTTTGTCAGCTGACACTTTAATGTACTAAAAAAAAAAAAAAAATTAATAAATCCAAAAAAACCCCTATAGAAACAAAATTAGGTCTGAAATAGAATTTCTTAAACAATTTAAGGCTGTCGGGTCAGAGTTGGTGTTATTAAGTTTCAAGGCCACAGCGATTAGGGAGGCAAAAGAAAAATCTACTAATCTTTTTAACCTTGTAATGTGATTCAATGGTAAAAACCTTGAGATCCTACATCTATCTATATGTATTATTAGTCAGTGCTATTATCTATTCGCAGACATATTAAAAAAGGGAGATGTCAGGAATACCCGTAATCGACGAGCGTGTATGACGAGAGTGATGAGCGTAGAAGAAGCGAGGGAAGTCTGTAAGGATCGTAGCAAATGGAAATCCGTAGTCTCTGCCTACCCCTGCGGGAAAAAGGCGTGATGGTATGTATGTATGTACTATTATCTATTCTACAACTAACTTTTTTTAGTTATGGTATAGATAATTAAAATTTATGTATTTATTAAAACTTTATTGTTCCACAAAGTACACATATACTTGTAACAATTGGCAGACTTAATGCTAAGAGCATTCTCCACCAGTCAGTATATTGGGAGAAACGGAAAGATAGTTTGGCGCAAAAAAGTTAAGGGGAAAAAATGTATTACATATAGAGCAAATTTTATCAAAAGCTTAAGTTCATACACTTCGTAAACATACACAAATACTGTTCCTAACCTTTAACCTTTTTTATATTTGGTTCACAAAACTGTGTTCATAAAATCGTAATAGTAAGAATTTTACCTGGTTTCTGATGTCGATGTTTCTTGCCCTTGCCTGCGGCGGAAGCCACCAGCAACACCAGCACCCAACACTTCCACCACATTTTACATCATCACTTTAACACAATTACACTAAAAACAATCTCAAACAAAGAAATAGGTACCCACGTTTAAAAAAAAACTACGCGCCAAAATTAAGAAAGACGGTACTTTTAAAACAAAATTTTGAAATTAGAATTTTCGAATTAAAGGTACTCACAGATTATATTTTAAGAATACAAATTAGAAATTCGTATTTAAAATTTAAAAAACGCGTTCGAAATTACGATCGTCGAAACTTGCGGGCGCGCGCGACGTACCCCGCAAGCAAAGCTCAGAAATCAACTGACGGACGAAAGCTCAAAGCCGGTTCGGTGGCGGTCACTAGCCCGAACTTGCTAGCAACCGCAAAATAAACAAAAGCTCATGTCCATTTTCTAAGCTTATGAGCTTTCATGTTAATTTGATTTTCTTAGCGATAAGTTCGAGGATATTCGGTTAAAAGTTGATTTTCATAAACAATTGTTTTGCTTTTAGTGATCGTACGTAAAAGTTTAAAAGCTCTAAATAGTTAACAAGCATTGAATATAAAAACTGATGCTGCGGATGTTAACAGTTTGTGAGTTAGTACGGCTACTCGGCGTTAGATGGCGCTGATCAAGAAATTTAAATTCTATAATTTCTCTCTTTCATCTGAGCGCTTTCCCGAATGCTAATGGGATTCCTAATTAATTTGTCTCGAAAACTTTAACTCCATATAGCTTTTTTTATAATAATGATAATAATATTCTTTATTTCGAGCATCGAGACTCAATAGCAAGTATTACAGTTATATAGTACAGTTATGTAGTACAATTATATAGTAAGTAAAATAATAGTAATTATTTTTAATTTTTCTAACGAGTCATTAAAATACCTACTTCATCGTGCCCTACTATTAATATAGTATAAATATTTAGATTTATTTTAGTAATTTCCCCACGTAACTCTACATACAATATACACTTACTAAACATTATTGAATTATTTTTATAACTGACACCGTCTGACGTTAACCCTCATAGAGAAAGGCTGAGCTGGTCAAAGTCCTCCTTTCATCAATAGTACAAAGGAGGCCGATTTTCGCACCTTTAAAGATAAGTCAAATTCGAGATATCTGGAAAAAACATGGTGGCAACAGAAAACCATATACGTCCGCCATTTTTTTTTTCGACATATCTTTTACGACTTCGCGAGAATCGGCGTCCAGACATTTCACAGCACTGCAACTCTTTGTAACTCTGACGTGGTTCCTCAAAGGACCAACCCATGGAACCATAACTGCCTCTGTGGTCCAGTGGTTAAGGCGTCTGCCTTTAACCCTGGTCCCGACTGCCACTTAGTGGTCGACAAAGAACATCATGATCCTATTGGTCTGGTTTCCCTATTAAAAAGGGTTTAACCAATACTGCTAAATCTAGTATCATGATTCAAGCGTACTCCGAAGCGTAAGCTGACAGCGCAACTAGGAATACACGCTAGAATGAAGAAGATGGAACCATAATTAATAGCTTAGAATTTCTTTTCAGGGCCTAAAATTTAAACTTCAGAATAATTTATATGTTATATTCAAATTATTATAATATTTATATTATAGTAAATACGGGACAAGTGAAACTAAATAAAAAGCTTGTAAAAATAGAATTTGTTACGATATCTTGCGAACCACAAAATCAGGAGAGCCCCCAGCCGTTCTGCCTTCAAGCGCTCAGTTCATAAACTGTTTCTGCAGCAAGTCGCGGAGTCATAGTCATCCAATTTAAATCCTATGTATTGTATGTATATATTTTATATACTTATTTTATGTATTTATGTATTTTATCTTTCTTGTGTGTTCGTGATTTCGTCTTCATCGCCAACTTTTCTATATCTGTTTGGTCTCATGGTTGACTGGTAGAGAATGCCACTTGGCATTAAGTCCACCATTTGTACAAATATTTGTATTTGCAATAAAGCTTATATATAGAAATAACGTTACGCTCTTCGATGCTCTCACTTGAGCCAAGCGGCATCAACTTTTGTGGCAGGGCTCCGCTGCTCAGTTGGACTTGCCCGACTGTAGTGTGACTGAATTTGAGCTTAAGTGTCTAGGCCCAAGACTCTCAGGCCATGACACTTAGGCTACGGAATTCACTTTGTAGGAAGGTAAAATGGAGTAAAAACACACGACACACACTGCTTGAATCGGCACACTATATTATCGGATTTCAATAAATTTAACATATGTAGATACTATTTAAATAACTAAATAAGAACATAGAATAAATAAAAATAAATAATAATAAAAATATAGAATATAAGATCCTTGTATTCTATTGTGTTAGCCTGCAAATATATTTATATCATTTTGTTTCAATGTTGCTCTGATCAATGATGTAAATAAAATCTTTATTACAACAAAGGTACACTACATGTTTATATAAATATGAATCACAGTGAGATGATGGGAAAAAATAATATAAATAAAAAGGACGAATTCTATTCTTTAAATTAATTAATTAATAATAATAAAAATTAAAATAATTAAAACATAATTAATTAATTAATTGTAAATAATTAATTGTTATTTGATGAAGCATATATACATATATTTTTTTATATAAAAGGTAGGTATTACAATCAAACAGAGTATGAAGAAAAAGATGAACAAATTACAGTACATTAGCCAGTCTCCTAACACAAGGACCTACAAAGGGCCTTCAGCCAACACAACGGAAAGTTACTATCGACCTTTGCACTTAATTAAACTGAAAGCCGTCCCTTAATAAAGGGCCGGAGGTAAATGGGGTTACCTTCAATTGAAGGTATGTTTATCTAAAATCCGTTACCAAATCCTTTTGATGATGTGTAGAACCTTCTATGTTGAGGATTTTGCAATTAAACACCCTTGAATAGATACTATGCAGTGCTGATTAACATAAGCATTTACTTGAGCTGAGCCTTCGCCATTTCATTAACCGACTGCGGCGAAACCAAAACGTGGATAGAGTATATATATTTATTTCGAATTAATTAATTTAAACCACAATAACATCTTGAATTGTTTGTTATTTTGAAGCCGTTGATCAAATTTAAAGTGTAATAAATTAATACCTACATTCTTTATGTGTAAAAAAATGTACGTAAAATACTAAATTTATCATCGTACTGTAGTACGGCTTTTGCCAAAAAGAGGCTTGCAGGAGCTCCATTTCTGATACTTATCTGTGACTCACTTAAAAATGCCGAGTCTTATGATTCTAAGTTATTTTTAAATGACTTTTATTCGACGTATCGATTTTGAGTAAGTTTTAGATTTCACAAAATTTCAGAATAGGGTAGTTTCCAGGGTCAAAATACTAACATTAAAATTAGTCCGTCATTTACGGAATCAAAAAAAAATTTATGACGTATTTTTTTCTTTTGTCAATTGAGCGATAAATTATAAAAATATCATCATATCGCATCAAAGTTTAGGAGTGGGGGCTCGTGACGTCACATATTGCGAAAAAGTGTAGCACACTGTGACGTCACACGGAACTTTAAAGGTACGCGCACATTATGACGGGCCGCAGCGCAATTATCCGCGGCGCAAAAATCCGCTTAAATCGCTCGTGTGTATTTTGTATGAACTATCGCAACCTGTGCCGGGGCGCAGCGGTTCGCATAAATCCGCCGCGGATTTTGTTTGCATGTGATGCGGCCCGCCCCGCCCCGCTGCGCCCCGACACAGTGTGCCATAGCAAGCGGATTGGATACCGCCCACGTGTATTTCAAGTAATTGATATTATCGATCCAGGAGTCATCCGAAAGTACACCCAGAACTTCTTTTTGTCTGCTAAAAAATCGGGGGAAAAATGATGGTATTCACCGAATACCCTTCTCTTGGAACAAATAGGATGTATCCACATTTTACGTTTTTTCTGTTGACATTTTTTTGTATAAGATTTTCATTGTTTTCTTCTTCTAACAGCATGTAAAAAAAGAAAGTGCTTCGTCAGAGCTATCCATGACGTACGCACGCAACGTCTAGCTGTACACTGTATTCTCAAAATCCGTCAATGCGCTGCGGGCCGTCCCGTCACTAATGTGCTAAGTACGCATTTTGGGCAGCTATGTGGCCCGCTCCGCCCCGCTGCGGCCCGTCATAATGTGCTCGTACCTTACCGCGCCATACCTTTACCATTCTTTGTTTAATTTTGAAAAGAAAAAATACGTCTCCAATATTTTTTGATTATCTAACTGACGGACTTGTTATATTTTTTTCCTCCATATAGAACAGCGTTTTAAAGGATCTTATCTCATTAAATTAAACTATTTTAATACGGTTTTATCGCGTTTATTACTTATTTATTTACACCTGACTGTACGCTGTAAAGTGTTTGAAACGTCAGGTGTAAATAAATAAGCAATAAACGCGATAAAACCGTATTAAAATAGTTTAATTTAATGAATAACAATCACGAAAACATAAGAAATCATTGAGATCTTATCTCATTCTGTTTGCCATATTTATCAATTTAATAGCAATAACAGGGGAATAATAAGCGAAGTGCGATTAATTTGTAAACTTCATCAAAATCACAGAAATTCTTCCTACCGAAATGACTTTAGAAATTATCTTAAGTTTAAAAAAATGTGGCGTTCCAAGCAAAAGAGTACCACTGGGTAGATTCTAGTTTACGAGATTTTTGAGATTTTGTGAAAAAAGGTGGAAAATTGGCATTTTGCGATTTTAATGCTAAATGCAAAGGGCTACGTTTTGTAAAAACGAAATTGAATTATCGATAATTAGTAAAAATAACAACTACTATCGATGTTTGATCATTCACGAAGACATATTTTGTTACGCATCATAAAAGTAGGTACCTATCTATAATTTTGATTGAATTTATTTTATTACAAAACCAACCTTAATTGTTGATTACCCTAGTTATAGAGTACATTACAGAAAACCAAAGCGTTGCATAATTTAAACTAGATTTCATCCATGTTTTAACTTGTTTTATTTGTGTGATGATGTTGAATGAATGACTAGTGAGCGTTGTGGTGGGTACTCACCACCAATTTTCTGTTGATATGCTTTTTTAAATAAACGCAAAAATGGCCTGCACCGTACAATCTCCAGTAGTATTATCTAAAATTTTAATAGACCACTCAATGCTTGTCATCTATAAGGCCGTATACAGAAAGAAAGCTGGTAGCCTACCAGCGCTTATTAGAACCGATTCATGCAGGTAACCGGCGCAGGAATTTATAAGAACAAGCGCCGATAAGTGCCGAACTTCGCCGACAATTCCGAGAATCTTCAACACGCGCCGGTAAGCGCTGGCTGGCACGTTAACAATTAATGAAATACAGTTCCAAGGCGAATATTTGCAAAAATTGAGTAATGGACAAATAAACATTTTTTTTCTTAAACATTTTCATTTATTATAATCTATTTATAAATCTAATTCATAACTTAATGTTTTAATAACTAAGCTATAAATATATTTTTTCATAATTACCGAATGGTAACAACAAGTCTTTCTTCTGAAAGGATTGGTTGTTTATGTAAATTACACCAATTTTTCATCAAATGGTTTTTCACTAAGTCTAAATGTAATAAAATGTTTCTTGAGTCATTCTTGTATATCTATAAAATTTTTGATCATCAAATTTCAATTGTTTTACAAATAAATGATGGTATTCTCCGAAACATTTCCTTTCTCTATTAATAGGATGTATATAGCTTGCTTTCGCATTTTAAAATACACATTTTCCAACAAAACCAAATCAGCGTCCGATGAGTACGACATTTTGCTCGCTCTGCTTCAATCTGCCTGCTTTATGTAACTGTTACCAGATTAGACCAGCGCCGAGAAGCGCTGATAGATCGGCGTCGGCTACCAGAGTGCTTAGTACGAGATTTTCTTGTGTGCTCACCGCGTTTACGTTAACTCAGAAATATATGGCGTTGAATAAGCGCCCCTAGCGGTCACAACGCGAATTAAAATATGCGAGTGCGAGATACAAAGTAAACTTTGGGTCGAGCGAACTGCGGCGGCGATCGACAAGTGACCGCGTTTAACGGGCGTTTATGGACATTCTGCGAGTGCGAGGTGTAAGTTTGACAGCTCGTTCGATACACGTTCTCACGTTCGCAAAGTAAAGTCGTCACTTTGAATTTAATGGTGAGAGACAGGTGAAGGAAGTAAAAAATATTATTAAAAGGCGATTTAACTGTAACGAAACGATGTCAGCTTATTATTTTTTGGCTTGAATTTGGCTAAAATTAAATCTAAAATTCAAAATGATGTAAACAATAAAAATCTTTGTACGTAGTTTCATCTTCTTACAGCTGCTCCATGTAGGTAAATAACAATTCAAATTGTTGATGACTTGTCTTAATTTTTCATTAATTAACTCACAATTAAGAAAGCATATGTATATTTTTTTAAATAAAGCAACGAATTACAAAATAAACAACCACAAAAAAAGCAATGGCACCGACTGACAACGAAAAGAGCGAGATTATTTTACAATGAGTCAGTGTTACCAGTTTTTTTTTACAAAAATACCGATTGATATCAATAAAATACACACACAAATAAGAGGTTTTATTGGTATATTTTCACAGAGCAAAAATGTGTGCTCTGTGAAACCTCTTTTTTAAGCTTTCCACCGCTAGACTTATTTTTAGGATGAAAACTTCGATGAAAATAAAAAAAAATCGCTTTCTATTTATATGATAATGAAAACGTACTAAACATTTAAGAAAACTTCCCGAATAATCAAAATCAGTGCGATACTATGATAACATTTTCTTCAACATATACAAAAAAATACTGACTTTCGATTAACCTACAAAGATGCTCAGAAAAGTTGATAAAATATGCCGAAAAGGTAATAAAACACCAAGTCTGGGCACACTGCAATGAATACACGGTGAGAATGCTACCAACATAGAAATAAATATAATCACTGTTCACGGTGAGTAAACGTCAACGCTCGATTGTAGCTCGCACTCACAATAAATCGATGCTCACTACTCAGTTTGTTTATTCGTTTAACGCAACGGTGAAGTAATTCGAGTTCATTTTGAAGACTCGCACTAAGCACTCAGCTTTCTTTCTGTATACGGCCTAAGTCATTATCTCGTCAAATAAACAATCTTTCCGTTTATCATCTTTCTGGCCACGATTAAGGAGTATCTGAGGTTTTGAAGTGTAATCGAAAGGAAGTAGCTGGGGAAAAGGAATAGAGGATGCGAGTTCAGAATAATAACTCAATAACATACGAACAATAAGCCAAAAATGTTTAATGTTATATCGATAAATTTACATTGCGTTTATCGTAACACCAAAAACTGGACACCCACGACACGCGTGCGGCGCGGCGCGCCTCCACTAAACGAGTAAAAATTCACCTAAAAAAATTCCTCGCTAAATCAGGTAGTACATACATAGATAGTTTCGGATAGATGAGCCGGCGGGTAAGGGCCCGACCGACTGGCCCCGCCCGCCGGAGCTGCGGGGCGCCGGCCGGGCCTCGCGCCCCACCTCGGACCAGGCCGTCCCCGCTCGGAGAAGCATTCCAAGAACCCTATTCTTATTTCCAATTTAGTCTATGAAGCGAGCTCTGGACAATTCTTGCTTGTTCGGTTGTTTCGATTAACGCACTTGATAGTGACCAGTGTTGACCAATGAACGACGAGAATTTAAAATATAACGGAACAGAGAGGGATATTCGTAGAACTGCGCTACGATCAGTACCCTCACACGAGCGTTATGCGCCTGTGCGTGTGTAAACCTTTATGCGCTCGTCATTTTTATATCCAAATCAGTGTAAAGTGGTTTACACTGACTCGGAGAGTATCGAAGCTCATAGTTCATACACGCACGATACGCTTTTGTGAGGGTATCTGCTGCGCAGTCGAATGTACCTATCACTGTTCTACTTAAATAACTTACGTGCTCAACACCCATTTGCATCACTGAGCAGTAAAGTTCGTTTATCTCCTCGACCTACAAGAAACCTGCCCCGCTTCAAAAGCTAAATCAAAAAGCCGAGCGAAAACGTAAAACTGATATGAGAGTGTGATATGTCCACTAGTGAGCTGTTAAGTGTCGGGAGCCGGCGCTCGGCCCCGGCCGGCTCGGATCCCGGGGGCCGGTACAGCGCCCCCGCCCTGCGGGCCCGACCGGGCCGCCTCAGACGAACCACTCGTCCTTGTGCGGGGCGGCGCTCAGCGCTGCGCCCGCGCCCGGAGGCGGCCCGGGCGCGCCGCACTGTACCCGCGCGGGCCCGCAGGGAGCGCCCAGTTTCCCGGCAGACGCGTGCTGCCTGGCGAGCTGGCTGCCGGCTTGCTGCCGGCGCCGTTGCTGCTCGCCATTTGTTGTACTGCAACAACAGATGTTATGGGTAAAAGTCTGAAGCTAAAATCTTGACAAAAATATAACAGTCATAAATGAATGAAAGGGCAAACGTTACAAAGGTACAATTCACTTCTATGATCTTGATGAAATGGAACCCTGGGCTCTAATTTTCTAAAGCGTAAGAGTTTAATCTTACTTTGATAAAACTTTACGAGATAATTCAATAGTTTTGTAACCATGCTTTTTGTGCATTTATATTACGAATGTTTTATAACTCTCAGTTCAGGATCGGCAACGCGCTCGTGACATCTACAGTGTTGCAGGCGTTCATAGATTACGGTAATCACTTACCATCAGGTGGACCGTACGCCTGTTTGCCTACTTAGTTGTATAAAAAAAACTCTAGATATCAGGTTTATGAAGCAACGACGCCAGAAAGAGCAGTTTTATTCTGATACTAGCTGTGCTCGCGACTTCGTCCGCGTGGAATAGTTATTTTGGGAAACACGGGCGAGCGCTCATCACGCGGCGCGTGTGAATTTTGTTTCAGAGTTATTTTAAAATGATATTATCTTATAAGATGTTTATTAAAATTAAGTGATGTCAAAGACAATTTTGTTCACAGTTAAATACTCTTAATCAATAACATATTTATTTGGATAAAGAATAATATTATTATGTTGATACAACTCTGACAAATAATTTGTAATAATGGATTAATTTCGACCAAATTTGATTATCATAAAAACGATTATTGTGAGTTAATCTTAAAAGATAGACATATACTGTCGCGGACATTTTTTTAGATAATCTAAAGAGGAATAATTCTTTCATACATATTTTTTGGGTATCTCGAACGGTTTTCGCAGCGCACGCAACGGAAGCCCTCAAAGATTAATAATTTTCCCCGTTTTTTCCACATTTTCGAGTATTTCTTCGCTCCTATTAGTCGCAACGTGATGTTATATAGCCTAAAGCCTTCCTCGATAAATGATCTATCCAACACAAAAAGAATGTTTCAATTCAAACCAGTAGTTCCTGAGATTAGCGCGTTCAAACAAACAAACAAACTCTTCAGCTTTATAATATTAGTATAGATAAGACAAACAATCAGCAATTTAAAAATGAACCAGTCTATTTACATTGTAAGTGTGTGCGCTGCGCGGCGTTGCGCCGACGGCAGTAACAGCAGACAGCTGCGACCACCACCAGGAACGCCACCGTCGCACCAGCAGCGCCCAACACCAACCAAGCGCTGCCGGCGCCTGCTCCACCGCTATCTGTGAAATATAAAGCAAAAAAACTTAGAAACTCAGCAACTACGCTTTTGCTATTTTAAAAAAAATCTTGTCTGTTATGGAAAGTTCCGTTCACTCAGAAACTAGGTCATGACTTGATCAGTAAACAACTTTGTATGTTTAGTATCAAATCTTTCATGAAGGCCACTTTCTTTCATTATACCTTTAAGCAACTTCTTTTACGTCATCTCTGAGCGCAGAAATAAAGAACAGTGCAGCAATAATCAGCAGCAAAGTTCTTGCCTGAAGAGATCTCGCACACTGTAATAACTGGTTCTTCAATCTCACCTGAGCAGAGCGAGGCAGTGTCTTCACCTCAGCCGTCTGCGCAGTGATCCACACCGTCGCAGATGAAGTCAGAGGCAGATCTCGTGTTGTTTGCATCGGAACTTCTAGCGACGGCTGGTTCTATATTCTCACCTGGGCAGGGCAGTGTCTTCACTTGAGCCGTCTGCGCAGTGATCCACACCGTCGCAGATGAAGTCAAAGGCAGATCTCGTGATGTTTGCATCGGAAATCCTAGTGACGGCTGGTTCTACATTCTCACCTGGGCAGAGCGAGGCAGTGTCTTCGTCGGAGCCGTCTGCGCAGTGATCCACACCGTCGCAGGTGAGATCTGCGCTCACGCAGAACTCGCGTTGCTTGCATCGGAACTCTTTACAACCGTGTTCTGTAAGTAACAAAACTAAACTTACATACAAACTCGAATTTAGGAAGCTAGAATAGTAATAGGTTATAGAAGCAATCATTAGATCATGAGAGCGCTTGCTTATTTTTTATTTAGATTAGGTAAACAGATATACGATCGATAAGAAAGAGGAAAGGTATTATACACACATATTCAAAATAAGATTAACTACTAGAAGTAAGCTAAGTAGTCGTAAATTGCAAATGAGAGCCGTACTTTTTCTTGGAAAGTTCTTACAAACAATCTTTTAAAAGAAGGGTTATACTTATTTTGTTACTAGTTGTTTCCCGCAGCTCCGCCTGTATCAAAAAATATATTTGACCCCGGGTCTTCAACTATATTCATACCAAATTTCATCAAAATCCGTTCAGCGGTTTGGCCGTGAAAGCGTAACAGACAGACAGACTTTCACATTTATAATAAGTATGGATTATTTATTTATTTATTTAAACTTTATTGTTCTACTACAATTGTAAAGCACAATAGGTGAACTTAATGCTAAAAGCATTATCTAACAGTCAACTTTTGGGTCAAGCAGAGAGCTTTATGTAAGTGTAAAATAAAGTTAAATTAACATTCACTTATTCATTAATTTAATTAGTTCTATGCATTGATTTAGGATTTGATTTAGGAGTGATTTTTTACAATTACTTTTTGGTTCTAGGGAAACCTAAATTGCTCAGTTTCCAATACCTTCTTAGTCAGGCGATTTCGTAAACAAGCAAGGTAAATACTAATTAAATTTATTTCATTTTGTTACGCTCCTACTAATTCCGTGTCGTTTTTTTTCGTTACATTAAGCAGCCCCTTTCAAACATCTAACAATTGATTTGCTGACTCTGCATTTATATAGAAAAGTCATGGTTTGAAAAACATCTTGTGAACAATAGTGGCAGATAACGACCTGTCAGCGAGAAATTAAAAAAAAGAAGGAGATTTGGATACGGCGACATGGCTCTCCGTATTCCGATAAAAATTTAAACAACCAAATTTTGCAATGGTGTATTTGGAGAGATTGGCCAGTTAAGCGTACGAATGGCCAACTGTTGATTTATTTATTGCCAACTATTAACTGTAACTAACACACAACGGAAACCTAAAACATGTCCTCTATAATGTTAGTCCTTTTCTTTTGTCAAAAGAAACAGCTTTACTAAATGATATGTAAAATGTTGCCACGCAAGAGATAACAACGGAGTTAGAGATATCAAAGGAAAATAAAATATGTATAAAAACGAGGGTAAGTACGAAGATGACAAGGGATAATCAAAATGTCAAAGATCATCGCCTGGAGAAATATCAAAACAGTTTTAAGAATTCCTTCTTACAAACCTTTTGATGCTAGGGCATTCTTATACTCGACATTTGCAAAGGTATACGCATTGTTGAAAATTTTAAACGTATGCCGAGCATGTGGCACAGAATTTACTACATAATTCATTCCATGTAAGCACTTAAACATAGAGCCAGTGCCAAGTCCGGGAATTTCCGAATTAGCTTTATGTTCAAAAATTTGTGGCCGAAATTTTGGCAAGGCGTGAATTTTTGAGCTTAGTTGTAAATGAAAATATGCTGGTCATATAAAATTGTTTGTGGCTGCAGTTTAATCCTGTCGGTAGTGTTATCCTATAATTAATTTAGTACATATTGGCCCAAAGGATCATGTATCGAAAGCCTTTGCAAAAAACCAAATTCATAACGCAGAAAAATGTATCATGTTTTAATTGTTTTAACTGTCTAACTGGGACGACTGTGACTAATGTCAATTTTCCCCCTCTGAATATTTCTAACTGATAAACTATAATGCTAATCCTACATAGTAGTCACCTCACATCGATCCCAATTTGCATCTCATAAATCCTTACTAATATCCAATGCTTATAAACGAACTTACAATCTTTGAAAATTATACTTTTGGAAATAACAATTAAAACATTCACGACGAACGAAAGTCCGTCTTCCAACTATGCCTTAATGGTCCAAGTTTGTATCTCCCCGACACACTTCATTATCAACCAGACCACTCACATCCCTAAACACCATATTATGAATCAACACTTCCCCCCGGGAAACCACTAAGAAATATTTATTAATTTACGAAAACTTTCTTCGAAAATATTAGCTCGCTCGACACTGAAGAATTTCGAGTCGCTATTAATTTTTAATTAATTCTTCGAGTTTTAGCTAACGGAATTTTGATTCTTGTAACACGATTCGATCTACCTACCTTTAAATATTCCAAAAGTAGTTTTGGCACTTGGAATTAGATTTTTTTCTTAGAAACGTATTCCTATCTTGAGGAAAAATTTAGAAGAATTTATTTTTAGAACTTTTAGTTCTATATTTTTCTAAATTTCCTTTTTAGAGGTTAGAGTTTTGATTTAATCTATTATTTACTAGTACTGACAATTTAATAAGTTGATTGGTATGGTGGATTTCTATATGATTTCAATGATTTTATCTTAGATATATTTAATTACTTGAACAACTTGGTTACACAATTTTTCAAACGGATACAGTTTTTAACTTTCCACATTAATTTAAAACACTAAAGTTTATATAAATTATTTTAGTAACTTCAAATTTAAAAAAAAAACAAAACTCAAACATTTTACAACGTTAGTAGAACTTCTCAGATGGCTGGCAACTCTGGCAAGTAAGCTTAATCTTTTGGTTTAACGACGAATATAAAAATATTACGACACTATTGAGTATCAGGTCGTCTAATAATGTCATTTTACTCCCGATAAATATCAGAAAAACCAATATTGCTTTCGATATTGCAATAATTATTAAACTCAAGATACCCCTTCGTTTTACTAGAAAATTAAAATTTTGTTAGATCATAACAATAAATGTTAATGATAGACTAAATGTCTTTGTCTGGTTTGCGAGCTAAACTGGATTTATATTTCAAGATTTTTGAGGAAACATAAATAGTATTAAGAAAGACATAATAGATAGATCACAATAGATCTAACTGAAAGCAACTAAATGCCAAATTGTAATGTGTTGGTCACGACCATTGGTTTTAAGGAAAACTAATTTTAAGACGACTAAAGAAGATGTCATGTTTGATGTTTTTGAAGAAGATGTCTTGATCTTGTTACGTGAACAATTCATTCATTCACTGAAACTTTATAAAACATCGTACATAATAAAATTAAATGAACAACTGTGACTGAACAGTGAAGGACTTTGAATAGAAACGAGAAGAGTGGTCAGGAATCGCCAAACGAAAGGAATTAGCGCTACGCACATCGCAGTTATTGATCTCACTGAGAAATTTAAAACGTTCTTTTAGATACAGCGGTGTAAAAGTATTAAACAGAATTAAGTATAGAAGGGAAAGGATGAGTTGCATGCGAAAAGCTGAAATGTGATCATATTTGCGTAAGCCAAATATGAACCTTATACAAAAGTTTTGAAGACGCTCAAGTTTGTTAAATTGTTCTTAAGTGAGATCAGGATAGCAGAAGCCAGTATAGTCTAAGATAGGATGGAGTAGAGATTGTGCTAGCAAAATTTTAGTCTCAATCGGTAAAAAAATTCTGATTCTCCTGATAGAAACAGCTGCAGCAAATAGTTTTTTTGCTAACTGCGGCTATCTCAAGAGCCCAGGACATGCTGCAAAATTAAAATTCTTATTAACCTTCCAAGGTTTGACTACCTAAAACTGGTGATCACTGGAAAAAAATTAAAAGTGTTCGTAATAAACGTCATCGACAACACATAAAATTATAATTCCAAAGAACAAGCCCATCACCTTATTTCATTTAATCCCCTTCAGCAAACTGGGTGCAAAGTTGGAAAATCCCTTTTAAATTTATTTTTTTCCAGCCAGCCAAGCATAAAATTTAATTGATGCTGTAACTTCAAAAGACTAACCAGCAATAAAGATTGGCGTAGCTTGAGACACGTATGCAGACAATTTAACTGAGGTCTTTGTGTTCCCTGCTTTTGTAAATACTTAAATACCTAGAACGTAACGCGCTTGTTAAAATGGAGCATGTAGTTTACCTGCAAAGCTATGTCTGTATGGTTGGGCTTGAGAAAACAGCGATTTTTTTAAGATGGCAATATTGACCATAAAAATAGGCGGGTGATCGCCGTCCCTTAAGGGAGGGGTGTCACTAGCACACTACCAACTCGAGGTTAAGGACTATCACTTTCATTAAGAACATCTCACCATTTGGCCTGGTGGACTGATTTGCCTTTCCTACTTTCGACCGGATATTATTTTATATAATAAAATTTAATGTTTGGACTTAGTAATATCATTAAAGAGAAGTATTATTAAACATTTTATGAACTGCTGATCTATTTCAATTAACATCAAAGAAATTTCGTAACTTTCCACATCAGTAAAATACTTCAAAACATTTATTATTATCATGATCATCAAAATATTTCATAGCAAGGAAAACGGCTAAAACGGAACAGGAAAAACATCAGAGACCCAAAGAGTTTCCGCTCGGATAGACATCCGAATACTCATTACGGGCTCAATAACAATTTGGAAACCGCTACTCACAGTAAGACTTCATTCAAAATAAAAGACGATTATATTATTAAGAAATTTCCAAGAATTTCAGTTCGAGATGAAATAATAAATTATACGTTTTCTTGAAAAGTTAAAGACGACTTTAAACCAGAAGTTATTAAGATCAAAACTAAAATAGCAGCAAACGATAAAATACTCAAACATCATGATGTAGGCGTCAAAGAAGATATACATTTCGGTTATAGTAAGACAATAACCGCCAAACTCAAAGAGGCTATAAAAAATTGCTAAATGTTCATGCGTAAGTCGCAACAGGTCCTTTCGTGAATATTGTGAGTGCCAGGGCTAAAGACGAGAGGGAAACTCGCAATCCACTGAGGGTACGTAATAAAAAGTATATATAAAGGGTGGAATGTGTAAACGAACTGCCCTGACGGCTGTTTGTACGAATAAATAAACATCGAGCCAAATTAAAGAGGGACCGAATTGTGATGTGACAGAGTTTTACAAAAATAGGTGTTTATCGTTTCAGGCTTCGCACTGATTGGTTTCATTCGAAGCGATCGGTGTGATCAGATTTCAATTATTGATGTTTGTTCTTTCGTAAGTAAAACATTGATTTAATTCGTTTGTTAGGTACTCGATTATTTTACAATAATTTATGTCCGTATTCTTAAAGATAACCTTAAGAACGTCCTTCACTCAAACTCATTGGAGGACGCCTCGAACTTTCCTAGAAAACTACATTCTCAGTTGGTTTCTTGGGCATACTCCAATGAGGAACAACACAGATTATAATAACAATTCAAAGCACAAAAATTGAAAAATACAAAAGAATAGAGTAAAAAATAAACAAAGTAAGTAGTTAAAGAGGGGAAAAGTGACAAAAAAAACTGATTTATAACTACTTTGGAGGCCGCCTCAAGGTACCAACCAACCTTAAATTTGACAGTTCGATACTCACCTCCAATGAGGAAACTCCTTAAGTCAAGGAACCTTGTGACGACTATTCATACCAATTAGTTGGAGTAAGGTCGGGTCGAGTTTGAGCAAACGTTTGAGAATATGGGTGTAACCCCCGTATTCTTAAACATAACCTTAAGGACGTCCCTTACTCAAACTCATTCGAGGGCGCCTTAAGGACGTCCTCGAACTTTCCTTGAAAACGACATTCTTAGTTGGTTGCTTGAGCAAACTCCAATGAGGTTATGATAACATTTTTAAACACAAAAATTGAAAATTACAAAAGAATAGAGTAAAAAATAAAATGAAGTAAGTAAATATCTAGGCCAAAACTGGCAAAAACCCGTTTTTCATCTAATTTATTTAATTTCAATTCTTTATACCTTTATCTCAGGTCTTTATACCTCTCGACCAACCTTATATTTGACAGTTCGATACTCACCTCCAATGAGAAATCATCTCAAGTCAAGTTTGTGACAACTAATCATACCAATGAGGTGGAGTAAGGTTGAGTCGAGTTTGAGTGAAGGTTTAAGAATACGGGTGTAAGTCTCTTTTTCTGACTTTTGCATGTATACCTATTGTTACTGTAAATATCATTTATATCCTAAATTTCTATAACAGGTAATTCAGCTGATCATTTATACTAATGAAAATAAACTAAATTTGAATTTACATTTCATTATGCTGTATCTACTCTACAATTTTCATATTTGCGTGATTCTTCTACTTCACATTAAAGTACACTGATTCACTCAAAGTTTAATCGTTTGTTGCATAATCCGCCTATTGTGCTTTTACATTTTGTATAATAAAATAAAGAATTTAAATTTTATATGATTTATTTGTGTAATTTTCCCGCCAAACTAACAACCAATATATCAAAGTCGGTTTATATCCCTTGAATACTAGATTGATACAATCAGTCCTTTGTCCATAGATTAATAATTGGTCTCGCGTCGTAGCGCCGCGGAGACCAAGATGCCGTTTGAAATGGCGCAGTGACGTGATCATTGGCGCCTCGCCGACACTGCAGTGGGCGGAGCTTGTCATTGCTCGTGCTCTATGATTGGAGCCACGGCCGAAACCAAGCGCCCCGCACGTCTGCCTTCCGCCCCGAGTAGCCTCACAAACGCTTTCTTACAAAACGCTTATTACGGCATCTCCTCTTTGTAATTACTCCATGATCTAAGCCTTTTCCATTGTCCGTCATTAACACGTATATGGAAACCCTACACTGGTAGGGTATTGAATACTGATTCAGAAACTTCATAGTTCTGATCTAATAGCCTTTAAGCAACTAAATCCGCAGTTCTATAATTGATGATGAGATTGAAATGCTACCTTGCTTTTGGTTCTGTAATGCGGGAGGGTTTACAATACAATATTACTTTCGAGTTTATTTAATTCCTACCACTACAGATTAGCCATACCCTCGGTGCTTTTAGTTTTGCGTGAGGAAATGACAAACGCAATACTGCTTAACGTAAGGTTTATAGTATTTACAGGATTTACAGTATGTGGTTTAAACGAGCGAAGATTGAAGAAAATATAAATGTCATACTAGACAGAATAGGTATTAGACAATAAAAATAATTTGATTCATGATATATTTATTCGATTTTAAAATTTAATTTTCAAATCAAAATTATTTTGCCTATCGTTTTGAACATTAATATATGCACCTTTTCATGCGATTTTCCTGCAGAGATCCGGTTTTTAGATTTTCTGCCCACTTCTTAGCGCTTACTCACCGAAGTAGATAGTACTTACGTTTATTTTTGCTCTTAAGCAGGTTCTGTTGTTATAAATAATCAATGCAGGAGACGTAAAATTTTCATTGTTGCATAAAATATTGCATTGGTGGCTCGGTACAGGACAAGAGATGAGTCACAGTCTGGGGAGAAGCACCACACTGGCAGGCAGCGCCGCATCTGCACATGTTCTCCCTGCTTCGACCGACTTGACCAAACTAATGTTTTGATATAAGTTTATTGTCTAAGCTTGACAATATATAAGCCAACTTACTGGGGTCTTTAACGGCAGTGATGACGAGTTTGAACCCGTTGGCATCGGTCCCCCAATTGTCGGTGACGTACTTCAGGGTGACGAAGTTGCTACGGGTGAAGAGAGCCCCCACCTGCTGCTTGGTGTTCCTGCAGGATAGGTCGGCCTGGAATACAAGGTTACAAATTTAATTCTACGTTCAGTTATATTTCTTTCAGGTTATAAAGTTCTTGATAGTACCTAATGTTTTCTATCCTAGAAAAAGGAATATTTAGATTAAAATACCATATTTAAAGATATTTGTATTGAATTGTCTCTTTCTCCATCATCTTAACGTTAATAAATTTTCTTTATTAAGCTGTTGACCAGCTGAGGCTGGTTGCTTCCAAGATCAGGATCTACTTTCCTGCTTTTTCCCTTATACAAAAATCCACTTAATAGAATTTACCCAAATGCGTTCAGGTTTACGAAAATAATATTATTACGAAGAAAATACCCAACTTTATGAAGGGAAACTTGTAAAAAGCTGAATAACCAATTTGGTACTTTGGACGAGACCAATGAAGAGACGAGATTAGGCGAGGTGGGCCGCGATATTAAGAACCCCAAACTAATAAATATGTGCGAAATAATCCCAACTTTTTCGTTTGCTTAAACATTTTTATCAATGTCATTCCCAATATGATTTAATATAATTATTCAGTTTTTTTTTTTAATTAATATTGAAAACAAAATATTGACTTGTATTTTTTAATTTGTAATGTGTTGTTGTTAGTGGTCAACACTGGTGTTGTTTTTTCGGGCTTCAGTTTACTATAAGTATGACCACAACCGCTGTACCTAGGGTTGTCAATTATACTATTAAAAACAGTATTATATTGTTTTTCACTACATTATACTTTTTACTGTTGAACAAAAATAAAGTATAAAAAATAC
The DNA here is from genome assembly GCA_947363495.1 of Euzophera pinguis. Taxonomy (NCBI): domain Eukaryota; kingdom Metazoa; phylum Arthropoda; class Insecta; order Lepidoptera; family Pyralidae; genus Euzophera; species Euzophera pinguis. The sequence goes on along the minus strand of OX376156.1, from coordinate 1,091,270 downwards.
TGTTTTGAGGTTATTTTTTTTATTTAGTCAGTGTGCCGGGCTCAGTGCAGCGCAGCCACAAACAAATCACAATAATGGAATTTCAGAACGAATCTGTCAATGTCAAATAGTCAACTGACCGCCACCTCGGCATTTACTGAGAGAATTTTCTCAATAATGAATGCGAAGTGGCGGGACGACAGAAACAGAGCAAGCATAAATTTAATCAAAAATGAGCTCCTCATATATTTTAATCTTACTTACAATTGTAGTGAGGCTTATGAAGCTTTTAAAAATGACAGTAAATAGTTAACTTGTGCCAGAAGTTTGATATGTATTTTAAATAAAATACTGTTAATTTGCTTAAATACTGTTTAATATTCTTCAAAGACCTAAATATACTTTATTTCTTGTAAAAAAAGTTGGCAACCCTAGCTGTACGTACCTCCCTGGCTAAACCGCTTGGGTATGCGTGAGGAGGTGGGGAGCGGGAAAGAAAGAGCATGCGATTCGTAGTGCCAAACAGATCTTACGTTTCGAATTACAAATTTTTGAAGCTGTATATTTAGGAGTTTATTAATATAATTATAATTTATTTTTTTCAGTTACGTGGGACACTCAGAAAGTTTTGTGAAACTAAAAAACTAACTTTTATGGATAAAATATTTTAATTAAATCTTTTTGAAGAACTCTTCACCAGCCTCTATGCAAAGTTTCATGCGTCTGAACCAATTTTCAAAAGATTTTTTTCAGTCCGCCGCAGACACCTCTTCTACGGCTTTCTCAAACGCTGCTAGCGCGTCTTCCGGCGATGAAAACTGTATCCCTTTCAGCTGATTTTTTGTTTAAGGGAATAAAAAGAAGTCACACGGTGCCAGATCAGGACTGTAAGGTGGATGCCCCAAGACTCTGACCGGTGTAGTGCCCAGGAAGTCCCTCGTTTTGAGCGCTGAGTGCGGTTTTCGGTTGCTTGTTGCTCATTGCAGACAAAACTTCTGGCAGACTTCACAATGTCTAAAACGCGCCGAAACGAGCCTGCTTCAAATTTTTGAATCATATCACGGCACCACTCCACACGGGCCTGCTTCTGAGCTTCGGTGAGGTTGTGCGGCACCCAGCGCGAAACTATCCTCCTCACGGGAAGGTGCTCGTGTAGAATCTTGAAAACGCTTCCCGAACCAATATGCAGTGTATTGAATCTCTTCGTATGTAATTCGCCTGTTTTCATTAATTAAATTTTTTACTGCCAGCACACTTTCTTCCGTGACAGCCGTCGTAGGACGACCACTCCTTTGTTCATCCCCCAAAGTAAGGCGACCGCGCTTGAACTCGCTATAACAGCGGTAGATGGTTGCTTTTGAAGGTCCTTCATCCATAAAAGCAATTTGAAGTCGAACAACTGACTCCTCAGGTTTTAGGCCACATTTAAAATCATCGCACGAAAATGTTCTCGATGCAAATCCATTTTTAAATGAGACACGATAATTTGATTCGGCTCTCGAAAAAATGTGGAGGGAAATTCGAAATTCGAACAATGGTATTTTTACTATTAAATAACCAAATATTTCAAAATAATTACAAGTGGCCAGTGCCTTACACATACAAACTTTTTTTTCGCAAAACTTTCTAAGTGGCCTGGTATATCCAATCCCTGATTTTACCCGAATTCCAAAGAAGGAGGGTTATGTTTTCGAGAGTATGTATATGTATAATTGTTTGACACGCTCTGCAGCCACGGGTTTTAAGAAATAAGAACGAATTCAAGACTATACGACCTTAGTGACGGCGGCCGATCAAAATCACTATCCTACTATGGGTTGTTTATTTCTTGACATTTTTTTAACCAGAGTTCCATCGCCGGCTATCCTCGATACTAGCCCATCGAGCTCATCTAGATGTACTTAAGTAAATATGTGAAAAATCTAACCAACCCAAATACTACACGACAGTTTACATACCCAGGAAACGTAAACATTTTTCTTTGCTATATCATAAATCTATCGAACGATGATGCATCGCATCGTCGTTTGCGCGACGCGAACAAATCTACAGCGCTCGTCTGTTGATCGCTCAGGCGTCCGCAATATTTTCTTCATCGGGCCGGCTTAGAACTTGCCATTATATCGTCGTCATATTTCAGCAAGAGCGATCGCTCCTACGTGCCACCCCGGGATTTGCCTGGGATCCTACTCCATTACTCCCCGGCTGCATTCAAAGCCTGGACTTTTACACTCGTTCCCTTTATATTCCAGTTTTAATAAAGATCCCGCTGGATATTAAAATTCTTTATAAATTCTCGGCCTCGAGGCGTTAAGGCCTTGTTTGTGCGCTATAGTTTTTTACTGAAACTGTTATATTAATTTGTGGGCTATAAGGAAATTTCTGGAGCGAGATTTAGTAAGAATAACAATTCAGCTTTGCAATTTCGGTATGCTTTCAATTTAAGCAAGCAATTTCTACCATAGTACAATTTCGAAAAACATACCAACTCGCAGACATATTAAAAAAAAGGGAGATTTCAGGAGTACCCGTAATCGACGAGTATGTATGACGAGAGTGATGAGCGTAGAAAAAGCGAGGGAAGTCTGTAAGGATCGTAGCAAATGGAAATCCGTAGTCTCTGCTTATCCCTACGGGAAAAAGGCGTGATGGTATGTATGTATGTACAATTTCTATATTTAATTCTCAAAAATGTTACTTCTTTAACTATCAAACTAACTTTCCTTGAGATGTTGGGCGGAAATTATATGCTTACACTCACCTTAAAAGAGAAGGAAAGTACATTTTTAGTAGGAAATTAAATTACTTATTTCCCATAAATACACAGACAATAGTCATAACAGTAATACGATGAATACCTAACCATTAATCGAAAGAGATTAGTTCTGCTCAGCACAAAACCAGACAAACTTATTTCTATGGAACTCTAGAACGTGAAACTTAAATGGGATAAATTGCAAACCGCAGGGTACGCAAAGCAGCGAGGGTTTGTAGTGTTCACGGATTCATTACATTGACGACAAAGGCAAACTTGTGAGACCACCTGTACGCGACAACGCGACAACTATTCGCAGCAACTCCAAACAATGTGAGCCACAAGTTTGCGACCCCTGTCCACTTGTCAAACTTTGAGCTATCGTGATAAGTATGCAGGAAAGAGAGAGAATTTCGTTGTTTAATTAAAGTTTAGGATCAACGGTTATCCTCGCCTTTGCTACTATTATCTATTCTGTGTTGTTGCTTTATAATAATGTATGCAATCTTTTCCAAGAATTTGGCAAGAAATTTCTTTAATCAACTCATTTCGCTAAACCACGTACACTTTTAATTAAAATAATATTAAAATTGTACCAAGATTTGTAAGAAAATATGAGAGTCTAGACTGGCGACACCCAATTATTCTCCGTACAATATTTTCCTTTTGGAATTACCTATTATTTTAGTAAATTATTCAGAATTAAGTTTTTTGGAATGGAAATAAAGGTACCTAACTGTTTAAGAATTCTCTTCAACGTGTTATAAAATAATTGCTGCCACACATGCTGCATCAGAATCTTCTAGGTTGCTTTGTTTAAGATTTATTTATAAGTAAAATGAAGGTTTGGTAAAGTGGATTGACGAATACGATGAGCTGTAAGTCAATTTGTAAACATACACAAAAATATAAAAAAAGTTGATAATGACTAAATTAGCACAAAAGACAACGAATGAAGATTAAATTAATGCAATGAGTTTCATTTCAAACAAATCCTAAATAATAGAAGCCGGGAAGAAAACAGACAGAGTCCATCAGGAACTTGCTGTGAGACTCTTTGTTCGCGTTTGTCAAAAACTTCCGCGATTTGAATTTAAAATTTTCCCATGGCGTCTTCATTCGCGTGTTAATTATTTGGGAGATGGAGCGACACCTGACGGCTACCTGTCTCAGGATTAGCATTCTCACGGCCAAATGCATAAATTAAATTGGATATTGTTTTGTCTTCGCTTCCTAGTTACTTCCTAATTTCATCTCTTTCGACATGTTGTACAGGTTAGCACTTTTGTTTGAATTTACGCAAGAATACTCTTAACTTTTGTCTAAAAGCTATTGAAGTTGCCTCTCTCTGGGCAGGCTAACGAATAAACTTTTTGCCATTGACAGTAAAAGAAGAAAAAGAAAATCTCCGTCTATTTCAAATTGTTTTTTTACAGATATATATCGAAACCATCTATTACACAAATATATTGAAATTAATGATTCCCTCCGAAGTCTTACTTTAATACTTCATGACACAAATACTTACTTAACACGACCATCTCTTTCACAATTCTCAATTATTAGTTCCAAAGCAATAATTGAATATTGAAATTCATCTTATCCATGATACCTAGCAGGAAACGACATTCCTTCAGGCTCATTACCAGAGGCATCTTTAATAACGGCGATCGGACTTGGAAATAATAGGACATTGCCGGGATAATTGGTGCCACCGGCGCGAGTTGGAATGTCTCCAAATTAGACGCGATATCGCCCGAATGCTGCTCCAACTAGTTTTTGTGGGATTGTCATTTGATACTGATTTTGGAATTAGCATTGATTAAATTTAAAGAATTATGCAGAAACTAGACTTTACTCATGCCATGAAATAAATGACATAATGTTTTATTATACGCTCTGGATAAAGAAGAATCTATGTCTCTGTGCCTAAACGGCTAGATTAATTCGTCATTTGCAGTATCACAATATTTTACCAAGTTAATAGAATAGAATGACACAAGTGTCATTAGTCGGGTTTCAGTTTCATCAATAATTTACTTGTGCAATTTCAAATGGACAGTGGCTTAACCTCTGTTCGTATTTTTTTGTGTAATAAGGATCATAATTATTAAACTCTGTTTCGAGATCTTAACAAACTTTTAGAAATACTTAAAAGGAGATATAAAAGTATTGTTACTGACCTTAGGAGGTGCAGTGGCGTGCGCGCCATCGTACACATACAAGTGATCATTGCAGTCAAGCTGCAACAAATCGAAGTGCAGCATGAACCGCTGCAGGATGCTGTGAGTCTGGAACGTCACCGTGCAGTCCAGGTTGCGTTCGTTGCGCGACCATAGGACGCCACCGTCGAGCTTTCTGTACTGCCGTTGGAGGAAGTGGTCCTTGCATAGGGAATCCATGTAATCTGCAGACAAAGTATAGGAAATTAGATTAGAAAAGTTATTTAACATCCTGCGTAAGTCTATACTCTCTATACCAACAATTTTGCATAATTTGTTCCGTCGTTTAGGTAGTAATGAGAATTTAATAGAAAGACAGGCCCGTTCTCCTTTATAATGTAAAGTACTGACATTAATGATTTTGTCTTTCTGGCATCGGTCCATGTAATGCGTGGAAATGTATTTGTATTGTATTTGGTATTGCTGAGATATCGCTCACCGTATGCGAGGCGGTACGAATGCTTTTTACATCAAACAAAATGAAAATTGCCTTGTAAGAACATAATATGATGCTGTAATCAGTATAACTTGATAAAGTTAGCAATAGTGAAGTATATTACTTTCTGTAAAGCGGTTACAACTCTCATCCTAAAATAATAAATATAGCAGGTAGCGATGATGATAGTTAAACTGGAATGGAAAATGATATTAGGAATAATCCGTAATACAAACTCTAATGCAAACTGAAGAGGAAATTACTCTACATTCCAATCCTTATCAAAATTCCCATACTTTTATTTCCAAACAACGCTTTCTACCGATTCTGCTTATCGAAATTCGATTTTGCAGACCTATCGATAAGGACTGTAATCGGATTAATACATATGAAGAGTATATCGCTAGATAAGATGCTGATATCAAGATCTGTCAGGTTATCTGCTGGCACGATTTTCGCGTCAGAAACACTGTGACTTTAGAGTGCCAAAGATAGGTAGGAGAGGTTGCTACGCGCAGTTAGCCATGTGAGTAGCTAGATGTTTATTTTACTTTAACTCCTTGTAAATATAATGTACTAGCTGTTTTCCGCAGCTCCGCCTGCGTCAAAAAGTAGCCTATGTTTGACTACGGGTCTTCAACTATATTTATACCAAATTTCAGCAAAATCCGTTCAGCGGTTTGGTCGTGAAAGCGTAACAGACAGACAGACTTTCGCATTAATAATATTTGTATATATGTATGTATAAATTTAAGAGCTGGGCTCTTGCCGGTGAAGTATTTTCCATTCTGTCCTATCCCTTGCCAGTTCTTTAATTTTTAATTCGACACGACGTTTACTTTCTCCTTTATTTGCTTTATGTAACTGTGCCTTGGTCTACCTGGGCCCCTTTTTCCTATTTTCTTCATAAATCATGTGTTATTTGTGCAAATAGTGACACAACCAAGTATGCCGAATACCAGACCAAAATCAAGGAAAAACAAAGTGGGAAATTACAAAATTAAGGGAGAAAAAAAAACAAAAACCATGACGACTGCAATGGCATTAACTAACTGATATCTTAATTTCAGGGGCAACTGCGGCGTTGCGCCCATCATCTTTATCCTGCTGCTAACCAGTGCAGCATCAGCGCCAACACCGCGCCTTCTCAACTTGGTCACCGGGGTCACCACTGGCCTGGAAGTACCTCGAGACCTCATTGCCAGCACTGGTATAGGCACTGGCGCTATGCAGCTAGTGATAAATGTCTACACAGACAGTCAAGGAAACATCGAAGTTTATACAAATTAGATCAATTTTAAGCAACCCACACTGATGTCTAAACAGCTGAAAATTGAACAGTTATTGATGATATTGATGGGTAATGAAAAGAGGCAGAAGATTAAGGAAATAAAAAGGAATACGATCAGAAGTACGTTAAATCAAATCTTGATATTGGAAACAAAGTAAATTTATACAGTAGAATAATTAAGACGAATACACCGCGGAACAATGAAGACTATATTACAAATTATAATAAAGTTAACAAATGCTCCGAAATTTGCTTCATTAGCTTTAAGTTTTTCTAACAATATAAAGTGAACAGAACATTCACCTAATTCAAGAACGGATTACTTAGCAAAATCAAAGAACAGAAGAAAAGATGAAATCGTTAGAAACACGTGTATCGGCGAAATGGTGAAAAATAGCCAGGGATTCAAAATATCATGCAAGCAAGTCTGCCGAAATGCGGATACGCTGCCACTGTTTTAGAAGATAAACTTGATAAAGGATGCTAATAAAAAAATGCCGATTCGGACGGTTTAGACCATTTCACGAAAACAAGAAGGAAAGAAAGAAGAAAGGGAAAACAATTAGTCATTTATCGCAATAATCACGTACTAATTGTTTATATGGTTATCCTGTAGGGTGTACACACAATTTCGGAGCCGCCTTCGCCTATGACGTGGTACGAACTATTCTTCAACAAACTATTCACGATCGAGCTGTGTTTTGAACTTTTAACTGTTTCAGAAATCCATGATTGAATGCTAAATAAAACACTATGTTATTAACTTTTCAAGATTATCATGACTGGTCTATAATCTTAAGAAGTCTATGCTCAAACAAGAGTTATCTGAGTGTAAAGAGATAAAACAAGCTCACACAATGCCGGTTCAAATACGATCGAATCCGAGTACTCACAAGAAAAGGCTGAACAATATTGCCATCGTATGAATTGTTAAGAGCCGGGAGTTGAATGACATATATAGAGAAAATGTTGTAGGAATGCTCCTATTGTTACTAAGAATGCTGAGAATGTAAGAAAATTTAACGAAAACTATCAAGATTTATTTCGAAAGAGGTTACTTCTTCTTCTTGTTACATGACAAAAAGTTTAGAAGGTGTAAGCCCATAGAGATATTATTGAAAACATGTAATCAGATGCTAACAAACATCGATACATTAGAGAAAAATAATAAGAATTCAAGGTCCAAAAATAAATGAATAGAATCTATGATATTTTTTCTAAAGTCGAATTAGATTCAAATCAAGCCGAAGCAGAAATCAATCAAATACTTAAAGCGAAATGTAACATCAAATATTCAGGAGTAACAGCAAGGCAAACAGAAATAATTCACAACGGAGTGAATTTGTCTGTTCCAAATGAGGATAAGGCATGCATATTCACAGTCCAGCTATGTCTATTTCATTACAGGAGTAATCAGATCACAGATGTATGAAAATACTCCGCGAAATTTCGGGCACAGAATGATTGATAACTTGGGTAGTGAATTTAGGTTTAAAAAGCGAGCTTTACTTGCGTTCTAATTAAAATATTCTCTTGTATAGAAAAAGTGATGTTAAGTGTTTTTTTTGTTCATGAAATATCGAAAATTGACACGTTAATAAGTATCAAATAAGTTAACTCTTGTATTATTATTTAGTATATTATTGATGTCTTTAATTGAAGTTTAATGATTCTTGGGATTGTTTAAATCAAAAACTTAACATTACTTTTAAGGACGCCTATACAAGAGATGCCTAAGTAATTTTTTTTATCTAAGCAGTGTTTATACATTTGTACAAAAATGTTAATTAAAGATTTATAAAGAAGGTTTATTTACTTTCATATTCCAGAAATTTTCTCCTTTCTTATTCCATCAAATATTTGAGACAACAACAAATCACAATTTAATTGTGTGCTTAATTTTAAAAGGATTTCATTATTGGCTTTGTTTATCTTTTTATTTATTTAATTTTCATTTATCTCACAACTAGCTATTTCCCGCAGCTCCGCCTGCATCAAAAAGTAGCCAATGTTGGACCCCGGGTCTTCAACTATATCCATACCAAATTTAATCAAAATCCGTTCAGCGGTTTGACCGTGAAAGCGTAAAAGATAGACAGACTTTCGCAATTTAATATAAGAAGAAGAATTATTGAAGCAAGTATGGATATGCGCACTTCGGAGTTTCGTAATGGTCAACCTTTTAGATCAGTAGATAATGGGCTAATTAAAAATGGAGTAGGTGTTCAGCTCAGCTATCGTTATGACCAAGACAATAAACAAAGGCTTGCCGTTTCTAGTCAGCAAAACTCTCAAACTAGAATATGCTAAAGTGTCATTGAACTGGTCATAAGAAATGTTCTTAAAATATAAACTAAAATGTATGGTTGGGACTGGAGGGTAACGGGTGGGTCGAAAGACTACAGACTAGACATTTTCTATTATTTATTCAGGGGTTAGGTATTCTCAATAAAAACGAAGAAAATATTACGATTGTTTTACATTTGAATACACATGTTTACGAATAAGCATAATCTTATTATAAAGGTTTGACCCCCAAAATAAATAAGTAGAGGCGCAGGAATGAGAAAATTTTAAATAGATCCCAGGTGATAGTTCCCTGACTGTAAAAAAATGGAAAAATAAATGTGACATTAGAACAACAGACTTATAAGAACTACAGACGTTGTCTCACATATATCACGAATAAACCAAACCCAAACTGATCATTTAGTTTGTTCGGAATTGTCTATACGATTTCACCTGTAACACCACGATCAATCATCGTTCCGGATCGCGACGACACTCACTATTTTCTAGCTTTTTTCTTTTGAAGTCTGTGATTAGACCACCAGACCTGATCGGAAAATATCTAAGAAAGATCAACTAAATAAGATATACAGACGACCCAGCTATTCTATGGCTCTATTTCATAGATGACAAAACAATAATCCCGCCTCCGACACCCCACTTAGTACAAATGGGATAATGATAGTCACAGTCAGGAAAAGAGCTAGAAGACTTCCGACGTACACTGACAGAGACGCAAATACTTCAAACTCAAAAAAATACTTTACTTAAGAATTTTGAAATTTTATTCTTGAGTGTGAAGTATTTGCATAAACATTACATGAACGCACACATGAAGTAATTACAAAGAGGAGATGCCGTTTGAAATGGCACCGTGATGTGATCATTGGCGCCTTGCCGACACAAAAATGGGCGGAGCTTGTCATTGCTCGTGCTCCATGGTTGGAACCACGGCCGAAACCAAGCACCCCGCACGTCTGCCTTCCGCCCCGTGTAGCCTCACAAATACTTTCTTACAAAACGCTTATTACGGCATCTCCTCTTTGTAATTGCTACACTAACGCACATTATACTCTAAGTGAGGCTGTAAGGTCGGCGAAAAAATTCTGAATCATGTTAAGACCAAAATTTTAGATCTATGGGTAAGAACGCAAAGCACTGGGTGACAGATTATTTTGATTACATCGATAAACATGCAGTAGTACCCCACAAAGTAAGTAAAAGGTACTTTATCCATTCTGTGCAAAGAGCATTGAAACTCCTACAAATAATACGTTTCTTTCTCAATGATTCTGTGGTGCCACAATCAACAAAACGTGTTCGTAGCACATTTCTCTCAGCTTCTCAATTTAAAAATGCAATAGCAAATACAGAACAATACGTTCCATTTCCAAATGGCAATTTTAAAATGGAACCGAATTCCAATATCCGAGTGCATGATAAGGTCGTCAATTTCCCCAAATAGTACGATTTAATCCGAGAAAATCCATCCTATTGGCTCGCTCGCGGTAGGACCAAGACCACTGAGTCGACATTCGTCTACAGATCTGCTTTATCGAGATCTGGCCCCGACAGATTCGTAATAACGATCTTTTAGTTGATGAAAAATGTCGCTGTGTTGACGTAAATTGTAATAGATTTTAGTTAAGCATGTTTTGGTGTAAAGTAGTGTAGTGCTTATTCACATGTATACTAGTGCGACTATGATGATGGTTAATTTAAACTATCTTGTCTCTACATCGGCAAAGTTGTTACATTATCATTTTTTAAAGATTTCCTTTTACCTTTGTCTGCTAATTCATGTATATAATTGAAAGATATTCTTCAATTATTTAAATTTGAATTTTGACATTCAAATTGATTTTTGACATGCGCATTTAAAAAACGGTTCATTGTTATAAATTTCTGTTATGGCTTTATAGCACATTGGGAATGAGACAAAGTAAGCACCCGAGGATAATAAAAAATATGATGAATTATTAAATTTGAAGGTTGCGGGAGCAAAGAATAGAGGAAGACCAAAAAAGAGAGGGCTGGACTGTATCAGGAAGGCTGTTAAGATGGTAATGGCTAGAGATAGAAAAAAAATGGAAGGAACTGACATTCTGTGTTGACCCCACAAAACATACTGGGCCAAGAAGAATTTTAAATATCACACTTTGATGACAAAACTCAATTTAAAAATGGAAATCTGATCTACGAAACTGTCTGAAAGAAAAGTAAAAAATACTTAGTGTGTTTAGACACAAAGTCTCGCGAACTGTCAACAGCACTTAAGAATAAAATTTTATAACGAGGAAAATACTCTTGAAATCCTTTAAGAATTGTTTTATTTCTCAGTTCAGGATAAAATAGCAATTCAGCCCAGAAAGAATAAACTTTGAAATGGGCTAATCTGGATCACGTCCATCAGGCGACGGGAAATGAGAAGGTAAGGGTTACCGACGAAAGAAAATTTATAAATGTTGCCGAAATTTAAAAATTTTGCGGTCACTATTCTTGGGCGCAATGTCAGTTCATCTTATCTCTTCATTATAAAATTTGTTTTTTTAAAGGTTCCGTATAGAAAAAGTAAAAACGGGACCGCATTACAAAAACTTCACTGTCAGTCTGTCTATGCTCATGAAACGTGATAGCATGACAATATTTTTTTTTGCAAATGATGTATATTTTTATTGTCGCGCTAAAAGTAAATACTATTAAAATAAAAAACTACTAAATATTAAATAAAAAACAGAATAAAATAGGTGTTTATGTGTGGCCCGATGCAACGCGCTTGAAATATTCCCAGAATATGGTACTTCTAGCTTTATTTAATTGCCGTGCAGATTGTAGAAAACTATCGATATAAGAAGAAATGTCAGAGGCAAAGATTTTTTTACTGACAGAGGACTAATTAAGACAAATCAATAATCATTTATTCTTTTGTAAACATGTTGAATTCAAGGTGGTACATTGAAAATATTAAGCACATACACGTTTAGCCTACTAGGCATACAAAAGTAAAGTCAGTAGTGTCACACATCATCTAAATAAAATCATGCAAAACAATACAAAACAAGTAAGTAAATTCGAGTTAATCTTGCATAAATTAGATCAGCTGTCTTTTAAAGTCACAATCAACATTTTGTCAGAAAAGAATTCATGCAAGTCATAATAACATTTGGTTACCAACAACTCTTTCAGATGAGCTTTAAATGTATTTAGGGGTAAACTAATTTTGTTATAGTTGTCAACCCTAGATTTTGAAAGGGATGGAGATATATTGCATTTATCTCTGGCAGGCTTAATTAACAACTGCCAAGGAGCCGAGAAATTGCACTCCAACGTCCTGAAGATCGAAGCTGTAAGAGGCTGAAATATTTGAAAACAATTAAAGAAGCTTTATAGACTAGCGGGGATTGCGTGTTCGTAACGTTGTGCGTGTTAAGCGGCGTCTAGTGCGGCTTAACTTGAACTGGTTGCCATTTAAAGCATTTTTAGCTTCTCCGTTCATCGTAAAGCAAAACAAGCCGATGGCACTAGCTATATGACTGATGTTAGACTGTGTCAGATGACAGTACTGGCCACTAAAATACCCGTTACAGTAGCTTCACTTTTGATATGTTTCTGTACCTAATGTATTTTATTTTTTTGTTTTTTTGGTGCCTATTTCTGATATTTTTTTTATTCAAATCCAAACATTATTTTACTTTATGCATAAGTAATTACAGCAGCAAAAGTGAGTAAACCTCATAGGAAATCAGTTAAGAAAAGTATTTCCGAACAACAAAGTAACAATATTTAGGGGACCGTGATTGGCGGTTATTTATCTTAGGGCAGGCGCATAATATTGTTTGCATAGTATACACCTCCGTTTTAAATCCCGGGTCAAAAGAGCTGTGATAAAAAAATGACAATTTTGTGTTCAAAACGATCGAGTGTTTCAAGCCTTTGCAAGTTTGACTTCGATTGGTGCCCACTTGTAGTCATTTTTATCTTTAGATGCCCTTGGAATATAAAGGCATATTATGTAATAAGTTCTGAATGTTGAACTGTATAAATAATTGAATTGAAGTGTGGTTTGAAAGGCTGTCATTTGCACTAAGTTTAGATGTCACAACTTTTGATGATGATGAGTTTCTTGTACATATTATAATGTTTGTATTATGTTTGTCAAGATTACTTACAAGTGTGGAACATCAAGACCTCTCGACACGGCCCCTAAATATTATACGGAACCCGTCGCCATGGTGTCCTGAAGTGTCTCATAATGCGTGTGCACGACGGGCCAAATTACACGGAAAGACTTGTTTGGACCTTTATTTGATACGCTTCGGTAGAAGCACTTTGTTTATGTAGGTATACATAAAAGTATTTTGATAGGGTAAGGTCGATTATCGCAAGCTGATATAGCAAGTGACTGGACTAAAAATACGAGATCGATGTGTGTTAAAAGATTTACAATGAATTAGTAAGTTTTCACCTAGCTACCTACATTTACAACAAACATACTTTATCTGAAAGCGTCAAAAACGATAGTAGAAATGACTTATGTACTATAAGCCAGAAGGAAACCAACCTAAGTTAGAGGCGTTGCAATGAATTTTAAAGCCATTGAAGTTTAAACTATAACTGTAGAATGGTATTCAACCAAGAATGGGAGGCCGTCAACACACAGTTTCCCGAAGTGAACGTCGATAGTTCCACATAAGTATCTAACTTTAACTCAATAGTTCATCCAAGCCAGTCGACAAACCGTTTACATACACCGTCTTATTATGATGAAAATTAATGAAACTTTCATGAAACTAGCAGAAGTTTGTCCCGAAGACATTAAGAACAAATTTTGAAGTTATTTAGTAAGACTATTATGTATTCAATATATCTTTTTATTTCTAGAAACTTTACTATTGGAAACGATATCGTGAAGATGATGATAACGAGAAATAGAGAAATTAATTCATATATGAATAAAAATTAAGCAGATCCGTAACGATTGGGCGTATCAAGGGACGGCGAAACTCAACCCTTATTGGATTGGTAGCCTTTAGCGACATTTTCTATTGCGAGCTCATACGTGCTTGAAAAGGCATGTTAACCATTGGTCCCGGCTGTCATCAAAAGATGACAGTCGTTAGTCTGTGCTAGATGCATTGGTTGATCTAGTTTTTATGTAAAGGTTATAGAAGTCAGATGGTAGTCGCGCCGTTGTGATAACTAATAGCACCAAATCTAGGACCATGATTGAAAGAGTACCCAATGCTCTGAAGAGGCTATTGGAAAACACGCTTGGATGAAGATACGAAGGCGACACTGAAAGTTTTTAGAACTGGCCACTTGTAAAGAATATAATAATAAAATAAATTTGTGTTTCAAAAGGCCGTCGATGGGACCCTTAAGGACGAGTGGGCAAAGTGCTTTTTTCTGTGGTTCCATCGGATCCAGCGATGTTGTTGTTGTTGTTTAAGGACACTTTTTGAAAAGTTAATATAACTTGCTAGTTCGCTCAGTTTTTGATTTTCTAAGAACTTTCAGTTTGATCCTGGGTATCAGAATAAAATTGAATATGAAGTACCACTTCACACATCATGGTAACCAGCATCTTATAAATACTTTGATGTCCATTTTTCATTAAATATTTTACAAATTCCATCGATAATAGCAAATTAAGAACATCTTTCGGCTTGTAGTACAGAATTTTCAAAGCTGAAATCTTTTAAATGGACTCCTAATAGCTGGATGTGGATGCTATTACGTGCTCGGGGTGAAAAATTACATTTTCATTTATATTTAATGGGGATGAGAGAGGTTTATATGAAGATGGCGAGGACTTACACTGGATTTTTGATATCATGCCATTATACTTCATGTTCTCACTTTGTATTTTACTTATTTTTAGACGTTTCGAGCATTACAGCCTTGAACTGACTACGGATGAAATGATGACTGATTTTTATTATACAAGCGACTTCCCGTAGCTCCGCCTGCGTCAAATAGTAGCCTATATTTGACCCTGGATCTTCAACTATAATCATGCTTACCAAATTTCATCAAAATCCGTTCAGAGGTTTGGCCCTGAAAGCGTTACAGATAGACAGACAGACTTTCGCACTTGTAATATTAAGCATGGAATTTCACGATTCAAGATACCTACTTTATTTTCCTGCGAAAAATCTCCGTGGTGTATTCAATTATTTGCATCTATTTGTAAAAAGACCACAATAATGCTGTTTCTGTGGATTCTAAGAGTTAAAATTAGTTTTTTATACCTATGTTTATATAGCAGTCTGCATAAGTTTATAAATGTATGTTCTTAAAGAGTACACATAACATTATTAATCTAAGATTATTAATTTTATTAAGCTTTTGTGTACAAATAAAATACAAAATTTGTACAATGCCTCTCTCTCTCTCCCAGTACTTAAAATCAGATTGCAATAATTTCTGGTATAAAAAGAAAGAGTAAAAAAAGACCAAAATCACACCAGGGTGTACTGGCTTATTACCCACTCATTCTGAATTAACGACATAAATATATTGTTTCGTATAAATATGTGGACGATTACGCAGCGGTTCAATTTCATTAAAACTTCATGTCCTCGCGACATACTGACCCACATACACAAACCCTTGTTCCCCTCCTGTCCACAGTACCCAAATCACGGAGGATAGAAATGAATCCAAATCTGATAATCCAATTCAGTTGGCACTGTTGGATTATAGTTTGTAAGTACAATATACAATATATTTATTGGAGAGAAATGCTCTCCATTTGGTGTTAGGTCGATTGCCAGAAATGGAAGGCCTTACCGATCATTACCATTGTCCTATTGGTGCAAAATGGAATTATTTCAAAAAGATGTGGCTTTTGCCGAGATAGATCGTAATTGTATTATTACATACATATTGATATATTATAGCGGACCTCTGAACTCAAACATCTGAGAAAAAAAAAAAAAACCGGAAATCGCTAAGTTCCGTTTGAAAATTTGGTTCAATTTTCATTTATAAAGATAAAAGATTAAGATACGTTTATTTTTGCAAAATTTACACTTATAGGCATCTAGGTATGCTTTCGATAAAATAGATTCTGACACTTAAATGATAACAGAGTTTGGGACAAATGCATTGCCAATTTAATTAATTTGTATGAACCATCCGGTCCGGCCATTGTCTATGTCAAATAGCAAGGCATGATCTCCATCCGAATCTACTCCCCCTCCCCCTTCCCCCTCACCGGATACGGAAGGATCTCACAGTAATTACAAACGCTGCCGTCCGGTGCCCGGCGTTGACATATCGTCAATCCCAGTAACATAAGCGGGATGAACGTTTATTGCTCACATTTTGGCCAATCTGAGGTTTTCGGTATAGGATAATGTAGATCGTTTCTGGGTGAAATGATCAATCCTCGAGTTTTCCTCATCACGATTATGGAGGCTACAGAAAAGTTTTCTTTTCCAATTGTTTTTTGTAGAACATATTATAACATGTTAAACATTATCACCACGCCAGTTTCCTGTAGGGGTACCTAGGCAGAGACTACTGATTTCCATTAGCTACGATCCTAACAGACCTCCCTCGCTTCCTCTACGCTCATCAGGAAATATACCTCAACATTAGGTATTTATTTTACCTATGTAAGTAATAAACGACATCAAAGATAATAGAATTTCATGTCATAGCATTTTCGTTTGATATCGTGTGATACCAATACCGATTTTGGTTGAGTGATATATTTCGAAAATAGGACTCTTGAGGTGTGTAAATTGGCAGATGAGTTTCTTACAGGCAGTATTTCGAGCCGGGTGTAGGTCTCATGGGTGTTGCATTTCAAAGTTGCAAGGAGGTCTAGATAGAATAAAACTTCTAGGTAGATACACTTTATATCGTTTTTCCGTGCCTCTGTAGTCCAGTGGTAAAAGTTTGCCTGTAGATCGTGAGGTTTCGTTGTTTCCAGTTTGTTAAAATTGCAGGCTTAAACCATCTAATTGTCTGATAATAAAGATGATTTCGTGTTTTGGAGGCCACTGAAACACGAAATATTTTTGTTTTCCCTTCATGATATCATAGTATCTTTAAGAATTATATTATTTACTAGCTGTTTCCCGCAGCTCCACCTGCGGTATATAGCCTATGTTACTCAGGGTGAATGTAGCTTTCCAATGGTGAAAGAGTTTTTGAGTTTATTCATTACAAACATACACACAAAAATACAAATCTTTCCTCTTTATAATATTAGTGTAGATAAGATAATTTTTGTTTATTACTAACTATTATAAGATCTATACATATATCAGGCGGCCCGTTGTAGAATGATTATGCATGTATATCGTCCTAGAAAACTATAGTTCTATCTAAAACATTAATATGTAAGCCACATGAGACCGCTTTAATATGCACAATATGTAAGCCACGCTTAAAAGGCTGAACATATGCTGCAATAAAAATTGCGAGCATTCCAGTCGCATTATTTAATTGACCGAGCGAGCGAAGTATCTTTACTTCGTTGACCGAGCGAGCGAAGCGTCTCTACTTCGACTTTTTTGCTTTTGCATCGGAAAATGTATGTTCCGGGCTAGAGGTCACTTTTCTCAACTGATGTTTATGAAACTTGGTTCATTTATTCCTTGGTTTCTTTAAAATTTTGTTGTCTAAATCTTTTTTTGAATTAGGGCAAAAAGAGGAAAGTTTGCTGTACGGTTATTTCTGAACGGATCTTTACGAAACTTGACACACATGTTCTTTGATTTATTAAAAAAAAAATGATTTAGAGTTTTTTTAATAAATGAGATGAAGGAGGAGGGAATGTTTGCTGTAGGGTTATTTCTAAACTGATCTTTACGAAACTTTACACACATGTTTTTTGATTTATCTTATTTTTGGTTTAGAGATTTTTTTAGAAAATAAGTGCAATTAAGGGGGAAATTTGCAGTAGCGTAGTTGAAGTTAATAACATTGACGAATTCGTTGCCTCTAGATATCGAGTGTCAGTGTTAGCGCCTTGTCTGCTATTCAGGGGGTTCGTCCACCGGTCAGTGAAGAAGTATTTATTTCTAAAGAAGGTTTTTTGTTCCTTTTTTTCTTTTATAACTTTTTTGAATGTAATCGAGTTCTTTATTACTTTTTTATCCGCAAGGATAAAACTTGACCCATTTACTAAGATTCCGATGTCCGTGTACCTCTGTCCGTCTTTCACCAGGTTGTATCTCATGAATCGTTATAGTTAGACAGTTAAAATTATTGATCACACACACACACACACACAGATGATGTATTTCTGTTTCCGCTATAACAACAAATTCTAAATAAAAAAGAATAATATAATATTTAAGGGCGCTGACATACAACAAACGTAAATTTTATGCTCGATGTTGATAACGGCAATATTTAAATTAATTCACTTTAAAAATAAATAATTAAAATATTTAAGCGGGTCTCCCTCACAACAACCATGTTTTTTTTTTGCGGTTTTTTTATACAATTAGTAGGCAAACAGGGGTACGGCCCACCTGATGGTAAGTGGTTACCGTAGCCTATGAACGCCTGCAACACCGGAGATGTCACGAGAGTGTTGCCGACCCTAAAGAAAATTTTTCACGCCCTTTTTAGAGGCTCCCATGTTATAGTCACATACATTCCATAATCGCAGTGTACGAGGGAGTAAATTCCGTTTGATCATATACTTCAATTTAGTTTTAGACGATGCTACATTATATGCTACACATAAATAAAGTAATTAATAACAGATATTAAAACATGAAATTTGGAGAGCTTCTTCGCTTCATTCATATTCGATGACAACTTAAATCCAATCCCGAAGAGGGTAAATGAGGGTCAAAGATTCTCTACCAATAAACATATTTGTCCACCTGATAATTTGAAAGTGGTAGCTAAAAGCCAAACCCTACTAGAGCTTGTAGACTATTTTAATACGTTTTATATAAACGCGATAAAACAGCATTAAAATAGTTTAATTTAATGTGTAACAATAGCGACAACATAAGAAATCATTATGTTTCTACATTGGTTACTAATGAAACTAGTTTTAAACCTTTTTAAAATTTTACTCTTAGAAGCAAATTATATTCAGAAGCCTGTTTTATTATCTCCTTGGATAATCTAATATTCAAGACGCACAAAGTATTTAATAAATAAAATATCATTCAGGCGCCTTGAGCGAACGCTTGTAGGTATAAATTGTGTCACGATTATTTAATATTGTCTGTAAATTGTGTCACGCAACAATACGCATTGAACGTGACATGACGGAATCGACGAGCCGTCGTAAGCGGCCTATTGTTCTGTTCAATAATTACCAATCCATGGTAAAGCCTTGTTTGTTGTTTTGTGCAGGCATTGCTTACACCAGTTATACTGACACCTATGTATTTAAATTCTAAATATTATTATGGAAAGTCATAAAGAAAATATAAAGAATTGGACTAAAATCACGATCTCGTAAAAAACCGAAGTGGAATAACAGAATTTGTTGTTGTAATAAAAGTAATAAAAGTAAAGAAATTTCAACCTAATTTTACTTCCCCTTCCATAAATCGTCAGATGTAATTTTTGTCGTTTATAATTTTAATAGTTAAGTGGATTGTAGCTATTGAAAAAAAATATTATAGTTATAAATAAATTAAAACGAATATTCATCTAAGTTATCTCAAAAATGTTGTCAAAATTAAAAAATCTAAATATTCAAATTACAAACACAAACAACGTATCTAAAGTATAATAAAAAATGCCGAAATACACATTTGATTATCAGAGTCTAGGAAACTTCTCAGTCGATTCAATTTATAGGGAAATCACGAGAAAACTTTACCCCGAACTGGCATATTGAATAGTACGCAAAATTTTAAAGGTTTCACGCTGTCCCAGGAAATAAAACGGGATAGCTAGTCCATTAGATAGGCGACGTGCCGACGTGTCACGCAAAGTATGGTGACGCATCGTGCGTGATGCGCTTACGTAATTAGCGTGACATCCTTTACAACCGGGAGAAGGCTCCGTTTGATTAGCCAACGTGACTTTATTAATGAAATTGGATTCTAAAACATACTGGTGATGAATATACGCTGTCTTGGGTCTGGGTTATTCCTAACTTATTTTCCTTCCTGTGGATAAAAAGCGACTAAAGACTTTAATTTTTATTTAAAAGTCTGAATTATTTTTATAACCTTGATCTTGTTTCCGATTGGTTTCCACCGAAAATAATTGGGAACCATATAGAAAAGCTTAAGTAGTATGATTTTTCAAGAGCCAAATGTACCCAATGGAGGAAATTAAATCATGGGTTATGTAGCCTCATCGATTGAGATGCAACCGGAAAATCGCTAATATGATATCACTTGGAAATCATTCTCAAAAGCCCAAAATCTCAAAAAATTATTAATTCAAATGATGAATTAGCAATAATGTCCTGTTACCTAATCTAAGATTTCATGAGCAGATGACAATAATATCTCCAGAGATTTATTTCAACATCAAACAGATTCATCTCCAAAACACCCTTTTAACGACATCGCTGCAAAACTTCGACGCTTTTAACTCCGAAGGCATTATCTCGACTTGGCGTGACTCAATAACAATTCTGAATTTTTTTCAAAAGAACTACAAAAGCCTCTTAGAACACTGTGTACCATAGACTTGATTCATCTTATATGGGTACATCTCTAGGTGGGGGGCGGTGGCACGAGGGTATCGACCCGCGAGTAGGTCGTTCACCCCGCGCCCCTTAGGCCCCTACGCCGCAGCGTCGTAGCGTCTCGTAGCCGAAAACAAGGAATTATTTTTTGTGCATCGTTCTGTTTTGGTATTGGCCGTCCGTATTCGTTATTTGCTTTCCAAACGATTCAGTAAATTTGTCTATAACGATATTGTTGGACAAATATTGGGATGAAAATTAAGTATTTGCAGAGAACGGTGAAGGGCGGGAATTTATTTGTGTATTTTTTTAATCATTATCATTCTATCGTTACTTCGGCTACATCCTGAGTTATAAGACTGCTTATATATTTTGTTAGTTTTCTCATTATATGTAAGTTAAAACTATCGACTATACATAACAGAGTCGGAGAGGTACCTGAATAAAATTATATTTTTTAATCGGCTTTATCACGGAAAGAAGTGAGTATACTATTCTGTAATTACCATACCTTTCTTGTACTGCATATAAAAATTATAAAAGACGGACGATAAATAAATTTTAAAAAAACGAGTCTTCCTGTAATACAAAATGCCTATTTACAAATAATTTTGTTATATTTCATGTCAACTTTTAACGACATTACAAGGCACATAGCTGTTTCATACAAATGTTGTATGATAAATGAGAAGTTGTCAAAGACTTCACATAAATCCACTGTAGTCTCACAATTTGTTAGGTAACCATTAATCTTAGTTTGAACTTAAATTACGGACCAAAATTTAGCTCACCTGTCACACAGAAAAGCGGTATGTAATTTTTTTTATCTTTTTAGATTTTTTTAATTATTTTTGTTAAGGCTGAAGAGTTTTGTTTGTTTGTAACTTATAACTTTGGAACTATCAAAACTAACTTTATTTTGCATTTTATGGTCTGATGAGAGAACATACATAATACAGGTGAGTGAAACCGGGTGAAAACTCTAGAAAAAACCCTGGCAAAAAGATTCTCAGTAGCACAAAAAGTACTCTATGAATATTAATGTATATTTACTATATATTTATATAAATATTGATATGTAATTTTTGTGAATCCATACTTCCATACTAATATTATAAATGCGAAAGTCTGTCTGTCTGTCTTTCTGTCTGTCTGTTACGCTTTCACGACCAAACCGCTGAACGGATTTTGATGAAATTTGGTATGAATATAGTTGAAGACCCGGGGTCAAACATAGGCTACTTTTTGACGCAGGCGGAGCTGCGGGAAACAGCTAGTGGTCCAATAAAGAGTATATCTGTCGTGGTCAAATCATAGTATTCTTCATTTCATGATATAGTCGACCACATCATGAAATGCGACCATTTCATGATATGGCCAAAACAGAATCGACCATATCATTAAAACGTCAACGTTTAATGATATGGTCTTCCACGTTTGGCCAGATCATTTCAATTATAAATTAGTATATTTTTTTCTGAAAATACTACTCCTAAATTCTGACCCCCTTATTCACAAGAATTAATGAACGTTCGTTAAGTCTATATTAACTAAAATATGCTTAGTCCCTTCCTGTCTTATCTATTTTTTACGTGAAAGAACGGGACGAAACATAAATTAGTTAACTTGGTCTTATCGAAGGTTCGTTTATTTTTATGAATTAGGAGTGTGAAAGTTTTAAGTTTAGTTTACATTACTATATGCTTTAAGATAATCAATTTATCCTATAACTTTTATTTTCGTAATAATATTCTTCGATATTTTAACTGCTGATAGTCTGCCGCCATGATAAGGCTCGAACAAGTAGCAACATCAGCGCCTCTACTGGTTAAAAATGTAAAATTTTTACGATATGATCACTTGATTCTTGGTCAGATCATGATGTAGCCGTGCATCAGTTGATAATATCGAAAAATGTTGGAAGCTCAATGATCTGGTGGACTCTGTTTTGGCCATATCATGAGATGGTCGTATTTCATGATATGGTCGACCACATCATGAACTGGCCACAACATAACTATCTATATATCTACGGAAACGTTCACTTTCATCTGATGCTAGATTTTTTTGTGCCGAGCTTTCCCAACAGTTTCAATTGGACAAACACAAAAAATAAACAGAAAATTTGAAAGCACATTTTATGAAAAATCGAAGCTTTCAGTAAAAGGTACTGACAATCGTGTTACAAACTGTTCGAGTATTTATAATAATCGATTCCGTACCTCAAAAGGTAAAAAATAACCCCTGCATGAATCGGTTGTCCGTCTGTCAAGAAGATTTTTTACTTTTACAAAGCATGAGTTTGAATAGACGAAACACGAATGGAGCTTTTTGTAATGTATGTTATGTGTAATTGAAAATCATTTAAAAATAAATAAAAATTATTCAACTCCTTGGTTTTCAGTGAACCATAGATTATTAATACAATTTCTAGTTGTCAAAAATATTCTTCCCTTTTTCTTATTTGGTCAGTTTAGCAGGTTATATAAGTCATAGTATGTACTTCCATACTAACATATTAATATTATAAATGCGAAAGTCTGTCTGTCTGTTCCGCTTTCACGGCCAAACCGCTGAACGGATTTTGATGAAATTTGCATGAATATAGTGGAAGACTTGAAGTCAAACATAGGCTTTGGCGATGCTGTGGGAAAAAGCTAGTTACTTATATATTAACACTTCACTGTGAACACAACAAAAGGCGGACTTATTCCTAATCTCTTCGAGACTAACTGTAGACCAAACGAAAAAAGTATTATGTAAAAATAATATAGATACAATATTATTATATACTCCCAAACTTTCATTATCAAGTCTAGTCACGCACCCAACAATCAGAAATCATCTTAATAAGTATTCGCTCCACGTCTCCACTCCAATATCACTGATATGCTCTCTAATTTCTTTATAAATGGTTATTTGGGAGAAGGTTCTATGTAACATTATTAATAAATAATAATATGAGGTTTTAGTAACATGGTCAAGCGAATAAAACGCGGTACATGATAGAGGCAAATCATAACATAAAATACTTGTATTTGTGTTCGTTTGGTCGCTACCAACCGAGAGTCCGCCGACTCTGCTAACAAAAACATTTAAAGTCTTAAACAAAGTCAAATCTTTTTTATGTAATGTCATATAGTTGCTACAAAATAAGTATATTAATGCGAAAGCAAGAAATCATTCTCTTGTCGCCGATACACTGTACAGTGAGTGGTTTTGTCGACAAAACGTCCGAAGTTCACCAAGTTCTCTAGCGGAATAGTCTATAGTCAAAATATCCTATCGTGGAAACATTCATTTGCGAATTATTCTGTCGACGAAACGTCCATACGCGAATGTTATAAGGCGAAAGTCAGAAACGAATCCTGTTGGTGAATTGTCCAAAGGTGAAACGACTGTCGGAGAAAGCTAGTAGAATCAAATTGGATTTACCAAGAAAATGCTACGATGATTTAAGACAATCCAAATAAAAGATGCATTTTTTCTGACCTTGAAATATTTTAGGACTGCACGGGCGGATTTTATTCCACTTGGATCCACCAGTGGAACAGATGATAGATTACTTATATATTTATAGAGAGGTATGCACTTAATCTAATTAATGTAAGAAATGTATAAGAATTAATCTTACTTTCAAAGTAAGTAAGTCCTAACATAATAAAACACGATTCAACATCTAGCGTATCCTGACCGAGCTTAGTTATCACACCAGTTACATACTATTCCATCCACGTCCACCCCAATATCACTACAACATCTAATTTCTTTATAAACAACCCTCACATCCCGGTCAGAACCCAAGCCTGCCATCGACAGGGCGAAAACCGCCCTTTTTGCTACCCATAGTGATTAATTAACCCAAAGACTTTGATTAATGCGTTCACGAAAAAATATACATCGGAAAAATCAATTTGGAAAAGCTGCCGAAGTGGTGTTGATCGGGAGAGGTTTTAATGGGTATCAAGGTCGTGTATGGAGGGGGGGGGGTTATTGGGGAGGAATTTGAATGAGCTTCGAACAGGAAACTCTATGATTTTCCTTAAATAAATCTTGACTGGAAAAAGGAGTGTTTGTCACTTCTACTTATCCTTTGATTATTTAGCTGGCACATAAAGGCCTTAACAGCCTTCATATCCCGTAATAGGGTAGTTTGGACAATATTTTTATATGAATTTACAATAAAAAGTAACAGACTCAGAAAATGACAACAAAATTGGTTATAACAGTATTAGCGTTTATAGTTTTCAAATGAAAAAAGTGGGAGCATGGTGGACACGTCTTGCTATCCTTATTGTACGCACGAAACCAAGTGGCAGTGACGTCACTCCACCCCTAAGTGCGTACTTTCCTTTTTTCTGAATTGCTTCCCCTTCCACAAGATTTCAAAGGCTTATAACTTATTTATTTTTGAACAGTTTAAAATAATTTTTTCTGAATTCCAATTCTGGTTGGTACTCAAAATTTTGGTCTGGATAAGAAATGTTAAAAAATAATTGAGTATAATAGCCTACTGAAAACTTTCACCAAGAAAACATAACATAACAAGAAGTTGTCGGTCATACTGAGTATCTAAAAACTATTTCTTGAGCATAAACTGTATAGTAATGTAGTGTAATTAGTAAATAAATAAATTTAACCAAGCAAAACCATAGGCAGAGGTTAGTACTTCAATTATCTCAGCAATGACCAATACAGATGGCCGTGACAGATAGACAGACGGTCCTATTGTACACCGTCATTCGTGTGTTTGTTCGCTCATGAGGCATGAAGCTTACCAAGCAGTTGTGTATAGGAGGAGCTATTTTAGTCTGCGGGATCATTGCAGGTATATTTATATTTAATCTTCTTCGTCAAAGCCTATTTCCCAGTTGCGTCCTCATCTTACACTTCAGACCCTAGGATATTTACGTTTGTATCCTGGTGGTCTTAAATTTGGCGGTACTGATTTTTAAAATGGACCTATACGCCCTTTAAATTGGTATCCGTGTACCTTCTTCTTCGTCCAAGCGTGCTTTTCCTACTTGCTTCCTCAGTTTACGCTTCAGAGCCTAGGTTACGCTGTAAGTCATGGTCCTAGATTTGGCGATACTGATTATTACAACGGAGCGACTTCCGTCTGACCTCCATAACCCTTTTTACAGGGAAATCAGACCAACAGGAACAAGGCCCGAAATGTGTTATTGGCCAACAGTCAGATATTTCGAGGCTGTATACAGGCATCTTAAATAGCTTAGCGGCTGATATCTAGCAAAACCACCAAGTAGCCAAGTAGACAAGTGCCTTCTGAAGCAGGGAGAGGCTCAAGTTATAAAATGCCACTAATGATGATCCATTCAAGTAAGCACTCGGCTTTTGAACTCAAGAATAATGATATCCGACGATATAGTAATGTGAACAAAATTTCAGCTTGTCTAATAACATGGGCCTTCATGAGGAAATCAGCTGTACCTATATCCAGTCCGCAATCCTTGCCAGCGCTGGACTGGTGGGAACATTGTGTGCTGTATCAGATCTACCCCAGGTCTTTTAAGGATAGTGATGGCGACGGCATCGGAGATCTAAGAGGTTCGTCTTAGTTGATGCATATTACTCCATGTTAGGTCTTATTTATTTACTACTAGCTGTTTCCCGCAGCTCCACCTGCGTCAAAAAGTAGCCTATGTTTGACCCCCGGGTCTTCAACTATATTCATACCAAATTTCATCAAAATCCGTTCAGCGGTTTGGCTATGAAAGCGTAACAGACAGACAGACAGACTTTCGCATTTATTAAAGTATTAATTTATGTAACACTACTTTGCACACAGTAAAATAAAAATTAAGTATGTTACATAAAATGTGAACACAGTATGTATACAAAAGGCGGACTTATCGCTCAAGCAATCTCTTCCAGGCATCCTTAGGGTAGTTTGAAATATAAAAGAAAGGAGAGTTACGGATATGGTGGATATATAATAATTGCGAAAGTCTGTCTGTCTGTTACACTTTCACGGCCAAACCGCTGGACGGTATGAATAAAGTTGAAGACCCGGGGTTAAACATAGGCTACTTGTTGACGCAGGCGAAGCTGCGGGAAACAGCTAGTGATAAACATACCAGTAACGAGAAAAGTGCAAAAATGTCTTAAAACATATTTTTGCTAACAAAACACAAAAAATTATACCTACGCTTTAGTTGATGGATTTAAAATTGCTGTTGTTGTGACTGTTTTGATAATCTTTTCCGGTAGAGCAATGTTTGGTAGTTCATTATAATAATTTTATGTATATAAAATTTAGATCGCAAAATCTTTTTAGCAGTACAAATCATTTTATGATTTTCTACCATAGATTGTTATCTATTGAAATTTTTATTTGCAAAGTTTATTCTTATAGATAGATTAACTTTTTAGAAACTGTTATGTGATATTTGGCAATCACAATATCTATTTTCTCTACTATTATTTCAAAAGTCAAAAGTTCCTTCTATTTAACAACGTATTTAACATATGATTAATATTATCCACTTCTAGAAACTAATCTACTTACACTTAGTTTAAAATACAATCCTATATCCAGAGTATAAATACGACATGATGGTAAAATTTTTAGGTATCATCACCGAGTTGAATCACTTCGTCGAATCAGGAGTGGATGCCATTTGGCTGTCTCCTATCTTCGAATCTCCCATGGTGGACCTTGGATACGATATCAGCGATTACTATGAGATCCATCATGAATATGGGAATATGGATGACCTTAAAGAGTTAGTCGAAAAGGCTCATGCATTGGGTAAGTAGCGACAAAATACTTTTGGTTTGATTTGATTTAGTAATAAGATAAGTATAACATAAATGGTGGACACATCATTAAGAACATTTTAAAGGTGATCGACAAAACAAATTACTTATTGAAACTCCAAATGATATATATTTTTTGAGTATGAAAGGATAGAAACAATACAAGGATTCTTTAGAATAAATACATCTTTGGAATTGAGAAGCAGAAGATAGCTAGAGAAAAGCTGATTTTTGCCCAGTAAGGCACGGATAGCTATAAAAAATATGTTTAGCTAAACTAGTAACAATTCTGTGATAACACTATATGTTCTAGACCTGAAAGTTTTATTGGACTTCGTTCCAAATCATGCCAGCGTCGAATCTGATTATTTTAAAAAATCTGAAGCTGATGACCCGGAATTTAGAGATTTCTTCGTATGGGCCGAGCCTGTATGGACTGACACTGATACGGACAATGAAATCTATCGACGACCTCCGTCTAATTGGGTAAATAATTCCATTCATATGTAAAAAAAAAACGCCCAATAAATAGAATAGCAATTGTTTTAAATAGCAAAAATCTCCCCGCTCTCCCTCCACGAATCTCTATCCCTCGCTAGTTCTTACCAATTTTTCTCGATTAATATCGTGAACTAAATAATAATCTGATTGAGTGTAATATAGGCCTATGTCCATACAATAGTAACATGAGGGCTGCTATGGATGGATGGAATTTTATACATGAATTTATCTCATCTAACACCACCGATGGAAGAAAAGGATAGGAGTTAATTCAAAAAAACATGAACCTCATGGCGAAGGCTGAGCAAAAAATTGATAATCTAGCATATTAATGCAATAAAAGCTAAATTGCTTTTTTCTTCGTGCCCATGATTCCGAATTATATAATCTAAAGTATTTACACTTACTGAGCCTATACACTACTGGTATGAAGACAATGTTTGATATCGATTTCTGTCTAAAACGCTGATTTTATATCAACATTATTTAGATCCTTATCTTGGATATTGGAATTGAGCTTATCAAGCTGATTACCATATGTTTGATCATTGCCTACTAATCCCACTTCTATACTTTATTTACTATTCATTAACTCTTTACTTATACAATACAATTGTGCTTTGTAATTATTGTAGCAACTTAATAGCACAAGCTCCTATTCATTATTTTCATTGCTTCTAATTTGTTTGAAAACAATTCTATAATTTAACATTGTTAAGGTCTGCCGATCCAAATTTATTTAAAATTAATACACCGTTAAGTCTCAATTACTTATTTTTTTCTCGTAAATGTCTTAGAATATCTTATAATAATTTTACCTTTTCTTCGGACTCTGAAAACTATCCATAATATCTGTACGGAACCGCGAAAATTTTGGATGATAATGATGATAAATATACATAAAATTTTAATAAATACCTAAATACTTCACCTCAGCCAGATATGATCTTCAAGTTTATAAACTGATAAGCAATATTTCTATTCGACACTTGTAGATTTAACCAATACTTTCAACAGAGCATCCCGAACTCTACAGTAAATGATACATGTGTTACGAAGTTTGAAGCTTCACCGTTCAAATTTATACCCTTATAATTTAGCTACCGGGCCAAAAACTAATAGCCGTTAATAAAGCAACTTGCAGAAGTTGCATCAGGCCACGCCGGTCCAAAGTGTTCTCTTGCATATGAAATTTCCTACAGAGCACGTGCACCATTAACTACTTATCTACTTTACTACTTACACTCACTTGCAAAAGGATTACTACACAACTACGTTCTGTGAATAATAAATTTTACTTGCTTACATTAGCAGTACCATGGCCAACTTTCATAAAGGAGAGTATTTAATCAGTTTAATGGGGAAAAATTAGGAAACTAGCCCTTTATTCGAGGCGCAGGTAACAAGCAAAGTGGTGAGGTGAGAGAAAGAGAGCGTCTTAGTTACGTCGTTTTAGAATCTCTTAATGTCAGTTCGTTTTAATTTACTTACGATGCTAAATAATGATAATATTTTAGGTAAGCCTCTTTGGAGGATCAGCTTGGGAATGGAGTGAAGCTCGACAGAAGTATTACCTCCATCAGTTTGCAGTTGAACAAGCAGACTTCAATTTCAGAAACCAAGCTGTGAAAGATGAAATGAAAAATATTATGAAGTTTTGGCTAGACAACGGAGTCGATGGCTTCAGGCTTGATGCAATGCCTTATTTGATGGAAGCTGATCCTAAAAAAATCGATGGCTGGTATCCGGATGAACCTCTTAGTGGAATTTCCAATTTCAATTCAAACCAACTTGGATATACAATACCAATATACACGAAAAATCTACTTGAACTCTATGACATTGTATACGAATGGAGGAAATTTGTTGATGATTTTAAAACTAACAACGGTGGTGACACACGGTATGTAATTCTTTAGCAATAACTGGACGTAATCTTTCAAAATTTATTTGGGCCTTTATTATTCTACACTTTTAAGCGAATTAAAATGATTTGATTTAAGCTTTTTATTTTTACTAGACTCCCTTTTCTTTCTTTCTATTCTACTTTATCTTCTACCCCTCTCTTTAAAAGCCCTTCGTAGTAATCACTTATTTCAATATTTTCAGGGTTTTGTTCGTTGAGGCTTACGCCAACATTTCAATGACTATGCTTTACTACGGCGACGGAGATGGATTGCTCGGATCCCACTTCCCGTTCAACTTCGGTTTCATCACAGACCTGAACAATCAGTCAAATGCTAAAGATTTCGTCTACACAATACTTAAATGGCTTATATACAAACCGCATGGTGGTATTGCTAATTGGGTGGTAAGTTTATGGCAGAACAGACTTTTCTAATTTATTTATGTAATGTGTTTAATTTTCTAATTGTAATTTTATAAACGCCAAAGCCATGGTTGCTAGAAATGGGATAGAGATATTTCGTGTTAAGAAAGCCGCATTTTTCAAAATTCTCTCACATGTGATTACCACAACTTATTGTTGGTAAAAAGTTTCTTACACACAGCTAAGGATAGCTCAAAGTACCTTTGTAAAATTATAAGTGCAAAATGAAAGCAATTTATTGTAATTTTCACAGTTTGGAAACCATGATAACAAAAGGATGGCGTCTCGGTTCCGTGATGATATGGTTGATGGTCTGAATGCTCTGAATATGATGCTTCCAGGAGTTGCAATCACATACCAGGGAGAGGAAATTGGAATGAGAGATGGCTTCGTGTCTTGGGAAGAAACTATGGATGTTGAGGCTCGCAATAGAGGTAATTTCACGACTTTCTGAGGACCTTGTGTGGCGCAAAAAGGAGTTCCAAATCGTCTGTATCTACAAAATGTTCTAGAAGATTCTTAGATCTTGGTACTATTTAATAGTCACCAATTTTCTACTATACACTTCTGGTTTCATGCATTCCTCAGTCTGAAGCAATCTTTTCTAGCCATAAGTATATTTCTGTCAATAATAAATCTATCCCCGACGATTCTTCTTCTTTCTTTAAGTCTTGGCTCCTCAGCGGAAAATATGCAATTTTGTAATCTACAATAATTCTTGTTTTTAAATATATATTATTTTGTAAGACAAACGAGAATATGCATGAAGAAAAATCGTAATACTGTTTTCTCTGGGCCATGAAGTGTTATCTGAGTCAAATACTTTATCATGAACATTATGAATAAAATATTAATGGTTTTAAGGTGACAACGACACCTACCTACAGTACTCGAGAGATCCAGCCCGCACACCGTATCACTGGAATGACGACATGAGCGCTGGTTTCTCTACAAACGAAGTCACATGGCTTCCAATAGCTAATGACTATACAGAGATAAATCTGGCTGAGCAAAAGAAAAATGAGAGGAGTCATTACAAAGTGAGTACTCATTCATTCATATAGAGTGGTATGGACAGGACACATCGACTAAGGTTGAAATCATATACGATGCAAGTAGATGCAGTTTCATAAATATGTCTTTATAGTCCGTGTCAATGGAAAAATACAATAATGTAAACAAATATGGCCGTCTGACATTTTCTCAATGTTTCTGGTTTGTCGATGATGTTTATGTAAGAATGGTTTGAGGGTTTATTGAGATGTGAATGTAATAAGCATTGAAAATTTACTGTAAGTGATTGATGAGTAATTTCAATAAATGGTCATAAATCATCAATCACTAGGTGATGTTCTAGATCATTTAACTGAATTTGAAGTAATTTCTATATAGTTTTAAATGTATTTATTTTTAACATATAATGCTATATCTTACAGGTATATCAAACAATGACTTGCCTACGCAAAGAACTAACTCTCAGACACGGGAAATACGACATTAACACATTGTCTATAAGAACTTTATTCGTTCATAGAAGACTAAAGGGGCATGACTCCTTTACGTTGGTGTTTAACGTCAGTGGAGAAGAAGATGAAGTGGATTTGGGTAGAATCACTCACTTGAAATTGCCAGCAAAAGTGGTCACTTCTAGTGTGTTCTCGAATATGCAGGAAGGGTAAGGAAATGTTGATATATGTTCCTTTTGTTAAAGGTAATGATAATGAACTCTCACCTTCTTGGACCATGGTGACTACTTACTGATTCTAGGTAATTTGGCGCTCATATGTCCGAATTTGGCTTATGTAGCCTATGTTTTATGAAAGTACATATTGTTAGACTATTATATTAATGATTAATATTTTATAATTTCAGAATGAAAATAAATAAAAACATACTAAAAATGCGACCTGGAGAAGCATTCGTTTTACGATCGTCTAAAGAAAAATAAAGTTGAAAAATAAAATGATTTGCTACTATTTATTTACGTCTTTGCAACAGTACAATGAAACATAGTTAAAATAAATGTAAGCGTGGACATAGTATGTGTAAAAAAGGCGGCCTTCTGGCATCTCTTCCAAGCAACCTTAGGATCGTTTGGAATCTAAAAGAATGGAGAAATACGTATGTCTGCACTCTCAGATTAGGATTGCTATTTTTAAAAGTGTAACTCACCAAAATCGGTGAGTCGAATGATTTTCGTTCGATATCGAATGATTTCATTTCATTCGTCATAACAGGTGAGTTGAACAATTTTCATCTTACACCTATTGTCTGTGTCGACATATGAGTCATACTTACAAAAATTAAGACTCTGACAAGTTACAATTCGAAAAACGATAACACGAAAGATAAGACATTCGAAATTAAAAAATGTATGAGATTGACATTAGCCGCGCTAAATCACGAGGTCGATTTTCATACAAATCCCGAAAGATGGCGATCACGAATGCCATTATCGTTTTATAAATTGTAACTTGTCTACGGGCCTTGTGCTCGTTACGCCAAAAAGGTCATCCAAAATTAATTAAAAGCAAGACAGCATGAATATTTCTAGATTTATATTTCAGCTATTCACTTTTACTAAACTTTCTTTTATTTATTGCAAACTATGATTGTTATCTCCCAAGTTCAAGTGCCAATAAAATCAAACAAGAAACAAGTCATTTCCCGGGAAACCCTTGGTGTTAGAGTTATGACGCCATAACACTAGCCTTCATAACACGACCCTCTTCATGAGATGATTATATCAGTTTTTGTGAGACAAAAAAGTTTGACACAACTTCATTATTATCCGAGCGTTTACTTGGTTTCACCCGATTTTAAAAATCATAATGAATATCCGTAATATTTGCCTACTTCTACGGGAAAATGGCGTGATGGTATGTATGTATGTATGTAAAATCATTAAGTAAGTGGTGTGTAAGGCGATATCTCGCTCACTTGCTTGGGGTGTGAGATGGTAGTAAGAAACCAGCCAAGGATTATATTCACTAAGTTCAGTACTAGTCATGCCTGCATGTCTAGCGTATCACTGAGTCACCACCTATTTAGACGTCTGTCACGTACATTATAAACATGTAGCATAAGTTTATAAGACCTTTGCTGTACCTACGTGATAGCTTTCTCAATAAAGATATATTCTGTTCTATTCTAAGTAAGACACAAAAGTCTCGAACTTAATTCAGGGTTACGTTAAGCTGTGTGATAGATTGAACACTTAAATGCACTATTAACAGACATGATAAAAACACAATTGCATCGGATTCAAACAAAATGAATACAGAGGCTTATCGCTAACGCAATTTTTCCAGCCAACCTTTGGGTAGAAAGAAACTGAGATTTTGATTTGTCCGTTTTTATTTATTTTAATCAAATGTTCAATGATTGATTATAATCCCACTTGATGTTAAGTGATGATGGAGCTCGCTGGTTCACTAATTTGGATAACGTTTTCATTAACTTTTTAATAAGTTTGGATCCGATACTCACCTTCTTTAATCTCCATGACGTAAATATAAAATAATATTCTACATTAATTTATGACTAGCCATCTGTCTGACGTCAACCGTTTTAAGATGCTGTTTTAGACACGCATTTAAATTGGGACCTCTAATACCAATTTTAAAAGAATACTCAATAGAAAACAGTCACAAAGGCGTATCTTTTTCGTCTATCAACAATTTTAAACATACATCATAACATACTTACGTTACTAGGTCAAATTGAGTATAGAAATAACATAAATAACAAGTCCTTATAATGTTAACCTATTGATTAGACGCTATGTTTAAAGTCAGGGGCAGTTACATAAACATAGTTACAAGCTCGTTATTTTCAGTCGGTAAACACTGGGTCACGAGGTTACATGGTCCCTAATGGCCATAATTATTGATTTCAAGGACGAAAGAAAAATATAGCTTGAAACTAGGTACCGCTCTATAATGTCGGGAAACATAGCATATATTTAATCACTAGTTATTAATTGGTGCATATTTTATTGCAGCGTTGTATTTTTGTTTGTTAATTTATTATTCTACTAGCTGTGCCCGTGGTTTCGCCTGCGTGGAATTCCGTTTGTGTCATGGAAACAAGTAGCCTATGTCACTCTCCAGGTCTCCAACTATCTCCACACAAAAAATCACATCAATCCGTTGCTCCGTTTTAACGTGAAAGAAGGACAAACAAACACACTTTCACATTTATAATATTTGTATTAGTATGGATATGGATGGACTATTATACTATATGGATGTAAATTGGAGAAACTTTTGCCCAGCAGCACAATATAGATTAAAAAAATGGTATAATGTCAAAGTTTTGTCATAGTCTTAGCCTGATTCTTAGTCGGTATAATATTCGTCGGTATTGTATGAGTAGAGATGTCGTGCATCGCCTTAATCTTTTTCAGAAATAGTTAAATTTTAATTTGTCGAGAAAACGTGAATCGAAATGACTATTTTCGAAATACAGCTTTATGAATGAACCGGCAGATATTTTAAGCTACCGGAACCAACGGCTAAGCGTACCTTCCGAAGCTGGACAGCTCTTGATAGAAATGTCATTATTAACAACCCATCCAATGTACCACTGGACCATAAATCTCCTCAGCTCAATATATTTAAGTATTACAAAGAGATACCCCTAGAGAGATGTGGTGCAGACTGATCTGCGAGAGAAGGGACAACTGGCGAGTCATCAAGCAGATTAGAACAAAACACTGTGGCGCTCTCTCGTTTAGGAAGCCAAGACTTCGGGTCGCTGAGTATAAGTATTGCAAAAAGAGTCGAAAGTTTAAACAAGTAGTCGATATAGGTAGAACTGTACCAGAATTTCCATGTACTAAACTGTCAATAAAATAAATAAATACAATTTAAATAAATAATGATACGATTACCTTTCACACCAATTAAAACGTTCGTTTGCGGTCGATGAAATGTAGACGTAAATATACGTGAAAATCAATGCAATCACAACTTACTACATGTTTATATGTAGCTACGTATGTATATGTTGTATGATAATCTCAAATGTATGTAAAATTGATACAATCTGTAATATTGGTGCGGTAGATAGACATGATTGTTGTACACTTGAAAACTTCTTTAATCTTAATTATTTGACTGGAAGAGATCCCTATTTGGGATAAGTCCGCCTTTTGTTGTAACCTGTATGTTTGATGTTAAAATAAAATATCAAACCCCAAGCAGACTTGGGGTTTCTACTATACTACTAGACTAGTATCGATTCTAAACAAACAAAAACAATATAATTTTACCTTTCCTGCTAATAATAGAGCTGTACTACGTAATACTGATATTTAGCTGAAAGACAGACAGCTAAATATCAGTATTACGGTCCCATTCTTAAACTTTATGGAACCCTAAAAAGGATCAAGTGAACAAATCGCCGATTCTCAATATTCGGTGTCGGCAAAAATTGTCAGTAATTCGGGAATCGAAAAATGATTAATACAACGAAATAAAATGGATTTAAATGACCCGGATCGACCCTCGCTTTCGAATGCCAATCAATTGAGAGAAATACGAGTATGTTTCAGCCAAAATATTTAATCAATTGACGTTTTGATCAAAGTATTTCAGTTATTGAAATGAGTGAGTATCTACCTAGAATTATTAATGAAAACTTTTTATTGTATTCACATGCCGAAGAGTTATTTGATAACCATTTTCATCATAGGATTGTCCCGCAGAAAGCAACATTGTACAAATCAACAAGCTCTTAGCAAAAAAACAACCCATCTATAGAGTCATCATCATCCTAGCGTGTATTCCTAGTTGCGTGGACAGCTTACGCTTCGGAGCCAAGGGTACGCTGTAAGTCATGGTCCTAGATTTGGCGGCACTGTTATTACAATGGAGCGACTGCCGTCTGACCTCCGTAACCCTTTTTACAAGGGAATTCAGACCAACAGGAACATGACCCGAGGTGTGTTACTCCGAGGCTACTCCAAGGCTCTGACACAGCCTAACGACTGCTATCTATCGACAACAACCAGGACCAACAGTTTAACGTGCCTTCCGAAGCACGGAGGAGCTCAAGATAGAAAATGCCACTAAATGGCGACCAATCTAATAGTGGTCGCGTCACGCCGTCGCTCGACACGCGCATTCGCTACGGATACGCGGGTCGCGCTCGACTAACGACCTCCTCAAACCCAACTATAGAGTATGACTTTTAAATTGAGAATTTGCATACCAATACTTACTTTTGAACATTTCCGTTTTATATATATTTGTCATTTAAAAATAAAACGCAATAATTTGAAAAGATTTGACAGTGGATGGGAGGCAGTTGATTTAAAACGAGATGAATAAGGAATTTGGGGCGAACTTTGCCCAGCAGTCGAGCAGTAGATAAAAAAAAGATAAACAAATGCCATAAACTCAATTTAATCCATTTTTTGCATTTCATAATTGTATAACACAGTTCTATATATAAATAACGTAAATATGTAAAAATATCAGTGGTGAATCAATATGCAATCAAAACAGAATGAGGTATTGTTTTCAGTAACACCGCGTGAACATTCACGTTGTATCGCACTTCACGTTCTACTCGTAACACAGACATTATGTATTCGCTGTTCAGAACGGACTACTACCGAATATTGTATCACTACTATATAATATTGTATTACTGGCAAGAACGTACAAGGAAAGTCTACAACAACATTTGTTTTATAATATTTTTTTCAGTTATTTTTGCACCGAACTATCTTTCTGATTCTCTGGTTGATTGGTAGAGAATTATCTTAGCATCAAGTCCGCCAATGATAATGCATAGCCATTTTGACTTGATAAAGAAGATGAGAGAAGACTACCGTGTTATAAAGTTACTACACAACTCAGTTCAATTTTTTTCGATATTATGATGATATCAAAAGCAAGATCCTGTTTAGTATCAAAGATGTAGATTATAGATAATGTAAAAAAGATAAGTGTCGAAAAATTTCGATCATAGTGGTCGATATAAATATATCCATTAACTAAAGTGTGCAATCGTTCTAATTAATGTGTAGAATATAATGTCATGAACCTCCGCGTCTGTAGGCTGTTCCAATGCAATACAAAACTCTTCATTGCACAACAAGGACACATTTTCAAATACAAGTCATCATAAGAAAAAATCTTGAGCAAAAGGCATATCGCAATAGAATTTTTTCCAGGCAACCTTTCGGATAATTGACTGAAGCGCAGTTTTTTGGGGGCGAATCCAAGGGATGGTTTTAAATCAGCAATTCCAACAACAACGCCGATTTAGCGTGAGTTACACTTTTCAAAAATAGCACTCTTGATCTGATATTGGGATTTAACCAGCAAAGAGCTGTGTTCATAGACTGACAATTTTATGCCAAAAGTGAGTAGAAAATTGATAAAAGCAAATATACCAATAGAAATAAATTAAACTAGTATTCAAGATCATTGTAGAAAACATTTCACGAATGTAATGATACTGCATTGCAAATATTGCAATCCGATTAGTCCATATCTTATCATAAGCCGATCTAAGAAACAGCTATTTAAACGAATAATAAAATTTACTCTTGATATCGACATGACACACTATTATTGCAATTTTAGCGTAGAATCAGTCGAAGTATTCAGTAAAAATGGCGTCTTGGTTAAGGATAGCTAGTTGGACAATATTGTCCATCGTGGTCTTAAGTGCTATAGCTGGATCTTTGACATGGGCGATACTAGCTTCGAGAGGACCAGACCCACCAGAGTTGGTTGAACTGGACTGGTGGGAGCGTACTGTGATATATCAGATCTACCCAAGGTCATTCAAGGACAGTGATGGAGATGGTATTGGAGATTTGCAAGGCAAGTATGATTTAAGATTATCAATTGATCCATCTACTCTAGGGATATGATATAGTTTACATTTGTAGAGAATGTCAAAGATATTTGCATTTATAACACAGCGAATGTATTTTATCGGTCACACATGGAAAGAAAATTCATCAGTCCGTCTGTCCTTCGGTCACCAGACGTATCTCATGAACCGTGACTAAAACTGTGCTAGACGGTTAAAATTTTCTCAGATATTGTATTTCTATCGCCGCTACAATAAAAAATACTAAAAATCAGGATAAAATAAATATTTGAAGGGGCTTCCTTACAACAAGCTAGATTTTGTTGCGTTTAATGGATACCTACGTACTCGCCCTAGGCCGGTTTTTTATTTCAACTACCACGCACTTGGCATGCATAATCATTAGCATCTACTCTATAAACTTTTTCTTTCTTCTTTCATTAGTGTCCACCAAATTTGATATCCAATACCTTTCTATATTTCTCGCTCATTCTTCTAATAACGATTAATAATCCCTAGTCCCTACATCCTTAATCAACAACACAATAATTCACTCTTGTTTATATTTTTGACAGGAATAACAAGTGAGCTACAACATTTCGTGGACAGCGGAGTGGGGGCAATATGGATGTCTCCGATCTTCACGTCTCCTATGGTGGACTTCGGATACGACATCAGTAATTTCTACGAAATCCATTACGAGTATGGAAACATGGCTGACTTTGAGGAGCTGGTGGAGAAAGCTCATGAATTGGGTCCGTATATTTTGCATCTATAAGCTGTGTGGCTCTTGGTAGACCGCCAAGAGAGAGATCCAAAAGATTTTTTTCTTTTTGTCTGATAGGTCACAATAGCAATCTGATGTCACTTCAGCGATATAGTTGAGCATATACCTGGAAAAACTTTAAGAAAACCCTTTGCCTCCTTCCACCATCAGCTAGTTCATACAAACTACCGTCGACTTGTAATGGGATGGTAAAGTCATTCGTTACTGTTATACATATAATCCGCCTCGATAGGTTACTAAAATTTCGCAAAGTTCTCGTATGTATCATTATTTATTCTTCTTATAGACCTTTGATACCTGTATCAAAGTCATCTTAGATTGGATACCAAACCACGCCAGCACAGAATCTCTATACTTCCAACAATCAGAAGCTATGGTCCCAGGATTCGAAAATTACTTTGTTTGAGCTGATCCTAGACCGGACCCAGAAAATAGCACCAACCGCCTCGTACCATCTAACTGGGTAAGTTTAATTTTACTTTACCAATAGACTAGATGAATGAGGCTTTGTAACTCCTTTATCATTCATACCATGAATACGATTTAAAAAAAGAAAAGCGGCCCTGGGCTCTGAAGCATAAGATGAGAACGCAATACAAAAAGCAATTACGACAGAGAATAAATTGTTAAATAAGTTACATTCAAATATACGTAACCTATGGGATGCAATTTCTAGAAAGTAAATCTTCGCCCACGTTTACTTTGGTAATGGACGTAGGTAGCAGTCCTTATTATCCTCGCTATTTATGTATAAGTTTTTTGGATTCAGCTCTACATATATTTTTATACCACCCTACCCAATGTTTTGACCACTGCCATATCAACGGTGGCCCTACACAATTCCATGTCAGTGACTGGCTCACACAGGTGGCTAAGGTCATCAGGCCTCCCAAAGCTATTTAACTTTTCCTTATTTATCCAACCTATATACAATGATGCAATTTAAAAAATAAAGGTACATAATTGATTTATTTTTATTTTATTTTAGATTAGCCAATTCGGAGGCACAGTATGGGAGTGGAGTGAAATGCGACAACAATACTACCTCCACCAATTCGCGATAGAACAAGCAGACTTCAACTTCAGAGAACCAGCTGTTAAGCAGGAAATGCTTAACATCATGAGGTTCTGGCTGGAGAAAGGAGCTGACGGCTTCAGAGTAGACGCTATACGTCATCTTTTTGAGACAGCTCCTGATGCTAATGGGATATATCCTGATGAGCCGCTCAGTGGTGATTGCTTTTTGAACGCTGATCAACTAGGGTATACTACTCAAATACACGTGAGGGACTTGATCGAACTTTACGATGTTGTTTACGAATGGAGGGAGTATGTTGACCAGTTGCAACAGCAGAACTCCTGGGAAACTAAGTAAGTTTACTTATTTATTATGAAATGAAAATGAATATAACGAATGAAAAAACCTAAATCTCATAAAGAATGTCGATGCTATAGATGTGCATATATATATGCTTCTTGGGTAAAACCCAAGTTAGAATATTTAAGGTACAATGGGGCTCCAAAAAGAGTTGTGTTACGGGAAAGTAAAAAATAAATTCATTATTGTACTTAGGTATATTTTTATCATCTTATTATGAATATTTATATGATACGGATTATGGACACTATTTTTAAATTATGATAGATAGTATTAAATTATATATATATATATTAGGCATAATATTTATAGAATTTATCAGTGATGAGCAATACATTTATATTATTTAGACCCCCTTAGGTATTTCACCACACATCGTCTAAAGTCTACACTATTTTGTACTAATCAATCGTAGTCGCGTCTTTTATTTAGTCTATTTTTTTTTATATACAAATTAAAAGTTACCGAGGGAGGGACTCTCAAAAAACGCACTCAAGGCTCAGAAACAACTTTGCCGAATCCAAACTAGAGAGAGAGAGATCAACTTATATAAACTTGATATTGAAAACTGTGTCAGAGCAACCAGCCGTAGATTTATAATAATCAAAGGTGTCGACACCCCGAATAGATTTTGGTATCGACAGAGCACATGCCTCGACACCTACATCTGTTCAACATAACGAAAATTATTTCCCAGGGTGCTTTTAGGTGAAGCATATGCGAACATCACCATGACGATGCTGTACTACGGTGACGAAGCCGGTCGCATCGGCTGTCACTTCCCATTCAACTTTGATTTCATCACTAGCCTATCACGTCACTCCAATGCTAGAGACTTCGCTTACGTCATCCAGCAGTGGCTCACTTACATGCCTCATGGGAATGTCGCTAATTGGGTTGTAAGTAGACACCTTTTGAGAATTCCCTAAGCAATTATTAGAACTACAAGGACTTACTAGTTCTAGGAACATCAGCGGAGAAGACGTTAGGGAAATACTAATTTAGTGATATCACCTAGAAAAGATTTAAAAGACTTTCTACACATCAATTTTAGAGAATTTTGGTTTTGCACTGAACTTTTTGGTAGAAAGTTCATTTCCAGAATGGAATTGGGCCAAAATTTGATCTGGTGTATAGATATTTTTATTTTGAAGTTATCTCGAACAAGATTTTATTGCTTGTTCAATTTATATTTATGTTGTCAGCTCAATAAATGTTCGTATGGGTTATTGATGACACTCCAGCCTCTAAAATAAGCATAAGATTAATTATGAAAACAAAAATGCACACAAAATTGCTTCGTTACTATGCGTTATAAGTCCAAGTAGGTAAAATGAAACATGTATGTATTCTTTTTTAATATCAGTATTACCTTACATACAAACTTCTTTTTACAGCTCGGCAACCATGACAACAACAGACTACCATCACGATTCCGACCTGACATGGTGGATGGGATGAACTCCTTAAACCTGATGCTACCAGGAGTAGCAATTACTTACCAAGGAGAGGAGATCGGCATGAAAGATGGCTTCGTTTCGTGTAACGATACAAAAGATGTTAATGCCATAAACCAGGCAAATGAAGGTAATAATATGACAATCTATTTAATTAATACTTAATACAAATTCTAAATTTGTGAATGTTATTACTAAATCATGATATAACCTCAAAAGAAATTTAGTACAGGGATAGTTAGAGACCCGAGGATAGGCTACATTTAGCGCTATATAACGTAGTGTCATGCGAACATAACCTCACACCGATAGTTTAATATTACACAAATTGAACTAACCCAAAAAGTAAGTTTGAAACTTGTAATCACAGCTTGCAATATGCAAGATAGAAAGTAAATTTCGATAAAGGATACCGAAGACAGTGCGATCTGTAGAAAATATTCTAAAAAACAGACGTAGGGCTCAGCAGGAGTTGTCACTCGGTTTCGAAATCACCACAATAGTTTCATAACTATTGAAAAAGAATTTCTATGTCAAGGTTTTAAGACTCATTTTTTCAAAACTAACAACAAAATACATTACAGATAACTATTTGGACTACTCCAGAGATCCGGCCAGGACGCCGTACCACTGGGATACTTCCACCAGCGCTGGTTTTTCGACCAACACCAGCACTTGGCTTCCGGTTGATGATGACTACTTGGAAATCAATTTAGCTGCACAGAAGTTGGCGCCCAGAAGTCATTTTAAGGTGGGGAATGAGAATTGTAGTACTATAGCTCACATATACACCTGTAAGTGTGGACACTTGAAAGGAAGGAGAAAGAGATGAATTTAACCTCTTGTACATTTACCACACATGCAAGTTACTTTCATGTTACCGGTTTTATTAAAGGAATTTAATCATGAAGTTTTCAAGGAAACTAGCGTCAAATGCGCTCAGATGACAGACGAAACTTTTTTACGCGAATAAAAGTTACTAAATTATAATTCCTTTACATTTGATATCGAATTTTTACTCCCCAGGTGTATCAATCCTTGACAAGCCTTCGTAAGGAACCTGCCCTATCCCACGGGAACTACCACATCGAAGCCCTGACCGAACACACCCTGGTATTAGTCCGGTATCTCATCACCCACGACACCTACAGCTTGGTCTTCAATGTTGGAAACCAGACTGATGTGGTGGATCTAACTCGAATTGAATATTTAACTGGGACTCCGACGGTGTATACTTCTAGTGTTCATTCGAATAGAGATAGTGGGTAAGTAAAATCATTATTCAGATGTTTCTTATTGTTATATCTACGCTTCAGAGCCCAGGGTACGCTTTAGTCATTGTCCTAGATATGACGGCAGTAATGGAACCGAGCTACAGAGATATTTGGATCGTAATTCAAATCAAAATAATTTATTTCCATAAATTTAAAAAACCAAGCAACGGCAAGCCCAGAATCTAAAGAAAAAGAACTCTCATCCACAGAATAGATAATAGTACAAAAGTACCTCATCTTTTAATCTTATCGGATACAAATCCTATCAAAATAAAATAGCAACAATGCCAAAACAACATTGCGGTTTAAAACCGACGGTACCGCTAATTGCACGCAATGATGGCCTGTTTCACACCTTCCGGCTTTCCGGATTCCCGGACACTTCCACCGGCGCCGGCGATACACAGCCAACACCACAATGCCATTAAACCCGATCATAAGACAAAAATCGCAAAAAAACTTAGATCAAAAATTAATGTTCAAATTTTTTACATGTTTTATGGCGACTTTGTTACATTTTTGGTAAATTTTGTATGTTTGTTGCTTAAGCATAGTTATGCCAAATAAGAACACAAGAACAAAATTTACTAACATCTTAATATCTCACGGAAACTTTCATTAATCTTTCATTTTTTTTGAAGTAATTATTCATTATTGATTTAATATCAAAGAAATTTTAAACTTATATAAAATCGTGGTGAATCTATTAGTAAACAATTGTGAAGTGTACTATAGCAACGTTCTGTGAAAATACGAAAGAAAATTGTTGATCTTACAAT
The DNA here is from genome assembly GCA_947363495.1 of Euzophera pinguis. Taxonomy (NCBI): domain Eukaryota; kingdom Metazoa; phylum Arthropoda; class Insecta; order Lepidoptera; family Pyralidae; genus Euzophera; species Euzophera pinguis. Next base: position 1,047,542 of record OX376156.1, on the reverse strand, counting down.
ATTTTATATCCAATTTTGTAATCGTAGTCCCGTCGCCGGCTATCCGGGAACCGGAACGTGTGAAAATGAGCTTCAGCGATAAACGGCCGCACTAAGTGGAATTATAACCAGGATCGTTCCGAATCATTAGTTATTTGTGACAAGCCGCCGCCCGCCCTAACCATAAAATATCGAGAGCATAGAGTTTACACGTAACGAGACGGGAAGATCAACATCCGCCCAAAACAGGAAACAAAAGAAGAGTGAGACCTACAAAGCATAGGAGAGGACATAAATATGGTAGGAGTTGATAAAACCATGGCAAGGAATCGAGAGCTTTGAAAGGAAAAATAGATATTGGGCCGACCAGATATGCTTTCACGCTCAGAGTACACCTGAAAACTGCTTGAAAGTAAGACTTAGATTAACAAATAGTATTTAACCTAGAAGATATTAGTCGGATTCGACGCATTACCGAACAGCGCTAAGATGCTCCATATTTTGGCTAAGCTTTAAGTCACAACTGTTGAAGCCTTTACTCCCTAAAAATCAGTGGTGGAAAACTGTTACCACATTAATAAATGATGCATTGAGCTTGGTATCTTTTACCAAAAAGTATATAGACACGAATATTTTTTTAAATATCTTTATTGTCCACATACAAAAACGAAGTATTAGGTAAAGAAAATTGCATGCGGTCTCTAAGCAATCTCGTCGAATCAAACTTTGCTTATTGTGGAAAGAAACATTTGGATTAGTGTTTATTTGTCTCTTGTTTCTGTAATCACCGCCTATCCAGGCTTGGCGCCCAACCGTTTTCAGTATAAAATTTATTCAATAATAATTTTATTTACTTAAAGCGGGTTGTTATTATATTCAATATCGAGTGTGTAATTACGAATAATTGTCATAAATTTCAATTGAAATACTTTGATTGATCCGACAAGTATTAGGTATATTTAAATTATTGCCGAAGTGATATATTGAGTACTTAAAATTTTCAATTGATTTAAATATTTATTACGAAACTGATTGAGATATTTTGAGATTACGGAGAATAAGTAATTACTGGACCCAATTTTCATCCCTTTTACCAACCTCAGTTTATATATCTTCACCATAACAACGAAATACAAACCCAAAGATACCAAAAGAAAATTAATCATATAAGTTGCGATCAAAATTAATGACTTGGCTTTTAAGCATTTGACTCAGTTGTACATGTAACATATATATACAATTGAAGCTTAAATTTATAAAGTTTTTTTCTTTCCTTTTTTCGCAGAGACTCCTTGTCCCTGGGTGAAGTGACACTGCAAGCTGGAGAAGCACTCGTCCTTAAATCAGCTCCTACATAAATTTCTCCTGTAATTAAGTGTCTAGTTTACTAATTGCCCCATTTTCCTTATCCTATCAATAGATCTGTTTTAACTATACCAACTATACAAACTATACCCAATAGCAGTTTCAAAGACTTTTTAAAGGTTGTTGATGGTGTCCTATCAATAGCATCAAAAAGTAATAAAGGATTAACATTTTGTGGTGACTTTAATATTGACATCTTAGTACATTCGGCAACAAGTACCCAATTTTTAAACCTTTTTAGCAGCTACAATTTGAAGAATGTTTTTTTTGAACCAACTCGATTTACCGATACATCTGCTAAATGTATTGATAATTTTTTCTGTAGCCAAACACCATTAAATAAATCGGTTTTTAGTAAATTACCGTCTGACCATTGCGGTCAATTGATAACTTTAAAGAAAAATACCCGTGTACATGAAGTTAATATTACTTGCAGACCTGTCACAAATCAAAAAATTTATAATTTCAAAAATTCGATCGAAAATACTTTATGCTCAGTGACTTATACAGGTAATAATCCTGATAATCATTACAATAAACTATTTGGTGTCATCTCCGACAGCTTTTCAAAGAATTTCAAACAGAAAAAACTTAAACGTAGTAATAAATTAAAATTCAATGAATGGGCTACTACAGGTATTCACAAGAGTAGACAAAAATTGTTTGACCTGTATGCCCAAAAACAATACACGTTTGATAGTAGTTTTGTTAATCATGTCAAAAATTATTCAAAAACATTCAAAAAAGTGTGTAAGGTGGCTAAAGCCAATTATATTAGGAAAAAGATAAATAACGCTCCTAACAAAATGAAAGAGACTTGGAGGGTTATTAGCAAAGAAACCGGTAAATGTAAAAATAAAGAAAATATACAAGAAATTAAATTTCAGGATAGTATAATTTCTTCCCCTAAAGAAATAGCCAATTCTTTTGAAAATTATTTTTCGAATATTCCACTAGAAGTAACTTCAAATATAAATTCAAGCCCTCAGACTGCTGAAACACTACTTAAAACAAATGTCACCCCTTGTGAGTCCAACTTTAAATTTTCGCATATTGATCCCAGTGATGTTATTAAAACATTTAAACAGCTTAACCTGAAAAAATCTGAAGATCACTGGGGTATGTCTGTTAGTGTAATTTATCACATCATTGGTATTGTTGCTCCTGACTTGGCTTATATATTCAATGAATGTATTGATCAAGGCATCTTCCCAAATTTAATGAAGTATAGTAAATTAATCCCATTATTTAAAAAAGGAGAGAAGTTGGAGCCTGGCAATTATAGACCTATCTCTATATTGCCCGTATTGAGTAAAATATTCGAAAAGATTATGCTCAATCAAATGCTGCGGCACTTTAAGGTATATGATATTTTTCATAGCCAACAGTTTGGTTTTACTGCCGGCAAATCAACAACCGATGCGGGAGTGGCTCTCATCACTCATATTTACACCGCCTGGGAGGAGTCTCAGGATGCTATTGGAGTGTTCTGTGACCTTTCCAAGGCATTCGACTGTGTTGATCATGAGACACTTCTGCTCAAGCTTGCACATTATGGTTTTGACGCTAAAGCAATAAAGTTATTGAATTCATATTTAAATGATAGGCGTCAGACTGTTGACATAAATAACGTTAAGTCAGGCGGTTCAACGGTAAAGATAGGCGTACCCCAAGGCTCGATACTAGGACCCTTACTCTTTTTGATTTACGTCAATGACTTGCCTTACGCGGTTGAAAAAAAGGCTGGCATAGTCTTGTTTGCAGACGATACGTCTTTGATTTTCAAAATGGATCGCCATAGCGGAAATGTCGACCATGTGAATGATGCACTGTCTACAATATCAAATTGGTTCTCCGCCAACAACTTAATGCTGAATGCTAATAAGACCCAATGCATAAAATTTTCTTTACCAAATGTGAGACAGACGCAAGTGGACGTAATGTTAAATGGAGGAAAGTTAGTTCTTGTAGATGACACCACCTTTCTAGGAATCAAAATTGATTCAAAATTGCAATGGGGTTCACACGTTTCAGCTCTCTCCAAAAAACTTAGCTCTGCGGCATATGCTGTCAGAAAAATTAGACAAATAACAGATGTGGCAACTGCTAAGCTAGTCTACTTTAGTTACTTTCATAGCTTAATGTCTTATGGATTACTGCTTTGGGGAAGGGCAAGTGACATACAGACAATATTTATCTTACAAAAGCGAGCAGTTCGTGCCATCTATGGTTTAGCCCCAAGGGAATCTCTTAGGGAGTTGTTTAAAGAAATAAATATATTAACAGTAGCTTCTCAATATATATTTGAAGTTATCATGTATACGAGGAAAAATATTACTACTTTTAAAAAGAACTCGGATATAACTGATAGACCCTTGCGCAATAAAGATAAATTATTTTTACCTTCCTATAGACTGTGTAGGGTTAAAGACTCTTTTGTGGGGAACTGTATACGTTTCTACAATAAGCTTCCTGAATCAATCACTAGTTTGCCTAATGGACAATTTAAAGCCCATGTTAAAGATCTACTTTGTAAAAAGGCTTATTATAGTACTGGTGATTTTCTTAATGACGGGAATGTTGAACTTAAGCTTGGTGCAGAGTCCTCGGCAAATTGACATATCATTATATGTTCTGACATTTCTGTTCGTTTGTCATTTTTTTTAAATTATTATTTAATTTTTTTAATCAATTTTTATTTAATTTAAATAATCTGATATAACCATTGTGCTAAATGTTGACAAACATGTGAATTCGTTCATTTAACTAGGTAATTAAGCAAAGTTTTTCTTATTTGTAAATTGACGTTTTGAAGAAAATGCTGCAGTGGAGTTTGTGGCGCCGCTTCTTCTCCACTTGCGCTTTGGAAGTGGTGGTAAACTTAATATAAGTAAATTGACGTCAATAAGTGATATTTATATCCTACATTGAGAATAAACAATTTCATTTCATTTCATTTCATTTCATTTCATTTCATTTCATTTCATTTCATTTCATTTCATTTCATTTCATTTCATTTCATTTCATTTCACTATTTTTAGATAGATAAAACTTTCATAGACTTAAATACCTCTCAACGTAGATAGGTACTAATGAAAAACTAGTATTCGAAAAAATATGAACAATGTAACAATGAGGATGCACACGTGAGGATTATAACGATTGGAAAATATTTTCACAAGTGTGGAATATAAAAATCGAATGCCTGAAAATTTCCAATTTATTAATTCGTAGAATTCCCGAACTAAGTGATTTGGTATCATGATTTATGAAATGTATTTTTTGTTTAATATTTAAATTGTGGTGTAAAGTTAGATGTAAGTACAATAAAGATTTAAAATTTATCTCTAGTATTTAATTGAGTCAAAAAAAGAGATGAGGCTTTTGACCAGCAGTGGCACCTTATCCCACTTTTTAACTCCGTTAGCAAGCTCCTTACACTTTATCCACCCATCGATTTGATTAAATGGTTTTTTTTTGCGACGCATTATTCTATCTTCCACACATCTCTGTTCAGTATTTCTTTCCATTTTTTATCAAAAACTCTTAAGTCATCGGACCATTTCGACGGGAGGTTTTTGCCTAGCAGTCGGATACAAAATAGCTATTAAAAAAATATTATATCTATCGAAATAATCCTGTAAAACACAACAGATTTAGCAAACAAAACACACGAGTGGAAAGACAAAACCTTTTGTTTGCTGTTCACCAATTGGACACCAGACAGCACCTGATTGGCATTTGATTGACATACAACTGTTCACTACATAACGTAGTCCAATGAGAGAATAGATGATTTACTGAAATCTGTAGGTATGTCGAATGATTTTAAGTCGTTTTTTATGGTTTCATTTTCGAACGTCATTCTGCCATTTGGCGGCCGTTAAAGGAACCACGTCAGAGACCGAGAGGCAGGTCCGCACGACTCTGACACCAGGGTGTACATGGTCGATTGACAATGTAGCCTACACGAAATGATGAAAATGATTTTCGAACGTGATTTGTGCTTATCCAACGAGTGGTTGACCCCTCGTGTTTGAACAATTGAAAATAATTCGACACATCTGTATGAATACCTAAGTCACAATTTTTGGGAATAAACTTCTTCATCTCTTCAACTACTAACGATCCTAAGCAAAATAAGTGCTACGGAAGGCACGTTAAGCCGTTGGTACCGGTTGCCATTTGGTAACCAAAATGTACATATCTATACTAATATTATAAAGCTGAAGAGTTTGTTTGTTTGAACGCGCTAATCTCAGGAACTACTGGTCCGATTTGAAAGATTCTTTCAGTGTTGGAGAGCCGAGCGAAGTCGGGACGGACTGCTAGTTGCATATAAATTAAATGTACGTGTAACGTTAAAGCAGCCTGACAGATAGTAACTACTTGTCCCTCTATAAGCCACGCCATGAATAAGAGTGAAGTAATAATAAATTTAGAGCTCTGTTGATCCCTTAATCGCCTTTCACGACAATTTATTACTATTCTTTAGTCAAATACAATATTGATATTAAAACCACGTAATGTTGCCTCCTTCACTCCAATGTATTCAAACGAATCGAATAAATCAGTTTGCGTAACTCAAATTGTTGGTTTACACATAATTTTCAGTGTTTATATTCCCATCAGTAGCAAATAACTGCTATCGTTAATAGCAGTCGCTTACAACCAAGCAGTTAGCAGTCAATGTAACGTTATATGCTGGTCATTTCAAATTGGTTAGTAAGAAATTGTATAGTAAGTTAATTACTGGTTGGGTTGCTAGTGATGTGTTTAAGTACTTAAAAATAACGCTGTTTTTATAGCCATGTAAAGCCGTCTTTTATAATTTTCGGGTAAGAATTCAATTGTAAATCATCGAAAAGATCACGTTAAGAAGTTGATGCAAACTAATACTCATCTTTTTTTAAATTACTTTTTTTAACCTTATTACATAATGAGATATATAGCGTAGATAACTATATAAAAATAATCTAGCTTAACAAAACTAAACTATGTCGAAAACAAAAAGAAAACTTAAAATCTAAATATAATCTAAAGTGGCCCTCTGGCAGGGTTCCCATCACGCAGGCAGCATTCCCGCGCTGAATGGCGATGTCTATCCGTTGAGCGAGAAAGCAGCCCGCGTGAGGGTCGCTTGTTGTCTCTTGTATTTTTATAAAAATAAAAAAGGTAACAACCTTTTTACGTTTTATCTACTGGGCCAATCTTTCTCAAATTTTGTACATGCATAGATCCTGAAAAAGAAGTACTGTTACCGTGGGATTTTACACATGCGAAGTCGCTCGCAAAAGTAGTAGGAGCCTACTGCATTAATAACCTAAACGTTTATTTGTATACAACAGTTAAGTTTACGAAAAAAGTAAGTTATACTTTGTTACTCCTAATACTTTCTATCTAAAAACAAGAATGCGAAGACAATTTTGATTTATTTCCGAGAAACTAAGCAGATTAAATGTATCGGATGGCATTGGAACGCACATTATTTACGAAAGGTAACAGAAACTAACCGTCAACAACATCTTTCGGGAAAACTGCTAGTTTTCCTGTTAGGCCGACTGTTCACCAAACTTCGACGAACTGCTAAATATTATAGACATTCTTATTGACTTGTTCTTTGGAAGTTTTTTTCATTTCGAATGTATTTTTAATCGGTATTTGTTCATCAATTTTGAATGTGTAAGTTCTACTCGTATCGTCTACCAACAACTTATTATACAATCCAACCGAAAATATCCTAGTTCTTAAAATCATTTGTTCCCCTTAGGACAGATTCTTTAAGACAGACAGATTTGCTATACGACAGAAGTACAGTTATGTCCATTTGGATATTCATCTAAATAATCTAATAATATTCGACTCGACAAGAAGATCTACTAAATCGATTTTGAAAATTCTTCAGCATTATACCTGATTATTTAGGCATATAATACATATTACCACAGGCAAGTGAAACCTGGTGGAACGGCTACTGTTTATTATTATAAATTAATGAAAGTCAATCAAGGGTATAAGGATCGGCAATGTGCTCGTGATGCGTCAAGTATTGCAGAAAACCGTTGGCTATGATGACCACCAGACAGGTCGTATGTTTTGCCTTATCATTGTCAATCGACCATTTACACCCTGGTGTCACAGTTGTTCGGAACCGTCTCTCAAAAACTCAAAACTTAATTGAATAACAAATTAACGGTCTATTCATAATTCAATCACTATGAGACAAGGTCGTATGACCATAGAGCCACTTACTCTGCCCAGCCATGTGGATAGGAGCAGTCGTGTTGTCAGTCATCGCCAGGCACGTGGTGGCCGAAGCAGCCACGCCCTGGTGGACCAATGCAGTGTACTACAGAATACTGGTGGACTCCTTCAAAGATACTGACGCAGATGGACTGGGTGACTTGAAAGGTATGAAAGAATTATATCTTGAAGATTTAGAGTTGTTCTAGCTTCTTTGTTGTTCTTGTTACTCGACTGCGGTGAAACTAAAAATGGAGGGTTGTGTGTTTGACTTGTTTGTGTGTAAATACATACACACAAGTACAAACAAAGAACATACATAAATGTATCGTATGTCCTTCATGACATATATGATTCATGCTCAATGGACATACAAATGTCCATTGATATGTACGAAGCCACCTCACCTACTTTTAATAGACCAAAGTTTAAGTCAGTTAGAACTATAGTCACAAGACTTCAGATGTCTCGATCGGTCTTCAATTTTAACATGGAACCTGACCGATACATTCAAGAATATAAATAAAACTATATCATTCCAGGTGTAACAAAACAGATCAGTTATGTCAGAGCCATAGGAGCGGATGCGGTCATCCTGTCCCCTTTATCCCTAAGAAGCTCTGACTGTGAGAAACCTGGAGTAACAGGATTCGGGGAAATAGATCCAAGGTATGGAGACGATGCCTCGTTCCAGACCTTGATGGAGAAGGTAAAGAAAATTGGTAAGCTTATGATAACTACTGTTTATTTTCTATTTGAACAGTTTCCTTTAAATGATGTGTTAGCTGATATTGGATGAGGATAAGAAGAAGACAATAATAGGATTTGAACAGAATGACTATTAGATAGCTCCTAATTTTTTTTTTTATAAAACTGATAAATCCCACTGTCAGTTTATAATCGGACACTTTTTTTTGAAACTGACAAAGAACCACTACGCATCGATCTTTTGTCCGCCATAACGTGTAATTAGATATGAATAGGTGCACTAATTGTTTGTTTCTAAATGAGGAGCTCGTTAGTCGAGCGCGACCCGCGTATCCGTAGCGAATGCGCGTGTCAATAGACTGCGTGACGCGACCACTATTGGATTGGTCGCCATTTCGTGGCATTTTTTATCTCGAGCTCCTCCGTGCTTCGGAAGGCACGTTAAGCCATTGGTCCTGGTTGTTGTTGATAGATAGCAGTCGTTAGACTGTCTCAGATGCCTTGAAAAAATTCTGACAGTGTTGGCCACCTCGGACCATGTTCCTGTTGGTCTGGTTTCCCTGTAAAAAAGGTGACGGAGGTCAGACGGCAGTCGCTCCATTGTAATTACCAGTTCACACACGCTAGGATGATGGAGATGCACTAATTGTTTCTCTATGACAATCGACATCAGCAGAACCATAGTAAAAATAAAAGTCGATTAACACGGATTTAGTAGCAAATTTTTCTATGTAGAGACATGTTCATGGACATGAAATTGTTTGTGTGTGTGTGGGTAAATTTCGTGTCCATGTAAGTTACTGGATTTCCAACACTGGATTCGTGTAGGGTCAGTTCAGACCAAGAGGAGAGGATTTTTTGAGGGCATTCGAAAATCGCCTTTGAAACTATTACAACAAAGTGCATATATGCTTGAACAAGAAAATAAATGCCTTCTCGAGGATACGCGGGTCGTCGCGGGTAGCTCCGCGCGCACTTTATAATAATAGTTTTAAGGTTAATTTTTGATTTCCTTATAAGTCTCTACGCTGCGCTCCTCTTGGTGTGAACTGACCATAAATCGTCTTGAATTGTTTTCATTTCAAACAGAATTAAAGGTTGTTATTGACCTGCCGGTGCAGACGGTCAGCATAGATTCCGATTGGTTCAAATCCAGTGCGGATAAGACATCAGGCTTCGAAGACAGAATCCTCTGGCGCGACGGAAGCCCAGACCAGGTGCCGCAGGTAAGTAAGTGGATTTAGATTTGCAACTCATAATTATACGAAACCTCATACAATTAGAAGAATTAACGGTTCCATCATTCTTGGCGAGTTGTGTAATTATGAGAATCAATATTGTCCGACTTTCATTTATTTATGTCTTGTAAGTAACACAAATTCTCAACCTCCGACCAGGTAAAAGGGATTAACAACTTAACTTGCCTTCCGAAGCACGAAGTAATCATTTCCACAGATAATTTACTGTTGTTCTAGGCATGTAGTGCACATTTTCATTTGCTATAGATAAACTATATGGAGTGCTATTTTTGAAAACTGTGAATTGAATGACTTTTATTCGAACTCGAATGATTTTCATTTGATATATTTGTCATACATTTCAAAGATAGAGCGCCGGATTCAGAACACAAAGCTAAATGTGATTGGGGACTGTAAAAAAAAAAACAAATAATATATTAATTTTAAAACTATTGTTAATTAAATTTAACTAAACAAAGTTAACGTTTCTTAATATCAGAGCCTCCATTAAACTGTCAACAGGTAAGAAATAGCAACCATAAAACTTGGATAGAAATAACGACTTTCCGTTGTTTTCAATGTCCAAAATTAAGGTAAGAGCCGTGTGTTCATTAATTTTAATTTTGTATTAATGTTGAAGATAGATTCCTAGAAAGATTGAAATTTAGCGACAAAAAGTTTTTTATATAGAATACTAGCTATTTCCCGCTTCTCCTCCTGCGTCAAAAAGTAGCCTATGTTTGACCCCGGGTCTTCAACTATATTTTATCAAAATTCGTTTAGCGGTTCAGCCGTGAAAGCGTAACAGACAGACAGACAGACAGACTTTCACATTTATAATATTAATATGGAAGTATGGATGTATGGATATGGAAGTTTGTATAATATGGAAGTATGGATAATTCAATTGTGAAAACGTGGGAATGCACTGAAACGTATCTACTAACAATTTTTCTCAAAAGCAAGCAATGTTTATGAAAATAAATGTTCTCTGTTTTTTTATTTGTAACATGAAAGTGAAATCTGTTTGTCTGCTAAAATACTACAAAAATAACCTTCCAAAATTCATAATCAAAATCCTATCAGCAGATCACTTGATTTGTATCGGTCGAAAAAAAAAATCAAAGGCTTCAATTTTTTTTTTCATTTCAAAATGGTTTCGTCGCACGACCCTGTAAAACATTGACTGGTGATCAAAGAGTCGGACCATGGGTTCCGAAGCAAACAGCGGATGATGCAACCGGGATAACGCTAAGATGATGATGATGATTGGTGATCAAATAGTCAGTATTGCAGGTAGAATACGGAATAGACGCCTGGGTGTGGCATGAAGGTCGTAACGCCTACTACGCGAGATCCAACAACCAAGCAGTCTTGAACCTCTGTTCCTTCGGCGTGGTAGCCGACTTGGCCACCGCACAGTGTGCCTGGTTGAAGAGGGGAGTCTCCGGCATCCTCATCAACCCAGACTTCCCTAGGGATCAGATGTGCGCAGAGGAGCTTTTTAGGAAGATGTTTGTGGAAGCTATGAACTGCGCAAGAGCTGCTGGTGTTGATACTCCGTAAGATGTTTTTTATTATTTAACTTTTTCTATAAATGATTGATTGATTGATTAAGTTCCTCTGCTGGGCAAAGGTCTCACCCAACTCCTGCTAAACCTCTTTCTGTTGTCGTAAGATGTTTATCTTATTATATTTCAAATGCTATGTCCAAAATCCATGGACGTGTTATATGTAAATTTCTTCATACCTTTGTCTGACAAGTGCTGTTAACTAACAAATGTATTAATCATCAGAAAAGATAATATTAGATAATCATCATTTCAAGTGGGTGAACTTGACCATGTAAAGTGACCAGTTACACCCTGATAATATTAGGTAATGGAAAGTCATTATAAGATCAAGGTTTCAATAAAAATATTCATAGTTCAGTAATCATCATCATCGTTGCGTTTGACATCATCCTGCATGAGAAGTATGGACGAGTAGACCATGAAGGCCCAAAAGTGCTTATGGTTTTAAGTAAAGAGTAGAATGGATACTAATCGCTAAAGTGTCCTTACCTTATCCACATAACAAAAATGGGTACTACAGTAGAGCTAAAAGAGCTTAAAATATTTAAAAAAAAACTTATTTGAATATTGTTGGAGAATATATTTTTCAAAGCAAACAAAACTTTATAAAAACATTTGCAAGGGTAGACAAACTTATCTTCTAATCTCAATATAACTCACAGTCGAAGTTATATTAAAGTCTGCCAACTTAGGATTTATTGCCCGATCTGCCGAAGTTAAATATGATTATCTATGATTGAATAAGCTGTTATGATTTATTTTCACTCAATACTTTTTGTTTTTCTTTAATAATTTTGTTGAGAATATACACATCTGAACTCTTTCTTGCACACATTACAACAAACTATTTAATACGACTGTTTGTTTTTTTTTTAAATGTTCATTAAGTCATTCAAAATTCCTTGCAAAATAAAAGACTGTTTTACAAAAGCCTACTTATCTTTGAGTATACTCTAGGCAAAATTATGATTACAATTCAATTTACGTTTTTACATTACATTATAAGTTGTGGAGAAAACAATCTATATTTTTACATTAGTAACCTAAAATTCCTTAGACAAAGGAAAAATAAAAATTTATGATTTATTGAATTAATTTTCAGAGTGATACTAGTAGAATCAACATTAAAACCAGGCATCGCAGCAAGGTACTACTCGGAAGGGGGGACAGGTGCCAATAGTATCTTCAGCAGGGCCCTGACATCATCAGTGAGACCCTCAGCTGCTGAGCTTGGACTGGCCATCCACGAGGTCTTGTTAAATACACCCGATTATGCCGCACCTACTTGGATAGTAAGGACTTTTTTATTTCGGCATACTATTACACTAAACACAGTTCGTTGTCTACAATAAAGATTTTAACACTGTTTTTAAATAAAATTGTATTTTAAAGAATTCTACATACCAACTACTACTGACAACAGATTATTCTAAACGCGCCCATTGTATTTCTGAACCATTCGTCTACTGTTACATAAGGAATTTTGTTTTTACCCAAAAATCACTCTGTATACCAGATTAAAAGTATTGCTTTCAAAACTATATCGTATTCTGTTACATAAGGAATTATGTTACCTATTATCTAGAATACTAGATTTTTAATATTGCTTTCAGACGAGCTGGAGGAACGAAAGTCGAATAGCGACGAGATACGGGGCTGATCTAGTTGATGCTATTAATCTTCTCACTCTAATCTTGCCTGGAGCAGCAATTATACAACAAGGAGACGAGATGGGTGTCGCTGACTCCATCCTCGAATGGGCTTCGTCTTCTTCCTCGAAATGTTGGCCATCTGAAGCAGTTTCATCATCAGCCCCTCTACCATGGGATGATACCCCCAATGGTGGCTTCACAACAGGAGAACCCTGGTTGCCAGTTGCTCCAAATTATAGATACGCTAATGTTAAGACAGAGTTTTCTAATGATAATAGTCATATTGGTGTTTTGAGAGTCGCTGCTGCTATGAGAAAGTCTCCAGCTATTGGACCACACACAGAGGTAACAATTATTATTGATGATTATCGAAATTTTGCATTGGATTTTGAATATATTTAAAACTGAATGCTAGACCACCAGTTCTATATCAGTTAATATTAAAGACATGGTGATATTGATGGGCAGAAAAAAATTACATATAGTAACATAACAATGTATTTATTCACAATATTCTTTTAAATTCACTTGCGACGTTGTCCATTCAGTTTGACCTATGCTCATCAGTCATGACATTGAGCAAACAGATAAAATTATCAAAACAACATTTAGTGACCTGATTGACACAATCATACGAGTATATAGCTCAAATTTAATAATGAAAATATGGAAATGGAAAAAAAATTACAACAGATTTAATGAAATCCAGATATCCTATTAGTGCCGACTGAGCAAATATGTCTATGCTCTTTTCTAAGTAGTTACCAATTTGTTTGATGCTCATGATTGTAGGTATATTATAGCAATACGTCCGCTTATATACACATTGGGTGAATTTGTATATTTTTTGTGAACGACAAACAATTAAGATTTTTTTTAGTACTGAGTTTTACGGCCATGGATACAAGTCCTTTATAGCCCTTCTTAATTTTTCTATCTTCTTCAGTCCTACAGTGTGATTTCGTCAAGTCCTAGTCAAGTCTAAAGTCTAGTCGGTAGTCAAGTCTAGTCAGAAGAATCAGGCTAAGTGAAGTGGTAGAAAAACTGCACTTAGCCATTACTAGGAGCTTAAATAATACACTGTATCACTTCCCAACGTTCGCGCTTGTTATCTAACACTTTGCGAATACCCACCACTATTATACAAACACTCAAATAAAACACAAATTTTGGAAAATAAAATATAGCGCCGATACTGATCTTCACAGCTTCCCGCCAAAAGTCCAAACAATTAAGAGTAAATCTATATATAGTATGTTTTTTTAATTCTTAGGGGGACACTTCCCAAGTCCGGAGCCGCGGCGGAGGCTGCTAAAGACGCCAAGCGACGCAAATATGAGCCACTAAGTAGTGACTATATATTTGTCCCGCTTGGTGTTGAAACTTTTAGCCCGTGGGGTCCGGCTAAGAATTTAAAAATTTAGTTTAGATTTATTTAGCTTTAATTTTTTAATTAAATAAAAAATAAAATAAGAAAAAAAAGCATTTGATCAGATCAACAGGTTGGGAGTTGCTTTAACGGTCTTGAGATGGGGTGGCGCCGGTTCGCTGCTGGTCGTATCTAACATTGCAGTAGACCGCGCAGAAGTTCAACTGTCCAAGGTCTATGGTCTTCCCGTTCAAATGACAATCGCTGCTGCTTCAACTGGCTCAGGGTTCTCCGTTGGCTCTCACGTCAATATCGATAAAACTATCAAATTATCTCCAGGTAATTTTTTATCATCAGTAATTTAGGACATAGAACTTTGTGGTGCAAAAAATAAACCGATTAGTTAATAGATTCTTTAATATATTTAATTATTTTTAGGCGAGACAGTGCTTCTGGCAGGCCCTCCAAGACATTGCGGAGGACCAGGTCCCGTGGACAAGATAGCTAACAAATTGCAAGAAGGCTGGCAGAAAATTAACAAATATTTCAGTGATTTTTAAAATTAATTTCATTTATGTTGATTAATAATGTTGTTTACTTTTATGTCCGTATGTTTTTATATTTAATTATATATGTTGTTAATATAAAATGTGGTTATATCATTTCCCGGATATACCCAATAAGTGTTGACCAAAAAATGTCCAGATTTCAGTTCAAAATCATTTTATTTATCAGTATCAAGTTAACCTTATCTTAATTGTGTCAGAAATGACACCGATTCATACTAAAACATTGATGACATAATGAATATAATCAAATTTAGAGCAGTTACAAACATATTACTTTCAATAAGAGTACATTTGGGTAACGATACATAAGCTAAACGACATAATAACGGGAGGGGCGCGGGCTCCGTATAGAACTTGAAACTAGGACGTAATGAATTGAATACGAAATTACACCGCACACACACAAACAAACCTACTCTATTCCTACTATTGTCTCTGTGACCCATTTCCGACGAAGCAATTTTATACATCGCCAACAAAATAGCATAAATAAAAGAAATATGAAGAGAAACAGTATCAAAAGAAGCGTTCAAAAACATTTCTGTAAAATACGATTAAGGCTTAAAAATCGATTACGCTACTCCATCAGTACGAGTGAGCGTAGCTACTCAATAAAAACGTATATAGACGATGTTAATACCCGCCAACTTAAAGACAGAGGGCGCGTCGGTGCGACCGGCATTTGAATATGAAAACTCTAAGAAAATTCTTGATATTACTCTTGAAATAGATATGCTAATTAAAGTACTTACACCAGTTAATGCTATTAAATTTGTTACTTTTCATTTTGATATACATCCAACGTTAGATCAACTCGGTTGAATACCTAGATCTTTAGAAGCTGACACAAATATTAAAGAGACAGATGTGAAAATCGATGATTTAGAGGTAAAACTTACAGAATTTGCTTTTCTCGGCATGGCTGTAGTTAGAAGCGGCGAGGATCGCGGTTAGCAAGTAAAGCAACGCGCGCGCCCTCATGGCGGGCGGCGCGGGCTGCTAGGGGCCCGGCGCGGCGCGGACTGAACACCAGGGGGTATCGACCCGCCGCCGACACCGCGCATGCCTGAAACACCCACGCCGTGGGGTTGCTATAATGGAAAATTGTTAGGAAAACGCATTTGTGGTATTATATTGCCTAAAAGACGGCAAAAATTGGTTTAGAATGCGTTAAACATCCATCGACCAGATGGTCAGATGACAAAAAGAAAGAAGATGATGTTTGGTTCGGAATAAAAAAATAATTTCGATATTAATGCTTGACACATGACTAGCCTGACTTGAATGAGATTTAAAGTAATTAATGATCAATTATCATCATTTCAGCAATAACACTACTACTGCTGGGCAATATAATATAATATAATAAAACTATTCACCTCTTCAAAACTTATAAATTTTTGTAAAAAAATTAAAAAGGACATAAATTAGATTCTTGGCATAAATTAGGTCTTCGTGTAATGATTATTAATGCATCTAAAACTGATATAATTATATATTGACTAGTATTAAGTATTCATGCAACCGGGAAGACGCTAAGATGTATAAATATTTCTATATAACATATTAAATCCTATCTTAATCCATTGAGAAGTGTAAATTTTAAGAATAGAAAATTTTTAGATAATTGTTATATTTTTGGGGAATTTTGCAAAATAATATTGGCAACACCGTACAGCGTTGGGGACGTGGGAACATGTTGTATGTGTTGTACAAAACTATGACTCATTCGTTCAGAGAATGATTGAATGAAACTCTTAAACTGATATGAGAGCCCGCTCTACATCAAAAACGCCTGTAACTCTACAATTAATTATCCATATTTCATTACTTAAAATCAAATACTGCAAGCGAAGAAACATAAAAAAGAAAAACATAAGACATTCTTTTTCATATCGTTTAGTGTAAAATAATTAAGTATCATCTCATCTCAGCGTTTCTTCGGCCGTGTCTTAACATGTTTGCAGGCATGAGCTCTTTAAAATGTGTTTTTAATCGGTGACCTACGGCACAGGGTCGCATAGTGAAAAAGTAACAGACCTATGTTAAGTTCCTTCTAAATTATTTCAGCCATGTAATATAAAAAATGCCTAAATATAATTTTGCGGTGCTTAAGGCACAATAGTGCATGTTCACCGAGGGAAAAAAGTGAGCGATTACTAACGCGGTCATAGTTTAAGCATTAGGAATCGCACTTTCTACCGATTGATACATAGTGCTTTATACTACACATACTAGGAAAATTAGACATGTTTATGTGAAATACATATTTGAAAATGTTTGTTAGTGAAATTGGTCACTAGTATTAATGCATGAAGAAAGTGTATGTCAATACGCTAGTTTCCAGGGTCAAAAGACTAACATTACAATTAGTCCATCATTTAAATAAGTGACGTATTTTTTCTTTTGTCAATTGAGTGATAAATTATAAAGATATAAAGCATCAAAGTTTAGGGGGCTCGTGACGTCACATATTGCGAAAAAGTGTAGCACACTTTGACGTCACACGGAACTTTATCGCGCCATATCTTTACCATTCTTTGTTTAATTTTCAAAAGAAAAAATACGTGTCCAATATTTTTTGATTATATAATTATATTTTTTTATCGTTAAAATATAAATAGAATAGAGTGTTCATTTCTCAAATCAGGAACACGTGGAATTAAGTAGATACTTAAAAATATTAGGTACTTTAATTTACCAAAAAATTAAGGTTAAGTACGGATCGAGGAATCGGTAAGAAATCTTGGCCTTGTTAATGATCCTACATTTAGCTGGAAGCACCAAATTACTGGAGTTAGCCGCAAGGTCACTTATTTTTTACAGTATTTAAATAGATTGAGAAATTTCTTACCAACTAAGATCAAAATTACATTGATTCTTCTTGTCTTACCTAATTGATTATGTGGATGTGTGATCTTAATGAGGATCTTTTCAATAAGCTGGACCGTCTTATCAATTATTGAATTCGAATCATTTTCTGCTTACGCATCGTCAGCGCAGACAACAGAGACTGCTTATATTCTTAAAAATCCTTCATATCCTGAGTATTTAAAAAGTAAATTTATATATTTATTACGACCGTGAGCTTCGTTCCAGGCAATCACTCACTTTATTCATTCCCCTTTACCGGACAGAATTTATGTCAAACTCATTCACTCTTCAAGTTTCCCGATTCTAAAATGCCTTACTCGAGGATATTAAAAGGATCACGAACAGGCTTTACTTTAAGAAAAAGGTTTACTCCTGTTTTTTAAATATGGCTTTTACTTTCGTATTTAGCCAGGAACAAGTAAAAAAAGAATATACAAGAAAGTCGTTAAGTTAAGAAAGCCTAAAGTCAAGTCAGTAATTAAGTCAAGTAAAGTCGAGTCAGAAGTATTATTTTAAGTGAAGGGGTAGAAAAACTGCACTTAGCGATTTCCAGGAGCTTTTGGCAACAAGCAAGAAAATCACATAAATCGGACATTGTATCACTTTCCAACACTCACGATATTATTATGCTCACACACTCAAAAAAACACAAATTTTTGGAAAATAAAATACAGCGCCCATACTGCTCTTCACAACTTCCCAAAATGTCCCAGGTTCACTCATATCTTTCTAATAATTTTGTACAGCAAAATTAAATGTCATATTCATATATATATTTTTTTATATTATGTGTAGTATTCGTGTGTAGTTTATTTATTAGTATTGATATTCACAAATTAAGTTGTTGCTATTTATCAATTGAAAGCCTATCGCGTTGATATGATTTCTGTTTTTCCTATAGGTTGACTGGTAGAGAATGTTTTAGCATTAAGTCCACCCACCATTTTAGGTAATAAAGTTTAAAATAAATTATTAAAAAATAAATAAAGAAAATCAACAATTGATAAGTAAATTTAACTCGGAACAGAGACTATCTATAACGCTAATCTGAAATTAAAAAGTAAACATGCAAAGGATTTTTTTAGTAATGGGTTATACGGTCATGGATACAAGTCCTTTAAAGCCCTTCTTAACTTTTCTATCTTGGTCAAGTCCTAGTAAAGTTTAAGTCGAGTCGGTAGTCAAGTCTAGTCAGAAGAATCAGGTTAAGTGGTAGGAAAACTGCAAAAATTTTGGAAAATAAAATACAGCGCCGAAACTGTTCTCAGTTTCCCGTCAAAATTCTCAACATGCGAAGGAATTGAGCATTCAGTGTCATTTTGTTTGAAATTAGTTTTTTTTTAAATTCTGGCATTCATTTTGAGATTTTTTTCTGTAAATGTCAAAAGTGACAAAAAAATAACAAACAGCAGAGGCCTTACTATCACCTTTAAAAGCAGGGCAGAAACGAGTGAGTAAACGAAATGGTGCAATACACGGTGTAAGGCGGCATCTCTCTTGCTCACTCGTTTCTGTCCTGCTATTAGAAATGATAGTAAGGCCACAGGTCAGTAATGGATTTCCATATAACTTTTCCGCCCGCATTTTCCGGCGGGAAGAATGACTTACTTTCTACCCCGTCCTTGAGGTATGCGTGTATTTTCCGAGCAGTGTAGTATAAAAACATTTAAAAAATGTTTTATGAGGGATTCTGCGTGAAGATAATAGCTGACGCAGGGCAGATGGAAGTATTTATCTGTTCTATGACGATGAGAAAGATGCTCAAGAGGGATCACGACCTTCAGAAATGCATCAAGATGAAGTTTAGATTCAGTACTATTTGTTTAATCGCCTCCTGCCCTGTACGTTACCCTACTTGGAAATGCTATTGCAAGTGGAATCAGAAATTTGTCGGATAGGGATCGTCGTGAAAAGACTTAAAGATCAATAGTTCGCTTTTAGTGTCTGTGAACATCACCAATGAAAAAATCCTCTTGTGGCATAGATATCGTCTTCAGGCTATGGAAATCGTTAACCATCCCATCATAATCGTCATTCAGGCATTTTCCCTCTAATGAAAAACTTGCCGAAAAATGATCAAAACATGAATAAAACACAAAAAAATGCAATAGGTAATACGAGATAAGAAATTAGTTCTATCCTAAAGTCGGTGTCAGTCTCGAACCAAGGAATAATGAGGTCTGCCGACCGCCGCCGACTCCTCAAGTTGACGCCAGAAGCCTACCCTAGACTCGCCACTCCTTACTCCGCCCCCCTCACTCCCTTCCACACCCGCTGACACCTGGGCGACACTCCCGCGCACTTAAAACAAGGACCACTCGACTTGAGGACACTTATTGTGAACGTATCTTTTGAGTTTTCGGTGCAAAATTCAAAGCAAGATTAGGCTGAATTGATAGCCGGGTGTTGGTGCTAAGCCCTGTTATATTAATTGAAGACATTTATAGCCTGAGTTTATAGCCATTTTGACTCGAAAAAACATTAAGAACGCTAACGCAATCAAGAAGAATTAGAAACAACTTCCTGTGAAATATCACAAGTTAGTAAGTATACTTAGAACTAATTTAAAAAATGAATCATGCATTGAATCGAGAACATTATTTGAATGTAAGACCTCAAAGAATACGCGTGTCAAGCGACGGCGAGACGCGACCGCTATTGGATTGCCGCATTTAGTGACATTTTCTATCTCGAACTCCTCCGTGCTTTGAAAGGCACGTTAAGCCGTTGGTCCCGGTTGCTATCGATAGATGGCATTCATGAGGCTGTGTCAGATGCCTCTAGGCAACCTCAAAAATTCTGACAGTGTTGGCCACTAACACACCTCTGGTCATGTTCTTGTTGGTCTCGTTTCCCTGTTAAAAGGTTTACGGAGGTCAGACGGCAGTCGCTCCATTGTAATAACCAGTGCCTTACAGCGTGCTCTAGGCTCCGAAGCGACGATGCAACTTGGAATAAACGCCCTAGCGTTTCTCATCCTATGAGGAAGATTAGAATGTAAATTCTTGAAAATAAATGTATTTCAATTCAAGTTGAGGTAAATTTAAGATTAGCAGTGGGAAAAAGGTTAAAACACTTTTAACAAATTCTCCAAATATAGAGACGCATGCGCAACAAAGAAAGGTAATGTTCGAATCCAACGAAAATCACTTATACATCTTAAAACGTTCTACCAAAAAAAAATCAATCTCATTTCTCAAATGCACAAAAATGAGTCGATACGTCCGCCCATCGATCGATTAATTGGTAAATCAATCAAGATAACACAAAAAAAAATGTGTGAAGATAAAAAAGTGCTCAGGCCAGGATCAGCAGAGGTCTCGAATACCATCTACCCGCGAAAATGAGGCTGCCATCAGGTACCCCAGACCACCGCTGATATTACCTAATTGCCGAAATTTCCAAATGTTTCTACGTATCTTACTCATACGTGCGTTATCACCTTATCAACGATAATTTGCAGGTAGCAATGCCAGACTGATAATGACGTTTCGTTTAATTGCTATCGGCTAATCACAGTGACGATTCTAGCTAGTCCTATCATGTAGGTATGTAGAGTGGGATACATTAAAAGTTGTAACGCCTAACATGCAAGTCTCTTACACGTATTTGGTTTAATTTAACTTTGCCCACTGTACTCTACCAATGTTCTTGTACCCAGATCAGGAATAAAACCAAAGGTACGCTTTTGTACAAAGGTCGGCTCTAGCACCTCACTCTCAAGTATCATCTATTTCCGTCGCCTAACAGACAAACTTGCATTGTTCCAATCCTATCTGAAAGTTTTTCAAGGTTCGACAAAGCGCACGTGACGTGACGCTCCTGGTGTTACGGGCGTCCATGTGTTGCGATGACTACTTACCATCAGGCCGTATGCCTTTTTGCTTTCTTAATTGGTTATAAAAGGTAGTGAAATTACTGAGTTCAGTGACGAAACATCTAAGGCCATGAATTGGCAGCGCTCAAGTGACACTTTCTTGGTATCAGCATAAATTTGTATACAGTGACCTTTTTCTTCAAAAAAGAGGGGAGTGAAATTAAAATTATTAGACAAACGACAATGTAGTTTACCCAGCAGATACAATACATCGGAATGCAATTAGTGATGGCAGGTTAGCTTAGAGCTAATTACAAACACATGTTGTGCGGTGTGGTGGTCGCGCGGCATGCGATTATGGTCTTATAGACATACATACATCATACATACATACTTACATCAGGGGAGCAATATTGGGCCCCTTGAATTTGTCATAATGATCAATGACTTACCCAAGGTCGTTATGCATTCGGACTGCCTTCTCTTTGCTGACGATCTTAAGTTGTCTATCAATGTTAATACGGATGTAGACTGCGATCATTTGCAGGAGGATATTAACAGAATTGTATTATGGGCCCAGGAAAGCAAACTTGAATTTAATACGTCCAAGTGTGTAACAATTACCTTTACAAAGAAACGTAGACCTATAGAACACGAATATGGAGTGCAGGATGTGGCCATGAGGAAAGTAAAAGAGGTAAAAGACCTGGGTGTTAAATTCGCAAGTGATCTATCGTTTAAAGACCATATTACCACAATTGCAAAGAAAGCATACAGAAACTTGGGATTGGTATTGCGCAGAGTACAAGGCTTCACAAATACTAAAGCCATTATAACCTTGTACAATGCGTTAGTGCGGAGTCAGCTTGAATTCAATTCGGTAATTTGGGCTCCTCATGAATCCAAGTATGATCTCATGTTGGAGAGAATACAAAATAAATTTGCTAGATACCTCTACATGAGACTATACGGAGTTTATCCTTTTTATCCTCTGAGGTATCCTACCTTATTCGTATTGGGTATGGTAGGATACATGGAATTGAGTGTGCGCCAACATCTCACACTAGCTCTGTACGTATTTAACTTGTTACGAGGAAGAACTCACAATCCGAATTGTCTCAGCTTGGCGTCACTGTGGGTTCCGAACGGTTACGTAGGACTCCGGCGTCGTCGGCCGCCACTGTTGGTACGCCGCTCGCCCGCACCGAGCTGCAGCGCAATGCACCTCTGACGCGAGCACTGCGTCTTCTTAATATAGTAGCTGAGAGAATCGATATATTCTCTTGTTCTCTGAATGAGTTCACAATAACGTCTTTAAATGTTATATGTTATACGTAGATAGATAATTATGGAACTTCTATCCTATCGCATTAGACGTTGTTTCTGTAATGATAGGTTAAGCTTTTTTGATAAATAAATAAAAATTAAAATTAAAATACATACTATAATAGAAGCTCTGTTCCGTCTACAAGATTACTTCCTGGCAGAAATGTTGTCAGGTAAGAGGTTAATAGAATAAAGAATCTTAGACTTATTTTGTTGGAAGTCAAGTGTGCTGGAGAAACATACGGGCGCTGTTGAAGGTGTCACTAATGCGCTGCTAAATCGTGCCTAAGCTGCCAAGAACGTTTCACAGTGTCAAAAAAAATCACTCTCTCACTCTTTGTACCGGACAATAAATGCAACACTACTGTTTTATGACATAAATAGGTATCTAAGCAATATCTTCTTACAAAGTTCTATCAAGTTGCTCATGAAGGAGGAGAAAATAAGACCTTTTTTCAGCACTGACAGCAGACTCTGGGATACGAAGCTATTTATGCGACAGGGAAAAGCTTATGAACCTATCCATACATTAATTAATATTATAAATGCGAAAGTCTGTCTGTCTTTCTGTCTGTCTGTTTGTTACGCTTTCACGGCCAAACCGCTGAACGGATTTTGATGAAATTTGGTATGAATATAGTTGAAGACCCGGGGTCAAACATATGCTACTTTTTGACGCAGGCGGAGCTGCGGGAAACGGCTAATATTATATAAATAAATCAGCCCGAAAATACATATTCATCACATTTATTATTTTTGCAGGTAGGTGGGCTGTCGTACCTATCTGGCCTGTTTTTTTGGTTTTTTTAGTTTTTTAATCTATACTAATATTATAAAGCTGAAGAGTTTGTTTGTTTGTTTGAACGCACTAATCTCAGGAACTACTGGTTCGAATTGTTTTTTTTTTTTTTGTGTTGGATAGATCATTTATCGAGGAAGGCTTTAGGCTATATAACATCACGTTGCGACTAATAAGAGCGAAAAAACAGTCGAAAATGTGGAAAAAACGGGGAAAATTATTGATCTTTGAGGGCTTCCGTTGCGTGCGCTGCGAAAACCGTTCGAGATACCCAGAAAATATGTATGAAAGAATTATTCCTCTTTAAATTATCTAAAAAAATGTCCGCGACAGTATATGTCTATCTTTTAAGATTAAATCACAATAACCGTTTTTATGATAATCAAATTTGGTCGAAATTAATGCATTATTACAAATTATTTGTCAGAGTTGTATCAACATAATAATATTAATCTTTATCCAAATAAATGTGTTATTGATTAAGAGTATTTAACTGTGAACAAAATTGTCTTTGACATCACCTTATTTCAATAAACATCTTATAAGATAATACAATTTTCAAATAAATCTGAAACAAAATTCACACGCGCCGCATGATGAGCGCTCGCCCATGATTCCCAAAATAACTATTCCACGCGGACGAAGTCGCGGGCACAGCTAGTTTTTAATAATTGTGTATACTAACCCTAGGATTTAAGATTTCAATTGTTACTAACACTATGGACGTATGTCTGAAATAAAGATTTATTTATTTATAATGTTGATGTATTCAGTCTAGTGTTATCTAGTGAACAAACATTCCTCGTTCAAGCTTTCGTGTCACACTTATTAGTTAATAATACTAACATTCATAAAAATACACAATCCATACTAATATTATAAATGCGAAAGTCTGTCTGTCTCTCTGTCCGTCTGTCTGTTAGCTTTCACGGTAAACCAAACCGCTTAACGGATTTTGATAAAATTTGGTATGGATATAGTTAAAGACCCAGGGTAAAACATAGGCTACTTTCGACGCAGACGGAGCTGCGGGAAACAGCTAGTAATTTATAAAAGAAAACGTTTTCAAAGTCGTTACAAAGTCTCATAAACAGGTCATTAATAATTCTTCATTAACAAAATTAAAAAGGTGATCGACAAAACAAATTACTTGCCTAATTGATGAAATTACTAACACAATACTTGTACATTAGTTAAAGATCCAACAATGTTATCAAGTTACTCTATTTATAGTAACATGTAAATTACTGTGCTGCAGTGATTTTTCCGCGTCACAAATAGGGCTTAAATTGAATTAGTAGCAGTCCGCGTGCATCCCCGTGTAGACGCCATAACCACAACTGCAGGGAGTCAAATTGTGATTTTTTATTAGCTAACTGATCTTGTCTACAGTTGAGTTGAGAGACTTTTTGATTTTGGATAGAGTACATCTGCTCCCAAACTGAAATTGACGTGCAAAAGTGTTCCATCAAAACTCGATATTAAAATCAGTGCTAATGCATGGACGAAGTTGCATGTTCTTCTAGATACAATTCTTGTTAAAAATACCGAAAACGGATTCTAAGTGTTCGAAGTCACGGTCGTTCTCGAGTTGCACTGCACATATTTGTTATCGTCATCGGGTGCGCGGGCGCCGCTTTCCAACCAGTGCGAGTGCCGATCGTGCGCGATATGAACGCGTTTGCCCAGACCTCGCCGCGCCACACGCACTTCATTGAAATCATCGAACCAGAACCAGAACAGTGCTCCGGACCCCTCCCCCCAGAAGGCAACGTCAAAATACAGAACTACAGACTCCTAAACGAAAACCTACGAGCGTACACGCCGACAGGAGACGTCCACACTTCTCCGGAAAAGGGGAAACTCGTTTCAAGGTTCGACATTTGCACCACGATATCACCTCCGCGCGCCAAAATCTTAGAGCTCCTAAGGCCCGAGGATCCCGGACGAGATGCCCTGGAAGCCATCATCAAGCCAGCGCCTCGCAGAGGTCTCACTAGACCTCTGGACGAAGACACACGGCGTTTTCTCCAAAGAGCTTTACTCTCACCTAGTCCACAGAATCTCTCAATGAATCCTACTCCCGAACCTCAAATAGAAACTGTATCTGAAAGACATAGTGATGAAGAATGTGAAGTGACTAAAACAGAGGAAGTTAGTGTAGTGAATAGGAAATCTGGTGCAGAAAGGTCTTTAGCGGAGGAATTGAGAGAAGCGGAAGAAGACGAAAAATCAGGAAGGAATATAAGGAGAGAGATACTTCGAGAGTATAGGAAAAGGGGGGTTAAGGAAGCGTTTGAGCGGGAGCGAATGGGAAAATTAGCATTATCGGTGGAAGAAGATGAAGATTGGCAGGACAATGGGTTGTCAGCAGCTGCGAGGCGTCTGGACGCTCTTCTGGCGGAGTCCAGAGATCTGCACGAGGAGTTGGCTGGTATCCAGGAGGACATCCAGGTGCTGGCTCGGCGCGTGGCCCGCCGCGACTCATGAGCGTTGGTACCGTTGCTCGGACACCCAAAACGCACGCTATGCCACTTGCTTTGCTTCACTTAGTTCAATTACTTCACCTAATAAATTGTAGTACATAGTCGACAAATCCACAAGTGGATAAAATTTTTGTCTGAACTGCAAGTACCTATTTTAGAAATTACAATTTTAACATTGAAAGCTTTACATTAGTTATACATAATTTGCGAAGTAAACTACGAAGTAAACCACTCAGTGGCTTTGTTGACATACACAGTTCGTCTGAATCGTTTTTACACTTGATTCTTAAAAGAGTCTGAAATCGATCTTAGCTACAATACAATCCAACTTACTTTCAAAGCCCAGGATACGTTTTAATCATGGTCCTAGAATTTTTTTAATACATTAACTTCTCTTCTTCATCCGTGCGTGATTCTCGGTAACATCCTCAGTTTACTTAGACTTCAAACACCAGAATACGCTTCAATTTATGGTCCTACTATATTAGTAAAATCAACTTCTTTCTTACTAAAATAATTTATTGATTTTATTTATCGTGTCATTGTTATGAATTCAACTCTAACGTGTTATCGTCCGGCAACATTATCTTCAATGAGTCACCTTTTGTCCTGGTCCTTTTTACTTTCTTTCTTTGCTATTTTTTACTTTCGCTTTTAGTCTAGCATTTTTAAGAATAAGTCGTCAGAAAAGTATTAGATTTACATCTCGTATATAAATATTTACATTCATATCTTTTCTCGTCTTTTCATCTTTTTTCATTTACTCTTCCACTAAATTTTGTAAAATTGCTACATTTGCTTAAGATATAATCGTCAGTAGTAAAAAAATCTAAATCAAGATCTTCGCACACTTTAGTTTGACCTTAACCAAATGTCACATAATTATGAATTTTATTAGTTTCATAACATTTCTAAATCAATGCCAAATGTTAACAGTGTGCGTACATACTGACCCGAATGTAACTTGACAACTTCATAAAATCAATTTCAGTGAAATTTAAAGTAACTTTGTATCGAAGAAATGATTACTTTGATTTTTTCTAACTTTATAATTTTACTTTGTCTCATACCGTCATCATTATAATCCGTCAAATTTCGACAATTCTTAATAATTTTAATAGAATATAGCATCTATTTCTCATCTCAGCGCCTTCCCGGTTGCGGCGTCAGCTGTCCGCTCGACAATACCTAAATTTTGGACAAATCCGAGTTCTTATCAAATATCGCATAACGTACCTATACGGAAAACGTATTTGACAAGTTTTGTAACTGCTAATTAAATAAAACCTGTAGACTAAACCTAGTTATTATTTTGAATAGTAAAAAAAATATATCAACATTCGCTGTATAATTAGCTTACTTTCACTATAGTCTTTCCTATTAGTTTTTGCACTGCTTACGGCAATACTTGGACGCGTGGTGTCTAATTTTGCATAGATATCTTACTGTGATAGATATATGACAAATATTCATTTGATTTAATCAAATTAATGAGGCAGCCTCTGCCTCTGTGGTCCAGTAGTTAAGGTACACCTTAAGGCCTACAGGCCTTGAACCCTGAGGTCGTGGGTTCTTCGTTAGGTGTACTTGAAATACCTCCATATTTTATGTAGTTTCATTTCATCTACTTCATACATCGCTAGGACTTACTAGTTACAGTGAATGAATGAATGAACACTTAATTGCACCATTTACAAATATGATAAAAACTTGAATCGAATTATAACAAAATGAGTACAAAGTCGCACTTGTTGTTCATTGGAAATAAGTCTCTTCCAGCTAGCTACCTTTAGGGTAGAAAGGAGCTGAGATATGTGTAGTTTTGGTGCGACAAATCAAAACTCTTTCCAAATTTCGCACATCTATTAAATTGTAAGTCTATGTCATTCACTCCACTGCACCACTGTTGCGTTGCGGTTAACTTGACGATCTAGTTTTGAGCACGCTATGTCTATCGTCGCTTCATTAAATATGTAATGGGAATTAGTTTTAATAATGACAAAATTAGATCGATTGTGTTTCAACGTTTGATAATATAATAGGTGTCAAATGTATGCGAAGGCGTCTTTTTTTCGAGCTGCCGTTAATCAACTCTGGTTTAACACGTATAGTGTTATGAACTTAACTTGTTATGGCCTGTCTGCTCTTGTCTCGTATAAAGGCTTGAATTTTATAAGTTTCATTGGTAATTCTGTTCAGGTGATAAATTACAATAGAATTGTGTTAAAAGTCGTTGTTCCAAATAACGTATATAACGTATATATATCTATCTGAAATACAATTAAAACTTTTACCAAAAGCCATACTGTTTAAAAATGTAGAGTCAGTTATGTTCTGACCGTAAAGAAGGAATTTAGCCTAATAAAAAAAAGTAATGTATTCTCCCGCCGAGGTTTTGAATCTTATTCCATAAAGATGTCTTTTGTTTTTTCGCAATGTGAAAACACATTTCTAGTTCGTTGTAAGCATGTTAATAATGTAAATACCTATTCAAGTCAAAGATGAGTTCAATTTTTTAATGAGCATAAGTTCATATTACCAGGTCAACTTACTATTTCGAGTATGAGATGGGAGTTTAGATCATAAGTTTCAGTTCAACTTGTAAATATATAAAAGTTCAATCAAGGTCAAATTATTAGTTCAAGTCGAGTGTGTTAAACCACTAGTTATATAAAGTTCAATGAGTTCAAGTGCAGTTTCAGTTCATACTAATAAATAATACAAAACCACCAACCAACCAACCTACAACCCGAGAAAGTTCACTATTATCCACATACCAATGACACGTACTAGCAACGAACCCCGATCAACTCATCAATCAATATGACAACGAATGAAGAAAAAATACTACAATAGGAATTAATAATGGCACAACCACCAACGTGCTAACTGTTTTTAGCTAAACTATTTTATCTTCAAAGTACCTAGTGTGCTGTTTCTCGGATACGGATAAGAAAGGCAATTTATCTCTGTTTCTTTACACAATATCTACCAACAGTGCTGAAGAATGGCCCCTATTTATCACTAAACCGTTGAGATAATGTAGAACTATCGATACTGACGACCTGGTTAAGGTGGCAGGGCGAAACCGGATGCTCACTGCGTTGATGTCATGAGAATATTTGTACATTTCAGTTGTACTAGGGAAAGAGCTGTAAGCAATATTATTCCTACACATCCTTTTCTAGAGTCAAACTTCGTTCGATTTGACGCATTTATGTAACTTTTTCGAAAAATAAGCGCACTCAACTTGCTCATGGTAGAGCAGAGCAACCATTACCTCTATGGGTCGCTCAATTTTTATTTAGGTGCATTGAAAAAAGACTTCAACAAAAAATTCAGTGTAACAAATACGTAATAGAAGCTAGCCGCTATACATAATTTCCAAAAAAACCTTGGTTGCGCGCCCATGGGTGCAGAAATAAAAATTTGTCTTGAGGTCGCTGCCATCGGATCGCGATGTGTAGGACATTATCATTAGTGATAGTTAAAATCATGTTAAAACATAAACTTACAGGATTAGGCCACACGTATGATAGTAGATTATGATACAGGGGTGCGAAGTTGGTCATTATTTACTACGCGGTATTTAGGCATGAGCCAAAGGCGAATGGCGAAAGTCGAACCCTTGTAACATAATTTACTAATTCGCACTTAATCCTGTAATTTTGTGGTTTTAATATGTAGTGTTTTAGTTTAAAAATTAATCGGTGATAGTAACATTATAGCACATTCAGTCAAACATTCCTTTTTTCAGGCCCAATCAGCACGCGCCGGTCGCTGCGCCGAGGCTGCGCGCGCGCTTTCCGACGAGTCGCGAGCGCTCCGCTATCTAGACGACATCGTAGCGCTTCTCAAAGGAAACGTCAAGGAAGTCCTGCGCACCAGAGCGTGGCCTTTCGCGATCGGAAGACGGGAGCCTGGACGGAACTATGTTATATGATCTCAGGTTAGTCAGACCTTATTTAAAAGCAAAATTATCGTCAGCCGAGACGGAACAATGTCCTATGATCTTAGACGAGTGAAGTCAACGTAGCCCTGCACACCAGAGCGTGGCCTTTCGCGATCGAAAGACGGGAGCCTAAACGGAACTATGTTAAATGATCGCAAGTTAGTCAGATCTTCAATTAGCTGCACACTACTACTACTTGTCGTCTGACAGGGCTGTTTAGGTGGTTTGTTTCTGGGCTGATGTAATAAAATACCAACTGTAACATTTATATTCACGGCACTCCGGTGTCGTTCTTGCATGTCAGTGATGACTAAACATGTGATACCTGCATTGTACCTTTTATATCTAAGATCTTATTTGTTAATTTAAATATGTTATAAATATGTTTTAATATGTTATTTGTTATTTTAAATAGTTGAATTTAATGAATAACAATCGCGAAAACATAACAAATCATTATCTTATTTGTGTCTATTTACCATGTTTATTGCAAATAAAGTTTCATTCATTCATTCATTCATACCATCGACATGCAAAGACGAAGAATTAGCTAAATAATTATCATCTAGAAGATATTGTGTAATTTCTCAAAAGAGGCCCCAATGCAGCCCTGCACAACTTGCCCTATATGATTGTGAGGCGGACGGGAGCCCCTGGAACTATGTCATATGACTTTGCTATATCTTCTTCGATATATCTTCATTGACAGAGACTAATTGGTCCCATTTATCGTGGTCGAATGCTCGACATCTTCTATTCTTTTTATATATTACTAGCTGTTTCCCGCAGTTCCACTTGCGGTATATAGCCTATGTTACTCAGGGTGAAAGTAGCTTTCCAATGGTGAAAGAATTTTTGAAATCGGCACAGTAGTTTTTTAGTTTATTCATTACAAACATACACACAAAAATACAAATCTCTCCTCTTTATAATATTAGTGTAGATATGTTTATAAGTGCCTAACTAAGAAAGTAATATTAATAGGGGCATAATAATGATTAAAATTTTTTATAGAACTTAAAATAAAATCGTCATTCACTAAACATTATTAGATTTTAGACTGATTTTTGAGCAAGATGTATGACATTGGAGCGATTTATTCTCAAGCCGTAAATTACCTAAGAGTAAATAGGTAAACTACAGAAATAAATGTTGTATACAGCAGCCTCAGCAAACTTTTGAGAAGACGCAATAAATCCGAAAGAGTAACGAAACCTATATATCGTAGAAGCCGCGCTTTATTTTCCTTGCCTTGCTTTAATTCACATTGGTAGAACTGTTAGCATGGCAAAGGGCAAGTCCAGAGAATGTGGGATCAGTCATCGCTTATATAATTGCATCATCATTTTAGCCGCAGTCCATTGCTGGACAAACTGGACATAGGTCTTATCTAATGATTTCTAAAATTACCGGTTGGAAGTGGCCTGCATCCAGCGTTTATAAAATGTGTCAAGGACACAAAGGAAAATATGCAAATAGGCCTACACTATTAATTCTAAAAGGTCATAGATGTAGTATTCTGTAAGTACTAGGTATTTTAATAAATCTGAGGAGCTCGTATTTTGAATACAGAAATAACTAAATTAGATGATTCTTGAGAACGGTCAAACTCAATTTTTGCATAAGTACACATCACTGGCGGGCGAAATCTTACAACATTTCATTTAAAGAAATTACTCGTACCGAACTTAAATATGTTTTGTATCATTTTTTCACGTCGAATTGGTAAGAGAGAATGGGACTTAACATATTAAAGTTAAACTAGGCTTAACTAACGAGTGTTAATTTTTATGAATAAGGCTGTTAGACTCTACCAATGTGAACATTGTCTAAGAGCTGGGAAAGAACAGTTGCAGCTCCGTCGTGGCAACTGTTTGATGAGTGACGAGGCGTTAGTGAACACAGGAGATGGGAAAACTCATTAATAGATAGTTTTTGGTGCGTGTGAAACACCCTATAGAATTAACCACACTTTACTGCACAGAAAAAAATAATAACTAAAATGAAATAAATTTATTTGCGTGCTTAAACGGTAGAATATTTGTTATATTATAATCAAAATGAAACAGAAAGAGATTAGAGCAATTTTTATGCGATATGCAGCAATGAGTTTTCTGCCATGCAAATTATTTGGTGTATGTCATCATCATAAATTTGAGAGCTGGGCTCTTGACGGTGGAGCTCCTTCCATTCCTGTCGATGATTAGCGAGATTCTTTATTTTTTGATACGACACGAAGTTTACTTCCTCCTTTATTTCATGTAGATAATGTCTTGGTCTACCTGGACCCCTTCTACCATTTATCTTTTCTTTGATGATTTGGTGTACGGGCCCCTCAAAAACTGCGTGCTTTTTAGAATTCTGTGACGAGTAAGTAACATGCTCTAGTTAATTTTCTCTCTCATCTTAGCGCCATTCCAATTGCGTTCTTAGCTAGTCGCATCGGAGCCCAGCGTCCATTTACCTAGTTAAATAGTAAGAGATATATTTCATGTACATTTTGATATCAAATATTAGAAAGTAGCGACTTACATTTAAAAAATTTTGGTCCGCTTCTTTTATATTTACGTTTTTGTCGTAAGATTTATAGCATAGCACAGGCTTTTAACTACATAAGTCTTCAGAATACGTCATAGGAAATGATGGAGATAAGGGGTTTTCAAAACCTTTCCACTGTTCTTCAAGTGTTCTCCAAAGTTGGGACCCTTGAACGCGACCTTAAACAGACTCCTCTTTATCTCAAACTTAAAGAGCTCAGTTAAACATAAAATCTTACAATATTCACTTTCTTTCATGTCCATTTACTTATTCCACGTGTATATAAGTAGTTGTTGCAGGCTTGCTGAATAAATTATTAACATTTTTTTCGATGCAAACTATCGTAAGGAAGAACGTAGCAAACTCCAATAGCGCGATCATTATTCGGCCGTCTGCCTGACGTCTAGTCATGGTTCAGTATAAACAGGTCAAAGACAAAAAGACCCGCGGAAAAACGAGAAACCCTGAGAAACCCTATCTGTCGGAAACTGGCGAAGGCTGCCGACCGTGCAGTCGTCACGCGAGGTTAAATCAGTTTTACATTGGACTACGAGCATACGGAACCTCAGAAATTGTTATGTTGTTTTTATTAGCTCCTAGTTAATGATTAGCATAAACCAGAGTGGAATTATTACCAAGAATGTCAAAGACCTGAGGTAAATAGGTTGACTTGGGCTACGATGTGCAGCGGGCCAACCCGCAGGCTGCTCCGAGGAGAGCGGCCATGAGCCGGCGAGACCGCGCTGGGACAATGGACCATCAAGAAGCACATGGTCCCGGCAATACGCGGTAGGCGTTTTGACACCGTGTGGTTTTTGTGGGTCCAAGTCCCACATAACCACTAAGCTTCCCGTTCATGGCTGGGTGGTAGACGAAGGCCTTTTCCACACAAAAAAAAAAGAAAAAAAAGGCTACGTTGTGCAGTGAATCTGTTCAACGTGTGGAAGGACGTATAACGCCATTATACTAGATTTTCCCGAGGCTTCACACGCGTACTTAAATCCCACGGGAACTATAATTTTTCCCAGAATAAAAGTCCTTCTCAGTATACCTAACTATGATACGAAATGTCAGAAATATTAAGCGTGAAGAGGTAATAAACAAATAAACGAATATGCTTTCGCATTTATACCTTTAGTTAGAATAGGATTAGGATAATTATTGGTATATTAAATACCTTCACCAAAGGACTTTTTATGTCTCTACCTACTAATTCATTATAACAGATAATCTGTTACCTCAAAGGCCGGTTGACACGGATCCAGCGTTTATAAGGTGATAATGTCACGCACCCAACATAAACCTATTTAGAAATACAACACCATAAAAGTGACAGGTTGTTCGTTGTTAACTATCATAACTTTCAACTTGATGGATTCAGTCACAGCATAGAGTATATTTAGCAAAGAGCAATCTATGATTATATTCTTTGTTATTCTTCGTTCCAGTCAAAATGGCTATTCTTAAATTTATTTCGACCAGTACTTGGCCACTTTTACTGCTCAGCAGCTTGCCTATTCTAAAATAGTCAATGCCTAAGCATTGAGAAAGGAACGTTATTTGACGGTCTCTATGCTCTTTGCTCCTCTATTGTCATTAAGATAAATTCGTCTTTTTGTGTACCCTGTATTTTATCATTATGTTCTTTTCCATATGTAGTTTATGAAATACTCAACAGTATTCGTATTTTTCAGGCTCTGCTTGGAGTTTAGAGATGCAATGCAATACAAAACTTTTTTTACAAGAAAAAACCTTGCTAATAATTAATAATCTTAAAGACTTCTTTTCTTCTTTTCGAGTCAATATAATAAGTTCAAATCTTGATTAGCCTTTAGTGAGGCCTATTCAATAAGTTTTTGATTTCTCTCTATTCAATAAGCTTTTGATCGTCCACAGAACAGCAGCAAAAGCGAACGACGGTATACAATAATAAAATACTTGTATAAAATTTTAAAAAAGCTTTTATATAATAGGCTACTTGACTGTATTCATACTTGGTTAATATTGTTATACTAAACAAAATATACACTAAAAAGTAACCGATTCTGAAAACAACAACAAAATTGGTTGTTGTTTTCAGAATCGGTTTAATTTAATTATGGCCGTAATTCGATTTTAAAGTTTTCTCTAAAAGAAAAGTGGGAGCGTGGTGGGGACGTCTTGCTATCTCTTTTGTATGCACGAAACCGAGTGGCAGTGACGTCACAGCTCACACAGTGCATCCTTTTCTTGTTTTTTGACAGTTTCCCCTTCCACCGAATTTCAAAGGCTTCTTATTTATTTTTGAACGGATTACAAAAATTCTTCCATAATTCTGTTTCTGAAAATAAAAATTTTGATATGAAAGAAAAAATAAAAATTAGTAGAATACCCAATTCTTAGTTACTGAATCTTTTAGCTCAATTAAGGTCCGGTATAGATTTCTTATCAATACTATTGACTGGACCTAATTATTTGTATAAATTAGTTGTATGTCGCTTCAAAGTATATTAGTGTCTATACAAGATAGTTTGAAGTTCTCATACTTCTTACGACCAATTGATTTAATCAATATTAGCTCTCTGTCTATTTCCTCTTCATCTTCATGGCGCAATAAAATGTTCATTTATTCATTCTAGTGTTTTCCGGGTTGTGTCCTCAGCTGCTTCGGAGTTGAGGGTCCGCTTTCCTACTTTTACGTGTCTACTCGTTGGCAGAAAGTCTATTTTTGCGTACTCAAGCCAGCTCTATTTGGGCGCGCCTCTTATCCAGGCTCCTCTGTCGGTTCACAAGCAACTATCTTCATGAACATGCATGCCCGACTACCTCAACCTGCAATAAAATCCATCGAAAATTATCACAATGAACTCAAATTCGCTAATGAAGTGCGTAATGTCTGTCTGTTTACAGCCGCTCACCGCCAGAATTTCGCCACAAAGCCGCTAACGAGTAACAGGTTCATTATCAGAATTTGTTGATCGGATACTAAACAATTAAAATTATTTGTTAACCGGCTTCTAAAAAGGCGGATTTCTCTCTGACCCTCTCATTTATTCTTCAACAAATAATGTAGTACTTAGGTCTTGTCTTTTGTACAATTTTCTTTCGGACAATCGGGTAAAATCCCATTTTTTTTTCAATATTGGCGTGCGTTGGTACGAATATTTAATTTTAGTAACCTTACTTTTTGCAGCGTGTACCAACCACATCAAAAAATAGTTGTAATTTGACCGAACAAGACTGTATAGTATAATTAGGTTGATTGAATTGCCCATTGGAATCAATAAATTAAACTATTTTAATACGGTTTTTATCGCGTTTATTACTTATTTATTTACACCTGACGTTTCCAACACTTTACAGCGTTCATGGTCGCAGGCAGACTACGATTATGAACGCTGTAAAGTGTTTGAAACGTCAGGTGTAAGTAAATAAGTAATAAACGCGATAAAAACCGTATTAAAATAGTTTAATTTAATGAATAGCAATCGCGCAAGCATAAGAAATCATTGGAATCAAATTTAAAGTCAACTTAAAAAAAGCCTAAGTATTTATGTAGCATATTTTTATGTAGTTTATGTCATTATAAGTATTATTTTTGTTTAATATTTAATAAATAGAGTTCTGTTCTGGTTGCACAACTTCTACCATCTGTCTCTTTTAACTGTATTCCTGTAACGTCCCGGTTGACTAGAAGAGATCTCTTTATGGGATAAGTCCGCCGTTGTATTTATTTTTAGTTTTGTATTTACTGTAATGTATTTTTCTGTGCAATAAAATTATTACAAACAAACAAACAAATTTATGTCATAGGATCTGCCTTCGTCTTTATACGGAGTTTTATTCCCGCAGCTCCGCCTGCGTCAAAATGTAGCCTTTATTTGACCCCGGGTCTTCGACCGATATTCGTACCAAATTTCATTAAAAACCGTTTAGCGTTTTGGCCGTGAAAGCGTAACAGACACTCTTACTTCGTACTTATAATATTAGTAGTAGCAGTATCCAGGATTTTAAACCATCCATACTTATATATAGTATGGATGGTTTAAAATCCTGGATACTGCGATTACACACACAGACTCAAAAATAATGGTATGGCGACAAATATACGACGTGCAAATATTAACTTCCTCATATTTCTATTTAATCGATTCAGGTGTTACTTTGCGGGAGTTAAAGTTACAAGCACTTACCAAATTCGTGCTTCCGCCACCAGTTAGTTCATGCAAACTATTGTTGGCCGGCACCCACCCACTACTATTGGTCGCAACATGCCCGCCACCATTACTTTGCGCATAATAATTTGGTAAGTGCTTTTTTTTTATACAACTAAGTAGGCAAACAGGCGTACGGCCCACCTGATAGTAAGTGGTTACCGTAGCCTATGAACGCCTGCAACACCGAAGACGCCACGAGCGCGTTGCCGACCCTGAAGGAATTTTTTCACTCCCTTTTTGAAGGCTCCCATGTTATAGTCACATGCTTGTCATGTGCTTGTCCTCATATTTCGTCTGTGGTTAAAAATAAAGCAATGTGAATTTCATGTCTACGTAATAACATTACAAAGTATTACTAAATGATGTAGATAAATTATCAAGTATTACGTCAGAAGATAAGATGTGACATATTGTACATACAAGTCACATTGAACGAATTAATTGTTTGTTTGTTTCAGGGTGCAGATAGCGGATACTCGTGAGGACTATGAAAACTACACTCAATATACTAGTCTTATTTTATTTCGTCTTAAATAACTTTAGAATAAGGTAAACTTGAACTATTTTAATATGGTTTTTATCGCGTTTATTACTTACTAGCTGTGCTCGCTGCTTCGCCCGCGTGGAATTCCGTTTGTGTCACGGAAAATGTAGCCTATGTCACTGTCCAGGTCTCCAACTATCTCCACACAAAAAATCACATCAATCCGTTGCTCCGTTTTAACGTGAAAGAAGGACAAACAAACACACTTTCACATTTATAATATTAAGTATGATTTATGTATAGCTATCGCGAAAACATAAGAACATTATTTGGAATAAGTTTTTTGAATGATTCTAAGTAATATTCTTTTTGAAGTGAGATACTAATTATTGCCAAAGCGAAGAGCTGTCTGTAAATGGACCATACGATTGAGTAAACTGCACATTATTTGGTAAAACTTGTTAAAAATTAGGTCAATTACTGAAAATATTATCCTCAGAGAGGAGGCTTTAGTCCAACAATAGATTTTTTTTTTATAAAACTAAGTAGGCACACAGGCGTACGGCCCTCCTGATGGTAAGTGTTTACCGTAGTCTATGAACGCCTGCAACATCGTTGCCGTATTGCCGACCCTGAAGGAATTTTTTCACGCCCTTTTTGAAGGCTCTCATATTATATGAATCCTATTTTATGAAGCTTCATTTTGCAATATTAAATTTTTAGCTCACATAAAACACATATTGAATACACTTTAATGGAAAAGAAAATCTAAACTACGTAATACTATACTAAAACAAAAAAAAGAGAATAATAGTTACTGTTCATCGTCGTGCACGTGCGGCATGGTGCCAAAAATGCTGGCTGTGTTGCCCCGCTTCATTATTGTGTAACAATTGAGAAATTAGACTGATGTTACGTTATCACATTTCATAATTCTAATGTAAAAATACTTTTTAAGTTCCTATTTTATTTGTATCTTGTAGTAATGGATCGATACACCCTTAACTTTTGAGAGGCTTGCCCGGGGAAAATAATCCAACACGCTCTTTGGAAAATGAAAAGTTGGTGTAATGCTCTTTAATATATATTTTTTATTAATATCATAACAAAATCTAGATCTAAACCAATTCTCTGAAATTCTCAAAAAATCGACAAGGATATGTCTTGTAATCTGACAATTTTTGATTTTATTTTCTATCCAAAATTATGCATATATGTATGAGAAATAAAAAAGGCATGCAATACAATTACTGACTTTTATTGTATTGATACCTTCCATACACGCTACTTACTTTTTAAAACGAGTAATACGATCATAATCATAATCATAATCATTTATTCTTTTGTAAACATGTTGAATTCAAGATGGTACATTGAAAATATTACGCACATACATGTTTAGCCTACTAGGCATACAAAAGTGAAGTCAGTGGTGTCACACATCATCCAAACAAAATCATGCAAAACAATATAAAACCAGAAAATAAATGCGAGTTAATCTTACAAAAATTATATCAGCTGCCCTTTAAAGTCACAATCAACATTTTGTCAGAAAAGAATTCATGCAAGTGATAATAACATTTGGTTACCAACAACTCTTTCAGATGAGCTTTAAATTTATTTAGGGGTAATTCCTTCAAATTCCGAGGCAGCTTATTATACACTTTTGGTGCCATGCTAAAGATACTATTACTCATGAGCATTACGATGGAAGATGATTTCTTACTCATCTTACAAAAATATGTAGTCTCTATATATTATGTACTTATTTAAGTGGTAAGACTAACTTAATTATTTACTAGCTGTATCCCGCTGTCAAAAACTAGCCTATGTTTGAATCCGGGTCTTCAAACAATATTCATACCAAATTTAAAAATTTCATCAAAATCCGTTCAGCTGTTTGGCCGTAAATGGTAACAGACAGAGAGACATTCGCACTTACAATATTAAGTATGGATGATATAGTACGGTACGGATTTATTTTAATTGTGGTACCTAGTTATTTTAAATTAAATGAGTACTTCAAACATTTTTGCTTAAAATTTACTTGTGCCTAACAAGTAGACATATCCCAGTAATCCACGTATGTGTGTGACGGTAATTAATGTGTTTTTAAAGAGCTCCCGAATCTGAACGCTATTCCGGGATGTGCAAGTCATGCCTAAGTCCCGGACTAATGATGTGGCTTGAGTTTCTCAAACTTTAATTTAAAAAAATGTTTAACAAAAAATTTAATGTCATATTTTTATTGTGCCAAAATATATTGTACTACAATTTACTTAAGAAAATTTAATTTACAATGGCGGAGGCTTAGTATTAAAAAATACCCTGAAATACTACTTCGCCATTGTATTGATTGGGACCCAGCTACTTAATCCAGTACCTATTTTTATCTTATAAATATGGAGTGCAGTGTCTGCCACCTAAAATACAAAATTTTCACAAACCATTGTTACATTATGGATTTTAAGATGTTCACAACATGACAATGTGTTTTATACTTGTGTTTGTGTGTAACTTTATCTGCAAGAGTTAATAATGAGAATATCGACTTCGTTCGATGTAGAGTTGTTATTTTTATTAGATACTGTATATTTTATAACTATATATATATCTCTCGATGTAAAATTACATGAGAATATAAGTTACACATCTAACTTCGATGACCGTGGTTCAAAAACCCAATCAATCAAAGTTAAATACTTAATTTAATACAAAAAAAAATCTTATAAATTACCCGCGCCAGGAATCAAAATCATGACGACAACATGTCAGCCACTACACTGTCTACGTTCGATAAATGGACCGTATAATTTTGTTTACACAAAGTTATCAGCTGGTTGAAAAATGACCGGGCATCTTGGGGTCCGGTGCACAGCCGGGCCTCGCCCTGTCACCTACAGATTACCGGCTCTGAGCAGGGTTGGCACATCACTACTTTTTGTACGATAGACTGCTAAACTGACCGGGAGCCAGATCGCGGTAATATACGCGGTAAATGACGTTTACGTATTTCATAATAATAAATAACTCTTTATTGCACCAAATTGTAGAAAGTATATGAATATTATATTATAATGCGTTCAGGATGCTTCTGCGGCTACCCCGTTTCTGTAGTGCGTCAGGGATGTTTGCAGAAGCGCGAGTTGATTGTTTCTACGCAACAATGCGGAAACGGTGCGCGTCCCTGGTGCGCAGAGTGCGGGAGAGTGGCAATAGCATTCTGAAAATGATTGCAAACAGGATAGACTGCCTGTACGTTAACCATTGTTGCACTATATCAGGGGGGATAGTGCAGGAATGGCCTTTGTAAATTATTTCTATAGTTTTTATACTAATATAGTTTATAAGCACTACTAACAAAATGTGAGTCCTAGTTACTTGAAATAAATAAATTCATTCATTCATTCATTCATTATTATTATCTATGGTACAAAGGCGGCCCTATCGCTAGAGCATGATATGAAACAGGAAGTTAGGCGCAAATTAACAATTGGAAAAAGTGAAACATAAAAGCATAACGTACCTACGCAGCACATACAAAAATATACCAATGTAAATATATGTGGTGCACATATACGCATGCATTACAGAACGTAAATAAATATACATACTTATTTTTAAGCGTATCACAGTATAAATAAACAATTTAATGAGTGAAAATTACAACTATGGCGGGTAATATTCGAACAGCAGACAAAAAGATTCAAAAGATCATCAGCTTTCCATAACCCACTGCTGGGTATAAGTCTCTGTCCTGTGACATAGTACCAAAACAAACAACAAACGCAAAAGGTTTTGAGTATATAAAATAGGTGAAACGAATTATTTTTATTCGAATAAATATAAAATAAATCGATTTTTGTAAATACGTTTTAACGTCATTCGCAATTATTGGAATCGGCCTCCTGTTAACATTACCCTTCTTTTTAGCTTTTCCGTAATCGAGTTAAAATGAGAGCCATGATTAAGCGGAAATAATAACATAAACAGAGAAAATATGAGATGTCAGTCTTATAAAAAACCTTTACTTTGAAGCGTGAGTTGAACTGAGGATGCAATGCACATCATCATCATCTTAGCCACAAGACGGCCACTGCTGAACATAAGTCTCTCTCATGGATCTCCAATCTGTCCGATCTAAAGCACAATCCATCCAGTAATGCACATGCAAAACACTTACTGCGATAGCTCAGCGACATAAGAGATCTCCACTGTTCCCTGTTCAGCACAACCTCCTGCCAGTCGGCTCTTTGGAGGGCGTCCACGGCCGACTTGCAAAATACACTTGGACGCAAGGAATTCTTCTCTTAGTGGTCTTTCACAAAGACAGAGGTCTATTCTCGATTACCGCTCACGTATGACAATACTATTATCTATTTTGTGCT
This sequence comes from Euzophera pinguis, assembly GCA_947363495.1. Classification (NCBI taxonomy): domain Eukaryota; kingdom Metazoa; phylum Arthropoda; class Insecta; order Lepidoptera; family Pyralidae; genus Euzophera; species Euzophera pinguis. The sequence goes on along the minus strand of OX376156.1, from coordinate 1,005,985 downwards.
ACACGGTCACACGGCCAAGACACACGCCCCCTGGGGTGACAAAAAGTATTTATTTAACTGTGACAACCCTAACGAACATCCCCCCCATCCCGCACCCCGTTTTCAGGCATTAATCAGCGCGACACGAACCAAATTACTCAGTAAGATGCATGCGGCCCCATGATGAACTATTGTGGCAATCAATAACTGGTGTTATACCTGACTTGCAATATTGTGCGGTTGGACCCGGTTGTCTGAACAATGGAGACTGCTATCACAAATGTCTTTCGTCGTCCAAGCGTGTTTACCTAGTTGCGTCCTCGTATCAGCTTACGCTTTGGTGCTCAGAGTACGCTCGCCCTGGTTATAGATTTGGCGGCACTGGGGCCCAATTCTCATATATTAGAGATAAGTCGAAAAAGAGACTTCTTGAAAATATTTATCGATTTAAAATATTTGTATATTTTTTGAGAAATCTCTTATTCACACTTAAGAGATGACTGAGAATACGGCCAGAAAGTTATCCTATGATATTCTCAGTCATCTCTCAAGTGGCATTTCTCTTCTGCTAACGTAAGAGTTACAATGCATGGTCGGCATCGAGAATGTCTAAACACGATAGTCGTGTGTTCTGAAAATTGACCTGCTGTTTATTACAATACAGCGAATACATTTCACCTCCGTAACCCTTTTTACATGGAAACCAGCCCAACAGAAACATCACCGACGAGGTTAGTGGCCTAAACTGTCAGATTGTTCGCTTCCTAAAGGCATCTGACACAGCCTATAACGACGCCATATATCGATAACAACCGAGACCAACGGCTTAACGTGCCTCCCAAAGCACGGAGAAGCGCGAGATAGAATATGCCACTAAATTACGACCATTCCAATTTGGGTCAATGGTCATCATGTAAAAAATGATCTATTTTATATTTAATAACTTATCATGGAATTTCTGTTGACTACAATTTTAAACAAGCATGTACCTATAACGAAAGACAAATAACTTACACAATTTTAAAACTCAACAAACAAATTGAATCAATGTTAGAATGTTTTCCATGTTCCGAATTAAAATTAGCAATAAATTACGGAGTCCGTAATGGCCGGTACCGTCGCAAGGCTTGCATCGCGTGTACGTTACGTCTAATTGTGCCCGCGACTCCGCCACAGCACCAGTAGGGCTCCACCGACGGCCCGGGCCGTGCAAATAGAGCTCCTGTGACTGAAACTTAGTCATAAACCGGAATTTTCTGGAAACGATCGGTGTTTACCGCTCCTACAACTAACGATTTAAAAAATGAGAATTGTTTTTTTGGCGCTTACAATTATTTCCAACGGTTTTTTTTTTTTTTGAAATAATTTTAATAAAGCATTTAATTTTATAAGGATAAAATAAAAATAGAACTTATTATTACTATTAAATCTGTTTAATTATAAAAATATTTTGCTATTTATATAATTTAAAAACTTTGTTCTTCTATTAAAGATTCGAAAACTCTAATATTGAAAAAAAAATAACCATCAACTAAATTTCGAATAAATATATGAACTTTGGAAAAAAGGCCTTTTTAAATGTAGTTGGCTGGAAACAAAGTGAGATAAAGTGTCGATGAAGATAAAATTGGAGGCGTGCTGTGAATCGCGATGAAGCTAGCCCGTTAGTGCCGCGCACCACTAGTTTAGTGCTGATAATTCGGCTCATTTTTCACACTTTATTATGTTTTTTGCACAAAGATATGTGTTTAAAAAGAGAAGCTTTTATTTTTTAAGCTTGTTCTCACTGATTCATTTAAAAAATATGCATATCATACTTGGAAATATTTTTTTATAAAGTTCAAAAGTTCCATAACTCGCACTTTCACCTACGTTTAAGATTTTCTCAACATCATCAGTTGGTTGACTACTAAAATAGGCTTTAAGACGCCATTCACGCGCTTTGTAATAAGGTTTAATAAATAAATAAATATTTCTCTCTGCCTTTTTTACTAGTTTTTGATGGAATACTTGTACAAATTAAACCCTCCAAAATGATCCGGAGCAAAAAGCAAAACACTCCATGAGTATTTTTGAGAAGTATGATGTACTCACGCAAAATTAGCGAGTCGAATGATGTTCGTTCGATATCGAATGATTTACATTCCACATTACGGGTTAGTCGGAACGATTTCCATGTAACATATCTACGAAGGAATCAGGGTCGATAAACCATGTCATCATCCTAGCGTGTATTCCTAGTTGCGTCGTCAGCTTACGCTTTGGAGCCTAGGGTACGATGTAAGTCATGGTCCTATATGAGGCGGAACTGGTTATTACAATGGAGCGACTGCCGTCTGACCTCCGTAACCCTTTTTACAGGGAAACCAGGCCAACAAAAACATGACCCGAGGTGTGTTAGCCAACACTGTCAGAATTATACAGGCTGCCTCAAGGCATCTGACACAGCCTACGACAGTTATCTATCGACAACAACCGAGACCAACAGCTTAACGTGCCTTCCAAAGCACGGAGGAGCTCAAGATAGAAAATGCCACTAAATGGCGACCAATCCAATAGTGGTCGCGTCACGCCGTCGCTTGACACGCGCATTCGCTACGGATACGCGGGTCGCGCTCGACCAACGAGCTCCTCCAGTGTCGATTAACCATGTAACCTTAAATTAATAATTGGTCTCCGTGACGCCTCGAGACCAATTAATTATCTAAGCATATAACCCACTCAATATGAATATTAAGACTTTATAAAAAAGGTTCAAACTCATTTATTTATTATTAACAAAAAATAATGAAGTACAAAGATGAACAAGAATAAAGGTTTAGTGGGAACACGTTTTTATTAATGACAAATCAATCAATATTAATATATTGATTGATTAATAGGACCTAACTAAGTGCACTCCAGTACTCGTGTGATAACATCATAAATAAACAAATCTCAAGATACTGTATTTTCCATTTAGATATCAATTAGCGACTATTTTTTCCTAATTGTAGTTAAGTACTGCTACTACATTTACTTTTACTTTATTTAAAATAAATATTTAACGAAATTATGTATTTAAAATACATTTGCATGTTACATGCAAATTACTTTCAAAAAACATCTAACGAAATTTGTTCTCCACAAACAAAATTTAGACATTCCCACTGGGGACTTGGTGGAAAATTTTAACATTTAAGCTTAACACTTTGTTCGTTTAGGATTATTGAATTTAATTATTTAAAAATTACATATAGTATTTTTTCTAAATTTAATTACATTAGTTTAAAATTATTATTTACACAGGAATATTTGGTCAGTGTCAATTCATTGACATATTTTGTTTCATTTATTACTGTGAATTGATTAATTTTTAGACATAAATACATTCAATGCATTTGTTAAAATTTTGTGAGACACAATTTTTTGTTTTTATTTATTTGGTGTGGCCTTACTCGTACTACGAGTAAAGTATCACTGAGCCACCACCTTTTTTGGATTACTGAAACTTACACATACCAATAATTTTTGATCATTTATAATGCATGCATGATTTTTGTTTAAATTTATTTAATTTTTTTATGAATACAGTTGAAGACTCGGGGTCAAACATAGGCCACTTTTTGACGCAGGCGGAGCTGTGTGAAAAAGCTAGTTAATAAATAAATTAGGAGAACGACTAGACCAATGAGGCAGTGTCCTAGCTTACAATAAATCCTAACATAATATATAATACAATCTTATTATTTTCCAAAAGACAGCCTCTTCAAATAGGTATGTGCTCAAGATTAAAGACTTAAGTACAAACAAACAGACGCAAACAAGGCTCTGGAGCATGTTTGTCCTAATTCGTAAAGCGGTACGTGACGTGTCCCGGTTAAACCTGTCGTCCATTAAACTTACCGAAGTGAGTGAGGTATTCCTCGGAGCGCGTTCATTTCAAGCGCAACAAATGAAGCGCACCTTTATGATGCTCCCACACTAATACATTTACAAACATTAATTATAATGTATGTCAAATTTTGTATTTATGTAAAAACTGTATTGTACAGAAAGAACATCGTTACAACAAAATAGAACACAACTATTTTGTATACAAATGTTTACTAACGTTAGTAAACATTTTGTAACAGCAGTGTGGGAGCACCATTAAATGTTTTTTGTAGCCCATCTTAATATTTATCATCCTAGCGTTATCCCGGTTGCATCCTCCGCTGTTTGCTCAAGTGCGTTTCGCACCTCGAAAAACGCTACACGAGTTTGTTTTAATTTGACTTGCTTTCAACTGGTTGGTATTGAGCAAAGAGCCTGCTTTTTTGATAATTGCTTTACTAAAATCAACTATTTTTAATATAAAAACGGCTCAAAATTGATGTAGATAATTTCATAATATTTTTTTTTAAAAACATTCACGATACTTTGTTAAAATATAAATTAGAATGACATGTAAGTATGCAGAACTTTTAAATTAATTAATGTTGATTATGCGACATTTTAGCTTCAAACACAGTTAGGTACAGTATAAAAATTTTAACTATACCAAGTCTTTACATATATGAATGTGTAATGTTTGTTAGAAAGAACATACATTTATATAAAAAGTGTGTGGGAATTCGCCATCGTAATAGATTGTCTAATCCTTCATGCAGAACCTCCTTTTTCCGACAAAGTGTATTTTGTATGGCTCCGAAAATGTACAACAAATTACCACAAGACATTACTGAAATCGAGGATATAAATAGCTTCAAAGAAAAATGGTTGGTTAAAAAGGATACTACAGTGTAAAAGAGTTCCTTACCGACAAGTTTCAAAATGCTGTCCAATAGGACAAACATGTTGCATGCCGTACGGCTGTTTGTGGTCTAAGATCTTGTAATTGCTATATATAACATCATTGTACACCCATAATGCGCAATAAAGTTGATTGATTGAAAAATATATTTTTTTACTGTACCGCTAGTCAGCGACGCGACAGATTGGTGTAATGTGGGCATTATGTGGAGCGTCGAGAAGTAGCAATCGTACATGTACATAGATTATACTTACTCTTTCATATTTATATCCGTGTAAATAAACGAAAGAAACTTTTGATAAATGTGTCCTACAGAATACACCTGTCAGCCTCGGTGGTCCTGAAGTTTGGAGTTTGAATTTTTTTCTTCAATCCGGAAGTTGTCGTTTGGAATCTTTTAAAACATATAATTGTATATACTACTAGCTGTTTCCTGCAGCTCCGCCTGCGTCAAAAAGTAGCCTATGTTTGACCCCGGGTCTTCAACTATATTCATACCAAATTTCATCAAAATCCGTTTAGCAGTTCGGCCGTTAAAGTGTAACAGACAGACAGACAGACTTTCGCATTTATAATATAAGTATGGACTCTTTAGGCGAAAACAGACATACATTCACATCATAACTCCCGTTTTGATATTTTTCATTAGTTTTAAGTTTTAGGGGAAAAGTTTAGCAAATGTCGAGTGGACGTAGACGCTCTACGAAGGTAGTAGACACCCGCTACGAAATCGCTACGATAGAAACCTCGTAGCATTTCGTAGAGTTTGACGCACACTGGTTTTCTAGGCCTGCAAACAAAGTTGTAAACACAAGATTACTACATTTTTCAATTTCCCATAAAAATCATATTCCTAAAATTGTTAATTTTGGATTATTTAGATAAATTAATCATTACCATCCTAGCGTGTATTCCTAGTTGCGTCGTCAGCTTACTCTTCGGAGCCTAGGGTACGCTATAAGTCATGGTCCTAGATTTGGCGGAACCGGTTATTACAATGGAGCGACTGCCGTCTGACCTCTGTAACCCTTTTTATAGGAAAACCAGACCAACAGGAACATGACCCGAGGTGTCTTAGTGGCCAACACTGTCAGAATTTTTCAGGCTGCCCTAAGGCATCTGACACAGCCTCACGACTGCTATCTATCGATAACAACCAAGACCAACGGCTTTAACGTGCTTAGAAAATGCCACTAAATGGCGACCAATCCCATAGCGGGGCGCGCTCGACTAAAGAGATCCTTCTCTTTTGATAATCTAATAGATGAAACGACGGTAAAAATATCTTAACAAGTATGTCTTTAAAATGTGCAGGGTTAAAGTTTTGCGTAGACTGTAGTTGAGTAATTATTATTTGTATGTGTTTGTTAGTCGGAGATAATTTCTAAGTTTCTACATATGTAATTTTGCAAATAATTTTCGGTACGAAAAAATATTTAATATTTTTAAATCTAGTAAAGAAGAAAAATGTAAGTACGCTCTTTTTAACTTTAGGCTTTATTTTTAGTGTTGTAGTAATAAAATCGTTAACATTTGTCAGAATTCATGTAAATTAATTGAGTTTCGTCGGTGCGAGCATAAACAGACCCACGGCGCGGGCCGCATCGCTAATGTTACTTTTAAATATGCAAGCCCGACGGATACACAGAGATTACAGAAGAAACAGAAGAGGAACTTACACTACACAACACACTTACACTACACAATATACTACAAAATATTAATTACACAAGAAGTCCGATCTAATATGCGATCCAGAAGGTATTTGGTACTGAAACTAGTTAACTAAACATTAGCTGACCTTCGATATTTATAAACATTGAACCCTATTTTCAAGAGTAAACGAAAATCAGTCGACACGCCGGTCCTGTTTATCCATACTAATACGTGGGGCGCACTATAAGTTTCCGGAATGAATATGAAAAAATACTATTAAAGGTACAAAATTAATTTATTGTTTTTCAAAATAATCTCCCTTGGCGTCTATGCACTTTTTCATTCGATGAAACCAGTTTTGAAAACTTTTGTGCCACTCCTCTGTGGTGACCTCTGAAACGTGTTTTTCATACTCCTCGACAGCCTCTTCTGGTGATGAAAATCGTTGACCGCGTAATTGGTTCTTAATTTTTGGGAACAGAAAAAAGTCACAAGGTGCCAGGTCGGGACTGTATGCAGGATGACTCGTGAGTTCTACATTTTTCGCCTTCAAAAAGTCGTTTGTCTGTCTGGCCGTGTGAGAACTAGCATTGTCGTGGTGCAGGATGATACGGCGTTTACGGTTATTTTTACGGAGTTCGTCAATAACTTCCGGCGAACAAATGGTCCAGTTTTATTAAAAAAAGAAGCAATCATCCGCTTAGATGCACTTTTCACGCGCGCCACTTTGGTTGGTTTCGGCTCATCTTGAAAGACCCATACGCTCGATTGCTGCTTTGTTTTGGGATCGTAGCAATAAATCCATGTTTCGTCACCTGTTACTATGTCCCACACCAAATTTGACGCACCTTCGTTGAATCTGGTAAGCATGGCACTGCACCAAGTGACGCGGTCCGTTTTTTGAGCCTCGGTCAAGTTGTGTGGGATCCACCGCGAGCACAGCTTTCTCACACCCAAATGTTTGTGTAGGATTAATTGTATTTGACTCATGCCTATTTCTAAGAATGCGCGAATTTCATGGTAGGTCACATGCCTGTCTGTTTCAATCATACGGCGCACAGCATTGATGTTTTTGTTGGTCACAGCGGTGGACGGCCGACCATCGCGAGATTTGTCACTGAGATTGATACGACCACGCTTGAATTCTGCAAACCAGCTATAAACAGTTGTCTTGCATGGTGCTTCATTGCCAAAAGCTGTTTCAAGCCGAGCGATGCTCTGTTGAGCTGTCAAATTACACTTAAAATCGTAGAAAATCATACTACGAAAATTTTCCCGAGTTAAATCCATGTTGATGCAGACACACAATTTTTTAAATGGCGCCACAAGGTAAAAACAAAAGACAGTCAGATGAAACAATCTGCATTCTACAGCCAAAGAGTTCTATTTTCAAATGTTGCAATAAATTTTTAAATATTGTTTATGTAAGTGGCCAGTTCCGGAAACTTACAGTGCGCCCTATGTATTATAAATGCGGAAGTCTGTCTGTCTGTTACGCTTTCACGGCCAAACCGCTGAACGGATTTTGATGAAATTTGATCATACAAACGCTACTTTATGACGCAGGCGGGAAACAGCTAGTTTTTTCTAATATATCACTTTAAAATCAGTAAAAGAGAAATTCACAATGCTATCACTACTTTTTTTATTTGGTCCAGAGATGAGTACAAAAAAATATCTATAACAACCAAGAAATGAAATGAAATGAAATTGTTTATTTTCAATATAGGATATAAATATCACTTATTGACATCAATTTACTTATATTAAGTTTACCACCACTTCCAAAGCGCAAGTGGAGAAGAAGCGGCGCCACAAACTCCACTGCAGCATTTTCTTCAAAACGTCAATTTACAAATAAGAAAAAACTTTCCTTAATTACCTAGTTAAATGAACGAATTCACATGTTTGTCAACATTTAGCACAATGGTTATTTCAGATTATTTAAATTAAATAAAAATTGAATAAAAAATTAAAGACTCTAACCCCATCTCCTGCGACCGTGTTTTATGTTTGCTAACACCAAACATCAAACCATAGATCAATATTTGGTCTCGCGCGCGCACGACTAGTTACCGTCGGCGTACTAGACACATTGTCTTACACACACTACAATACCTATAAAGTTGCCGCATTCTGAAAACTGATTTTTCTTCATAGCGCGGTATCTAGTCGAGCGCGTGCGAGACCAATTATTAATCTAAGCATCAAACATTTAACAAAATTTGGGCGTGGTCTAGCATTTTTTACATACAAAATGTTATGCGCGGCGGACGGAAAACATGTTTCATTCGAATATTTAGTTTTTTTTGGCGCAAGAGGCTTTAGACGACTAGATTTGTTAGCTCGATGGTTTGTAATATGAATACGAAAAATATTCCACATCCCGCACGCGGCCGGACGCGTTTCCACTCCACTGAACGGTTTTTAAATATCAAAAAGGTATTTAAATTAGGTGCTTTATTAAAAAGCAATATATGCTCGTATTTACTAGGCTTCACATTTTACACAGCAGTAAATAAGAAAACATAATTAAAAAATACGTACACGTGTAATTAAAAAGGCTACTTGACTGTGTTCACATTTTGACAATACTTTTATACGGTAAAATATATACATTAAAAAGTAACCGATACCGAAAACAACAACAAAATTGGTAATTAAATAAAGCAGTAATTAGCATTTAAAGTTTTCTAATGAAGAAAAGTAGGAGCGTGGTGGGGACGTCTTGCTATCTCCTTTGTACGTACGAAATCAAGTGGCAGTGACGTCACACTACCATGTGCGTCCTTTTCCTGTTTCTTGCCAGTTTCCCCTTCCACAGGATTTCAAAGGCTTACAACTTATTTAATTTTGAACGGATTCAAAAATATCTTTCTGTTTTCGAATTTGGAAACACAAATTTTGAATATGAATAATATAAAATATTGAGTAAAGTAGCCTATTTATAAGTATTTATTAAATATTCAACATTTTTAAATAATTATACTAAAGTGCTAAAAAATAGCAAAATTAATGAAACCACGGCTCACTTAAAACTGGCAAGTCGAATGTTTTTATTCGTATTCGATTATTATCATTCTGAAAAATCGGAAAGGCGATTTTCATTCGACTCACCGGTTCTCTCAAAGTCAAAGTCTCAAAAATAGCTCTCCCGATTTGTTAAAGATAAAATATAAAGATAAAAAGCCTTTATTGTTTGAATTTAGGTACAAGTAGTGTTTGAAGTCATTCGTAGTCAGGGGTGTTCATCTTCAGCCATCTTTCCGATGGCTTGAAGTATGGCATACGGGTACGCGAGCCCGACTTACCCGAGCTGCTACTCACTCAACCCAAATCCATCCGGGTCAGTAGCATCCTAATAATACCTTTTTCCTATCCCCAAACCCAACAAAATCCTATCCTTCCCCTGCTTTAAATACTTTCGATGGGCAGCAGCGTCGAAAGTACGATAAGCCGCGAAAAACTGCGCTCGCCAACCCGCCTGCCAAGCGTGGCGAGTATGGCATCAACCTCCAAATGACGGACAATATAATGATAAGGCCCCCAGTGCCCGGCAGCCCCGCTGTTCCTGGCTCCGGTAGCGGTCACGGTAGCGGCGGGGCGGGGGGTGCGAAGAATCCCCGGAGTCGACCCGGCTACCACCCCCGACGACACTTGGCCCTGGTAACACACAATATCCGGACGATGAGGTTGGACGACAAGGTGGAGGAAGTGGAAGAGGAGATGAGTAGGTTACGATGGGACATAGTGGGTTTGTCTGAAGTCCGAAGAGAGGGAGAGGGCACGACAACCCTAAAGTCTGGTAACCTACTCTATCACCGGGAGGGAGACTTGAGGAAGTCCCAGCATGGTGTCGGGTTCCTCGTTCACAGGTCCCTCATAAACAACGTCGAAACCATCGAGAGTGTTTCCGGTAGGGTAATATACCTGATACTCAGAGTATCAAAGAGATACTCCTTGAAGGTTATACAGGTGTATATGCCGACTGGAAAATACTCAGATGAAGAGGTGGAAGCGGTGTATGAGGACATTAGTAGAGCCATACACGCTTCCAAAACCTACTTTACGGTGGTTATGGGGGATTTTAACGCAAGACTCGGCGGTCGAAGCGGTGGAGAGCTCAGGGTGGGACGGTTTGGATATGGGCAGCGAAACGAGCGAGGCCATATGCTGGCTGGCTTTTTGGAGAAAGAGGGACTCTTCGCGATGAACTCTTTCTTCAAGAAGCCACCGCAAAGAAAGTGGACCTGGCTAGGGCCCACTAAGAAGAGCCAAGCTCCAATAAAACAGGAGATAGACTTCATCTTGTCGACGAGGAGAGAGATATTCAACGATGTCTCTGTGATCAGCAAGATTAAAATCGGTAGCGATCACCGGATTGTAAGGGGCATCTTGAACATCGATCTCAGACGAGAGAGAACTCGCTTGATGGGGTCTATACTCCGACCTTCGCAAGCCTATATCCAAAGCCAAGAGTCTTTCCAGCTAGAGCTCTCAAATCGCTTTGCATGCCTTGAGGATTGCGTTTCCGTGGACGAGATTAATAACGGATTTGTAGAAGTTGTCCAGGCGGTGGGAAAGAAGATCTTCAAATCCCGCCCCAAAAATAAACCACAAAAACTCTCACCTCAGACCCTGGATCTGATGGCTAAGCGACGGTCCATGATGCTGCAGACCTCCGAAGACGCCGACGTCTACCGGCAGCTCAATAGACAAATCCGGAAATCTTTGCGGAACGATACTCGCTCCTTCAATACAGAACGTATTAAGGAGACGATAGAGCAAAACAAAGGCTCCAAAGTGTTCGCAAAGGTGGAGTCTATTGGGCAGAGCCGACTGACCAAGCTGAAGACGGAGGACGGCAACGTGGTATCGACGAGAGCCGAGGTGCTGAGGGAGATCGAGAGGTTTTACGGACAACTCTACACTTCAGTAGCCAAACCCGTTGAAAGCTTGGCCAAAGACCCAAGAGCCAAGCTTACCCGACACTATACGGAAGATATCCCGGACATCAGCCTGTACGAGATTAGGATTGCCCTTAAACAGCTCAAAAACAACAAGGCGCCGGGCGAAGACGGAATCACAGCAGAGCTTCTGAAAGCAGGCGGAACGCCGGTACTGAAAATCCTTCAGAAGCTCTTTAATTCCGTTTTGCTCGAGGGAGTGACGCCAGAGGCGTGGAACAGGGGCGTGGTGGTTTTGTTCTTCAAAAAAGGTGACAATACCCTATTGAAGAACTATAGACCCATCACGCTCCTGAGCCACATCTATAAGCTGTTTTCGAGGGTAATCACGAATCGTCTCGCGAACAGGCTCGATGCCTTCCAGCCTCCCGAACAAGCCGGTTTCCGAAAAGGGTTTAGTACCATAGACCACATCCATACGCTTCGGCAGGTTATACAGAAGGCCAAAGAGTATAACCGGCCACTATGCCTAGCGTTTGTGGACTATGAGAAGGCCTTCGATTCGATCGAAATGTGGGCGGTGCTTCAGTCTCTCCAGCGGTGCCGCATAGACTATCGGTACATCGAAGTGTTGAAGTGTTTATACAGCAACGCCACCATGTCAGTCCGAGTACAGGAGCAGAGCACGAGGGCTATTCCATTGCAGAGAGGTGTAAGACAGGGAGACGTCATTTCTCCGAAACTGTTTACCGCTGCTCTGGAAGATGCCTTCAAACTCCTGGAATGGGAAGGACTTGGCATCAACATCAATGGCGAGTATATCACTCACCTTCGTTTTGCCGACGATATCGTGGTCATGGCGGAATCGCTGGAGGACTTAAGTACCATGCTCAGCGACCTCAACGTGGTCTCCCAACAGGTGGGCCTTAAAATGAACATGGACAAAACCAAGGCAATGTGTAATGTCCATGTTACGCCATCACCGGTTTCAGTCGGGAACCACACCCTTGAAGTTGTAGACCATTATGTCTACCTGGGTCAGATGATCCAGGCTGGCAACTCCAGCTTCGAGGACGAGGTCTTTCGTCGAATCCGACTCGGATGGGCGGCGTTCGGGAAGCTACGTAGCGTCTTCTCGTCTAAAATACCTCAGTCCCTTAAAACTAAGGTATTCGACCAGTGTGTGTTACCAGTGATGACATACGGGTCCGAAACGTGGTCTTTGACTATGGGCCTCATAAGAAAGCTCAAGGTCGCCCAGAGAGCTATGGAGAGGGCGATGCTCGGTGTTTCCCTACGAGATCGAATCAGAAATGAAGAGATCCGTAGGAGAACAAAAGTCACCGACATAGCCCAGCGGATTAGTTCTTTGAAGTGGCAGTGGGCGGGGCACATAGCGCGGAGAACCGATGGCCGATGGGGCAGAAAGGTTCTCGAATGGCGACCACGTACCGGTAAGCGCAGCGTTGGACATCCACCGACCAGATGGTCAGATGACCTGAAAAGGGTCGCAGGCAGACGCTGGATGCAGACTGCTGCCAACCGATCATTTTGGAAATCATTGGGAGAGGCCTATGTCCAGCAGTGGACTGACTGCGGCTGAAATGATGATGATGATGATGATGATGAGTGTTTGAAACACTATTCAAATTAAGTCTTTCCTTAATCCACCAAATATCTGTGGTTTAATCCAAAAACTCATAAAACCACACAAATATATTTCAGAAATGAATACAACATCAAAGGGTTCACAAAAATGTATTTAAATCAAACTATGGATATGAAATTCCGCAAAACTGAACTTTTGACATCTTTTCCCGTACGAACCGCATTACGTTTCCCGGTGAGGTGACCGCAGGCGGTTTCAGGAACCTCTATATAAAAGATACAGATCAAAAACAGATTTAGATAGCTACTCCGATTGGGGCAAGTTGTTCGTTCGATGAGGTGAAAACCAATATGATAAATATGATCTTTAATTTGAACACGTTTTTGTAATTTTACACGCTCCAGAGTTATTCGTCTTCATACTAGCTATTTTCCACGTTGTCCCCTCAGCTGGTTACTTTGAAGTCCAGTGTTCTCCTTCCTACTTTTACGAGTACGTCTCCAGTTCCACATCGCCCGGTATTTGACATTTTTAGCATGCATATCATGCTTTGCACCGTCAAGACAATTTTTGGGGGCGCGCAAAATAATGTATGTTGACATTGTGAATTTATTTGTAAATTTCAAGTGTCTTCGACCACTGAGTTTTAATTTTTTTCTGCTATACCTGATTTTTCATCATTTTAATGGGCTCACAGTTCTCCATTATTTTTATGCTACTTAATTCTGCCCGGTTGATGCTAAGAGCCCCACGCGGACGGGCCCTGCGGCGGTCACTGATTGATCAGCTATCTGCCCAACACTTGCGCCTATTTTCACTATGATTTATTGATCCGATGAAGACTACAGTGTCCTAACTTTGTTTGATAATATTGTTTATGTAAGCTTGCATTGGCGATAAGTCGGCCTTTGTACTAATTTCTCTTAATATTAATTGGTTTCTGTGCTGTATCCTTTCTTATATGTATGTAAATGGTGCAATAAAGTGTTCATTCATTCATTCTTTCTTATACAAAATGAAGCTCATCCTTAGACTAAACAGAATATAGATAGGCCATAGACAGATACCTCAAGCAGGCATTTAGTAGTTTAACTTTAGAGTAATTTCATTATTTTAGTGAAGTTAACATAACACTGTAAAAAGTATAACACGATTGGAGACAAGGGAAATAAACAGGTACTGAAAACACAAAAAGCAAAATTTACCTATAATTTGTAACAACATGACAGAAGATTCATTGTCTACGCAAAGTAAGTAAGTACATGCCGACATCGTGCCATCAATATTTGCGAGCTTACGCAAGTAAATACAAGATTATACCTATAGAGTAGATAAAATCCACGAGCTCTATTTCTGAAATATGTGTCTAATATCTGAGTGAGCTGTATGATTTCCAATCGTCTTCCAATAAATGTGAAATCAGAGATTTCTGCAATAGAGCTCCATATTTTCTTAACATGATTATTCAACTCAATGGGACTATTTATTGATATGGTGTATTTAAAATCGAAATTTTTAACATAAATATATATTGACGTTATTGTATTATCTGGGATTCTGATTAAAGTTACTTTAATTAACCTGTCGCAAAGGTCTTCATTTTATTCAATTTGTCTTGTTCTACAGCGACTGTCTCCCATCCACTCTCAAATCATGGATCCAACGCAGCCACGACATTAAAAATCTTAAAGCATTTGATATTTTGAAAAATAGGTCAATCCAATAAACATAAATATTCTACTAGCTTTTTACCGCAGCTCCGCCTGTGTCAAAAAATTACCCTATGTTTGACCCCGGGTCTTCAACTATATTCATACCAAAACCCGTTTAGCAGTTTGGCCGTGAAAGCGTAACAGACAAACAGACAGAAAGACAGACAGACTTTCGCATTTATATATTATGGATGAATGGATCGATATACATTGAAAACTGAATGTTTTACTTTCGTGTTCGGTTTTGATGCTTTTTACTGTAAGTATTCTGTAAGTATATGAACTATCGAGTCTCTAAAGTTATTGTGATTGTAAGAAGCTTTGGCTCTATATTACCATGTAGTTCTACAATAAAACTAGTTACGCACGGATATATAATGATGTAGTCATTGCTTCAATTTATGTTGCCTTTCTCTTCTTCTGACATAAAACCCTACGTAACCGGTATTGTAATGATTCGATAAATCTGAATATTTTTGAGTACGGTAACAAATATCTAAATTGATATGCGTGTTTATGTCAGCAATAGTGCCTACGTATAATGTTATCGACTTAGATTAATAATTGGTCTCGCAAGCGTTTAACTAGATACCGCGCTATGAAGAAAAATCAATTTCCTGAATGCGGAATACATAGTTTGAATACGCAAACTGTTATTTTGCTTCTGTTTTTAAACTAAAATTTTAAATTTATCTCGACGTCCAACTCACTTAGCCTTGCCGCAAGTACGCCGAATTCGCGTAGTTTTAGTTGCCGCATTTGTCTGGTACTCCGACGGTATCTAGTCGAGCGCGCGCGAGACCAATTATTTATCTATGCTTATCAAGATGAAAATTATCGACAAAATCGGCGAGTTGAATGATTTTCATGCGACATTAAGAGTCCATATATTTCAAAAATAGGAATAGGAAATCCTGGGTTTCCCGGTTTCATCAACCTAGGCCAACACACCAGTCAAAGACTGCCATGAGTGAGCTGTCCGCACGGCAACACAATGTAACTTATACAACTAAAATGTTACAGTTTGCACGTCAAAGTTAAACCCTTAAGTTACGAAATTACGATCTATTTGAATGTATAAATTATTCATGGCGCAGTAAACTCAAAGTGTAATTAGGGTTGCCAACCGTACTATATTATATAGTATTTTACTATATTTCGGGTCTGCGTACTATATATTTATTTATTTATAAATCTTTATTGTACCACAAGTAAAAATAATACTTTTACTATTGGCGGACTTAATACTAAAAGCATTCTCTCTCAGTCAACCATTAGGAAAAACAGAAAAGTTATGTATGGCGCGAAATATCTTAAAAATACAATAACAGAAAAAAACACTTACTGCTAAATAAACATACATAGATTTACATACAGTATTCATAACTATACATATACATACATAAAAGAAGAGATGAAAGCTAAACTTACTGTTGAACAAAAATATAGTACGCAAAAATACTATATTTTCAACACCAAAAAATATAAAAAAACAAACCCTTATTTTAAAAATTTTGGAATGCGTCTTTATACTAACTTTTAGGGGAGATTAAAAAAATGCTAACACTAGAATTGCTTCCGATCTTCTCAATATTAAGTTGACAACAAGAAAATATTTTTTTTTAAATAAAAAAAAAACATTGCGTTTAATTTTTTCTATGGGATTTTGGTAAGATTACATTTCACTTATTAGGTAGTTGTTGTTTCTTAAAAAAGGTTGAGATCCTAAATGAAATAAAAAAGATACGCTAAGAGAACTAGGACATCGTGAAAAAGATAAGATTACTTTTTAAAAATGTGGCAATCAATAGGTAGTTTTATATAAAACATTGTTAAAAATTGCAAGAAGTTCAGTTTTACCGACAATATAAATAGGTATATCTTAGTCTATTTTAACATTTCTCCATAAAATATTATATATTTTTTAATGTACTATATTCTTCATAGCTTTTTTTGAAAAATACTATATTTCGCCAAAAAAATTGTTGGCAACCCTAAGTGTAATTGAAACTTATTTCAAGTAAAAATTGGCTAAGGTAGGGTGGAGGATTAATTAATTAGCTCGTCACGCCAATCCTTAACGATAACCTCTATCTTCTAAATCTTATTGCTTACTGATTGTGTTAAATGTAAAGATGATACGAACGAATAGTCTTGATAATAAACATCCATCCATACTTAATATTATAAATGCGAAAGTCTGTCTGTCTGTCTGTTACGCTTTCACGGCCAAACCGCTGAACAGATTTTAATGAAATTTGGTATGAATATAGTTGAAGACCCGGGGTCAAACATAGGCTACTTTTTGACGCAGGCGGAGCTGCGGGAAAAAGCTAGTTTCTGATAAAAGAACGTTCCCGTGTTAGGTTTCAATGCTCGTTGGTTAAAGAATTATATCTATTGCAGTTTCAATTCGTACTTAGGTACTTACATAATACTCGTAGAAAAATTAAAAATGCTATACAAAAATATACATTATTTGTATAATAGGACCCGACTTAGCATACCAGCGCTAATATACGCTACATATCGCTTATATTTGGATATACATAGAGCTATCTATGTAAAGATAATATTGATAGACTAGATAGAAACCATTTTAATATGCTTCTAAATATATGTTCCAGCAAAAAGACAAGTCGATGTGTGTCCTGTCCCCAAGGTCTGAGCGATAACTTTAGCGGAGCCATCAAACACAATCCATCAATGTGTCGGAGGCGCGGCGGGAGGTTTACTCCAAGATTATGAAAAGAAGTGGGGCAGGCAACTTACGTAGACAACTTGGATACTTTGCCAAGATTATATACCTAGGTAGATTCAACATTATTTCAGCCGCTATAAATCTAATTGGATATAAGCCTCAAATATTTTCAATTTATTTCCGCTGAAATTAGTATACAGGAACATAAAACTTACATGATCAGCTAAAGAAAATACAAGCCTAAAACTGGATTTACCTGAATACTCCTCTCAGTGCTACGCTTACTCTTTTTTGCGAAAGAGAGAGACTTGCTGCATGTTTATGGAACAAGCTTCCTCTGGAGATCAAACAGTCGTCCTCTCTTCATACCTTCAAATTCCGAGTTAGGGAATACTTTGAGCGTTCGGACTTGAGTTGACTTAGTTTTAGGTTAAGTTAGTTGGTTTTACATTTATATTTATCGTATCTATTGTACTGTACACTCTTTGATGCCTATGTACTCTTTTTTTTTCCTTTGGTTCTCGGGTTGACTGGAAGAGATCCCTATTAGGGATAAGTCCGCCTCTTGTTGTGTTCTATTTTGTTATAACAATGTTCCTTCTGTACAATAAAGTTTTTAAATACAATTGACGAATACTTTGATGATAAATTAAATTGAATAGGTACTTACAATAAATCCCAATCTTACATACGGAACAAATCTGTTTAACTTTTGTTAAAAATTTATGATTCAAATTATCAAAGTCATCTTGTTGCCTCGTTTTGTGTAAATATAATAAAACATGACTGTATTAATGTCGCCATACCCTTGCTGGGTACATGTTTAACTGCAATTTCTACTTTGTCAACTTTATGCTAACATGTATGCGATAAATAAGTAAATTAATAAAAAATAGTTACCCAATATATCTAGATTGTAGTGTGGACTTATTGTAATAAATATTTCTTAATGAAAAGCGTTCAAACCATTCCGTGGTTCAAACAAATGACATCTTCAGATTTAAATTTTCAAGATGTTTCCAAGATACAACGTTAGCTCCTCTATGGTACACAGACAAAACTAGATGTACCTAAGCTTAAGCGCCATCTTTCAGCCAGTAGCGGAGGGTGGTACCACGGTGTGGTACGTGTAAAAATTAGTTTGAAATAATGTGAACAGATGTCGCCTGAACTAAAAATAATGCATTGTTGAAAAATGTTTGCAGCTGTAGGATCACTAAAACGACTAAAAAATTTTTTGCCGTTTCAAACGAAAATTACGCTTGTACAGTCACTACTATTTCCCATCCTTGATTACGCGGATACCTGTTATTTGGACCTAACTCAGGAGCAATTAAACAAACTTGAGCGTCTCCA
Source organism: Euzophera pinguis (assembly GCA_947363495.1). Lineage (NCBI taxonomy): Eukaryota > Metazoa > Arthropoda > Insecta > Lepidoptera > Pyralidae > Euzophera > Euzophera pinguis. The sequence continues at coordinate 987,291 of OX376156.1, read as the reverse complement.
AAACCATTGTATCAGATTTATTTACGGTCTTCGTAAATGATCATGTCTCTGAATTTCGCAATCAACTCAAGTGGCTCCCAATCCGACGTCGCCGTGATTGGCATATTCTTTCCATGCTTTATTCTATTCTTTTTATTCCCACTTATCCACAATATCTGAAAGAACGGTTTGTGTTTCACAATCAACACCATGATCGACTTCGCAATGCACATAATCTCCGATTGGATACACCCGTACATTCTTCCGAATTTTACACCAACTCGTTTACTGTCCAAGCTGTACGTCTGTGGCTCTCCTCGCCGGTATCTATTAGACACGCCCAAACACTCTCCAGCCTCAAGACACGAGTGAAAGACCATTATCTTTCTATTACCTAAACCTCTTCCAGTGAAAATCTTTTTGTCTGCTGTTCGAATATTACCCGCCATAGTTGTATATTTCACTCATTATTAAAAATAAGTATGTATATTTATTTACGTTGTGTAATGCATGCGTATATGTGCACCACATATAATTACATTGGTATATTTTTTTGTATGTGCTGCATAGGTACGTCATGCTTTTATGTTTTATGTTTCACTTTTTTCAATTGTTAATTTGCGCCTACCTTCCTGTTTCATATCATGAAGTCCTACCTGTTGGTTACCTGGAAGAAATTGCTCTAGCGATAAGGCCGCCCGCCTTTGTACCATAGATAATAATAATATTCATATACTTTCTACAATTTGGTGCAATAAAGAGTTATTTATTATTATTATTATTGTTTGATAATAGTTTTGATATTCTACACATTGTTCCTGTGTCACTGTTTTGCCGTGTACATACACACACATACATAGAATTGTCATAGAAGTAATAACTACTTATGAGAATTAGGTAGAAAGCCTCAGGATGAACGCACTTCCTAAAGCCTATGCCTGCAGTGCCTGTACTGTCTGTACTGTATCGCAATAGATTACAGAATCATGTACACAACCCAAGGGATATGAATCTCGCGCCTTAGATAAGTAGAATTTAGAATTTGTCAAAAAACATGGCGGCTACTTAACTACAGAAACCCGTATTATATGTTCCATTTTACCAAAACATTTCGCACTAGTCTTTATCTCTAAAGACGCAAGAATCATAACCCTCTACGTTTTAAATAAACACCACGTTTCCCTTATTTTGTCGGCATCCAAAAGCGTTCATGGACACGAAATTTACCCACACACACACACAAACAAATCGTGTCCATGAGCGCGTCTACAAAGACAATTTCGCTACTGGATTGCCTGCACTGGATCCGTCTTTAACCAGCCACCTCACGCATTCGCACCTCAACAACCACACATGCATGCCTGCATGCACCCATGTACCCACCCACACCCACGACGCGGCACTCGCAAGCATGACGTTGACGGTGTCATACAAACACCATAATGCCCTCAACACATACACACCACACATGCATGCACCCATGTACCCACACCCACCACGCGGCACTCGCGAGCATGACGTTGACGGAGGCGTACGCCCTCGCTGCCGCCGCGGCCGCCGCTGCCGGCGCAGGCAAGAAGGCCGCGCAGGTACAGTTGCAGACCGAGCTGAACAGCGACGAGGATTGGAACAAGTTTTTGGCCAGGGATGGACTTTTAGGTGAGTCCTTTTCTAGTACGTCCTGCTACCACAATAGAAAATGCTAAACTTGCAAGGGTACAACACTTTTTCGGGATAAAAAATGTACTCAAATGTAGATAAACTTATTACGGTTGCAAAATTAAGTCTTACTTAAGGCCTTCGAATTTTTTTTTGTTTTATTTATTTATCTTCATTTAGAAATTCTTTAGCCCATCGTAATCTGATTCATTTTCTTTCAACATTTCTTTAGTAAATAAGCCTGAAAAAAACAATTTGAGATAATGTTTTGTTGGTAAAATCCACGTTTTCCTCATGAACCAACTGGTAGACACTGCACAACTTATCGGTCAATGTACTAGTAAGCAATGAGACCTCCATTTCTTTAATCCCCTATACGATACCTACAAGTTTCCCATTTGAATTATTTATAAGTATGAATCCCATTGTGTGACACAAAAATATACAAAAAACATAATGCCATATAGCATTCTCTACCAGTCAAGAGACAAAAAGAATTTTATTCAAACAAACAAATTATTTTTTTTCCAGTCATAGATGTGTACTCGGAGTGGTGTGGACCCTGCATCGGTATGGTGGGTAACCTGAAGAAAGCCAAGGTGGAACTGGGCGGAGACAACCTGCATCTCGCTGTGGTATGAAATTTCTTACTAATATATTTATATCGTCTTCATCGCAGGTGATGAGCCTAAAGGCCAGAAGTACATTTTTGACAGTCTCAGTAGATGTACGACGTAAAATATTTTTACGATTGGCAATATCTATCAATCTAGTCCAATTGCATCCACTATATCCCGAGAACGTAATGGTTATATTTTTGTGTAGTAGTAACGTAATACTATCTTCCTGAGATTTAATTAAAGCAGTCATCATCCAACGTCTACTGTGATCTTAACTATATCATCATGATACGAGTATGATCGGTCGCTATTTAATTAATTATATGATAACTTAATATTCATAAAAGTCTAGTTTCCAGGGTCAAAAGACTAACATTAAGATTAGTCCGTCTTTTAGGGAATCAAAATATATTAGTGACGTACTTTTTCTTTTGTCAATTAAGCGATACATTATAAAGATATAACGTATCAAAGTTTAGGAGTGGGGGCACGTGACGTCACACGGAACTTTAACGCGCCATATTTTTACCATTCTTTGTTTAATTTTCAAAAGAAAAAATACGTCTCCAATATTTTTTGATTATCTAACTGACGGACTCATTTTTTTTTTAGGAAACTAGCCTATTGTCTATTTTACAGGCTAAATCGGACACCATCGATTGCCTCAAGAGATTCAGGAAACGCAGCGAGCCGACATGGATGTTCCTTGCGGTAAATATCTTACTTTATTCTATTTTCTATGGTCCCTTAATCGAAAAGAATTCGGAAGAGCATTATGAGGTTTGATGTTATGAAAAGAATAAGTTTGTAGAATAAATGTGGTCTTAGAATTCTTCTAGGATTTTCAACATTTCTAAGCTTATCGGTACCCATTGTATTACATACAGGCTTCGGTTGTGCAGAAAATGTTATCCATATCATCGAACGAAAAATCACATAGAAAATTCCCTAATTTCTTTTAATCCTTGCCATGCCTTAGTTCTAAGGCCAATTAAAAAATCTCACCGCGTTTTCCTAGAAAATTCACAAAACAATGCAAAACCCTTGCATGCAACATATAAATCAACTCTTCCCGCTTCTGCCAACCGAAACTGCACTTTAAAGACATTCTCAAGATGCCGATATTTCTACAACTCCAATATGTGTTATTGGAGGTCATATATGTGAGAAGTGAAGTATTGTGTTGGGAATGGCGCGGGTGTCCACGGTATCGACCAAACTAACACGAGGGTACAAAAAATGCTGATCGTAGATACTTTTGTGTTTGATGATATCGCTAATCCGTACTTGAAATTATTCAAATTTTCATTGTTGGCGAATTTTTTGGCTAGAAAAATGCAGTTCCATTTTACGGGTGATTTTATGGACACAAAATTCGAACAGTAGAATCGCACGAATAGTATTACAATAATTTTGTTTAGAAATTCAGGCAGAAGATAAAAAATTGGCATTGTTTTGTTTAAACTAAATAACGCTAAGTAATCTTGCTTAATATTTCTGTTGATGGAAACTGCAACTTTTCTAAAAGAGTAGATAGTATCATTATAAGAGCATAACGATCCTTTGCTAGAAATACTACCTTAAACTCGATCAGCTCGCATTAAGGTTGTTTTCATTTATCACGTTTCACGCCTACGTTTTACTTGGATTTCAAAATTTTACTAATAGTTTGGCCACAAAAAATGTAACAACTCCTATTTCAAAGACGGTTATGATACTTTCAAAGGGTGGGCAGCTACTGAATGTGGTGTTTGGAGCAGACGCGCCTCGCCTCACTCGCTCCATTGAACAAGAGTTACGGCAAGAGGCGCTCGTCAAGAAGGGCGAGAGAGAAAGGGTGAAGAGACTGCCTCATGAGCTCACGACGCCAGAGCAGGTATTATTCGATTATTTACCCCAAAAGGAAGACTTTTTGCGAAATGTATTTAAAAGTTTTTGCGCAACAATAACATCTAACCGGTTCAAAAACTTTAATTAAAACGCGCACTAGACAAATCTGGTAGGTATAACATGAATTTAATTTTTATTATTTATGAGTTCGTTCATAACGTGAGTAAAAAGGTCTATTGCTTTATTTTCTGCCTTCTAAAGTTAAAGAAGCGCAGAATTAACTTTGTTATCACACAATCAAACACATAATCAGGTTTTCACAATTCAGATTGACCGTCACCTGTCGTGGGTTGTGTGGAATAATTATTTAGATTAATTCTAAGACTGCGATCAGACATGGGTGGGATGGAGAAACGGACGAGGCCCACCTCTTATTACCTAGAGCAGTGGTGGTATCTGTGGTGCGGTACAATCGATGGACCATCTGATGGCACGTCCCAGCTGCCTTTTCTCGTGACAATTTGGCTGTGGCTTCTGTCTGACTCGGCTGTGGATCAACCAACATCCATTCAAACAACATCCTATTGGGCCGAAAATATTTAGGTTTAGCCATTGCCACGAAAGAAGGAGGTGAAGACTGCAATGTTTTTCTAGGAGGTGGCAACCGCCCAAGAGAAGCTGCTCCAAGAACGGCGACTGCGGGAGGCCGAAGCCCTGGAAGCGAACCGCATCGCGCGGCGGGAGGCCCGGGCTAAACGACTGGAGATCTATTTCAATGATATATGCCCTGCGCTGATGACTCCACACGCTCAGAAGAGTTTGAGGAAGGTTGCGGAAGTCCTTGAGGCGCACGGTGAGTGGCTAGTTTCTTATTTAGCTTGAAATTATATATGGTGGTACACTGACTAGGCCGGCCATCAATTCAGCCTCAAAAAGTAATGCTGAATATAGGATTCCGTACACTGACGGGACCGATCTGAAGGGATATCTCCCTCGTCTTTCTTCGGCTTTATCTTTACTATACGATGTCGAGCCTGGATTCATCTAATCCATCCTTGGAGTTGAATCATGGTTCTCTCCGCCGGAATGTAAAATCAGTTTTTATTGTTTCCAGGAGTACAAGTAGCAGACAAATGTCCCTGGGTGTTAGGGAGAGACGGCGCCAAACGTTTGGCTTTAGAAGATCCTGAGTTTGGTGAGGAGCATGTGGTCGCCATACTGGCTGAGAGACCAGCTCTCATTCTGCTGTTGAAGAGAGCTCCTGATAAAGAGGAATGCGTCATAGGTATTTTATTTTAGAGTTATAAAACCATCTTTGTGGATCATCACATCACGTACTATGATTGTCGATGTCGTAATTATTATTTCAGCCGTAGTCAGTCCACAGCCGGGCATAGGCCTCTCGTAATGATTTCCAAAATGACTGGTTAGAAGCGGAATGCATCCAGCGACTGTCTGCGTTGGACATCCTCCGACCAAATGGTCAGATGACCTAAACAAGGTCGCAGGTAGTCGCTGGATATCGTAATGTTTACCTTGTTTTCGGTAGTTGAGCAAAGTCGCGATAGTCTCTTGAATGAAAACTGTTTTAAACAGTAAGGACCGTATAGGATTTATTATTAGAGCTGATAAAATGAGCCAAAGAATGTAGGTATGAACTGGGTATTTCACTGATTTCTCTAAGTTTGATTTCTATCTAAGTGCGTTTCCTGCAGTCAAAGCTAATAAGAATGTATCATCTGTTTGCAAAATCGAGCAGTTTCCCGTCTCCGGTTTCTGGATTAGCTTCCCGTCTCCGATTTCTAAATTTGTCTACTCTCCAAACCAGAAAAAAACTCTTCATATTTCTAGAAATATGAAGATAGCTTGGCAATTCTTGACATTTTCTAGTTCAAAATCTTATAGCAATCGTCACATCATCAATGCACTGTTTCTGCAATAACAGAATTGACTCGCCGAGCTCTATATGGAGACGGGCTGTCTGACGAGGAGAGAGCCAGCAAGAAGTTTCCCGCAGAGGACCTGCGAATGGACAACATTCCCGGGATCTTTGTGCCGGCCGACCGACACCAGAGGGCTTCTGCGTTAGATCTACTCTTTCCTAAGGTATACCCTTAAGTAGTTCTAAGATTCAATGATAGTTGAAGAAAACGTTGTGAGGAAGCCTTTTATATATTTTATTTACACATAAGTTATTAACATCCACTAACCGCTTGTTGGGTTCATATTGTACTTATTTTATAAAAACAGAACACATATGAAACGCAATTAATGATTTGAATTGAATTAAATATATTCCTGTTCCAACTGAAATACATACTGTCATAATTTATTACGTATTTGGAGATACGGCGGGAGCGAGAGTGTTATGCTCGACCGCCGGGAAGATCGTAAGGTAAGATCTTCCCGCCAGGCGAGGTGATATGCCTGGGGAACCGCGGCTCCGACGATGTTCAGTCGGAGGTTGTAATTATGCTCCAATCCTTAGAAACTTTAATTGCTCGATTTAGTCCACAATACTAATTTATTCGTCTTGTATGGGAATTTCTGTTTTTCTCATTAGCGTCATCTGTTGCGTAGTTGAGTAATTACTTGCTGTGCGATAATAGTGTCAAGTATACTGGGCATGGTTCAAGATTCATGACGGGATAATTCTGATGTTGCAGGTTCCATTAGAGGACCATATGTCTGTTTGTATAAAAGACGTTTGAAGTGAAACAAAGAACATCAAGAACCGGTCAGGAAAAGAACACTTGGAGAGAGTCTAGAAGCATCCCGAGACATCTTGTGACTTAAATGAAATCGTCCTGTGCCGAATAAAATTCGTTCGACACCCCGATTATGTCGAATAAAAATAATTTGTTAACAAACGATAATCATTCGAATCGCCGATTTGAGTGTGTCGCAGATCACAAAAATAGCACACCTGACCTCCCTTCTTCCGCAGAGCTATCAGTTTATTCTTCTACGAACATCTTCTGAACGATAACATACTCTCTCAATCGACCTTACAGATGGTAGGTGCAGTGGTAGACCCTCCTCCTACGTATGAGCCTCCCCACATCGCCATAATGTTCGGAGCCTGGCAACGCCGCTCTGTCTTCGAGGCGGCTGAAGCTCCTCACGTCATGAAAAGGATCCTAAGATACGGCTTCTTTGCTGATGCTAGCATCGAAGAACCTAAGCTGCTGGCGAAGACCCTTGAGAAGTATGAAGAAAGACCTGAGAAGGACTAGTAAGTTGCCTTGGTTTTTTTATGACACTATAGGCATTGGTTACATCTGCTGTAGGTTGTTCAGGGTTGGTACTAAACTGTTACAGCTTCAGATTCGATTCCGATTGTCATTATCTGATCGTCTTATAGGGTAGGTCATTCCATTGCAGGCTTGAATTACACGATTGTCTGTGATAATAAAACTGATTCAGAAACACATTAGAAAGGTTCTTAAAAACCCCAAATTCACCATCCACCTTCTAAAGAAAGATGATTTCAGTGATTACTTTCGTCATCTTCATAGGAATCATTCTTAATTGCGTTCTACCAAACGCGACATCCCAATTTAACGTCTCTCTTCCAGTCCAGCGAGCAGCGACTTTTTGACGGGAAGCTGAGAAAAGCAGTTTCGGCGCGGCAAATTTATGTTCTATTGTAATGTTGATTCAAGTGTTCGAGAACAAGCGTATTTGTTCCTAAAAGCTGCACTTAATCTTACTAGACTTTGCGAACTAAGACTTGACGAAGCCGCACCGAAGGTAGAAAGAATTAAGAAGTGTTTAGGACTTGTATATCCATGACCTTAAATAAAAAACCCATTATTAAAAGTAATCTCTATTCCAGCTTCGAGACAATAGTGCTAATGATAGCAGTGGGCGTGGTGGAACCAGAACTAGCTGACCCGCAGGACATCCCGCCACCCGGACCTCCCGCAGAACTAATGGTGTTGGGTGCGCTGCATGTCAGTACGGACGCAGTGGCGGGAGAACAGGAGTGTTTGAGGTTCTTCCCGCCTGGGTACAGCGAGCCGGAAGTCAAGCATAGGCCTAAGGGCAGGAAGAAGAAGAAGGTAAGAAATCTGGAGTCTTTAGGATCATCACTGATAACCTTTTACTACTCTCAAATTATGTCATGCACCTGGTTCCTGTGCTGGCATACTTAAGATACTTCAGAATCTCTATTAGGGTTGAAGCTGTAGCTAGCGGACCCGCAGGAAATCCCCACTCCCGGTACTCCCGCAGAACTAATGGTGCTGGGCGCTTTACACGTCAGTGCGATGTGGTGGCGGGAGAACAGGAGTGTTTGAGCTTCTCCCCACCTGGGTACAGTGAGCCGGAAGTGAAGCATAGCATAGGATGAAAGGTCGGGAAGAAGATACGTGAGCTGGATTATTTAATAAGATCCAGAATTAAGAATATTGCCAACCATTCAGGAGTTAAGACACTATAGGGTTTCTGCCAGGAATTGACAACCAAGACAAAAAAGGGACGTGTAGTAAGCATTAGCCATCAATACAGGGTTAGGAAACCGCAAAATCAGTGCCAGGGTTTAATATCTCTGATTATTTGTGAAAATAATTCTAATGATAGAGCAGTAGGCGTCGTCGAATCCATGTTATCTGGAGTCATCATCATCATTGATAACCTTTATATCCAGTGGTATGTAAAGGTTATCTATGTTATGTACTCGTAATTCTCCGTTTTTCAAGACATCTGCGACTTATTTGACAACCCTTTAATTTCACTTCGTAGAAGCGTGCCAAGGAAGACACAGTGGAATCGGTAACCGAAGCACCCCCGGCCGAAGTGAACGAAGCAGAAGCAAACGAAGCAGACAGCGTGGCGGAAGATGAGGAAGAGACTAATGGAGAAGGAGAAGAGAATGGTGAAAGTGACGAGGCCCAGGCGGTTGATAAGGCTACGTCGCCTCCGCCAGTGTAAGAAACACAAGAAATGTTATACGGGGTATAAAAAAACCATAGACATATGGATTAAAAAGGGTCATAAAATAGTCAGTAAAATGAGAATCACAATTGGTGAGCCATCGTGCAGAATAGAACACTGGTGCTCTCTCGTTCCGGAGGCCAAAATCAGTCTGCGGAGTAAGTAAGGAACTACAATATTAAAAATGAATTGTCGAAAAAAATTGCTAAAATAGTGTTTCCCGTAAAATCTGCATCTAGATTCCACGACGAAATCTGTGGCCCGCGGTCGCGTAGCAATATGAAACCAATATTGAATTATTTAATTGGTGTGAATGCATTCATATGCCTGTGACCAAATACTTTATTTCAATAATTTGAATCCGGTTCATAGTTTCTTCGATATTTTTTAGATTGTGTGTATAAGATAATTGTCCGTGGTAATTTTACACCCTGTATAAGCCCCGGGAATTCGCCTGTCGTTGTCTAAAATCACTCACTCTCGTCTTTCTTCTAATAGTCTTTTCCTATATTTCTACACACCGTTAAAATCTTCAAATTTATAGTAAAATCTTATCAATAGAGGTAGGATAAAAACCGATGTACCAAACGCTCTTCCTAAAACTATATGTAAAGTTTCATCTTTGAATTTTACATATACTATCAAATACAATAATGTCGTGTAATGATACCTTTCATTTCACATTGTTCAATAATCAATTATGAATATCGTTAACAAAAAAAATGTTATTTGTTACCGTTATTCATAAATTATTATTCTTTAGTTCACAAAATAAAACACGTTACTATATTCTAAAATTTGTATTTCATTTATTTATAAATAGTCAATTATATATTTATTAACAATAAAATAAAATGAGTAACGACTTAACTTGAGAGTGGAAGGGGTAATGTACAGTGCGCTCACACTACTGAGTCTTTGCGATTCCTGAAACAATAAATATATAAATAAGTATAACTTCTAACTAATACTTCAAATTAGAAATTGGGTTTGTACATTTGTTTGTTATTCCTTTTCCTTCCCAATCCCGTTAGGAAAAATTCCATTCTCTTTGAATTTTACATACAAATAGTGTATTGAGAAGCAATGGTAAATGCTAGCGCAAGACAAAACAGAATTTTTAAAAAAATCAATAAGTTTTAAGAGGTTTAAAAACATAGTAGATGGCTTTATGGCCGGCTATTTTCATTTGTCATAATAAGCACTAAACACCCCGTATAACAAATAGCAGAAGGTACAATAAGCACTTGGTCTCGGTTGTTGTTAGATCAGTACACCATTTTTTTTTTTTTTAAATGACCTACAATTTTAGCTCCTGTGAGTTTTAAAATTTACAGCCAGACAGTTTGAGGCGAGGGCTATTAACCCTCAGCCTTTTCAGGCAAATGCGCAAGGGGCTCCCAGTTGGGACGAACCTCGGCCATGGGCTTTGCCTTTGGACACTCCATACAACAGCGCCGAGATTACTACTACTACGATTCGGTCGCGCACGCACACGCGTCAATGTGTGTGTCACTCGTAGGGTTAGTTATTTACCGTGTCTGAGTCATAGTTGTCCGTCGCGCGCCGAAGTGTCATACTTGCATTGCGTTGCAATCGATTTTTACCCTAAATCTGTTTGGCTCGGTGCGGTGTGGGTTGCGGGTGGAAGGCTGTGAGTGTCCGTTCTGTACGTTAGTATGTGTGTGTGTATATATATATATACATACCAGATGTAGTGGTGGTCGTGGCTGGGCGCGCGCATGACGCCGACGCCGCCTCCGAGCCGCCGGTAGTTCATGGCGCCGCACAGCCGCCACTGGTTCGACTCCGGGTCGAACACCTAAGGAATTCGGAGAGAATGTTGTTAATTTGCTTAAAACTCTATTGAAACTGACGCGAATCCCGCGCGGAACGCACACAGAAATAAGACTAGGTAGAAGTACGTATTTTTAAAGAGTTAATAATAGTAGCTGATGAAACTGTTGCATAATAAGGATTCTTACAATACGAGTGGTTAAAAGACGAACCATAGGCGAGTTTTTTTATAGCATTACACGAGTATTGTGTGACTGGGGCGGTGTTTTATGGATCTTACCGCCGCGTATGACACCGTCAACATAAAGCGGCTTTTGTGGAAGGTAAACAAAATTACTGGCGACTAAGCTTTTACGAAAATCATCGCCGAACTTCTCCGACCTTCTTTCCCAGAAAAGCCGATGGCGATCACTTCAGAATGTCTTGCCCTAAGTTAGCGTGCTTACCCCAGTGCTGTTCAATAACTACACGAATAACCAACCATCACCACCTAAAACTAATAGATTCGTGTACGTACACCGACGACCTAGCTTTAACATCACAGGCGCGATCCTTTGAGAAGGTCGAAAAGAGTTCAAGCGCAGCACCCGAAACATTAGGCTGTTATTACAAGCAGAATTCCTTACGACCGAACACTTCGAAGACCCAATCTTGTGTTCACAGTAGTGACATTAAACATTTTTAGTCGTGGATGAAATGTAAAAACTATCGCATTGGGTATTGATTGGTCCCGGCTGCCATTTCGTAGTCGTTGAAGGAACAACGTCGGAGGCCGAAAAGCGGTTCAGAAGAACTCTGACACCAGGGTTTACATAGTCGATAGACAAAAAAAAAAGATCTTCTTGATAAGCTTGATCGCCTTATAAACAATTGCATCCGTTTTATTTTTTGTCTAAAAAAATTTGATCACATATCTCCTTATCGCTCCGAGCTGAAATGGCTTCCTGTACGACAACGTCGTCAACTTCGCTTGTTAACTACACTTTTCTCCATTCTCACAGATTCTCAGTCTCCGGAGTATCTAAAATGCAAATTCCAATATCTTTCTGACGGCCATGATCGGCAGCTCAGGTCTTCCAACACACGTCGCCTTGCTACTCCTTCCTTTCGGACCGGTTTCGTTGAATATTCTTTCACTGTACTCGTGCAAGCCATTCGGCTGTGGAATGTTTTGCCCAATGACATTAAAGAGACCTCAACAAAATTTGCCTTCAAGAAAAAGGTTCAAACTCATCTAATGAATTCTCTCTAATTTATAAACCAGAATCACAATTTCTCTGCATTAAAATTTTTAAATATATATGTATGTATATTATACTTCCTATTTGTGTAAATCTATGTATGTTTATTTAGCTGTAGGGTTCTTTTTTTTTTCTGTAATATCACACGAAGCTTTTTTGCGCCGCTTTGTATTTTCTCTGTTTTTCCTAATGGTTGACTGGGAGAGAATGCTTTTAGCATTAAGTCCGCCAATTGTATTTTTACTTGTGGTACAATAAAGTTTTAATAAATAAATAAATAAATAAAAATGTAACCTACACAAAATGATGATGATCGCATTGGGTAACAAATCTGTAATGGAAGTTGTAATAAAGAGAAATAAAACGTTCTGCGGACAACCGGATTGGATTTGTTTCTCCGCGGGCAAATATGCTAGCCGCTCAGCACACACGTAACAGGTGGATGCAGCTCTTAATGACACGTGTCGGATCATAACAGGCTGCCTGAAACCTACACCTGTGGAGAAGCTGGATCCCCTGGCTGGCGTTGCCCCGCCGGACGTTCGTAGAGATGTGGCCAGCTCTCTTGAAAGGGCCAAAATGGAAACGGATCCCCAGCAACCCTTAAACAACCACGTGCCCGTCACTTAAAGACTGAAGGGTCGACGTAGCTTCGTCAAAGAAACAAAACCACTAACTGCCGAAGCCTCTCAGTCTAGAGTGGATGTTTGGAAGGAGAGATACCCTTCGGCCAAACCATGACGCATATCCTGTCCTGTCCTGCGTGCCCGGCCACCTGCACGCTCGCACGCTGCGTTGTTGACAATGCCTTGTCGGTGGCGGAGTTTTAGTCCTCTGAAGTTTGTTAACCAGCCAGAGTCGACTCGCAAAGAAGAAGAAGACGAGTATTAGTAGAGACCTAATTATGTGCAGTTTCATACATTACTTATCTCATAAAATTATATAAATAATAAAAAATGGTATAAAATTTTCTTCAACATCGCTACGTTTTCAGACATTTTTTTTTGGCCGCGTTCGCAGATTATAAAGGACCAAGAAGATTACAATGTAAAAAATTGCATCACAACCTACTTTGTCCAGCCCAAGCTGTACTTTATTGGAACAAAAGTTATATTATGATACAGTTGTCCATACAAGAGCTGTATCAAAATTTAATGTCATGTGTAGAATGATTGACATTTAAGTTCTGTTTTTTTTTTATTTTTTATTTGTGTATTTTAGTATGGGATTAGATAAATAATATTCTTAATCCTTCATATGTGTTAATTTGTATAAAGTTTAATATACAAAATTCGATTTAGGCTGTATAATTCGTCATATCTAAAGGTTCTAACACAGTTTGGGGTACGGCGGGAGCAATACGAATTTATGCTCGACCGCCGCAAAGGGAAGATCTTCCCGCCAGGCGAGGTGTTATGTAATTAGGCGTCTTTGTATGGAGGCTTGACATTATTTGCTCGGTCGTTTAGCGCCATCTGTTGCGTAGTGGAGTAATTCTCTTCTATGCGATAGTGTCGCCAAAACAGAATAAATGTTAGTACTAAAGTGCAAAAAAATCCCTGCACAAAAATATTCAAATAAATAGCGGCTATGACGAATCGAAGCTAAAAATAAACATGCGAACCGCAACATAACATAACATTTGACAAATTAAAATTACAAATAGACTTGACAAATTAGAACTTCATCTAGACTTGTCCCATAAGAACGACAGAAGCCGAGAGGCGTTTCCGAACAACTCTGACACCAGGGTATCAGAGTGATATGATGATAATTATGAGAAGCTTCACACGGCGTGACGAAATGAAAACCTATTAACACTTGAAAAACAATGGGTGATAAAAATTCGCATATAGAATCGAAACAATTTTCAGACATGACGAATTATACCCTAACTCCACCATTCAAAAGTTGAATGTGATAAAAAAAATTTAGAGAATGATCTCCAAAAACTTATCCCGTTCAACTACTACAAATACACCTAGTATTTTACACGAAACCGAAATGTCAGTAGAAATACAGCTCGCTTCTACTAATGTAGTCTATTGCTACGAAGTGTCAGGTGCAAGTATATCTTGTTGCTAGTCTATCTTACTATGTTTCAATTCAAATGTAGCTTGCAACTACCACGGTAGTAGTCACTACGACCTATAACTTTCTTTTACAGTATCGAAATAAAAGGTATTCAAAAGCGAATAAAAAATTCACAAAACTTGCATTTTGTGATGCGATATTCTTCCCTAAAAGATTTATTTAAATTATTTTTTTGCCTAACCTATACTATCCCACTGCTGGGCAAAATTCTCCTCCATACTCTTTTACTCATCCCGCTCTATAGCTACTGTCTCCCATCCACTATCAAATTTCCTCATGTCGTCGTTCCATCGCAGCCTTCATATAGCTCTCCTTCTTCCTCCCTAAATTAAAATTAAAAAAAAATGGTTGTCTGTAAAGTCGGTTTACGGACGGTAGTTTGACGTGACAACGTCAAACATTACAGTAGTATAATACACATGATCATGCCTCTCCCTCGTTCGTGCCGCGCTCTCGCTTGCGGAACGCGACAATGAGCGTAACGGGACAATGACGTCATCTTTTTCGTGCATGCAGCCCGTAGTATCGAGTTATTAGACGTTGTCACGTCAAAAAAAAATTATACAACTTTACACATACCTCTATAGACTTCAAATAGGCGGTGCCGTCGAATCCTCCAACGGCATACAGTTGTCCGTTGACAACCGCCAGTCCGACGCCAGACCGCCGTGACGTCATCGCCACCACCGGCGACCATGAGTCTGTTTGAGGCTCGTATCTGTAAAATACAACATTGATTACCCGCCTTGATCTTATATCCATACTATAATATTATAAATGCGTATGTCTGTCTGTCTATTACGCTTTCTAGGTCAAACCGCTGAACGGATTTTGATGAAATTTGGTATGAATATAGTTTCTAAGTAAGTAAGACCCGGGGTCAAACATGGCTACTTTTTCACGCAGACGGAGCTGCGGGTAAAAGCTAAGAAATAAAAAACCAATCGACTTGATTTTTGGCATAGAGTTAGTTGAAAGGATGAAGAGTAACATAGGCTACTTTTGGTCCTGGAAAAACATCATGTTCCCAAAGGAGGTTTACACGCAGGCGAAGCCGCGGGCACAGCTAGTTGTCAAATACAAGCAATTACAAGAAAAACCTACACTCTCGTCTCGTGTACATGAACATGTACCGGGTATTTTTGAAACTACTGGTAAAATTCTCAGTGTGTTTAGACCGTCAAACTTATCCACTTTCAATAGTGAAAACTGACGAAAATTTTTCGATATGGCCGTCTGACATTGTGACAGATTTGTCGATGGTGTTTTTGTGAAAATGATTTGTGGGTTCATTGAGATGTGAACTTGATAAGCATTGATAGTCGAATGTAAGTGATTGATTAGTAATTTTATCAATTACCATTGTTTACATTATAGGCTACTTGACTGTTTACATTATGACAAGATTTTTATATGGAACAATACATACACTAAAAAGTAACCGATACCGAAAACAACAACAAAATTGGTAATTAATTGAAGCAGTCATAAGCATTTAGTTTTCTAATGCAAAAAAGTGGGAGCGTGGTGGGGACGTCTTGCTGTCTCTTTTTTGTCTTTTTCTTTAAATCAAATGGCTGTGACGTCACTCCACCATTAAGTGCTTTTTTTGTTTCTTGACAGTTAGACAGCCTATTGTCTTTTCATTGAGACAGACTTTATATGCTTGCGTCTCGTAGACATGAGCGCTACGACGATGGCCCAGTTGTTGCTACGACATTTGTATCGACTACGAGTGCTACGCCACGCGCCGTCTATGGTACTACGAAAATCGTAGCTGCTGCACTGAAAACTCACACTTGATGCTGCTACGGCAGTTGTATCAGCTACGCCGAGCGTAAAATAATACCTACGACATTTAAATCGATTACGCCGTGTCATACATTTGTATACACGTTAAAAATTTGTTACTTTCTTATTTTGAAAAACCTAGTAGTACAAATAACTCACCTTTCAGCTGAAGATAGTTCAGTACAATCGTCCCTGCCACCGACAGCGTAAATTTGTCCATCAAAAACGGCACAGCCTAAATGCTTGCGTCTCGTAGACATGGGCGCTACGGGCGACCACTTATTGCTGCGGGGGTCATAGCGCTCCACTGTGTTGAGCGGAGCTTGCCCGTCGGATCCTCCGACGGCGTAGAGCTGACCGCCAAGTACGGCTACTGCTACGCCGAGACGACGCGTCGTCATGGCTGCCACCTGAAATAATAAATGTATTTAATATTTAAAATTCAGAAATAATAGGTTAGATGGCTAAGATGGATGGCTGGATGGATTAAGATTATTGCTAATAAACATTATTTGTTTCTGTATGTAGGCAATAATAGTGCATTGTTCACCGAGGGAAGAAAGTGATCGATTACTAACGAGGGCCTTAATACGTTCGAGTTACGATTACATTTTCTACCGAGTGATACATAGGGCTTTATACTACACATGCAAGGAAAAGTGGAAAATGTTTATTAGCGGAATTGGTAACTAGTATTAATGTATTAACTCAATTAATGCTTTAATCGCTATAAATAACAAAAGAATGAATAAGAGTGTTCCTTTCTCAAATAGCAGGTCAGTAATACATTTTCATATAACATTAATGTCCTGTACAACAGGTCATTAATGGATTTCCATATAACTTTTCCGACCGCATTTTTTAGCGGGAAGAATGACGTATTTTCTATCCCGTCCTTGAGTAAGTATTAGCGTACTTTGCGAGCAAGTGTAATATAAAGATACTTTCAATTGTAGAGGTTTTCATGCATCAGAGCCTTGTGTAATGCCGAACCAATGACATCCTGTAAACCACTCTTTAAAAAATTAAAAATCTTGACCGTCCCTTGCTTGTACATATTCGAATTGTGTGTATTTGTTAAAAATAATCAGAACTTATATATAAATCGAAAGGATACTTGTAAGTATAGTTGCAGGCGCCCTAATAGACTTAATCTTCATTCAAGCTCAACAGCGGTATTTAGTAATAACAGTTATCAAATGTCTGTCAAAATATACAACAGACTTGATGATGATATGAAGTCTCTACATATTAATGAATTTAAAAAAGAATTAAAGAAATGGCTAATTGATAAAGCTTTCTATACAGTTAGTGAATATTTTGACTCTCTCAGAATTGAATGATATTTTGTTGTTGGTAAGCTACTAAATTGTTGACATTCTTCTGACTTTTACTTGATTTGAATTTATTACTTTTAATTTATTAATTGATTACATTAACTGTTTTGCATGCCAGTGTCTGGTGAAATGTGAGAAACCTGTTTTTTTTTTTTTTAAATATCTATATGTGTACCACATTTTTAGCAAAATAAATATATTTGTATTTGTATTTGTTTTACCGAATATCACGGTGGTATTCCTGTTACCTTGGTCCAGCGGTTCTCCTTAGGGTCGTATCTCTCGACGTGGTTGAGGCACTGCACGCCATCCTGTCCACCGACTGCATACAGGGCTCCATCGAGCACAGCCACACCCACTGATGTGCGGCACGAGGACGTCGGGGCCACCGCGCCGCACCACTGCGAACGGACACATTCATTACGAGGGGACTTTTGGCGGGAAGCTGACAAGACCAGTTTCGGCGCTGTATCTATTTTCCATTTTTTTTTTGAGTGTTTATGCACAATAATGGTGGATTATTATTCGCAAAGTGTTCGAGAATAATCGTGAGTGTTTGGAAGCGATACAGTGTTTGATTTATGTGATTTTCATGCTTGTTGCTAAAAGCTTCTGACAAGGCTTGACTAGGTACCGACTAGACTTACAGACTTGACTAGGACTTGACGAAACCACACTGTAGGACTGAACAAGATAGAAAAATATAAAAAAAGGTATAAAGGACTTGTATCCATAACCGTAAAACCCATTACTATATGGGCCTTTCTCTACTAACTGGAAACTTGTCTATTGACAGTTGTCCCAACCCTATTATTCTAGAAAATTAAAAATATAATATGTTAAATCTATAGATAGTTATAATATAAATACATGTAAACAAGAAACCATTGTAATTATCCCTTATTTTTCGAATTATAGGCAATTTTGTAAAAAATGGCGACAGAGGACTGTTTTGCCACCCAGAGAACTGTTTTTTCCACCCAGAGTACAGTTTATGTCAATGTTTATATGAAGAAAAACACAATATTAATTATTAAATGTAATCAAATAAATTCTCTTCTTTATTGAATACTGTATCACATACAGAATTTAAATACTTATATTTATCAGGAACAAATTGCGAGCTTAGCTGTCTAAGTAACGAATTAAAATAATTATAATCAAAATTAAGCTTAGGTACTAACAATCAGTCTTGTTTACTTATCAATGCAGACTTATTTCTCAAAAACAGGTACAGGTGTATTAAAATAATAAAATATTCGTTTCCCTTTTAGGGCAATATCTGGGTTTGGCAACTTCTTTAATACTTGGTCAAAGGACACATCAGAAACATCATTTTCATCGACTCTGAATGTGTGTCCTTTGTCATCACAAATTTTTAAGAAGGTTACTGTTAGTTCGCCTTCTTCCGTGTCTATCTTATTGATTACTGCTGCATAACAATATTCAGTCTTTCTTACTAGAAATTTAACCAAGACGTAATCGCCGATGGTGTAATTCTGTTGGTTGATTGAACTAGGTCCAGCCAGTGCAGCGTCGTCGTCGATCTCCATTGTGGAATCCTGTGAGTTGTCCATGTTTTCACTTTCAGAGTCCGTGTAAATATCATCTACGTTAAGTTTTGCCTTGTTTTTGTACTCTAACACTCCCAAATTGAAATGCTGGCAATCGTCTTCACAAGTACAACTTAAACTTTTCATTATGAGTTTAGCGGCACATGGAGCTGATTCCAGAGGACTTCTTAATATTTTAGCCTTTACTTGATGTATTTTTAGAGTTCCATTAAAGCTTTTTAAATTAACTGTGTCATTTTGAAGGTCGTCTGTCAATTCTTGGATGGCTTTATCGTCGATTGTGAACAAGGTAATTGCTGAACATCTTCGTTGAATGGCCTCTACAAATGATTCCAAGCTATCAATATCACCTCCTGTAGCGACGACGGCGTCAGCGGTTCTCTTGCAGGTCGCTCCAACGCCATCAGGGGCCCCTTTGCCATGACCACTCTCTGAATAGTTCCAGGTAAACTTCTTCACATTTAAAACCTCTTGTTGAAGCCTTGACGCCAGGATGTAAAACATCGTTTTGTTTCTGTATTGAGTTACGGGTCCATCGCTGACGAAGTGGATGCTCTTTATGTTAGGTGGGAGAGTTTTAAAGATTGGCCGCAAATGTGCCCATATAGCAGCTGGTGAATGTGTGAGATTTTTGGAAACGGTACAATAAGACTTGATAGAGTTTTTGGTATACACTACCACAGTATGAAGACTTAGCTGAAGTCTCGACCCTCCAAAATGAACTGCTTGTATTTCTTGACCGTATTTGGAACAATAATTTTCTGAAAAATCCATATGTATGATAGCGTCTTCGTCGGTAAGGTTTTGTTTGTATTTCTTGATAGCATTGTATTGATGGGTTTTTTTTTGCACGATAGGTAGCACAGTGCTTTCTCCATTCTTTAGTCATAGCTTTGTGTTCACGTCGACTCATATCTTTAACTGACTTTCTTGTACCTTTTTCCTTCTTTCTTTGGTAGTTTCGTCGTTCTTTTTCCTTCAATTGCTCTCTTTTTACAGGGTCATTTTTTAGCCGTTGATATCTTAATCTTTCCGCAATTCGTTTCTGCTCTTTTATTTCTTCTTTAGTTTTAGGTTTCTTCTTTGGTGGCATTGTGGCAATACTAAAACAATAAAACATACTTTCGATGTTAAAAAAAACCGTAAGGGTTTAAAAACAGATAGTTACTAGGTACGTATTATTTTTTAGTCCAAAATCCATAATAATAGAAAACAAAAGACCTGAATTAGCATGACAGGCCAATGTAAGAAAGAAAGAGGCTATCGGCAAGCAGTAGGTTAGTGCAGACTATAAATAATATTAATAAAATACACGGACGTCAAATAAAATAGTCCTCTGTCACATTGAACAGTCCTCTGTGTTATAAATTTCCAGAGGACTGTTATTTTTACATAAAACATGACATACCACGTATCAGTTTCAATATTATTTCATAACACAGAAACAGCTATAAATTATCACACTGAGCAATTTTTTTGTTAAAAATAAATATATTATAATACATAAAACACCGTAAAATAGACTTACCAGAGGAATGTTCACTCAACGCTACAGAGACGTGGCTCCCACACAGACGCGGAGTTGTAACTGCGCAAAATGGTGGCGACTTGTTTACCATGGCGACCGAGCAAACTTCACACTGTTAACGTACCGTTTCACACACAATGTAACCACAATAGTGTTTAATATTTTTCTGGCGCGATATTCAAATTGTGACAGAGGACTGTTGAAAAATGTATGGACAAAATTCGAACACTAGTTTTTAGTACTAAAAAATTCTCTAAAATTATGATTGTTTTTTGTTTATATGCATTCAATATTCTTTATGTTCATAGAGTTATAAGATTTTACATTTTTAAATACAACTAATAAAAACTGACCCGAATCATACTCGATCCGGAATTAGGACATAACAGAGGACTGTTTTTAGTGGCTTTTAGACCGAATTTATGAAATTATTATGATTCTAAATATTGATTAAGCTTGGCTCCTTAAATAACAGGTTATATATTATGTGTTTTAATAAATAAAACTATGCATTAATATAGCCAAAGTAAAAAAAAATGCTTGGACCATGATTTTCCTGTTAGTAGAGAAAGGCCCATATATTAATCAGGTTATTGAAAAACGTCGAAGTACCTCTTGGCTTGGTACTTTCAAATCGCTGCCAGCACGGAGTAATAACAAACGAGAAAAAGGAGATTGCGTATCGAGAGCTTCCTTACAAAAATTGTGTGAGGCAACGCAAGGCGGAAGGCAGACGTGAGGGGAGCTCGGTTTGGCCGTGGCTTCACCTCTATTGGCTATCCCCTCTACTTACCAATAAATGTCGCTAGCAAATCGAGGATTGCAACATGAAAAACATATTTTTTTTTCTTCATATTACAGATATTATTAACATTAAAAACAGACATATATTTTATGTAACACTAAATCAATCAAACAATTCAAAAATAATTATTTACTTACGTTTATTGTGATTCCATAACAGTACACCATTGAAACACTTAAAACTTGTTTTGCTACCGATACGAAGATTTCATAGGCATTCGTTCATCGTGTGTGAAATAAAACAGCCAAGCCACACGTTTTGACTAAAATGTAGAGTATGTGAAGTTAGGCCTGGTAAAGTAAGGGCGCATAGATCAAGAATCTTGGCTCTACATGAGATCTGACCACATTTACATAGACTTTGATTAAGGTGTAGTGTAGAGCTTGTAGGTTTAGAGCGTGTAGTCGTTAGAGCTTGGCTTTATACGAGATCTGATAACTTTTTCACAGGGTAAGCTATGTAGACTCGTCTTGGCAACATTTTTACATAAAAATGTTTTTGGTGGGATACACTGGACCCAAATCCATTTAGATGAGGAGTAAATATAAAAGTTACTAACATAGTTATAGTGTACTCACTATTGACTGTCCGAAATAAAGGGATGTTTCTATAACAAGTCATTTAAACATAATCATTACCATTTTTAAATAATGAAAGATGTTCCATCCTGAGCATCCTTCTACTAAGTTTTGTTTGTTCAAGCCCCTTATCGCAACATTTAATATCTACTTTATTAAAATACAGATGAAATGGAAGAAAGAGAAAGAAAACAATAGACCAGATAAATACATATTTACATATAGCAAGGAAATCGCTACAAATTAGGCAGAAAAAATGAAAAAGGTAATACAAAAGAGGGAAAGAGATACACGACTGTCAAATACACCTTTATAACAGCTACGAAATCGCTAAAATGAAATAGAAAAGGGCATAAACGGAGACAGAAAGATAATCTCACAAGATTAGTCTGCGTGTCGTCTCTCGGCTTACAGCAGGTCGTGTAATACAGCGACGTCCACTTGGCAACGTCTTTTACATGGACACCATTTTTAGAAAATAGGTGTTCCATCCAGAGGAACCTTCTACTATGTTTTGTTTGTTTAAAAACCGATAACTAAAACTTTGAACCTACTGTCTCTAGGTCTAAATCAAACAAAAAAAGAAAGACTTGATCGCATCATAATCATTTCCTTAAGAAATTTACACACAAAATTACAGTCTAGAAAAATGCTGAAATGAAAGAGAGAGATAAAGTCTAATATACAGTTTAAGCTGCGCCCAAAAAATGCTGAAACGAAAGGGGAGAGGGGGCTGAAATAAGAGAAAAAGGGGGAATGAATGATTATCTTACCTGATTAGTCTGCGGATCGTATCTCTCAATACTGTTGAGGTAGCTCTGTCCATCGTGCCCTCCCACAGCGTACAGCAGATCGTGTAACACCGCGACGCCCACTCCGCAACGTCGTTTGCTCATGGGAGCGACCATCTTCCACTCGGAGGTTTGAGGATCGAATCGTTCTACCGATGCGATCGCATCGCCTGAACACCACCCGCCTACTGCGAAGAGAACTTCGCCTGGAAACAGATTTAGGATTTAAAATGCCTATTGAACGATCTCTGTGATGCATAGATATGTATCCGTATAATTGTTGGTTTTCCTCATCATGGGTCAACCACTTAACATCTGGTGGGCTATACGCCTGACTGCTTACTCAATTTAAAAAAAAAATATAAAATCCGATAGTTTATAAACTCTCTAGATTTAAAATTCTACCAAAATATTGCTTTACAAGACGTGGTTGTTTTAACAATGGACCAACGGCTTAACGTGCCCTCCAAAGCACAGCACCGTCATCAGTGTAGTGCGTAGCTATGAATGCATGTAAAGCATGATAGCTTCTTTATCATCAAAAACATGCAACATGTTACGTATGTCATATCAACAACAAAATTAACAATGTCATTTTAATGAAATAGAAATCAATCCTTCGTTGTTATTCGCGTCATATATGATAACAACTTTTCTCACATTTCTATAAATCTGACGTTGAGATGACGGAATGTTGCATGAAAGCATATGGGGCCATATCATGTTTTGTGTGAATAAATGTGAATAAATATGAATAAGTATGAATAAATATGAATAAAGAAAGATGTAATGATGTTGTTACCTCGTCTAGTGGGTTTCCTAGGCCTGGTCCTAGGCCCTTGCATCAAAGGCCTCTCTTGTGGCAGCAGCAAATAATTCTTGGCCTCGTCCAACAGATCCCGACAGGCGTCGTCGGATCTGATCAGTAATTCTGAAGACACCGTGCCAACGAGGAATTTAGGGCTTAGGAGAGGCAGACGGACGTGTTGCAGAACCTGGAATGAAATCAGTCAGTCTGTCGGCATTGCCTCTCATTGCCTAAGTAAAAGAATTAGTTTCCCTATTTGATGAAAGGGGGGCGCTTAAAGAAAAAAATATTAATAAAAATATTATATTATTAAATTAAGTGCCGATCTCGTTTATTTTCGGCGAAATAAAAAAACTTATTACTTATATGTTCCCGAATTCTATCACAGGTTTATTAAGCTCTATATTTAAATAACTTTTCATGTTTTCGACAGATGGCGTAACAATGACATTGTATGTGAGTAACCAGGGGTAACCAAAAAAATTGGCGCGTTTGAATGTTATACGTTTGAAAATCTGTATAGCATATATTCTTTAATCTGTGGTTATCCCTTCGCATAAGAGCATCTAACTCAATGATACTAAATTATAAAAAATCGCCTTTCGAATCATCTTTATCATCAGAAAATCAGGAAATTTAAACTGTCCTAACCAAACTAGAAACAACTAAACAAGATTTGTTCCAATATTTCTACTCACAGATACCAATTGCCGATCTTGCTAGCGCCTACTTCGTCCAAGCGTGTTTTTTCTTTTTACGTCGTTAGCTAACGCATCGGAGCTTAGGGTACGCTGTAAGTCATGGCCCTAGATTCGGCGGCTCTGGTTATTATAATGCAGCGATTGTCGTCTGACCTCCGTAGCCCTTTTTACAGGGAAACCAGACCAACAGGAAAATGACCCAAGGTGTGCTAGTGGCCAACTGACACAGCATCGCGACTGCTATCTATCGATAACAACCGAAGGCCAACGGCTTACGTGCCTTCCGAAGCACGGAGAAGCTCGCGATAGAAAATGCCACTAAATGGCGACCAATCCACTAGTGGTCGCGTCTCGGCGTCGCTTGACACGCGTATTCGCTAAGGATTTACAGGTCGCGCTCGACTATCGAACTCCTGATGTGCAGTTTGGTATTCTAAAGGTGAAATATTGTTACGAGTTGGAGGTTCGCAATTTGGAGACAAAACACCTGGTGACTCGAAAAAGACGTTTATTTTTCTACAAGGATGGTCGCCGACGTTACTTAACGTCGCTGATCACTCACGATGACCAAATCACTTGTTCTTCACTTCTTGATCGCTCTCTTAGCTCAACCAAACTTGAAACTCCCTTCCTATATATAGCCCGGGGAACGCGTTCGATAAGTTTCCAGAAAGATAAGAAAGAGATAGCGATACTGTCGATATTGTTAATTCTGTAATTCTGTTTCTCGACCACGTGAGAGCGAGACAAAGCAATATGCCAGAGCGAGGCACACAATGTACTAGATCGTTTGCGCAATTATATATAAACTCGCAGCGATTGTACGAGAAGTTTCCGCGGGCAGGGCTGCTCAACCTTTTTTTTTTACATATGCAAACAGGCGTACGGCCCACCTTTCCAGTGGTTGTCAACTGTGGAGCCGCGTTTCGTAACAATATATTACCTGTGCCAGATGTTGCCGTCTCTCGGCCACGTTGTATTTGACCCACGACATGACAGCTTGGAAGGTTTGCTCTTCCGAGCGCACGTTGAGTTCGTCCGACGACACGATGTCGATCAGTTGTGCCGCGGGCAGCAGGAGGAACTCTTCGCTTTCCATCACCTGTCACAAATGTTCACTTTTTTAATCCATACTTTCATACGAATCCATACTAATATTCTATACTAGCTGTTTCCCGCAGCTCTGCCTGTGTAAAAGTAGCCTATGTTTGACCATACATTGGGTCTTCAACTATATTTATACCAAATTATATCTAAATCATTAAATTAAACTAAGTCTGCAGTCTGTGAACACGCTCTAGACAAACCCAACCACTATATGCGTTTTGATAATCCTCAAGTCCTTGCAAAGGAAAACAGATTCATTCCAAGGATGTTACGTGAAGCTATTGAAATTAAAAAACATCCTAATTTCAATAGAGAGGATGGATGGCAGGTACCGCCAGCTTGGGACCCAGTCATTAACTTAATAAAATCGCAAACTCGGAAGCAGACTGCAAGACCCTTAGATACTGTGAGCCAATACTGCGTGAATCGGAATAGTTCCCAATAAAAATTTCAGGCGGTAGTTTTGTAATCTTATGACATCAAAGACAATTAATGTTAACTTAGTCTGCCTGCGACCATGAACGCTGTAAAGTGTTTGAAACGTCAGGTGTAAATAAATAAGTAATAAACGCGATAAAAACCGTATTAAAATAGTTTAATTTAATGAATAACAATCGCGAAAACATAAGAAAACATTATACCTAAATCTGTGAACTGATTTTGATTAAATTAAGTATGAATATAGTTGGAGTCCCGGAGTCAAACATAGGCTGTTTCCCGCGGCTCTGCCCGCGTATATAGGTATACAATACAATACAAATACTCTTTATTCAAATTCAAAATTCAAATTTAATTTATTTGCAGTAAAAAGAGTTCACCAAAATAGAAAACAAAAATAAATTTAACACCCCTTTACATGAAGTACAAAATACAGAACCCCCTAATTTGTGTGTAAAAAATTTACTATTTAATGATTTCTTATGTTTTCGCGATTGTTATTCATTAAATTAAACTATTTTAATACGGTTTTATCGCGTTTATTACTTATTTATTTATTTACACCTGATGTTTCAAATACTTTACAGCGTTCATGGTCGCAGGCAGACAGTCTGCATGTGCAATGAATTTACTATTTTTTTCATATAGAGTGGGTTATATATATATTATGATGTCAGAGTTTTAAGGAATTGCCTTTCGGCCTCTGACGGTCCTTTAACGACTACCTAACCGCGAGTATGGACCTGGATTAACGTGCCTTCCGAAACACGTAATCATCATTATTATCAGACCATCAGAGATGAAATGAAGGACATACCTCAGGAAAGTTTTGCTGAGTGAACTTGTCAGCTATCCGGAGCAGTTCTCTGCAGGAGTGAGTGTCAGCAAAGGCGCGGATTCCGAGACAGTTGGAGCAGTCGAGTTGACGTTTGAGGAACTCGCAGCAGACATCTTGGATTTCTTGCAGCTGGAGAAGGCACGCTGCTGGTAGTAACGCCTGAGAATTTCAAAAAAGAGAGTTAATATTGTTACAATAATCACTAAAGAAAACTAAATAAAATTGTTACGAAGAGAACTAAGTACTCGACAAGGATGTTGGAAATGACTGACTATGACAGCTGATATTATATACACAAAGAAATGTGAAGCCCTTATTTATTTATTTCATGTACACGCCGTAAATATACATTAAAAACTTAACATTAGGAAAACTGGGTACAAGGGTTCCCTTCTTCATTGGTGAATTTTTTTTGAATTTTTTTTTTGTGAACAGAGTACTGCTCATTCACATCACATAAAAAGTATACTTTGAAAGAATAACACTGTCAAGGAATTGTGGAACTCAAAATTTAAATAGAATTCCACTAGTTGTTGCTTCATGGCCTAACTGTTCACATTCCATGTGGTTACCTAGGCTTTGAACTTTTGCAGCAGCTTTGAACTTTAAGAGGATGACGCTATCGAAGTATGACAGTACTTAACCTGAAGATTAGGTCCCATCACACAATGATGAGCAAAGGAGTATAGTATAACAATAGAATCGCAAGAATCGAATTGGCAGTGGCCAGTGAATGCATCCTATTACTTGAATTAAGGTTTTTACTCTCTTCAACGACAATATGAGCGATGTAACAAAACTCTATTAGCTGCATGGCATGTTCATCCACATCCCTGATGGTTACTTCTGTGGCCCTGGACTCTGTGCACTTTGAGAGAATCACACTGTCAATGGTTTTCAGACTTAAATTATATGAAATAGAGTCGCTTCTCACCTGCACATTGCTCTCCTCGACGACAATATGCGCGGTGTAACAGAACTCCACCAGCTGTTCCATAGCCTGTTCATCCACATCCCTGATGGTTACTTCTGTGGCCCTGGACTCTGCTAGTTCTCCGGTGAACATCGCGCGGAAGTACGGGCTGCATGCTGAGAGGATCACCCTGCCAATCGAAAATAGATCTTAGGTTATTTACATTTGAACATTTTTAATATTGAGCAGCGAACTTCTCGGGCAATTATGTCTAGTTTCCAATAAATTTGGTGTGTCTCGGCCCCGGAGAAAGCTTCATTAAGTGGTGTCAGGTCGTAATTTTATCTCAAACCTAATTGCAATCTATAAATCACTACAAACTCAAAAACATTTTGCAGTAAACTACGATTCTATTTATCATCTCTGTTCAAGGATAATCTTCATATTTCCAAGTGACATTTGCTTCTCCGACGAGTGCGGCAGCGACAGCGTGACACGCCACCTGCCTAATGCTAGCCACTAACCGGTGAGCGAACAGCTTCCTGTTGTGCACGTTGAGAACGACGTCGCACAGCTCGCGATGCCGCCGCAGAGCAGACAGCTCGCCGAGGATGGCGCGCGGATGCTTCTCCGACGAGTGCGGCAGCGACAGCGTGACACGCCACCTGCCTAATGCTAGCCACTAACCGGTGAGCGAACAGCTTCCTGTTGTGCACGTTGAGAACGACGTCGCACAGCTCGCGATGCCGCCGCAGAGCAGACAGCTCGCCGAGGATGGCGCGCGGATGCTTCTCCGACGAGTGCGGCAGCGACAGCGTGACACGCCACCTGCCTAATGCTAGCCACTAACCGGTGAGCGAACAGCTTCCTGTTGTGCACGTTGAGAACGACGTCGCACAGCTCGCGATGCCGCCGCAGAGCAGACAGCTCGCCGAGGATGGCGCGCGGATGCTTCTCCGACGAGTGCGGCAGCGACAGCGTGACACGCCACCTGCCTAATGCTAGCCACTAACCGGTGAGCGAACAGCTTCCTGTTGTGCACGTTGAGAACGACGTCGCACAGCTCGCGATGCCGCCGCAGAGCAGACAGCTCGCCGAGGATGGCGCGCGGATGCTTCTCCGACGAGTGCGGCAGCGACAGCGTGACACGCCACCTGCCTAATGCTAGCCACTAACCGGTGAGCGAACAGCTTCCTGTTGTGCACGTTGAGAACGACGTCGCACAGCTCGCGATGCCGCCGCAGAGCAGACAGCTCGCCGAGGATGGCGCGCGGATGCTTCTCCGACGAGTGCGGCAGCGACAGCGTGACACGCCACCTGCCTAATGCTAGCCACTAACCGGTGAGCGAACAGCTTCCTGTTGTGCACGTTGAGAACGACGTCGCACAGCTCGCGATGCCGCCGCAGAGCAGACAGCTCGCCGAGGATGGCGCGCGGATGCTTCTCCGACGAGTGCGGCAGCGACAGCGTGACACGCCACCTGCCTAATGCTAGCCACTAACCGGTGAGCGAACAGCTTCCTGTTGTGCACGTTGAGAACGACGTCGCACAGCTCGCGATGCCGCCGCAGAGCAGACAGCTCGCCGAGGATGGCGCGCGGATGCTTCTCCGACGAGTGCGGCAGCGACAGCGTGACACGCCACCTGCCTAATGCTAGCCACTAACCGGTGAGCGAACAGCTTCCTGTTGTGCACGTTGAGAACGACGTCGCACAGCTCGCGATGCCGCCGCAGAGCAGACAGCTCGCCGAGGATGGCGCGCGGATGCTTCTCCGACGAGTGCGGCAGCGACAGCGTGACACGCCACCTGCCTAATGCTAGCCACTAACCGGTGAGCGAACAGCTTCCTATTGTGCACGTTGAGAACGACGTCGCACAGCTCGCGATGCCGCCGCAGAGCAGACAGCTCGCCGAGGATGGCGCGCGGATGCTTCTCCGACGAGTGCGGCAGCGACAGCGTGACACGCCACCTGCCTAATGCTAGCCACTAACCGGTGAGCGAACAGCTTCCTGTTGTGCACGTTGAGAACGACGTCGCACAGCTCGCGATGCCGCCGCAGAGCAGACAGCTCGCCGAGGATGGCGCGCGGATGCTTCTCCGACGAGTGCGGCAGCGACAGCGTGACACGCCACCTGCCTAATGCTAGCCACTAACCGGTGAGCGAACAGCTTCCTGTTGTGCACGTTGAGAACGACGTCGCACAGCTCGCGATGCCGCCGCAGAGCAGACAGCTCGCCGAGGATGGCGCGCGGATGCTTCTCCGACGAGTGCGGCAGCGACAGCGTGACACGCCACCTGCCTAATGCTAGCCACTAACCGGTGAGCGAACAGCTTCCTGTTGTGCACGTTGAGAACGACGTCGCACAGCTCGCGATGCCGCCGCAGAGCAGACAGCTCGCCGAGGATGGCGCGCGGATGCTTCTCCGACGAGTGCGGCAGCGACAGCGTGACACGCCACCTGCCTAATGCTAGCCACTAACCGGTGAGCGAACAGCTTCCTGTTGTGCACGTTGAGAACGACGTCGCACAGCTCGCGATGCCGCCGCAGAGCAGACAGCTCGCCGAGGATGGCGCGCGGATGCTTCTCCGACGAGTG
The DNA here is from genome assembly GCA_947363495.1 of Euzophera pinguis. Taxonomy (NCBI): domain Eukaryota; kingdom Metazoa; phylum Arthropoda; class Insecta; order Lepidoptera; family Pyralidae; genus Euzophera; species Euzophera pinguis. The sequence continues at coordinate 957,328 of OX376156.1, read as the reverse complement.
CGGCAGCGACAGCGTGACACGCCACCTGCCTAATGCTAGCCACTAACCGGTGAGCGAACAGCTTCCTGTTGTGCACGTTGAGAACGACGTCGCACAGCTCGCGATGCCGCCGCAGAGCAGACAGCTCGCCGAGGATGGCGCGCGGATGCTTCTCCGACGAGTGCGGCAGCGACAGCGTGACACGCCACCTGCCTAATGCTAGCCACTAACCGGTGAGCGAACAGCTTCCTGTTGTGCACGTTGAGAACGACGTCGCACAGCTCGCGATGCCGCCGCAGAGCAGACAGCTCGCCGAGGATGGCGCGCGGATGCTTCTCCGACGAGTGCGGCAGCGACAGCGTGACACGCCACCTGCCTAATGCTAGCCACTAACCGGTGAGCGAACAGCTTCCTGTTGTGCACGTTGAGAACGACGTCGCACAGCTCGCGATGCCGCCGCAGAGCAGACAGCTCGCCGAGGATGGCGCGCGGATGCTTCTCCGACGAGTGCGGCAGCGACAGCGTGACACGCCACCTGCCTAATGCTAGCCACTAACCGGTGAGCGAACAGCTTCCTGTTGTGCACGTTGAGAACGACGTCGCACAGCTCGCGATGCCGCCGCAGAGCAGACAGCTCGCCGAGGATGGCGCGCGGATGCTTCTCCGACGAGTGCGGCAGCGACAGCGTGACACGCCACCTGCCTAATGCTAGCCACTAACCGGTGAGCGAACAGCTTCCTGTTGTGCACGTTGAGAACGACGTCGCACAGCTCGCGATGCCGCCGCAGAGCAGACAGCTCGCCGAGGATGGCGCGCGGATGCTTCTCCGACGAGTGCGGCAGCGACAGCGTGACACGCCACCTGCCTAATGCTAGCCACTAACCGGTGAGCGAACAGCTTCCTGTTGTGCACGTTGAGAACGACGTCGCACAGCTCGCGATGCCGCCGCAGAGCAGACAGCTCGCCGAGGATGGCGCGCGGATGCTTCTCCGACGAGTGCGGCAGCGACAGCGTGACACGCCACCTGCCTAATGCTAGCCACTAACCGGTGAGCGAACAGCTTCCTGTTGTGCACGTTGAGAACGACGTCGCACAGCTCGCGATGCCGCCGCAGAGCAGACAGCTCGCCGAGGATGGCGCGCGGATGCTTCTCCGACGAGTGCGGCAGCGACAGCGTGACACGCCACCTGCCTAATGCTAGCCACTAACCGGTGAGCGAACAGCTTCCTGTTGTGCACGTTGAGAACGACGTCGCACAGCTCGCGATGCCGCCGCAGAGCAGACAGCTCGCCGAGGATGGCGCGCGGATGCTTCTCCGACGAGTGCGGCAGCGACAGCGTGACACGCCACCTGCCTAATGCTAGCCACTAACCGGTGAGCGAACAGCTTCCTGTTGTGCACGTTGAGAACGACGTCGCACAGCTCGCGATGCCGCCGCAGAGCAGACAGCTCGCCGAGGATGGCGCGCGGATGCTTCTCCGACGAGTGCGGCAGCGACAGCGTGACACGCCACCTGCCTAATGCTAGCCACTAACCGGTGAGCGAACAGCTTCCTGTTGTGCACGTTGAGAACGACGTCGCACAGCTCGCGATGCCGCCGCAGAGCAGACAGCTCGCCGAGGATGGCGCGCGGATGCTTCTCCGACGAGTGCGGCAGCGACAGCGTGACACGCCACCTGCCTAATGCTAGCCACTAACCGGTGAGCGAACAGCTTCCTGTTGTGCACGTTGAGAACGACGTCGCACAGCTCGCGATGCCGCCGCAGAGCAGACAGCTCGCCGAGGATGGCGCGCGGATGCTTCTCCGACGTGTGCGACAACCGAGCGCCGCCGCCCGCGCCCGGCGACCCGCCCTCCCCCATCCTGGACAAGCATCGCAATTCAACTAGCCTCAAAGGCTACATGTTACCAACAGAAATATAAATAAAGCCATCAAAACCATCTGGAATTATGTCGCTGTTTATGGCACAAGAAAAAACATTACAGAAACATCTAAACTAAAAAAAAAAACAATAATATAATGTAGTGCTGACTAGTTACATCCCGCTAATGTCTTGATTCGGTTTACACAAGCTGGTGACTGAAGAAACAATGTCATACATATAATTCATATTGCCATAATATTTATATTTTAAGGGTTTCATCTAATCACATTGCTAGAATCGAATTTTCTATTAGCAGTTCAATGACACGTCATATTTATAGAAAACAATGATCATAAAATAATTAAATATGGGCTTGCCAATCAAATAAAATAACTGAAAGACAGCTTAATCTTCATATCGAAGCAACACTCAAAAAAAAATATTAAGATCAATAATATATCTAAAAATAAAACATTATTTACACTGAGCGCTGACTCTGAACTTGGAAACTAGTTGATATAATTCTAATTAGCACATAATTAGGTGCCATTTGCCCCCACCTTGAGCATCTATTCAAATTTAGTGTACGCAATGCAAATTATGCAAGACCTATAAAGTCAGTAACCTTGAGCCAGACTTGAGATTCGACTTTTATTTACTATCATGTGTGAATAGGATTTATTCATTTCTTTTGATTTTATTTTTATTTATTAAGTCTAGCTATATCCCGCAGCTCTGTCTGCGTCAAATAGTAGACTATATTCATACCAAATTTCATCAAAATCCATTCAGCAGTTTGGCCGTGAAAGCGTAACAGACAGACAAGACTTTCGCATTTATAATATTAGTATAATAGTATAATATAATATTAGTATGGATAAAAGAACAAAACACAAATAAAATACTGCAATCCATAAACCACAGTATCGGTTTCTCGGAACCTCTTTTTGGCCTCTGATGTGGTTCTTTTAACAACCACCAGAAATGGCAGCTAGAACCAACAACTTAACATGCCCTCCAAACTATATGGATATGAATAGGAGTCATCTTAATAGCCTAGCAGATCATGTATGTTTGGCACAAACTCACATGCCAACCGATGGCGAGCACAGCCAATTTAGGATTGGTTATCTTTACTAACTCTAGCTACTCCATGATTCATGCGGTGGTGAAATGCAGGTTAAGCCTGATGTTTTTCTAGATAGCCTAACAAATGTCTTAGGCTAGGCTAGATGCCTTTAGGCAGCTTGTAAATGTCCATAAAGTTATAAAAAGTTACAATTTAATAACGATAAGGACATACATGTTCACAATCTTTCTGAATTTGTTTGAAAATTGAGCACATGATTTAGCATGGCTAATTTATTTATTTATTTATTTATAAATCTTTATTGTACCACAAGTTTACAATTGGCGGACTTAATGCTAAAAGCATTCTCTCCCAGTCAACCATTAGGAAAAACAGAAAAGTTATGTGCGGCGCGAATTATTTTAGAATACAATGAGAGAAAAAAAAAAAAAAACAAAAAAAACACTTAACTGCTAAATAAACATACATAGTTTTACATACAATATTCATAACTATATATATACATACATAAACATACATAAATGAAGAGGTGAAAACGGAAAAAGATGAAGATTTAGGGTGATATTATGCTAGTGAGGTGAATTTTGACTTTTCTTTTGAAAGCGAATTTAGTAATGGTCTCTTTGATGTCATCGGGTAGAGCATTCCAGAGCCATGTGGCTTGTAAGGTAAATGAATTAGACATAAAACTGGACCGAAATAGGGGAGTACAAAGGGTAAGTATTTTGGAAGATCTAAGTTGCCTATCGTGACCGTCAGAAAGATACTTGAACTTACACCTTAGATACTTCGGGGACTGAGGCTCCTTGAGAATTGAAAAAAGAGAAGTAAGCAACCGAAGTTGACGACGTTGGCAGAACGGAAGCCATTTCAGTTCGATCCCATACATTTTTTGTTTTCAAATTTTGTTATCGTGTTTCAAATTGTATCTTGCCTACAGGCCTTGGCCAGTAAGATACACAAGTCATGTTCATATTGGACTGGTTTGTAGCTAAAACCTTCACAATGGTCCAATGGCAGTCGCCTGCTGTAATAACCAGTAGCACCAAATCAACCACCATGATGAAAGCATACCCTGGTTCTGAAGCAGAGGATGCAATTGGGAATCATACTCAAATGATGATGTCGACGAAATCGAAAATATTATACCAGTCTGAAAATCTATTCAAGGAGGTAGTTCTGACTTGAAGCTTTTACACTTACATTTCTACTATTGATTCAACAATCTGTCCAAGACTACGCAGATTAGTTAGACTGACACATATGGTTGAATGAATAGTGTGAAACTGATAATTTAAAGTTTTTATGTTATTGAGAATCTATATAGATTCTGCGTCTCAAACATAGGATAACTCAAATATTAAGCTGTACTTGCCTAAAAAGATCAGACAAGTTCTTGTTGATATGACACTGATGGTAACAGATTACCAATAATTCAGCACAAATAAATTGTAACAATTATCCCTTTCTCACAAGATATCATATTCCAATTACTTTTTGTGATGATTCTTCTTTCTAACAATCCTCAACATATCTTTTTCTTCTTGGTGTGTTGATATCCTCCCAACGAAATAGCCATATAATCAACATACTTATGACATGAAAACAGAATAATTGATTAAAAAACTTACATTTTTTCAGTTTTGAAACTGTGTACATGGTCAGCTGTTCACTGTCACATTAAAAAAAAAGAAATAAAACAGGTATGTAGCTGTCGAAATCGACTTGATATAACACCAGTGATGTTATGTGATTAACTGAGCAATTGTTTTTGTAATACAACGTTAACACACCTCTTGGGACCGCGAGCGTGTCCCAACTGCAACCGCAGAGGGGGCGAAGCCCAACCCCACACGGAGTCAATCTGCAACAAAGAAATCTCTCAGTTCCTCGCCTAAAGTTCACACATTCCCTACCCACAAAATATAAACTTGTTTGCTCAACATCAAGTTATGCAAATGTCAATAATTGGCCCTCGATCATACCTTTAAAGATTCCTGTACAACTGCACAGCAAAACCCTTACTCCGAGGGGCGCACAACCACTATACCACGCCCGGGAAAATATTAAACAATTAACGGCACATTGATTTACTAATATCACAGGTTTTTATGTTTACTGTTCCACTAAAACAGCATCATAATTTGTCAGTCTAATCTAAGAAATTAATGTGTGTGTGTTAAAAACAGTTAATGAAATATTTCTTTTTTTTTTCGAAGTGAAAGAATAATAAACTATACTCACGCTCAAAAATCTAGTAAATTTTTCTTGATATCGTTAATGTCCTAGATTATGTGCCATTAATAAAATTTTCATTACTTATTATAAATGTATATAGGCATTTAATTATCACGTTTCGTTAAAAAATATTTTAGTAAAATCAAACATTCTGAACGACTTTTCAGGACATGTCAAAAGTTGGAACCGTGTCACACAAATTCTCCGTCTTTGTCACTCGTCGGCATACGTAGAAAAGGAAGAAAGAGAATCATGTTATTTAGGTCAAATCTGAGGTCAATCAAAAGGTACACGGTGGGGTCAAAGAATTAAATCGATAGTATTGGACTATTTTTTCAGTTTTTGGAACACTACTGTTATTATTGAACCAAAAACAATCGATTGTACTATTACCCGTGGTGATAGCTACTGGGGCTTTACTATATATATATTATATATATCATCTAGATAATAGCTACTACTCTGTGATAATAGCAAAGCAGAAACAAGAGAATTCGTCTTACTTACCATGGACTTAATAATACATTAAAAAGGACTGAGCTAATTGACCTAAAACCCGAGCAGAATAAGATATAGTAGAGGATTCTATCTCTTTTTAATTAATTAGCTGGTCAACTAAAACATACATTGTGTATTTTATTGGATGCAGACTGCTGCCAACCGATCATTTTGGAAATCATTGGGAGAGGCCTATGTCCAGCAGTGGACTGACTGCGGCTGAAATGATGATGATGATGATGTATTTTATTGATAGACTATTTCAGAGATACAACTTGAAGGAAAATATTCTAATTTTGTTTTTATTTTAAAGATTTTATAGACATGACGTCACATAGCTTGAATCATAAATTTAGATTTTTTTTGACTACGTCAATAGATTGACTGATCAGTAAAAGTAACGAGACCAATTTGAAAACTGTTGGTGTGTGTGTGTTATACACATGGAACTAAAGATAAAGATGGAAACCAAAACGCTATACAATAGGCTGATGACACAAAATTTGACCTGGAGTAACCCCCGTTTTCCCAAAGTATTACCATCACTTCAAAAATTTTGTCTAGTCAGAAATAAAGTAAAATAAAAATGTCAGTTTGCTTAATAATTGGCTAGTCAACTAAAAAACAAAATTGAGTATTTTATATAATTTATTGATGGAAAAGATTATTTCGGAGATACAATCTTAACGACAAAATTCTTAAAATTATATTTATTTTGTTATTTAATTTTAAAGAATTTATAGTGATGACGTCACGCAGCTATAATGGCCATCTCGAACTGCAAGAAAGCAAAAATTACTAAGGTATTAAAAAATATGTATGTCAGTGTCAAATGTCAAAGTCAGGATGGTCCGCGAGCCGCGAGTTGGTTTCTTGTTTGTTTACAATCGCCAAATATCTAGGTACCTACCCCATTTCTCGTATCTATTGCATATTGGCCTGTTTAATGGACTTTACTGCCGTCTCTTCGTCCGTTGACATCTGATTTTTCAATAATTGGACACCGATTCTTCATTATAATGTATGAATGAATGTAATGAACATGTAGTTAGGTTATTTATGGGTTATGTTTACTTGAACAGAGATGACATTTGACATGGTGACAAGTACGTGTAGTGCCTAATTAGCGCTACCAAACAAAAAGTATTTATTCACTACCCTGTGCTACCAACCTAAAAAATTAAATGCGAATAGCCGGAAGTTATCCGGCTACGTCATACGTTAACTTTGCTAAAAAATGAAAGTCATTGGATTTTCTGCGATTTTCTTTAAAAATACTTGCCTGATTAATGTAATCTGTTCCTTAAGCCTATTCCTCGAAATGGTTTACTAATTAGACATTTTCATGAAAAAGTTTACTAGCCAATTGGGCTTTATATTTCTATATCAAAAACAAGTATAATTATTTTTCATCTATACATCTTCTATACTCTATACATATAAATAAAATTGGAGTGTCTGTTTGTAATATTGAAATAACCGTTTTTTACTACATGCATATGAATATATATACGGTACATACACCAAAATATATATTTTTTTAATTTTGTCTGTCTGTCTGTTTGTTCCGGCTAATCTTTGAAATGGCTGGACCGATTTTGACAAGACTTTTATTGGCCGGTAGCTGGTGTAATAAGGAGTAACTTAGGCTACGTTTATTTTAGAAAAAATATTATATTTTAGAAAAATAAAGTAAAAAACTATAAAATTTAAGAATCGACTGTTGGGCAGAACGAAGTTCGCCGGGTCAGCTAGTTTATAAAAATCTACCTCAAAATAAAGATTATATTGCTAAATAACTGTTTATCATTTTTTCCAACTTTTGGGGTTGTTATCAAGTGCTGTGATGGAAGCCCAGATTCACACCCTAACACATCACGAGTTAGAAAGAGAGCGGTGGGTAACGAAATGCATTCAGGTCAAATTTTCTGCCTTCAGCGTATTGTATGCCCTCGCGCTATCTGTCGTGAATGACAGAGGATAAACTTAAGGAAATGGACTGTAGATTTTATAGGTATTTGGCACTTTGAAATTAAAGATTTTATATAGTTACAAACTGGGAGTGACTATTCCGAGGGTCGCGCACTTGTCTTATCCATTACTTGCTTGCTGTTGTTAGAATGAATTTTAGGACCGAATTAGTGCCCTTTTATACACTAAATGAACTATACGACGCATGCGCAACCCCGTGAGCAGGTATTCTCCCTCATTTACTCTTTATCCAGTTGTGATACAGACATTTGAAATGCGAGGTCAACCTCAGGTTACACGTGTCGTATAATACAAGGACGAACACGTGGATACATAAGTACAAACAATATACAACTTTAATGTGTATGCATAAGGTTCTCTATTAGATTGACAAGAATTGGTAATCTTCTATATGCATTAACTGTTACATGGTTGTATCGTACATGACAATAATAATACTTATAACGCTAAGATTGATAACAAATGATGTATAACTAAAAGACATGAAAGATAATGAGTTTAAGGAGAATTACAATCTTAACCTACTTACAAAATAAAGGAGTACAAAAAGGAACGACGTTTTATTTATATTATTTACAGCTTATATGCGACAGTTATTTACAGCTATATGCGACAGTCTCCCCCACGTGCGCTAGCACCACTTAAAGCGGAGCATAGGACTATTAAACGGGAGGCTGGACGGCGTAGGGAGCCGGCAGTGGTTTTGACTTCCACGACTCTTACTCGTCCATCCGGACCGGCATGTGTTTTGGTGATGATGCCTCTTGGCCATACTCCTCGTGGCATAGTGTTATCGGCTATAATCACGACGTCGCCTTTTTGTAGCTGATGTGTTTCCTTCTTGGCCGTTCGGAGGGCCAGCTGTGGGCGGTATTCCAGCATCCATCGTTTCCAGAAGTTGTCGGCCAGTAGTTGAGTGGCTTGCCAGGATTTAGTGGAAAGTTGGTGGTCAGTAAAACGACCAAAAGGATGTAAGGCGGATGACCGCCCAATCAGAAGGTGATTGGGTGTCAGGGCTTCTATGCCCAAGTCTGGGTTGACAGGGGTGAGAGGGCGCGAGTTCACAATATGCTCGGCCTCTAGAAGAAGCGTGTGGAGTACTTCTTCACTGGGTGCCTTCTCTTTGAGGGTGATTTTGAGGGCGGATTTGACGCTGCCCACTAATCTCTCCCAGGCACCTCCAGCGGCTGGGTTTCCTGCTGGTATTTTCTTCCAGATGATGCCTCTCACTGAGGTGAATGCTTTGGTGTCCTCAGGGAGGGTTTGAAGGGCACTTCTGATTTCCTTTTCTGCGCCGATGAAGTTAGTCCCGTTATCGGAATACAGGACGGTAGGTGTGCCTCGTCGCGACGCCATGCGTCGTAAGGCCATTATCATGGATGCTGCAGATAACGAGGCGGCAAGTTCTAGGTGAACCGCTCGTGTGGTGAGACAGGTAAATAGTACTCCCCATCTTTTTTCATGCCGTCGGCCTATGGTGATGGTCATAGGTCCGAACAAGTCGACGCCGGTAGCTGTGAAGGGTGGTTGATACGCCTGAAGTCGTTCAGCCGGTAAGTCGCCTACTGGAACTTGGAGAGTTGTTCCTTTGTAGGTCCGACACCATTGACATCTGTTACATATGTATCGCAGGCTACTTCGTAAGCCGATCATGAAATACAGCTGTTTCAACTCGTTGATTACTGTGGCATGGTTCCCGTGATTAAACTTTTCATGAAAATGTTGTACCAGCAGTCTGGAGAACTCCTCTTTGGCGTGTAAGATTGGAGTGTATGCCGTACCTCTATCTATTCGTGAGTCTAAAACCAAAATGCCGTTTTTGTCCAATACAACTGCAATCTTGAAAAGTGGTGATTTCTTGTGAATTCGCCGTCCAGCCTCTAAGTCCTTTATTTCTTCAAGAAAGGATACATGTTGACTACGCCTAATTAATAAAAGCTCTGCTAACTTAACATGCCCTGTGTTCATTTCCGTTTCTGTTTTCTTTATTAGCAATTTAGCTTTGAATGCCTCCGCCGCGACCAAGACGCAAGCCGCAGCCCTAATTAGCCGTATGTACTTAGAGAACCTATTTACTGGCGGGAGAAAATCTTGCTTATTTTGAGCGCTATGTACTATGGCCGTAACCTTATTACTAGTTCGCTCTTCGCCCGTTGGCGCTACTGTCGCGTCGGACTTGTCAGTAGGCCAGTGCTCTTTTGAGCTCCTAATAAAGTCGGGACCGTGAAACCAGCGGTGGTTTTTATCAAAGTTGTTCGGGACGCCCTTAGTCGCGTCATCCGCTACGTTCTGTGCGCTAGGTACCCAGTGCCAGTCAGCTGGTGTAGTACTTTCCTCTATTTCCGCTAAACGATGGGCTACGAAACTTTTGAACGATCGCGGGTCTGCCTTAATCCACGCTAATACGGTGCGTGAATCCGACCAGAAGTGTTTACCCGTGATGACGTAATCCGTTTCCCTAATTACGGTGTTAGCGAGGCGTGTACCTAATACGCAACTTTGTAATTCAAGTCTCGGGATGGAAATCGTTTTTAACGGTGCGACACGCGCCTTTGCCGAGATTAAGGTTGATGTCCTCTTAGCGTCTTTGTCGGTCGCTTTGGGAAATTCGATCGCGAAAGCCTGCGCGTTTTTGTTTTTTACGTACAACGCGGTAGTAGGCGAGGAGGCGGCGCCGAAAATTAATCGCCTCATTCTATACTCCGTTGGCGGGCACGAGCGGTCCTCCCCCCTCCACAAAAAACGTAAGCTATCACGATCGCTTTCGATAACTTCGACTTGTAGAAACATTTCCGCTACGTCGGCTATTACGGCGATTTTACCTTCCCGAAATCTTATGAGTACTCCGAAAAGGGATTCTAATAAGTCCGGACCGGCTAGGAGCGCGTCGTTCAGGCTCTTTCCACAGTATTTAGCCGCGGCGTCGAAAACGAGACGCATCTTCTTTTTTTGCGGATGTGTGGTTGGAAAGTGTGATAAGTACCAATTACGAGGCGATTCTACCGGTGGGCTAGACGACATTTTTTCCGCATAACCTTTATTCAACAAATTATTTACCTGAGCTGTGTACTGAGATTTAAGTTGCGCGTCTTTGTCGAGCCGTTTTTCCAAACTATACAACCGACGGAGAGCCATGTCTTTATTGTGAGGCAATGCCTCTGAATCGCTACGCCATAGGAGGCCCGCCTGATACCTATCTTCGGACGGCAGTTTTTTGCATGTATTTTCCAGCACGGTTATTGCCCGTTGTTCTGGATCTGGCTTAGGTACTTTGCGTTCCACGCCTAACGATTCTATACTAAAATGCTGTTTCATTAAATCCAGCATCTCGTCTTCCGGGGTGACCGGTTTGACGTGACTTATGAATGCCGTGTTGACGCTTGAGGAGAGGTACTGCCCGTGCAGCACCCAACCTAAGGATGTGAGCGACGCGACAGGTTGGTTTTTATTTCCACTTCTAATCTGTCGCGACACGATAAGATGCCAGTTGTCTTGGCCTATGAGAACAGTAGGGGTAGCCGATTCGTACGACAATTCGTCCGCGATGTCATATAAGTGGTCGCATTCCTCCACCATAGTACGGGGCACCGCCTGAGGGGCGATGTTTAAACAGGTGATGGTACGCGCCTTCATCGTTTCAAAATTACGGCTACAGTGACCACGAATCGATACATTTATTTCGCAGGATTCGATATCGTTTATTATATTTCCCCCGATACCTGTTATTGTGAGCGGATCTCCCCTTTTTCTGGGACAAATTTGATCAGAGATTTCTCTTTCGACCAAAGTCATAGTGGACCCGCCGTCCAAAAGGGCGTATGTGCTTACGACGCCTAGGGGACCCGTTATTTCGATGGGAACGACTTTTAAAAATGTACTCGATTTGCTTACGTGGTTAATACTACTAACGTTAGCTCGTGACGTAGTTGCCTGTGATAACAACCCGTGCAATAATTTGTGGTGCCCTGCTTCACACTGGTTTACACCACACGGTACATATTTGCACCTCATGGGTCGCTTATGGGATGAATTTAAACACCGGTAACATAACTTATTATTTTTTGCAATTTCCCAACGCTGCTGAACGGAGGATTTCAAAAATTCTGAACATTTTGATAACATATGTTCTTTTCCACATAATACACACTTTTGCACTGAGGGTGCAGACTTAGGTTTATTATCATTATTACTGTGTGAATTTTTGAAGTCCTTCGCTTTGTTGGTATTGACTTTAGCCGATGTTCGTGACGGTCGTTTGACCGCGCGCTCGCGTTCGTATTCAGTGTCACTGCTTGAATCGACTGATGGTGGGGATGGTCAGTGCGCGTGCTTATAGTAAGGCGACTGAGTGCGTCCCGACGCTTGCTCACGTTGACTATTGTTCGTAATGTTGACGTGAGCCTGTGATTTATTTTGACGCGAGTGCATTTTTCGCGCGGTACTACTGATATTATTTAAAAATTCAGCCATAGCGACTAAGTCCGGTGTACTGGAGTTTAACGTTCTGTATTTACTCCATTCGAACCGAACAATTAAATTAAGTTTGTCAACAATTTTATTAACTAACTCGGGGGCATATAAGTACTTATCCTGCCTGAGAGCTCTAATGGTCGCTACAACATTAGCGACATGACCGGCGAAGGTTACGATGTTACTGTTATCTTCGAACAATCGCGGCATACGTTTAACGTTATTAATTTCCGTGAGGACTATTTCTTCGGGGTCTCCGAAGTGCCTCTCCAGGGCCTCCATTATCTCAAATGGGTCCTGAACGGTATACATGATGGCTTTAACGGCCGTACGGGCCTCGCCTCTGAGGGCTCGGCGGATTCGGCTTACGTTATTTACGGCACTAAACATGGGAGCACTATCTTCAAACTTAGCCCGGAATGCGATCCACTCGGAAATATTTCCGTCAAAGGTAGGTAGCTCGGGTACCGTCCGCTGCATAACGGGTACGACACGATCCCGAGGTGTCGTGATAACGTTGTTTAACGTGCGGACTCTATTATTGTCTCGCGACGTATTAGGACCCGGGTCCTGATAAGCGTCCTGAATAGCAGGCCTCGAACTCGTATGTTGTGCGACCCAGTCGGACACCCTGTGCTCTTCACTAAACCCGTGCTGCGTTCCGCCGTCGGTAGACTGCGCGACTTTCAAGCGCGCGATCTCCAACCTACAATTGGCGGATTCCGCAACCCGTTGAGCCAGTTCCAACTTAGCCTTATGCACTTCGAGCTCTGCCATCAATACACTTATCTCACTGCTTTCCCGGGGCGAGCGCGGCGCTTGAACTACCGTGCCCGGGGCACTCCTATTTGGCAACGTATCCTCAACAACACCGCTCCGCGCTTCCGGTCGCGGAGACGGTGGCACGACTGTATCTTCTACTCTTTTTTGACTTTGACTTGCGTCAGTGGTCGGGCTGGTGCTTTTGCTCCATGTGTTGGTTTCACCAGGAGTGGTGTCACCTGAGGGCGGTGTTTTTTCCCTTTCCTCTTGTGAGGAGGGAGTGGGCGGAGGGCCCCTAGACCTTAATGACCTATCGGTGCGCGTGGGGAACCTCATCATTTTTACCCTAATTTTACACACTTAAATCCCTATATAAAAATAAATGATCCTAACAACGAACAAAATACGCGAAATAATGAAAAAAATAAAGACAAGAAAAATAAATGCGACAATGGAAAAAAACAAAAGAATAAAAAATATGCGAAATTACGACTAACACTTTCACTGCACTTATTGTTTGGCTAAAATGTCACTCACTGAGTTTGGTGAAAGGACGCGAGGCTCTCGCCCCCACAGTCCTTTTGTTGCACGACGGATAAGATGACACGGAGAAGCCAGGGGGTACGTGACCTCCCGACCGACGCACAACTACACTGCCAACGTGAGGTCTGAGGGACCTGAACTAAACCCAAGGGTCGGCGAGCCTGTGCTTCGAGCCACACACCTTGGGGTACCGCAGGGAGCAGGCTAAAAAGCCGATCACCTTTGGTGGATGTTTATACAGCTAAAGCTGTCGAGCCGAGCGAGTTCAGCTCACCTAACACCGTGGGTCACTGGTACTTGTATCCGGCTGCAGAATGACCACTTTCTGTCGTGAATGACAGAGGATAAACTTAAGGAAATGGACTGTAGATTTTATAGGTATTTGGCACTTTGAAATTAAAGATTTTATATAGTTACAAACTGGGAGTGACTATTCCGAGGTCGCGCACTTGTCTTATCCATTACTTGCTTGCTGTTGTTAGAATGAATTTTAGGACCGAATTAGTGCCCTTTTATACACTAAATGAACTATACGACGCATGCGCAACCCCGTGAGCAGGTATTCTCCCTCATTTACTCTTTATCCAGTTGTGATACAGACATTTGAAATGCGAGGTCAACCTCAGGTTACACGTGTCGTATAATACAAGGACGAACACGTGGATACATAAGTACAAACAATATACAACTTTAATGTGTATGCATAAGGTTCTCTATTAGATTGACAAGAATTGGTAATCTTCTATATGCATTAACTGTTACATGGTTGTATCGTACATGACAATAATAATACTTATAACGCTAAGATTGATAACAAATGATGTATAACTAAAAGACATGAAAGATAATGAGTTTAATGAGAATTACAATCTTAACCTACTTACAAAATAAAGGAGTACAAAAAGGAACGACGTTTTATTTATATTATTTACAGCTTATATGCGACAGTTATTTACAGCTTTAAGCGACACTATCCCTTTAGCTTTAGATCCATGGTATTACATGTATGCCCTGTCAAATAGTGCTGACCGAGCAATGTTGACATCACTATGATCGATTTTCTTAACGTGAGAACATTGTAAGTATGCAGTATTCTTTGGGATAAGTTAGAATAAAATTACAGAATAAACATGCTACTTTAGTATTTTTATTTTTAACGAGCACTCCGACTCGACTTCAAATAGGTGAACATTAAATAACTTTAGTTTGTTATAATTTTGAGACCAGTGGCCTATTTTCGCTCTACTGAAAACTAACCGTATTGAAAGTATTTACTTCTTATTGTTGAATATATTTTTGAAAACCATTCTTTTCTGCCAACCATTATAAGCCATTTTTCGCAAATATCTAAAGATAGAAATCTGAAATGTGGGTATAAAAGCTGTGACGTTCCTGATTGGAGTTTGCTCAAGCAACCAACTAAGAATATCGTTTTCAAGGAAAGTTCGAGGACTCCCTTAAGGCTTAATCCAATAAGTTTGAGTGAAGGACGTTCTTATGGTTATGTTTAAGAATACGAGTGTCAGTTCTGTATGATAGTTTTGGAGAATAACTATCGATAGTAAAACTGTCGATGGTCCCGCAAGCATTGAGTTGAGGCACTGCACTGTCCTTGCATTGACGATTGACGTTGACAATCACTTCACTTGACACTTGCTTGCTCGGGTGAATGTTTGTTTTCCTGAAACTTGGGTGTTGAGTTGGAATTGAAATGAAAAATTATTTTTATACAAGAAACGAATAGAAAGATATTTCCGAAATGTCTCTTACTTTGTTATTGGAAAAATACGATGTTTCTACAGAAGAAGGTCTACAAAAAGCTCTATCAGAAATAGAAAAGGAAGAGGTTGGTACCCGTACCGTTTTTCTTTTACAATGTTTTGATCATTTTCTCATAAATATTGACTATTATAAACGTAGATTATGTTGAAACTATTTAAATACAGGCAGAAGTGGACGAAGCGCTTTCGGGTGTGTTAACTCGCGCTAGTACCTTGGAAGGCCGATTACGGACGGCCAGCCAGGCGTACACTAAGCTGGGTGAGGTGAAGTCAGACGCTCAGGTAGCAGCAGACATGGTGGACAAGACTGCTGTCCTAGCGAGGGATGTCAGTGCCAAAGTACGGCAGTTGGATTTGGCAAGGGTAAGATTTAGATTTAAATACAGCGCAGTTCAGTTTTTGCACGGGACTGATGGGGAACTTTTAAGTTTTATTTATAATCACATTTTTAACAATTCTACCAATTTTCAGCTTGATGCGAATTTATGTACCTTCACTCTCATTTTTATGTTTAGATTGACCGGACTATATAGTGACAAGGATTTATTTATTGTGTTTAATTTAGAAAACTTACAACTTAAATTAAATGAATATTTACCTGTTGGTGTACTAAAATTAAAGTTACAGTCTTGTATTTTTAAATAATCTATTTTAATCACAGAAACATAAGGTATCATTAAGCCTGAGGCTTCATTTTCTTGAAATAATTTTTTATATTGGCTCTTGCAAATATTGAGTTGATCAATGATCTAATAGAGAGTACACATTTTCAGTCTCGAGTGGCAGAGTGTCAGCGACGTGTGCACGATCTGATAGACTTGCAGCTGTGCAGTGCGGGAGTAGAGGCTGCTATAAAGGCACATGACTACGAGACAGGTGAGAACGACTTCACAACTGAAAGGAACAAATATACAATGAAATTTATTCTTGTGACGCATTTCTTGTGAACCGTGTAGTCAAAAGTGGAACAAATTGCCTGCACATGTTGTAACTGCACCATCAGTAAACAGTTTAAAAAACAGATATGATAATATCTCCTAACACATTGATGCATATACATCAGCTTAATAATTACATTAAAGTGTATGCAATTTTTTGTATTATGAATAAGTAAATCTTATTTTAATATCAGCAGCTGTTGTAGTTAAGTAAAATTTACATTATCTACTATCTGTAAAGTACTTTTTTAGGACCAGTGCAACTTTAATGAGAAAAGGCGTTTGAGAAGGTCATTAATTGAAACTGTGCCATGATGTTCCATTTATTTTTTAATTCAAAACTTTTCATGTTTCGTGCTTTATAATGGAGTCCTCATATTTTTCCGCGCAGAATCGACTTTAGTCGAGTGCATCCATACCAATCTGGTGAGAATGACATTTGTGACATTTTTATTTCCATTGACATATAGGTGTTTATGACCGACTAAAGCCGATTCTGCATCGATGGGTGTGGGATGTCCCTAAGAACATAATATGTGTACCAAATTTCTTGTGGTAAGCATAAAATAGATCTGGATTACTGTCTTTGAAGTATGTAATTGGCTAGTAAACTTTTTCATGAAAATGTCTAATTCGTAAACCATTTCGAGGAATAGGCTTAGGGAACAGATTACATTAATCAGATCTTTAGATAAGCAAGTATTTTTTAAGAAAATCGCAGAAAACCCAATGACTTTCATTTTGTAGCAAGGTTGACGTATGACGTAGCCGGATAACTTCCGGCTATTCACATTAAATTTTTTAGGTTGGCAGCACAGCGTAGTGAATAAATATTTTTTGTTTGGTAGCGCTAACTAAGCGCTTCACGTACTTGTCACCCATGTCAAATGTCATCTCTGTTCAAGTAAACATAACCTAATTAAATTCATTCATACATTTTAATGAAGAAGCGGTGTCCAATTATTGAAAAATCAGATGTAAACGGATGAAGAGACTGCAGTAAAGTCCAATAAACAGGCCAATATGCAATAGATACGAGAAATGGGGTACCTAAATATTTGGCGATTGTAAACAAACAAAAAACCAACTCGAGGCTCGCGGTCCATCTTGACTTTGACATTTGACACTGACATATATATTTTTTAATACCTTAGTAATTTTTGCTTTCTTGCAGTTCGAAATGGCCATTATAGCTGCGTGACGTCATCACTATAAAATCTTTAAAATTAAATAACAAAATAAATATAATTTTAAGAATTTTTTCGTTTAAATTGTATCTCCCAAATAGTCTATTCTATCAATAAAATATATAATATACACAATTTATTTTTTAGTTTACTAGCCAATTCATCGAAAACTCCAACCAAAAAACATTCAACTTAGCGATTTTGCATAAGTCATTCACTTTATCTAAAATAATAAAGATCAAATAAGAGTAAGACTATAACGGAGTGGTTAACAAGAAATGAAAGACGAAGTACTAGACATTGAAGTTGGGTCGGGTTGATGATATCAGGAAACTAGTTGGACAACAACTGGATCCCGGTGGCTCAGGACAGAGACGGTTAGTGTAGACAGGGGGAGGTTTTCGCCCAGTCCGTTTACATTGTTTGTAATAAACGGTCCTGCGTGTGCAGGCGCGGCGCACGTGTCTCGCTTCCTGAGCATGGACCCGGGCTCGGTGGCGGCGGCTCGTGCTCGCGGCCTCGCCGTCGCCACCGACCCCCGCGCTGCTATGAGCGAGGCTGCCCGCACGCTGAGGGAACACGTCGTGCGCAAGTGAGCCACACGAGTACAACCGTTCTGCGAGCAGTGTACTAACGTTACCGGTAGTTCTGTGGACAGTAGACATACATTTTTGAGATTTATGTACCGAATTTGTAGAGAACCCTAAATACGATGTTGTTATCAAATATGATTGAAATAATGCACCAATCAAAAAAATATCTCGACAATTTTTTTTTTAAATTCTAGAAACATGTGTGCTGTAAAGATCTGTTCAGAAATGTGACCGAAACATAATTTTTTTTAAAGCAAAATTGACCAGTCTCGAAATGGAGACTTCTATTTCGCTCAGTCAATTAATAGGTAAACATTTCTACACTGCAACCAGAATAGTTGTATGGATACTTCTTATTTTTCATCCACTGTTTTTTCATCCTAGAGTCTTTCCGGTTGCGTCCTCAGCAGATTGCTTCCGAGCTTAGGTACCGCTTTCCTGCTTTTACGTCTTCACTTCCACCGGTGTTCGGCATCCTTGACAGAAAGTTCATTAATGCATACTAATCTGCTTTGCGACGTCATCTAGCCAGCATTTTACACCAACTGCCGAGTGTAGGTTATTGTTATTAGCAGTAAGTCTGCAATTATGCCTTGTACCTCATAGTTTTTTTTGAAGTATTTCTGTAATGATTTTCTTTTTTTTGGTGCATTAAATACATACGATAATATCACTCCCTTGTCCATGAAAAAATGGCGAATATTTGGCCCTAAGCTAAAAAAAACAGAAGAGTTATTGAACTGAACCCTATCATCATCTCTCTGCATGAATCAAACCTCTGTCTCACCAACTTACACCCGCCGCGGAAACTAAATAAACTGTATATTCAAAGCAAATCTTACAATTAAGGGTCGAAGAAGCGTCAAAGAAGGAAGATGACGCAGCCGTCGAGCGCCTCTTCAAGTTGTTCCCACAGATTGGTCGCGCGGAGGAAGGTGTCGACCTTTTAGCCAAATACTTGGTCCATCAGGTATGTATACTTATTTGACATTGATCTGAATCCATAGAACAAAACGAACGTTTTCTATTTGACGCTTTCAAAAAGTTTTCATTACTATTTTTTCTCTAATCTTGCTCAATCCTCAGTGGCGTGCACTGAAAAAAACCTCTGGATAGGCAAAAGTCCCAACTCGTATATTGAGGGAAAGGATTTTTTTGTTATACTTAGTTAGCGGCCATAGGATCACACACAATTTCAGTTCCCCAGTTATACAGACGATTCGGCCTTTACACTTTTCTATCTTTATATCTAATAAAACAATGATATCATATTAAATAAGCCCTAATAATTACAATACCTCAATACTTTTTCATGAAATTGAACATTTTGATGAATTAATGACAGTGTCTCATAATACGGATTTCGGCCAATCAGATTATTTAGCCTCACTCCTACAGGGAAGCGCAGGTGTGTCTGAACAGGTTCCCGATATAGACACATAGACAAAAACTTGCTGCCTATGTGTGAAAACGAAGGCAAAACATCGCGATCGCTGCTTCGCTGAGTGATATCTACGTACCTAGCGATGTGCCTGTATGCACCTGCTTTGCGCTTGGCGCGCGAAAATGTATCGTGCGTTTGGCCGCGTTTACTGATTTTTGTTATGAATGAAAATTAAATGTAAGTAGAAATGTACAAGTTAGGCAACGTCTTTTCGTCTTTATGGGATACACATCACTGAAAGCCTAGACAGATATTGCGATGTTCTTATTAACTTTAAAAATCTCTTGGCAAGGCTTCTGTTTGAAATATACCTCGACCGTCTTCATCATAGACCTTATCCCATCTTCTTACACGTTTCCACTGATAATTTTATGGTCGATAAGGAACCACGTCAGAGGCTACAAGGTTTATTGACCATGTAACCTATTCGATATGATGATGACTGGTGTGATAATCATTCTGTCACAGCCGTTATTTTTTTCGTTTATAATCAGGTGGAAGCGAACATTCGTCGCGCGAGCGTAGTTTCAAACAGCAGTGGCGCCGCCTACGCGGAAGCTTTGACTCGCGTTTTGGAAATAGGGGGCGCCGCCGTCGAGCGAGTGAGGAGGCTTGCGCAGCCGACGCCCGGACTGCTTAATAGGGCTATTGTTGTTATACAGCCTGCTGTGAGTATACTTGGTATAACTATGTCTTGTGCCTTACTATTTGTATCAATTTTTGGTGTATTTTTTTTTAACATGTATATGACAATGACATTAAAGAGACCTCAACAAAATTTGCCTTCAAGAAAAAGGTTCAAACTCATCTAATGAATTCTCTCTAATTTATAAACCAGAATCACAATTTCTCTGCATTAAAATCTTTAAATATATATGTATGTATATTATACTGACTATTTGTGTAAATCTATGTATGTTTATTTAGCTGTAGGGTTCTTTTTTTTTTCTGTAATATCACACGAAGCTTTTTTGCGCCGCTTTGTATTTTCTCTGTTTTTCCTAATGGTTGACTGGGAGAGAATGCTTTTAGCATTAAGTCCGCCAATTGTATTTTTACTTGTGGTACAATAAAGTTTTAATAAATAAATAAATATAAACTTATATGTGTATAGCCTGACCAATAAAATAGCAACCATCGCCATATTGCGGAAAAATATTGGAACTAATTTCTTCTACTGGCATCTAGGCATTCATGTAACATTCCGTCATGTTAATGTCATCTGCCAAAAAGAAACAGAAGTGGACTTTGCGTATTTTGTGATTTCCTACGATTTATTTATCAAAATGGCAAAAATAATTCATACTAATGAGAGGAAAGTGATAGAAATGATGTTATAATATTTGCCGCGAATAAAAACTAAATATTGTTCTCTATTTCATTTGACATTGTCAATTTTGTTGTGGTCATGAAACATGTTGCCACCTAAAGGCGATCAGTAGCGACGCAAATGCAGGGTTTTCATTTTCCTGTTCAGGCTTTACTTAATAAATTAAACTTTTTTAATAAAAAAACGTTATACCTGTATATATATGTATTATATTATAATTATTTTGTATTGTTTATCAATTACTAACTTACTAATAATGTATTGTAAACAGGTATGCAGCGGAGCATCTCGAGTGTGCACATCTCTCCGTACTTCCCGACTGGACGTGCTAAGTCCGTCGGGGTCCAAGAGGAACGCGTTATCAGCTGAACCAGTGTTGTTGGAACTCGCGCTGGCTCTCAACAGAACGAGGCTATACTTCGATTTCCTGAGGAGAAAGGTCGAGGTGAGTCCTCACAACAGTTTTTACTAAAATTTAATAGATAAATTTTTATTACTTTTAAATTGTTCTGTGAAGAGTTTATGCTTTGAAAAAGGTTTTATCTATACTCAAGCTCCATTCAAACTGACGCGAATCCCACAGAAATAAGATTACGTAGAAAAGCCTTAAGCAGGCCAGTTAACTTTGGCATACCTCTGGCATTTCTACCGAATCTTATTTATATAGCATTATTATTAATGTTATAAAGCTGAAGAGTTTATTTGTATGTTTCAAATCGGAACTACCGGTCCGATTTGAAAAATTCTTTCAGTGTTGGATAGCCTATTCATCGAGGAAGGCTAGTCGGGATGGGCTATGGGCTGCTAGTTATTTTTGAATAAAATTTATAAGTTTTTGACAGTCTGACGCATCGATTATGGACGAAGCTGGTCAACAGGCCGCGGCGGCTGAAATAGAGAAGATCATATCCCAATGTGAACTCACTCGCACTGCGCAAGACTTGTTAGGACAGTATCTGGCTTTGGAGAGGTAATGTGACTGTTTCAATGTAATAATAAAAAAATAGCACTCCGGGAGTGCCGGCAGAAGTGAAAACTTCAATATTAACGTTGTGTTTAATTATAAGTATAAAAGTACTATCATTTATGAGGTAGAATACAATGTTTATTTATTGCGCTATCGTACACAAATATGACAATTTATATGTTGTTATTTATAATATTATATCGTTATTTATATATTACATTAAATTTTATCTCTCAGAAAAATCAACTTCCATCCATAATTTCGACGACTTTTACACCATCGTTATTATCAGAATCATCATCGCA
The DNA here is from genome assembly GCA_947363495.1 of Euzophera pinguis. Lineage (NCBI taxonomy): Eukaryota > Metazoa > Arthropoda > Insecta > Lepidoptera > Pyralidae > Euzophera > Euzophera pinguis. The sequence goes on along the minus strand of OX376156.1, from coordinate 935,346 downwards.
AATTTTTACAACTGATACAATTGGTTTATGATAACTGAAGTAAGAAACAAACAGTTTTGATTCGAACCTATTTAAGTGTCTAATAAAGACCGCATCAATAGTAGTTTTGTATTTCGTTGCGCTAAAATTGCGATCATTTGACATAGTTAAACCAAATTCATTATTTAAAAATTCAATTAATGATTGATTTTTATCGTCTGCAAAGTTTATATTGAAATCTCCACTTAAAATCATTGGCAATTTATCAAAGCTTTTTCCAATTTTTTTTTGAAGCAATGCAGATGCGGCATGAGAATAAATAAATAAATTTTCGTACAAGAAGTCTCGTATAACACGCAAAGACTTATTTGGAGAGATGTAAACAGCAACCATAATATTGAACTGATTATCACCAGAGTGGCAACGACTTATACAAATATCACCAACATCAGAAACAGTAGCATTAAACATGCTATTGTATTTCACATGCACATCCATATAATTTGTGCAATAATGAATTGAGTTCTTATTTTGATATATAGCTACTCCTCCCGCTGGACGATATTTTCTTGCTCTGCATTATGACAACCAATGAAAACATCCGATGCCAATGAAACAATTTTATTTTCAAAACTGTTCAAAACTGTACTGTTGTATTCGTTAACCTTATTATTTGTAAACATAAGTCTAGTTCCTTCCGGACATTCTGCTTGTGCGTGTTCTTTAGTTACAAATCTGGATTCTATCATATTTAATTCTTCTTCTGTTAGAATGGAACCATCACCGATTTTTGTCAAAATGGCAGAAAAGAGTCTATTTTCTTGGCGCATTACCTTCTTGAGTTCGAATTGATGAAATTTACGCCAAATTGATTCACCAGTAATTTTTTTTTTAATTTGCTTGAAGATCGGTGTGGCTTTTACAGGGGGTAATTGGCGCAAATCTCCGATTGCGTCGGTATTCTGCAAATATTTCAAATCTTTCCTAAACCACAGTCGGTCACAAATGTCACAAGCATAACCAAAGTCATTTTCGACAAAATCATTTTCAAATTGTCGATGAGCAGAAGAATTCTGTTGAAAAGCAGAATATGTTTGAAGATGATGGGCTTATTGTGGTGTCATGAAAATGTAGGTTAATGCTATAAAGTATAAACATATTACAAATATTACATCTATTATGTGTCAATACAGACTAGATCGAAACCTAATCTTATTATTAAAATTATATTTATTACTATTATTATTATTAGTTTTTTTACGTTTTATAGTTCTCAGCTTATAGCTGGTTTTCTTGACGGCAGTTACGGGCTAAAGCCAAGTAAGAGTTTTTCATCTAGTAATTTATAAAGTACTTACTCATTTTCTTTCACTACTTCATCATCACTTTTTTCATTAATAGATTCACTTTGTTCGATTTCCATAATTTAAACAATTCACATTTACGAATACACAACAGTGTATTTACTACACAACAGTCAAGCAATCAGCTGTCACCATCCTTGGATACGCGTGGGACGCTGTACACACGGTCATTCGCGCAAGCGCCCTGTGCCGCCTAAACAGAGCAGCACACTCAGGCACGGTAGAAAGAGTGGGAGATACTAGTTCCTCTCCCTTCCCCTCGATCTTACGCTTTTTCGATCAGCATCACGTGACCCTGACGCAAATTTGAAAGTTTTTACCCATACAAAAAAAAGTGCTCAGCGCCGCTAAAGAAGTTTTCACTTCAAAAAAAATAGATTTTTAGGATCAGCCACAAAAAAAATAATATAATACTAACATTTAATTCTTTCTGTAAAATTGATCTTTACGGCTTTATAGGCCTATCTTTGTGCCACATCGGTAGACATATTAAAATTTAAAAAAGTAATGTCAATATCAAAGTCAAACTATCAAAATGTTTTTTGTTTATTTTTTTGTACAATAAAGATATTACAAACAAACAAACAGTTAAATGACAGTTGTTGTGTGATTTCCCGTATATTTGTCACACCACGGATGTTTCATCCATTTTGCTATGCCGTACGTGCCTATGTACGAACATATCAAACACAATGTAAAAATTGTTAATGATTAAATAAATAAACGCAACAGCGGCGAGCCCGATACCTATTACTACTACTACGATACGCACCCGCGTCAATGTGTGTGTTACTCGGAGAGTTAGTTATTTGCCGTATCTGCGTCATAGATTCTCTCGATGCTTACCCTAAATCTGCTTGGCTCGGTGCGGTATCTGTTTCGGGTGGGGGGGTGTGAGTGTCCGTTCTGTACGTTAGCACTATTGATAAATCTGTGCCCTTGTACTAGGTTCTTCCTTGAGGAAAGCGTCAGTAAAGCCCTGAAGCTAGCGGCTCCCAGCGCCAGCCAGATAACATCCAGTCTCGTGGACGACGTGTTTTTCATCGCCAGAAAAGTTATCAGGTATTTTTTTTTTTTTTCTTTTTATTGTTTCGCAATTTTTATCGCCGCGCACGCCACTATTTATAAACTGTCAAAAAACACACAATTGCATTTATTTAAATAGAACTTAACTATTAAGTTTAACTATTTTAATACGGTTTTTATTAAACCCGTATTAAAATACTGTCTGCGTCAAATAGTTGCTGAAATGAAATGAAATGAAATGAAATTGTTTATTTTCAATATAGGATATAAATATCACTTATTGACGTCAATTTACTTATATTAAGTTTACCACCACTTCCAAAGCGCAAGTGGAGAAGAAGCGGCGCCATAAACTCCACTGCAGCATTTTCTTCAAAACGTCAATTTACAAATAAGAAAAAACTTTAGCTTATCTTTGATCCCGGGTCTTCAAATATATCTATACCAAATTTCATCAATATCCGTTCAGCGTAAAAGCGAACCACACAGACAGACTTTCGCACATATAATATTAGTGTGGAAATTAAGTATGGATTTACTTACACCTATACTTGGTTCAATAAAGGGGGATAATTTTTGACAGCAAAACAGATGTGATACAATTTCGAATTTGAAATGCTACAGAGACTAACAAGAACAACGCTACGGTTTTTCCAAAAGATTACAACATGGGGTTGTTCAAAAAGGGTGTGAAAATATTTCTCTATGTTCGGCAACGCGCACGTGACACTTCCGGTGTTACAGGCGTTCATAGGCCACGGTAACCGCTTCCCATCAGGTGGGCCGTACGCCTGTTTGCCTACTAAATAGTATAAAAAACTAACTATATTTTAACCAGTGTAACATTATATAAAAAATGTATAGCCCGATCAGAAAAATAAAAGCCGTGCATTGGCGTCGCTACTTACTTACGCCTTTAGGTGGCAACATGTTGTATGTGTCATGTCAACAACAAAATTGACAAAATAATTTAATGAAATAGAAATCAATCCTTCGTTTTCTTTCGCATCAAACATGATAACATCTTTTATATCACTTTTCTCTAATTACTATATATTATTTTTACCATTTCGATAAATATTTTTATTTGATAATCACAAAATACACAACGTTCACTCCTGTCTCTTTTTGGCAGATAACATTGAGATGACGGAATGTTACTTGAATACCTAGTTGCCAGTAAAAGAAATTAGTTCTAGTATTTTTCCTCAATATGACTGCTATTTTCCTGGTCGGGCTAAAAATGTCTTTATCCATTATCCAGACGCGGCATATCAACAGGAAGCGTAGACGGCGCATGCGCAGTTCTAAACGAAGCGGGAGATTTACTCGAAAGAGAATGCGCATCTGCTTTACGACGGTGGCTCAGAACGGCACCGACTGACACACTGCCTTTCCCGTCACCTCCTGATCACCAGAATGCTGGGGATATAGTGCCAGCATTGGCTTTGGCATCGAGATTGAATAGGGATTTGGAAGCCCAGCGAGCTCTGTTCTTGGTAAGTTAACTGTTTAATAGGTAGAGATAGTAGCTATTAATGGAGCATGGCTCGCAAAAGGCACTTTTGTTTAGTTCTCATATTGTCTTTCTAGTCACCACCCCATCATCATAGTATACTATTTAGCTTCGATCTTGAATAGTTATATAGAATGCCTTACGACTGTGGTTCAGGACGGCACCTACCGACACTTTACCTTTTCCGTCACCTCCTGATCACTAGAGTGCTGGGGGCATAGTGCCAGCTTTGGCTTTAGCATCCAAGTTGAATAGGGATTTACAAGCCCAGCAAGCTCTGTTCTTGGTAAGTTAACTGTTTAATAGGTAGCGATAGTTATTATCACCATATTATTATTTTTCAACACGTTTCAATCAATCAATCAACTTCATTGCGTATTATGGGTGCACAATGATGTTATATATAGCGATCTTAGACCACAAACAGCTGTACGGCATGCAACATGTTTGTCCTCTTGGACAGCATTTTGGAACTTATCAGTAAGGAACTCTTTTACACTGTAGTATGCTTTTTCAACTAACCATAGTAGCTATTAATGGAACATGGCTCGCAAAAGGCACTATTATTTAGTTCTCATATTGTCTTTCCCGTCACCACCCCGTCATCATAGTATACTATTTAGCTTCGATCTTGAATAGTTGTATAGAATGCGCACCTGCCTTACGACGGTGGCTCAGAACGGCCCCAACTGACACATTGCCTTTTCCGTCACCCCTTAACAACAGAGTGCTGGGGACATAGTGCCAGCTTTGGCTTTAGCATCCAGGTTAAATAGGGATTTAGAAGCCCAACGAGCACTTTTCTTGGTAAGTATGTAGATTAATCATTTAAAGGGTCTTTCCCGTCACCCTCCCATTATCATTGTATGGTCTTTAGCTTTAGTTCAGTTTGAACGGTTGATATAGTAGCTATAAATGAAACATGGTTCAAAAAGGCTCTTCCGTTAAGTTCTCATATTGTCTTTCCCGTCACCATCCTATCATCAAAATATAGTCCAGATTCAATGTTGGAAAGTTGAATAGAACGCGCGCCTTCTTCGAAATTGTTTTCCTCATAGCTGAGGATCGTTACCATCACAATCCAATTTTGAATTAGCTTCCTCCAGCTGAACTGGGTCTTTTGTACGATTTTTTAAATGTTGGACTTCATTGTTGCCAGGAGAGAGTGAGTCTAGTGGGTTGGAGGTTTACTCACGAAATGTATGATTTACATAGGGCGCACTGTAAGTTTCCGGAACTGGCCACTTACATAAACAATATTTAAAAATTTATTGCAACATTTGAAAATAGAACTCTTTGGCTGTAGAATGCAGTTTGTTTCATCTGACTGTCTTTTGTTTTTACCTTGTGGCGCCATTGGAAAAATTGTGTGTCTGCATCAACATGGATTTAACTCGGGAAAATTTTCGTAGTATGATTTTCTACGATTTTAAGTGTAATTTGACAGCTCAACAGAGCATCGCTCGGCTTGAAACAGCTTTTGGCAATGAAGCACCATGCAAGACAACTGTTTATAGCTGGTTTGCAGAATTCAAGCGTGATCGTATCAATCTCAGTGACGAATCTCGCGATGGTCGGCCGTCCACCGCTGTGACCAACAAAAACATCAATGCTGTGCGCCGTATGATTGAAACAGACAGGCATGTGACCTACCATGAAATTCGCGCATCCTTAGAAATAGGCATGAGTCAAATACAATTAATCCTACACAAACATTTGGGTGTGAGAAAGCTGTGCTCGCGGTGGATCCCACACAACTTGACCGAGGCTCAAAAAACGGACCGCGTCATTTGGTGCAGTGCCATGCTTACCAGATTCAACGAAGGTGCGTCAAATTTGGTGTGGGACATAGTAACAGGTGACGAAACATGGATTTATTGCTACGATCCCAAAACAAAGCAGCAATCGAGCGTATGGGTCTTTCAAGATGAGCCGAAACCAACCAAAGTGGCGCGCGTGAAAAGTGCATCTAAGCGGATGATTGCTTCTTTTTTTAATAAAACTGGACACGTGGCTACTGTTGCTTTAGAGAATCGTCGTACAGTGAATAGTGACTGGTACACGACCATTTGTTTGCCGGAAGTTATTGACGAACTCCGTAAAAATAACCGTAAACGCCGTATCATCCTGCACCACGACAATGCTAGTTCTCACACGGCCAGACAGACAAACGACTTTTTGAAGGCGAAAAATGTAGAACTCATGAGTCATCCTGCATACAGTCCCGACCTGGCACCTTGTGACTTTTTTCTGTTCCCAAAAATTAAGAACCAATTACGCGGTCAACGATTTTCATCACCAGAAGAGGCTGTCGAGGAGTATGAAAAACACGTTTCAGAGGTCACCACAGAGGAGTGGCACAAAAGTTTTCAAAACTGGTTTCATCGAATGAAAAAGTGCATAGACGCCAAGGGAGATTATTTTGAAAAACAATAAATTAATTTTGTACCTTTAATAGTATTTTTTCATATTCATTCCGGAAACTTATAGTGCGCCCCACGTATAATAGCAATTTGTTCTACTCACCAATCGTGGCGAATAAAAATAATTGTATATCGAACGAATATCATTTACGAATAGGGCTCGTGGATCCTGTCATCTGTCCTACCATTATATGTTTCTGTAAGCTGTTTGGAACTCGACGTGGGACAAGGCTGAAAAAGGAGAGAGCCCTTTGGTAGGGTAAAATGCACTTGGGTTGCGTTATGATATTGTTATTATTTTAGCTGCCTCCTTATCTTACTTAAATCAGGCAAAAAACATGTAACCCCCAGGCACACTTCGGACACTCCATACAACTGCGGCGAGCCCGATACCTATTACTACGACTACGATTCGGTCGGCGTACGTACACGCGTCAATGTGTGTGTTACTTGAAGTGTTGGTTATTTACCGTATCTGCGTCGTAGACGTCGCAGCGACCGGGCGGCTGAAGCGACATCCTAGCATTGTTACCCGACTGTACTAGAAGGAGGGTTATGTTTTTCGAGAATATATGTATAATTGTTTGGCACGCTCTGCAGCCAGAACGGCTCGATGGATTTTACTGTGAGAGTGATACTGCGTATATCAAAATAAAAAAATAAACAAAACGGCGGATGTTTTTGGGGGTTTTGTCATTTCCAAATTACACAGAAATGCAGTCAGCCTACCCTCAGTTTATCCTAAATCTGCTGGGCTCGGTGCGGTATTGTGTTTCGGGCGGGAGGGTGTGAGCGTCCGTTGTGTACGCAGGCGCACATGAACGAAGCGGAGTCGGGCGGCGAGTGGTCGAGCCGACTGGCGGCCTCGGCGGTCTCGGAGGCGGCCTCGCTGTGTCGGTCGGAGCGAGAGCTCGACAAGCTGCAGTCGTGTGCCGCAGGTATTGTACTATATCTCATTTCTTCAAATTGCTCATAAATAGTATCATTATTTATAGAAACAACTAGCGGTTTCCCGCAGCTCCGCCTGCGTTAAAAAGTTGCCTATGTTTGACCCCGGGTTTTCTCAACTATATTCGTACCAAATTTTATCAAAATCCGACCGGTTTGGCCGTGAAAACGTAACAGACAGACAGACTTTCGCATTTATAATATTAGTATGGATATGGATATTTAATTCACTTAATTTACGTAGCTATTGTATTTCAATGCTGAAAAGAAAATCTTAACTGCGGGCCGCTAACGCAGGTTCAGTGTATTATTTTTACATTGTTTTATAAGTGACTTTTAGTTTTAAAATTGCCGGCTGTTTTTTTTATACAAGTAAGTAGGCAAACAGGCGTACGACCCACCTGATGGTAAACGCCTGCAACACCGGAGATGTCACGACCGCGTTGCCGACCCTGAATGATTTTGTTTCACGCCCTTTTTGAAGACTCCTATGTTATAGTCACTAGGGAAAACCATGGCAGGGACACATCATTCCATAATCGCAATGTACGAGAGTTCCGTTTGAAGCGTACTGTACGCGATAACGTGGGATCAAAGGTATGGGGATGAAATCCCTGATGATGGTGAGAGGTGCGCTGTACGCGAGGGGGCCTCTACTAAAACGTACCTTATCTAGCACACAGTAACGAACATTACTGGCCGTTAAAGTAGTGCTGCGATTACTGCAGAAAAGTGGGAGCGTGGTGAGGACGTTTTACTATCTCTTTTATACGCACGAAACCTAGTGGTAGTGACGTCATTGTACACACAGTGCATCCTTTTCTTGTTTTTTGACAGTTTCCCCTTCCACCGAATTTTAAAAGCTTATAACATGCTTATTCAAGAACGGATTTTTTAAAAACCTATCTGTTTTCAGTTTCCGGTAGTGAAAGGTTTCATTTGAATGATGAAAATAAATTTAGTAGAATAGCCAATTGTTTGATTTCTCGTCCCAGGACTAGCGTCGGCGGCGGCGGCTTTCCGAGCGGCTCACGATTTGTCTTTGGCAGCTTTGACAGCCGCTTTGAAGCCAAAAGTGGTCGCTTGGGCAGAGTATATCGCTGATCCGGGACTCGATATGGGTAAAGTAAAAGACAATTGTATTTTTTTTTTCTTTTTCTTTTTTTATTAGGCCCTTTCTTTCGTATTTAGCCAGTAACAAGTAAAATTTTTTGAATAAAGTTGTTTAGTCAAGCAAGTCTAAAGTCAAGTCAAGTCGATACAGAAGTATTATGCTAAGTGAAGTGGTCGAAAAACTGCACTTAGGGATTTCCAGGAGCTTTTGGCAACAATCAAGATATTCACATAAATCGAAACCGTATCACTTCCCAACACTCACGCTTATTCTCGAACACTTTGCGGATTCACTATTACTAGGCACAAACACTCAAAAAACCACAATTTTTTTAAAATGAAATACAGCGCCGATAATGCTCTTCACAGCTTCCCGCCAAAAACCAATTTTATTTTAATGAAATGAAATAGTTTATTTTCATTATAGGATATTAAAATTTACATATTGACGTCGATATTTTAAGTTAAGACTTGAGAGGCTTAACTGGCCCGCACATGACACTTCTACCTAAAATTATTTCTGTGGCTGTAACTAGTTGTTAAAACAGATGAAGCTGACGAAGAATGCGAAGCAGGGGCACTGCCTCTAGCTCTGGAAACTCTAAGCGAAGCCGCGAGACAGGCGATATCTTCCAGCGCTACGGAGCGACTGCTGACTGCGATCGTTATAGACGTGGCTGCCAGGGCCGAGGCCAGGGCCCTGTACCACCATTACAACAGGGTGAGTGACGTCATACAGCTGTAACTAGAGCTAGTTCAGAAATGCTACATCTAGCCCGTAACAAACATACTTTACTGCCATACAAATATCATCCGCGGGAAAACAAAAATTGCTAGTCGCGCGCTTCGCTCACTTGGTTAGTAACGAAGCGATTGTCGTCTGACCTCTGAGAGAAGAGCCATCACATCCGGAATATGATACAATACAATGGAAAATATCTTTACTGCATATTGTATTTTATGAATGAATGAATGAATTTATTTTATTACACATTGTTAACAATATTACTTCAATTTTATGATTTCTTAGATGTGGGCAATAGAGTTATGTTGTATTGTACTGCTCACATACAAAAACAAATAATTGTATATAAAAGTTTAAACATATGGAGCAAAGGCGGACTTATCAAGTGGACATGATCTGGGATGTGTTAACTGTTAGTGGCCAGTCTAACGACTGCCGTATATCGATAGCAACCGGGACCAACGGTTTGACGTGCCCTCCAAAGCTCGGAGGAACTTGAGATAGAAAATGCCACTAATGGCAATTCGTAGCATTTTCTACCTCAAAACTTTACATTAACTCCAAATATACTGTCTCACTCGCCGTCGCATGACGGCAGGTGCATAGAACGCATATTGATATACAGGGCGTAAATTTGCATTCTTGCCATATTTATAGAGGTAACAGTATCACCGATCCTGAAGACAAATCATTAAAAATATTATTATTTTTATTTTGCATATATTATTTTATCGACAATCTGTTATGCACTCCACTAACCCCCGTATTCTTAAACATAACCTTAAGGACGTCCTTCACTCAAACTCATTCGAGGACGCCTGAAGGAAGTCCTCGAACTCTCCTTGAAAATGACATTCTTAATTGGTCGCCTTAGTAAACTCCAACAAGGAAAAACAGCGGTTAAAATAACAATCCGTAGCTTAAAAATTTAAAATACAAAAGAATAGAGTAAAAAATAAAAGTAGTTGACTAGCCAAAAAGTGGCAAAAAACTGATTTATAACCACGATATTCACCTCCAATGAGGAATCTCCATAAGTCAAGAATGCTAGTAACGACTAATCATACCAATGAGTTGGAGTAAGGCTGAGTCGAGTTTGCGGAAACGTTTGACAATATGGGGTAATTATCGCAAAACTTGCGCATCAATAGTTTGTCTGCAAAAATAAAAACAATCAATCGGGGGGGCTGTTACCCTCACTTCGTCCCACATCTTGCAGTCGAAATCGCAACGTCCAGTGACGTACGTGTATATTCCTATTGCGTCTGTTGAATGCGCTCGAAAAAATTGGTAAGCTAAGTTGACTAATAACTTAGTGTGCTTTATTTAGGTAAGGCTCTAGTTAATCGAAAATAATAGATAATGGTGCGTATCATTAGCACAGTGAAAATGGCAAGAATACAAGTTTGCGCCCTGTATACCAGAAGACAAATACTTTATTCCACTATTTACATATAGAGAAGAAAAGATATAAATAATATAAGATATATTAAATAATAACATCTCTTTTTATAAATTTTTACTACTTATTGATTTTTGTTTCAGACAACATATCTTTGTATGTAATTAACTATGGTGCAATAAGTGTTTTAACACTTTTTTGCACCCTCGCTTGCTGCAAACTAGATAACAAATTTAAGAAGAAACATTTTAATGGCGGAAATAAAGACGTAGGCCTTTTCGACCACTCAATCAATATATGTTTCTTAAACGGCCACTTGTTGTAGGCGAACGGTTTACGCGTAGAGCGTCGCGCGCGGCGACTGGCGTCGTGGGCGGGCGGCGGCGCGGCGGGCGCTCGCGAACGTTGTGGACGGCTCGCCGCGCTCGCGAGCGTGCTTGCGATCGATTCGCTAGCGAGTGTGAGGGACGCCTTGCCTAGCACTGCGAGGCTACCGCCGCAGGTCGTCAAGGACGTGCTCGCTAGGCGGTAATAACTACATCAATTTTTTTTTGTTTTATATACAATTAAATAAACAAATAAGCGTACGGCGGTTTATAAGTGGTTACCGTAGCCTATGAACGCCTGCAACACCGGAGATGTCACGCATATATTGTGAGGAATGAAAATTTTGATTAAGTTTCTTTATCATCATTTCGTATAGGTTACATTGTCAATCGACCATGTATACCCTGACATCAGAGTTGTGTGGAACCGACTCTCGGCCTCTGACGTGGTTCCTTTAACAACCACCAGTTGGCAGCCGGGACCAATGGCTTAACGTGCCTTCCGAAGCACGGAATCATTTTTATTATCACGCAATCACATGATTCAAGCCTGCAATGTTCTTACCAAACTGGAAACAACTAAACAAAGTATGTTTCCCGTGGGAATCGAACCCACGACCCGTAGGCCGAAGACGAACGCCTTAAGCCACTGGACCACGGAGGCAGTTAATTTCTTTATTAGTAAGGTTCAAGTCATCAAGAACAGACTACTTAATGGCCAATTCCACCAAAATTGACTATCAAGGTTCAAAATAGACGATTAGCTATCGTAAATGTGTCGTACATTAGCTACGTCATACTTTCATTGTGCTTTCAATTTTTTTCAGAACTGACTTCAAAATAGAAGACATCAAGCGGTTGAAAATCTAATTATTGTTTTACTATAAATTCTTTTCTGCATTTAACTTAATTATAATATGAAAATGTTTATTAACAGATTATATGGAATATAATATATTACGGAAATAAAAAAAATTATATGACTAACTTTTTTATTAATTTCTTGACATAATTGTAAAAATACTGGATAATTAAACGAGGCGTAACAACTTGCAGTGCAATAAAGTTATACAAACATTAATTCTCATTTCTTACAAATATATTTAAAAAAATCGTTTAAAGAGCTTGTTGCTTTGCGTTTACTGAAAAAAAAAATGCCGACTTCTCTAAAGAAAATTATGTAACCCGACAAAAAAACAAAATGTTTATTGAAAATAAAACTAACATGGACTTAACATATTTAAACAAGGCCTAACGAACGTTCGTTTATTTTATATATAATATTATAAATGCGAAAGTCTGTCTGTTAGGCTTTCACGGCCAAATCTCTGAACGGATTTTGATGAAATTTGGTATGAATATAGTTGGAGACCCGGAGTCAAACATAGGCTACTTTTTGTCGCAGGTGGAGCTGCGGGAAACAGCTAGTTGTATACAGGCTATAGCTAGTAAATAACAGCATCCGGCAAAAATAAAAAATATTATATAGTATTTTAAACAAATAAATTAAAAATGGCGGCCTTTTGTATTGATATTGATATGAAATTTTTGTAGGCGTCCCGCCACGTGAGCGGGATCGCGTCAGTGTGAACGGTCCTTTAAGCGGGTCACAAATCTGAAAAATAACGACTACTGCAGCAAAAAAAAAAATTGCAACAAACTCTTTGATAATGACATATAAGATCAAGTACAGAAATAGAATGTATAGTTTGTGTTAAGCAACTTTATTTAAGGCACTGTTTCGATGGGGCTGTAGTAAGTTCTTTATTAAAAATAAATGGCTTTAATAAGTTTGAATGTTGCTAATTGCTTATGAAAAATAAATGCTTAAAAATAAAAATTAACTGTTAGAAAACAATTATACTAGAAGGAAAAAGGGAATATGTACATATTTCATTTGATGTGTAATTTTCTGTTTTAAAAAAATGTATTATGACTGTTACATTTTTAGCACTTTTTGAAACGTACGCGACTCAAATGTCTGATGAAAATTGTTCAGACTCATTTTGCGTGAATCATACATTTTCAAAATAGCACTAGTGATATGAAGTAAGTGAAAATAAATTCAACCGCACTGTTCAATGAAATACGAATAATAATGTAAATCATACTAATATTATAAATGTGAAAGTGTGTTTGTTTGTCCTTCCTTCACGCCCTAACTAAGCAACCAATCGACTTGATTTTCGGCATAGAGTTAGTTGAAAGGATGGAGAGTAACATAGGCTACTTTTGGTCCTGGAAAAACATCATGTTCCCAAAGGAGGTTAACACGCGGGCGAAGCCGCGGGCACAGCTAGTGGTGCAATAAAGTGTTATTCATTCATACGTCCTTTTAATATACTTATGCATATCTGAAAATTATATTATAAACGCAATGAAATAGTATTAAAAATCACACATCAAATGAAGTTTCTTTTTTTTATCAAACCATTCATATAACAAATCCCAAACATTACTCCATAAACAAGATGTGAACAATAAATAACAAACGGAATTAGTAATAGTTTTATCAGCTGCTGATAAACTGATAGCCTATCCACTACTTTACAAAGAGAGCCTTTACAATATACATATGCGACCATCAATCAATCTTTATTTGCGATGTACCTAACTGTACTTTATCTTAATTTTTCGCAAGTTTTTTTCAGAAGCATATATGTGGAATGAACATCATTCTATATAAAACAAAATATCACTCTTGGTAGATGAATCTAATTCCAATGAATTATAGTGTTATAGATATAATTTATCAGTAACTGTTGAAACACTATAACAAATAAAAAATGCTTATGCTAATAAAAATACCTAGTATAAGTTAAAAGAGAGGTTTTACGGTGTCATGTATTTTTTTTTACAATAAAATCCGTATTAGAATAGTTTAATGTGTAACAATCGCGAAAACATAAGAAATCATTACAATTGGGTCATTAAAAAAGGACGAGACTAGCAAAATAGATGTCTTTTCCCTCAATATCTTCAGTTTCCAAAAAAAATTTAACAACTTGGTATCAAATAGCATTAAATAACCCTCCTTCTGGCGCAGTCGGGTAAAAAACAGATAAAATTGCTGTAAATTGTTCCATTTCACCTCGAAATAAAAAATTTAAGTGACTAAGGTGAATCGGCTAGTTTCCTAAAAAAATATAACTAGTCCGTCAGTTAGATAATCAAAAAATATTGGAGACGTATTTTTTCTTTTGAAAATTAAATAAAGAATGGCAAGGATATGGCGCGTTAAAATTCCGTGTGACGTCATAGTGTGCCACACTTTTTCGTAATATGTGACGTCACGAGCCCCCACTCCTAAACTTTGATGCGTTATATCTTTATAATTTATCGCTCAATTGACAAAAGAAAAAATACGTCACTAATATATTTTGATTCCCTAAATGACGGACTAATTTTAATGTTAATCTTTTGACCCAAGAAACTAGCCTACTAAAAAGCTGTCATTGCTACGCCCGTTCTTTTATGAAAAAAGTTATTCCATTTTTCTTTAACTGGAGCAGATAAAAGTAAAACCGAGTCTTCAGCGACTAAATTACATGAATACTATTACTATTGTTACCAACCACAGAAATAAGATAGGTAGAAGGGCCATGTGGGCGTCACTTGCTTGCCTCAGTTAAGCTTCTCGTAATCGCTATACAGTTAAGACTCGAGGGACTTAACTCCGCTGGCCCACACGTGGCCTTTCTACCTAATCATAATGTATTCCCAACGGATCACACTCGCAATCGTCACCTACTGATCCGTATAATTATAGACAACAAATTATACGGCCATTAAAATAAAAGTTAACTTATTTTTTCTTAATGTCACAGCTTTGCCTTAAATGAGTATGAAAATAGTGTTCGTTGTTAATTGACTTACCGCCGCACTCAGGGGCATTAGTGACTACTTAAAATTCTTCAAACTCAAAAACAATTTCTTAGAGATTTTTTTTAAATCTACTTATACTTGTTGCTTGTAAAATATTCTTATTTTTATAATATTTGCAATTAAGATTTGTTTGCATAAATTTAAAAAAAATTCTTTGTCATTAAAGACTCTGAGTGCGGCAGTTAGTGGTATAATATTAATTAGTGTTTTTCTCTTAATCAATTAATCATAGCAATATAGCGAAGAATATGATACAAAAATACTTGAGCGGATTTTTAATTCCTATTGATAATTAATATAATGATTGATTGTTGTGATAATTAGATTTTTCTACGAATCGTTAAAATCGCATCCATAAAATATATCTTTTAACAATTTTTACTGACCTTTTCATTCATTAACTTCTAAATCATTGCATAACATTGTGTGAATAGTGAAAATTACTAACAACTATAACATATCTTTAAAATACATAAATCATATAATAACGCCTGTCTCCCACAGGGGAAGGCAGAAACTACATATAGAAATACATTAAATAATTGCATTAGTAATAAATTAACTCGTTACATAAAATATTATCGAATGTAATGGATCAGAATAAAAAAGTACAAAAAAAAATAATTGAGCTAGCATACCAATGTCTGACAGGTGAAATCTTTGGTACCATTCCGTGTAAATATGAGCTTAATTTTTGTCATAAATTCATCACTTTTTGCCGATTTTGTCGTCGTATGCTGCACGAAGCCAAACATTGAAAATTAGACTTTATTCTGTGTGGTGTATGGCATAATTACACTAAAAACTCTTAACCCTAATGCGAGTAAGCAAGATGTCGCCTTACATCCCGTATTGCCCCATCTCGCTCGCTCATCATCGTCATTTCGTGTAGGTTTTGTCTATCGACTATGTACACCCCGGTGTCAAAGTTGTTCGGAACCGCCTCCGGCCTCTGACGTGGTTCCTTTAACGACTACCAATTGGCAGCCGGGAGCAACGGCTTAACGTGCCTTCCGAAGCACGGAATTATCTTTATTATCAGACAATCAGGTGATTCAAGCCTGAAACAACTAAACAAAGTATGCTTCCGGTGGGAATCGAACCCACTACCCCCGGGTCAAAGGCGAACGCCTTAACCATGGAGTAATTACAAAGTGGAGATGCCGTAATAAGCGTTTTGTAAGAAAGTGTTTGTGAGGCTACACGGGGCGGAAGGCAGACGTGCGACTTGCTTGGTTTCGACCGTGGCTCCAATCATGGAGCACGAGCAATGACAAGCTCTGCCCACTGCAGTGTCGGCGAGGCGCCAATGATCACGTCACTGCGCCATTTCACACGGCATCTCCTCTTTGTAATTACTCCATGGTCTTAACCACAGGATCACGGAGGCAGTTGATCGCTCACTCACATTTTCATGGAAATGAATTATAAAAAAAATATATAAAATGACACAACATATATATACAAATCTAGAACTTACTTTGGGGCTAACTCAATCCGAGTGATTTGCCTCAATATATTTATTTTTTTAAAGCCTCAACTGGACGTCTCGGCACGACTATGGACGTCGACGTTTCCGATTTTGCCGTGTTTGTGAATAAACCAAGCTAATTTTTGAATATGGCTTCTTACTTCTTGCTCGATTTTTCATATAGCGATACTAAAATATGCCATACGCCATACAGTTAGAAGAGTAACATCCGTTTCGGGCGGCCATTCTCAGGCTCTGGACTGCAAAGTACGACGACAATAAATGCGATTTCCTACAAGAGATACTATTTCGACTAACAGCTGTATTTCACTCTACCGCCATCTGTAATGCTGAAAACTCTCACTGAAGATTTCGTCATCAATGATAAATATCGATATCGAATCGGACGGTTTAGGCCCTTTCGCGGTTAAGCATTGGATGAAACATTTTCGCTCCCTTTTTCACAGTCATGGATATGACTTTGTATGTAACTCAAATTGACATTTAAATACACATGACGTCATCTATAGGGATAAACTTGCAACCTGTCAAAACCAAATTCGCCAGACAAGTATTTCGACATACTGACAAAAAAAAAGAATTCAGGGGGTTCCCGACAAAATAAGAATTTGAAACCTACGCTGGCTGTCCTGTTCTGAGGAACTTATAGTATCTCTGGTAGAAAATAACCAAATAATGGCTAAATTCGTTAACACCAAACGATCAGAAAACCTTGCTAGTATTAAATATTTAAGTACTTAATTAAATGTACATTTTGTACAAACTTAATCTACGATAAAAGTTTAATGAACAACAAATATAACGCCACAATTATACATAACACATTTAACAAAAAATCACCTTCTCCATTTGTATATATTTGTGTTACTATACTAAAAATTGATTAGATTTTCTTACACCTAACACAAAACTTAAACAAAAGCCAAAACAGATGTAGTTTTAGCAAATCAAAAGGAAGTAAGTATATTACGTCATGATTTTTCTGATTGCCGAACGAGCTGTAAGAATTCGAAACGTCAAATTTAAATTGCTTATTTTTTTTTATAAACTCCTATCATGTCAGTGTATTGTATTTTTTATTTCCTCAAATAATTATTTTAAGTAGGCATTTTTAAAAGTGTTTGTATTTTTTTAAATACTTTTACTTGCATGGCTAGGTGCAAGGCAAGTGCGGCTTACACTACATTACGATATTCTAAAGCAAGATTACATTTAATAGTTTCATGATTGTCTGAACAGATAAATTTGTTTTAGAACAATTTTGAAATCAAAATAATTGCGACTGACACAATTTTTGTTCTTGACTGATAGTATTAATTCAATTTGGGGAAATTAATGTTAATAACATAAAAGTTATGTAACAATAACTGACTTTTCTCAAAATTGTGTATTTTACTGTGGATAACGTGGGGTTTATGAAAGGGTTACGAACAAGAATAGCTTATTGGACAACAGGAAAAAAAAATCAATTTTAATAGGTTTTTCATAGACCAGGAAAAATTAGATTATCCATATCTTTTAACTTTTCAACAGAATCAAATTAAATAGACTTGTTTTTAATTACATATATTTTTCGTGTTGTCCATTTCAGTAACTACTTATAAATTTTCTGATGTAAAAATCTTACAACATGACTTAAAATCATTAATTATTGATAGTTTCATCTTAATATTTTGAATGCTGAAAACATGACTTAAAATCATCAATTATTGATAGTTTCGCACGCGTTTGATAATATTAATTTTCTACAAGTTCAAGTCGTCATTCAGAGCTATTAATACGCGCGGTGTAAAAAATAAATCCTAAATAAAAATAAATTAACACAAAATGAATTAGGATATGTGTTGTGTTGATCTAGTATCCTTCCCTGGGCGGCGGCGACTCTACAGTGGTGGTCTGTTTGGAAACGACACGCGAGCCCTGCGCGAGCCCGCCGCCGCGGACGGCTCGCCATTTTAAAAACGCGTCCGCGGCGTACGCGATCGTCGCTACGAATCCGAAGAACTGGAATACAAAAATACGTGTTATGATTTGAGTGATCTATGTTTTGTATTGGCACATCCTACACAACAGCGGCAAGGTTGGTATCATTGAGTAATTACAAAGAGGAGATGCCGTAATAAGCGTTTTGTAAGGTGTTTGTGAGGCTACACGGGGCGGAAGGCAGACGTGCGGGGTGCTTGGTTTCGGCCGTGGCTCCAACTATGGCGCACGAGCAATGACAAGCTCCGCCCACTTTTGTGTCGGCGAAGCGCCAATGATCACATCACTGCGCCATTTCAAACGGCATCTCCTCTTTGTAATTACTCCATGGTTGGTATCAAGCTACCACTAGGTACCTACTACGATTCGGTCACGTTCGCGTCATTGTGTGTTTTACTCGTAGGGTTGGTTATTTACCGTATCTGCGTCATAGTCGTCGCAGCGGCCGGGCGCCGAAGCGTCATCCTTGCTCGCTCCTTTCGCTCTCGATTTTTATCCTATCTGCAAGGTGATGCGCACTATCTATTTGGGAGGGAGTAAGTGTCTGTTCTGTACGTTAGTACTAAAACTTTTCATTCATTCATATCGTGTAGGTTCCATAGTTGTGTAGATTTCACCCTAGTGACAGAATCGCTTTGCGGCCTTTGATGTAGATCCTTTAACAAATCAAATGGCAGCAGTGACCAACGGCTTAACGTGCGTTCCAAACACGGAATCATCATTATTATCAGACATTGAGATGATTCAAGCCTGCAATGTCCTAACCTAACTGGATATAACAAAGTATGCTCCCCGTAGGAATCGAACCCACCACTGTATCTAAGGCATGGCCTTGACCACGGAAGCAGTTCTCCACCATCTAGACCAGAAAAAGTAGGATCCTAGTAGAGAAAGAAAGATATTATTATATAGTCCACTTCAGATAGATACAACCCCAGTAGACCCCAGAAGGAATAAATAGAGCTAAGTATACTCACAGCACCAGCAGAATATCCTCCATCGTACACCGAGGTAGCCAAGCACGCAGCAATCAGGTACAACAACGTCCATAACGAACAGAAGATGAACTCCATCTTCAGCCACGGGATCTTGTAGAACTTCTCCACCATGTGGAAGAGGTACAGGAACAACAGGATCCCGGTGAACCAGAAGGCGAACATGGAAATCCAGATGAAGTACGAGCCTTTGGGCAAATGGCTGTATCGAGAACACTGGATGCAGAGGAACCCGATGAGACTGCTCAACTAAAATACAATAAGGTTATGTTTTAACACTTCATCTTCATAACAACAGGTGATGTTCTGAAGGTCATACATTACGTCTTCAGACACCTTGCTGTCGGTGAGTAAGGCGTGGGTAAGTACAAAAGAATCCAAAGGTTCGACGTGTTTCCTTAGTATAGGATCTTATCTTCCATATGGAAGATAAAATAACACTTAATCACTGCATTGGAACCAACGATTTATTTGACAAAGCTGTCGGACCAAAACGGTTCAGAGGGAACGCTGTAGTGTATATTTCAAAGCTATAACCCTAGATTTAGTATGACTAATGAGCAATCGTTTTTAATCAATAAAAAGTTAATAACTAATATAATAAAAGCGAAAGTCAGTATATTTGTTTGTAAAAGCTTCATGTAATGAACCAATCTTCCTGAAATTTCGCATACATATAGTTAAAACTACAGTGCAGAACATAGTGCCTTTTACCCCAGATTTAAGTACATAGTACGTGTGAGAAGCAAACGATAGTTATAATATAACTAATGAGGAATTATTTGTGTGTTTTAGGGGATAAACTTCGAAAATGCTAAACACATTTCAGAAAATAAAACTACACGTCTATTCTTTGGGAAGATAAGCCGGGACCAACACATAAACTTGCCTTCAGAGGTACAGTGGAGCTCGAGATAGATAATGGGGACCCATCCATTCGCATCCGTCGATCGATACATGCAGTGGAAACAAACACGTTTGCCCTACTCGGCATTCGAGCTCTTCAAGTTGTAGTCAAAAAAAAATTAAGACCTATGTTTTGGTGCTAATGATTTTTTTTATTCTTATTTACCCAGTGAAACTCGCACAATTAACACAGATCTAAAAATTATCATGTTTTGACTAAGATGGTCAGGTACTTTCAAAACAAACAATGTCTCTTCTTTATTGGCTTCGCTGCAGTTGGGTACCAAATATACTTTTTGAATATAATAGAATATATCTTTATTGAGACAGCTATCACGTACGTGACAGACGTCTCAATAGGTGAGGTCTGTAGGTGTGCAAATTGACGTTTTGAAATAAAAGCTAGAGTAGGAGTTTGTGGCGCCGCTTCTCCACTTGCGCTTTGGAAGTGGTAGTAAACTTAATATGAGTAAATTGACGTCAATAAGTGATATTTATATCCTACATTGAAAATAAACGATTTCATTTCGTTTCACTTACACGGTAGCATAGATGCAGTAGCATAGACGATAGCAGATGTTTTGTTAAAAAAAACTTGAGCGAGAACATTGAAATGAAATTGTTTATTTTCTTTGTCAGAATCTAGCATATAAACGAGTTGAGTTAGTTAATACATTATAAAGAAAGTCGTAAATTAAGATAGCCTAATCTAATCACATCCGATTGGAGGAAAAGTAATATCTAAATAACATCTACCTATAATTGCATCGAATGCGCACGCGCACGTAACTGGAACGCATACCGGATCGCACTCTCGCTTGCTTTGTAAACAATACACCACATACGGCATGTCGGTTATGGTATGTTACGGGTGGACATTTATCTTTCAATCTTTTTGTGGCACACTTTCCTTCATCTTTGCATTCAGTAGCTTGCGTTGAGATTCAGTAGAGGGTGTGGCTTCGAATCTCGTGTGAGATAACACTGGATCGTTGTCAGTACTTATCTATTATGGACTTACATCAACATCTAAGCGTTTTCTTGAATTGCATCCTCAACTTACGTATCAAAAAACAGGTCACGCTTTCATCTTTTTGCTTAGATAAGTCTGTACTAGTAATAATGTTTAATTTCCTAACATGTTCGTTCATACATTAACTCACCCGAATTTTGCATGACCGTGGTGGTTATTGTGCTCTAACCCAATTGGTTTTTTTATGTTTATAGGGCA
Organism: Euzophera pinguis; assembly: GCA_947363495.1. NCBI lineage: Eukaryota > Metazoa > Arthropoda > Insecta > Lepidoptera > Pyralidae > Euzophera > Euzophera pinguis. Next base: position 914,012 of record OX376156.1, on the reverse strand, counting down.
TGAACATGATGACCTTTGGCTGACTGTGGTACTAAGTTACCATGGTTATCGTAGTGTGCGTAAAAAACCTTTGCCATCAAAATCGTAACAATCCATACCATACTTACTAATATTATAAATGCGAAAGTCTGCCTGTCTGAGCTGCGGGAAACAGCTAGTATAACAATAAAGTAGAGACGGGCTGGTCACATGATGCGTGACGTGAAATATAAATGGTCCATGTCAGTGACTAACTGTGGATTGAAGGCGAAAAGAAAAGGAGGCCGGCAAAGAAAGAGATGATCAGAAGATGCAGACTGCAGGACCTTAATGGGCCAGACTGCCCAAGCAAAGAGAAGAGTGGAAGAATCTGTAGGAGGCCTACTTATGTGTCGAGACTTCGAGAGGACACGCTGATACTATCAGCACAAAAGGCTTGCAAATTGGAATTGGAAATAACAATCAACTTGATTATATACTCACAACTTGCACCACTTTGAGGATGCCCGGTATGGTCCTCACGTAAAGCGGGTCAAACCTCAGGTTCGTCTGGACTGTCGTGCTTGACGTCACCGTGGTCGTTGTAGTGTGCTGTCCGGGAAATCCCACCTCTGCCATCTTGATTGCTACAACATTATAATCATGTTTATACTACTTATTAAACTTTGTTTTACAAAAAAGACATTAAATACAATGGGGCCTTTTTCCAGGGTTCACACACAAGGCAGTCCATGAATACTAATATACTCTTCTGATTAAACACATATTTTGTTTCTATAAAACAAAATGAATTCTCCACATTTACTTGTACTAAGAATAGGCTAGTTTCCAGTTTCAAAATATATTAGGGATGTATTTCTTCTTTTGTCAATTGAGCGATAAATTATAAAGATATAACGTATTAAAGTTTAGGAGTGGGGGCTCGTGACGTCACATATTGCGAAAAAGTGTAGCACACTGTGAAACTTTTAACGTGTCATATCCTTGCCATTCTTTGTTTAATTTTCAAAAGAAAAAATACGTCTCATACTTTTTTTAACATATTTTTTAATTATCTAACTGACGGACTAATGATATTTTTTTAGGAAACTAGCCTATTGTCTAGTTTGTGTCATGTAACTGTGGAGAAAAAGTAAAGAAAAAATAAATAACTAACATTCCAAACTAAAACTACAAAGAAATCTCTTTAGTTCTACTTAGTATTTTTACCTATTTTCAGAACTATAATAACCATCTACTTATACTTCATAAATTAGTACAATAACAGAGTAAAGCATAAACATATAAAAAAGTAAAAAATATATATATATACAAAGTTACACACATTACGATCTCGGCTTGACCCAAGGTTTCATAACGATTTTAGTATAAAGTTCGCATATTGTATGTGTATTCAATATTTTGTAGAGTTAATCTATATATATATATATATATATATATATATATATATATATATATATATATATATATATATATATACTAGCTGTTGTCCGCGGCTAGGCCGCCTGATCAAAAGATATTTCCAATGAGGTTTGAATCACTTAGATTATAATTATATGACAGGTCTCTCGGGATCTTCTTTTTATGTACCTATTTAGAAGATTACTACCCCATCGGATCCCAATAGGGATTGATAGTATATCACACTCGGCACGTCGGATTTAAAAATGGTTATTATTTTCGTTGTCAGCAACCCCATGCTATGCTATGCTATGCATGCATACAAATAACACCCATGCCCCCCATTCGGGGGCTGAATTATAAAAACCTGAAAACAGGTAACAAATCATTTATCAAAACAAATTCTTGTGAAGTTTCGACTGCAAAAGACTTACTAATCTCCTTCCCCCGTACATAATTTGAACATTAGTTTCCCTTTTGAGGGTCAATTTTGAAAAATTCTTTCTTAGTGCAAAAGAAACCCACTTGCTAAATTTAATGAGACATCAATTGCAGTTAAGTCAGAGTTTGTCCCCCCTTTTAGAACTGGAATTGTAAACATTTTAGAACTGGAATTCTAAAAATACTGGTACAGGTTCATTCATCAAAAGAAATAATTTTGTGAAGTTTCGAATAAAACGGTCTAATTAATCTCTCGTTTTGAAAACTGCTTGCTTAGTGCACCCGCTGATTACAAAAGGAGCCCCTTGCTAAAATAAACACAATCAATGATACATAACATTTTTCCCCTTTTAGGGGTTAATGCAAAATATCCTAAAATAGGTATTTACTCATTCATCATCAAGAAATAATTATGTGAAATTTTAAATAAAATTGTCATATTTTCCCATACATGTTTGGACCCCTAACAGCCTCCTAACAGGTGAATTTGGAAAAATATTGGCTAAAATTTATTGATGAACAATGGAATTAGTTTTTTTTTCAGACTTTGTCACATTTGTCCCTTTCAGGAGTTAAATTTTAAAAAGTTAAGATTTAGTAGGTAGGAGTATTTAGTTATTTAGATTTAGTTATTTAGGTTTAGCTATATAGATTTTATAAATGCCCAAAAGATGTGCATTTAGAATAATTCTTGCTTAGTGAACCCCTTTATCTCAAAAGAACCCACATGCCAAAAGTCATTGGATATGTCAGTGATCGTTCAACTTTTGCATTAACAGCGTTTGTCCCTCTTTTCCCCTATTAAAAGGGGTGAATTCTGAAAAATCCTGAAACACGTGTTTAATCGATGAAAAACGAATACAAAACGAAAAAAAAGAAAGTAAAAAGAAGTCATGTCTAGCAGGATTCGAACCCTCACCTAAAAATAAACGATCCGCGATCTCTACCGATAGGCTACCATGCGATGCTTGAAGCTGGCGAAATTTCAAATAGGATTTGTCTAGAGATACGCAACTTCACCCCTCTTTTTGGGCTTTAAGGGTTGAAATCGTAAACAACCCTCTCTTATGTGAGCAGTATATAGTAAAATCAAGACTCCTACCAAATTTCACGTTTATAGTTTCGGTTTTGAGATGATAAATCAGTTTACCTCCCCCTTTTTACCCCCATAGAACTCGAATTTTAAAAAATGCCGAAATATGCCTTTAGTTATTTTTATTGAGAAGCATTCTTGCCAAGTTTCAAGAAAATCGGTGACGATTTTAATTATTTTTTTTATACAAACTTTGCCTTCAATTTTAACTTTTTTAGGGGTGGAATTTTAAAAAATCCTTTCTTATCTGAGCACTACGTATTAACATAAAACTTCGGTCCAAATTTCAAGTTTATAGCTTTTATGGTTTAGGCTGGGCGTTGATGAATCAGTCACTCTATTTCTTTTATATATACATATAGATAGATAAAAGCGAAAATCACTCACTCACTCACTCATCACGAAATCTCGAAAACTACTAAGCCGATGAAGATGAAATTTGGCAGGAAGATAGATTGTGGCTAGGAGACGTCCGCTAAGAAAGGATTTTTGGAAATTCCATGGAGATACTACATATTTAATTGAATTAATGGTTAGTAAAAAATAATAATTCATTAACTGGATTTTAAAAATTCGCATCCCCGGGCGTGCTTTTGGGGTTGCAAAATATTATCTATATATTGACTGATTAATCAACACCCAGCCTAAACCTAAAAGCTATAAACGTGAAATTTGGACAAAAGTTTTATGTTATTACACTATGTATGCTCAGATAAGAAAGGCTTTTAAAAATTCACCCCCTAAGGAGTCAAACGGGGGTCCAAAATATGTTTGGGGGAAGGAGATCAGTTAGTCCGTTTCATTTGAAACTTCACAAGATTATTCATTTCGATAAATTATTAGTTACCTGTTTTAAGATTTTTCAGAATTCACCCTCTAAATGGGGAAATGCCCCCTTTACAAACTTGATATCCCAATGAATTTTTACATGTGGGTTCTTCAGAAATTTATTTCTTATGATGAAAGAGTAAATACCTATTTCAGATGGATTATATTATATAGCATACCCTAGGCTCCGAAGCGTAGTCTTTCGACGCAACTAGAAATACACACTAGGATGAAGAAGTATTATATTGTACAATTCAGCCCCTAAATGGGGGACCTGGGTGTTTTTTGTATATTTAATCGGGTTGCTGACTACGAAATTAACAGTGATATAATATCAATCCCTATTGGGATCCGATGGGGCCGAAATCTTCTAAATACGTAGGAAAATCCTGAGAGGTTGCTAAGTAATTCAAATCTCATTGGAAATACCTTTTGATCAGGCGGGCGAAGCCGCGGGCAACAGCTAGTTTTTAATATTCTTTGTTTTTTTGGAAAAACCACAACAATGCGAATTTTTTTATTTCATAGGAACTGAAACCATACATGCTGATAAATTTATAATCTGTCACTGATAAGAGTAATCACTGAAAAATAATACATGTGGTGATAATTTTAGCTATTTATGACTAGTAACACATTTTGGTTAAGATTTTCATTAGGCAGGCTTGGGGACAAATACAGTTTATTACATCTATCTATCTATCTGTATGTCACGGCTAGATTTTACTTATCAACTATCTACATTAATATTAAAAAGAGGATGTGTTAGTAAAATTGTTTTCAAGATGCAATCTTAAGAATCATTAAACCAATATTTTTGTATATAATAGCTATATTCTTAGGGAAGTTTATAGCCTATGAAACATACACACTATGGGCGGGAAATCAAGGAAAATAGCTAGTCATAAATACAGTGGTATCTTAATTGCTTGCCTGTAGTTCCGCCCACATTGGTATATTTGGTTCAGAATCATGTTTAGCAGGCAAATAATTATTAAAATATTATAGTATAGTCGTGATCAAAAAAATAAATTTGGATAGACAATCTGGAGTGGAGGTCACATTTAGATGACCAGCCTCAGGCTTTAAGCGTGCCATTTACAATTGTGTTAAATAAATAGATAAGCTCCGCCACAAATAAGAAGACAGAAAGTACATGGAAATGGGATAAGAACTGACATTTATGTTGTAATAATAGAAAAGCACATTGTAATGTAGAAAGATATCACTATGTATTATAATATTTTACTTTCCTCAACAGTCCGTTGAATGTTAAGGTAAAACTATAATTATTGTGTGACAAGTAACTATGAATCAAAAACCAGTTTTGGTTTAGCAAATGACTCACTCACGCTAATCACAAAAAGTAGTTGATAATATTTGAGTGTGGGCCCAAATTACAATGAGAAATATTATCTAATCTGTTCTCATGACTATGAATGTATGACTTTTAAAATTAAACACATTCAGAGCAGGCAACATACAAGGTGCTTTGTGCATAATTGAAATTTAATTGTTAAAATTTATGAGACAGTTTCCAACCGGATTGGATGCAAAAAGCTCTCTTAAGAGACAAATGGAGACACAAGGGCGAGGCCTTTGCCCAGCAGTGGGACACAACATTGGGAGGAAAGGAAATAAAATTAAAAAATGATCAGCAGAGATTTTTATTTATAACTTCTCAAAATACATACATATCAAAGGCATGTAAAACCTTAACTCACAAGACTAGTATTCCCACGTATCTATGTATGAGAATGATGGACCTAAAATATGATTAAATAATCTGGAGCTTTTTTGGATTTGGCCAATAAAAATATATTGTTTTGTTAAGTTGTGAAAATATTTAAGTAATCATAAATATTACGACAACTGTGGAAAGGACACCATGTGATATCAAGTACCAACATGAAACCTAATTACTAAAAATACCACTAGGAATAGACTAAGATAAGATACAGAGGTAGGCAATCAATATACCACAAGCATATTAAAAACATGTCAACAACATTATGAGAAACTAGTAAATGCTAGATACAACAAATATATTACTGCAAAACTATGGTCATGTAAAAGTTACACATGATTTTTGTATATTCGCTCCCCGTCCTTGCAGAAAAGAGCACTCATGATGTTAGTGGGAACAAATTGTGTAACTTTCTCACACTAATGACACCTACTTTAATAAATTGAACTAATCTATTTTCTAACAATCTAACTAGAAGGTTTATAAAACATACGACTTCGGGACACGAATAGTTCATATTAGATATCCCCTGCTGCGCCGTCATCACCTAAAATAGCAATTTATTCAGACCGTAACAGAAATAAATATGTGCAAACTTTAAAAGTTGTAATATTTTAACGTAAAAAACAAGAGTTACTCACCAAAACAAAATTATATCGTTTAAAGAATTTGATTCACTATAGCTTTTTGAAAGCCTTTTTGCAGAAAATACAGTCAAAATGTATCAATAAAATATCGACAATATAGACAGACAGACCACAGTGAACGAAAGCGATACAGAATTGGATAGGGTAAAAAGCCCATTGAATGACACTACAGACAGACTACACTCTGCCCACTGACATTACTGGTTTTTGGTACCTTTTATTTTCGTGTGGAAAAGGCCTTTGCCTACCACCCAGTCACCTGGTACCTACTTACTGAAACCTCAGTCACATAGAACTACTTACCTCAGTGTCAACAAAGTTTGATTTTTTCAGAATATTTAGTAAAATAAAATTTATTTCATTGATTGAATTGAATTTTCACAATTACCTACCATGAATTTTGAATCGATTCGCTTATCGGATTGTTTTTATCCATAACATCCTAATGTTAATTTCATAAAGAAAACAAAATTAAATAAATATAATAAATTATATGAACAAAATTGTATAAATGAACTAAACTAAACAAAAGTAATGAAATATAAGCTAAAATTAAAAATCCCTGAAGAGAGATCCCGTAGATGTTTTATTTTGTGTAAGTTTATCATGATAATTCGTGATTTTTTTCATGAGTAAATTATTTGAAATTGAAGATTGGAGAAATAAGCGCTCGAAGTCGATAGTGTTTAAATTGAACAGTGTATAAATAGTCAACATAATGTATATGCGAACGGCATGGCGTTGGCTCTTGAAAAGAATGGATTGCAATTAATTTAAAGATCCCATAAAATTTAAAGCCTTAAATTGACTTTGTCCGCTAACTGGATCATTTACCTTAAATAAAGAATTATGTCAAGTTTGACTTTGACTGGTTTGACGTCTTGTTGGCTGGCTTCCAGGGAGGCACGTACCTAGGTACAGGCATACATCCTACCACAGAACTGTCACAAAAGCCATCAATAAAAAAATATCAACGTCAACCCCAAAAGTCAAAAAGACAATGACATGATAACGTGAAATTAATGACTAAATTGACATGACAAGAAAGGTGGACCCCTCTGGAAGTGGCTAACTAAATAATGTCTAAATAATTTTGTTTAGCTATATTTGTAGGAAAATGACGTATCTTAAATATTTAAGAGATTTACTATTATCTAGTTTATATCATTGCCTAATGAAATGACTTAGTTATCTATCAAAATACTTCAAGGCGTTATGCGGGAAGAGGCCACTAATTCGATAGTCACCAGCAGCAAGCAGGTGTAAACAAACGAAAATGAGTCATTAATGTTTATTACTAGAACAAATCAACTCAGTGGGATTGTTTAGTCTTCGGGCACGGGCGCGGCGTATGCGCTGGTCTCTCTAAACTTTCTGTGAGAGCTGATAAAACATCTGCAAATATAGCTGTTATATTTTAGCAATTGGTGAGTGATTTTTACATATTTCATTCATACAATAGTAATAAAGATCTGTTTACCATTAGATCTTTTCTTCTAGTTAAATACTTTGTCTTGAACTCTTGAGATACTTTTCTTTAATAGCTATGTTCATAATCTTTAAACTTTTGCTGATAGTATAGTATGTTAATAAAAATCTTTAGAAATCAGATGAATAATATACCAAATTTAATAAAAATGTTAAGTTCTTAAAAAATGCAATTTTTTTTTTAAATTTCTTTCTTCAATACTTCTTTTTCATTTAACATAAATAAATGTTTTTATTTCTTCAACAGCATCATGGCATATCCTAATCAGCCACAAACAATGGGCTCGTCCAACACTGTCTTCATAACGGAGACGCGACTTGATCTGTCCTACTTAACCACTCCTTCCGGAATTATCAAGGCTGTTGTAATAGTAAGTTGATTATTTCAAGCAATTTAATTTTTTAATAAGTTGTTGCTTATTCAGTTCTGCACCTCAAGAATGACCTGGGTTATAAGGACTGATTGTAATTTTACCAAATATATAAATATAATCTTAAATAAAGCCATAAAATGTGAAAGTGAGTTTGTTCCGTACCTCTTCTCGTATTATCTACTGGACAATCTTCCTGAAATATTGCATACTTGAAGTGAGGGTTTTTGAGAAGTATATAATGTGGACCTTTCATCGTGGAAAAAATTACTGTAACTATGGCATTTGGTGTTTGTGCAAAACCACAGGCAAAAGCTGGTATTGTATATGTCACTGGAATATAACGAGAATCATAAGTTGATCAATTTACGAGTTAGTTCAACTTTCGGAAAATAATAAACTGCAGTTGAAATGTATTAATTACTGCAAAAAATTTCAGCTAATTGATCAACTTACGGAGCCTAGCAGGAATTAGACTAATTAGCTATTTTCTCACAAGTAAAATCATACACGAATGGGCCAATCATTATCCAAACACTATCACCTGTCAAATAATACACTGTTCTGTGATTGGTTGATGACATTGGCTGTAAGCATTTAGCAAGTGTTTATTAAACCACTGCTCTTGATCCTGTTGTAGAAAAGTCGACAATTTCTGAAATATCCACTATTGCCAAACCACAGATTGCACCATTTTTATTTTCCCCTGTGACTGAGGAGGATATTAGCAAAATCGTCATAGCCATTAAATCAAAAGCTATAGGATGTGATGATTTAGGCCGACAAATGATTTTAAATATTCTTAATGTAATTCTTCCAGTACTTACTCATATTGTAAACTTTTCTCTAACTACTGGAACCTTTCCATTGCTATGGCAAAAAGCTTTTTGTCATTCCTCTCCCTAAACTGTCATTTCCTCAAACTTTAAATAATTTCAGACCTATCCTTTTTTGTTTCCAAAATTCAAGAGGCGTAGTTCATGCCCAGATATCTTTCTTCGTTTTTTCAAACTCTTTTCTTACCCCCTTTCAGTTGGGTTTTCGTCCAGGCCACAGTACTGCTACTGTCACCAAGGATGTTCGGCAGGGCATGGAGAATACATTGGTCACCATTCTAGTACTTATTGATTTCTCCAACGCTTTTAATATGGTAGATCATGATATTCTCCTTGCCATACTCCATCATTTGCAATTTTCTCCCACTGCACTAAATTGGTTTTCAGATGATCTACGTGATCGAAAACAAGCAGTTCGTATGGACCGCGAATTATCTAGCTGGAATCCTCTTACTTTGGGTGTGCCACAGGGTGGAATTCTGTCTCCCCTTCTATTTTCTCTCTTCAAAAACTTTTTTTCTACTTTCCCTGGCTGCTCTTACCATTACTACGTAGATGATCTACAAATATATGCTCGGGCATCGGATTGATAATATTGACTCGGCAATAGACAGCGTAAACTCAGCATTGTCTACTATATTATCGTGGTCGGACGATTTTGGAATAAAGGTGAATCTGAAAATAATTGACAATGAATCACAATGAATCACAATTTTCTGCATTAAATTTTTTAAATATATAAGAATGTACATTAAACTCCCTATTTGTGTAAATTTATGTATGTATGTTATTTAGCTGTAGGGTTTTTTTCTGTAATATCACACGAAGCTTTCTTACGCCGCATTTTATTTTATCTGTTTTTCTTAATTGTTGACTGGGAGAGAATGCTTTTAGCATTAAGTTCGCCAAAAGCATTTTTATTTGTGGTACAATAAAGTTTTAATAAATAAATAAATAATGTTAACAAAAATTTAGATCTGTTATTTTAATATTGATATTTTATAGTCATGTGAAAGTTCACTTATACTAGATTCATATTTCTATCTATACTTCCACACTAATATTATAAGTACGAAAGTCTGTTTGTTTGTGTGTTACGCTTTCACTGCCAAACCGCTGAACCGATTTCGATGTTTGGTATAAACTTAGTTGGGAAACCCGGGGTCAAACATAAGCTTCGACTTAGTTGTAGTGTAGCTGCGGAAAACAGCTTGTAATTAATATGAGGGAAAATATTTTATCAAACAAAAGAGAGCTGGCGGGGTACGGGGTAACAGCAAGCGAGTCTTCAACCAATCAGCGTACACCACGCCTTCGTCGGATCATTTTACGGCATGAAGCCGTAAATTAATCAATTTACTGAAATAAATAATAGATTTCAACTGCAGTTTATTATTTTCCGAAAATTGCTCAACTAACTCGTAAATTGATCAACTTACAATTCTTGTTATTTTCCGGTGACATATAAATATATATATTATATATACTATACACATTAATAATGTGACAATGTCAATATAATGAGAGCTCAATGCGGAGCCTCGTACAACAACTGAAAAAAATAACCCAAAAATATCATCAACAGGTGTTCAACCTGATCAGCTTCATCTGCATCGTCTCATCAGCGTTCAGGAGCAACGGCCGAGGAGTCTACTTCTGTATCGTGGTCATCACTGCGTTCTTCTTCTCCGGAGCCATGCTGATCCTGTACCTGTACCATGCGGTAGAGAAATACCACAATATCAAGTGGCTGAAGATTGAGATGATCACGTACATAGTGTTTGTGTTTCTGTACCTCATCGCCGCTACAATTGCTGTTGCGTTTGGATCGGCTGCGTATTCTGCTGCTGGGGTAAGTTTGCGAAGGAAACTGTTTGGAAACATTACCTTGCATGCAAAAAAGTAGTCTATCAAATATTAATAATTAACCCCTTACTGCGTACAAATCCATAAATGGATGCCAAACTTTATACCAGGAAAAAAAACCCTGCTTTGGCGTCGCTACTGATCGCCTTTATGTGGCTACATGTTTTAGTGTCATGTCAATAACAAAATCAATCCTTCTAAGAATTTTTTTTATTTGCTTTAAATATTATAACATATTTTCTCTCATTACTATATTATTTTTGCCATTTGATAAATAAATCGTAGGAAATAGTCACCAAATACACAATGTCAACTCATGGTCAACTCCTGTCTCCTTTTAGCAGATTACGCTGAGATGACGGAATGTTACATGAATGCTTCCAACTAACAAAAATTACTCTTGTAGTAGCTTACATTGCCAAAAATAGTGTTCTTATAACAGCCGTATTATCGCTAATAAGGGTGCATTTGGGCCCAAATTATAAGAACAAGAGGCTCTATACCCTTCTTATAGTTGATTTATTGTTAGCTTTTTATCCGTATACCGGCTTTATAATGGTAACCAACAAGAAAACTGAACTTATAATGAACGCATTGAAAGCGTGAATAAGTGCGATTACTCCTAAATGTATTTTATTAAGGTCAGGAACAAAGAAGTTAAACTTAAAGCGACAAAACCAAGTCGCTTAAAAAGCAGTCTGCCTTTGTAACAGTCTTTTATTATTATGCAATAAGTGTTTTGATTTAATTTTGTGACAGTTTAGAGAAAAATATGAAAGCTTCCGCCATTTTAATAAAATGAAAACGGTAAGTCACAAATTTATGTTATATAGGTTACCTGAATGTGTGTTGGTTTTTAGCTGAAAATGTGTGGTAAATTAAATGCATGACAAAATCAGGTACGCTGTGTGTTTTATTATCAACGCGCCCTGGAATTTAAGCTGTTTTGTGCTAAACATTTAATTTATTATTTAGTCATATTTTTAACAACGCTATTACAAGAGTACGAGCAATTCGTAAAGGTTCTATAAGGAGTCTATAAGATTGTAAGACTTAAGATGGCAACATTAGTTGCTTTTGCTATCGCCATTTTATATATATTTAGGGTTCCTTTTTCACAAATAAAATCTCATATTGTTTGTCCGCAGATTTTAAAACGGCTGTATTTGCGGGTGATACAATACAATACAAAATATCTTTATTGCCCACATACAGTAACAAATATTTTAACATTTACAAAGACTTAAAGATAATATGAGCAAAGGCGGACTTATTGCTAGGCAATCTCTTCCAGTCAACCCTGTGGATGGCCATGGGATTGGGCACATTTTATTTTTAATTACAAATTATTAAGTATAATCTTAGATCTAAAATGATTATTTACTAATAAAAATACTTAATTTTCAAACGCTTGTTTTATTTTACACATAATGTCAACATGAATGAATGTTTTTGATCCACTAGCAATATAATTTGCTGATTTATAAGTATTATTTGATTAAGATGAGAGATGGTGACATGGACGAGATAAGGATGCCCAACGTATATTACGAGTATATTTATATGTACACTCTTTCTCACTGTTTTCATGTTCACTAGCATGTCTCATAAAATAATCATCTGCGGAACTATTGGCTAATTTCTTGATTTCAGAAGGAGTAGAAATGATGAGTGAAATACTCGCTGTTGTGTTTTGGTATTTATTTTTTACTTTTCTTCTATAGCCACCACTTCTCTAATATATCTTCCAGTCTTTTATAAAATTCATTTTTGTAAATGTAATTTTTACGATTTACATATGCTGCATTTTCAAAATGGCGAATTTGGTTATGTATTTTAATGTAGCCTTATTGAAAAAAATACCTTTGTAATTACTATATAAGTGAACATAGACTGCTTTAATTCTCATAAAGATCATACACAATGCCATATTTCGTTTGTTGGGTAGGCATCCTATATAATGCTCCCACAAGTTAATAAGCTTTATAGTTACCTTGTAAGTTTTATTAAAAAGAATAATTAGCCATATTAAAAGGCTTTATATGGCATTTGAATGTTTTATGGTTAAAAAGCTATGTAATCAGCCATTATAAGAAACCACATTGTGAACTCTTGTTATAGCCATATTATTAGGATTTATAAACGTTTAACCAGCCAAATTACAAGAATAAAGGTTATATTAGCCAAATCTTCTTATAATGTGCCATTATATGATATATTGCCATAATGCATGCTCTTTTAAAACAACTACATGATTAAAAACTTTTAAATCAATTTTTATAAGTTTATTTTGTTTGTTGGGATATAGTTGCCACAAAATACTCGGTCCAGGGTTGCCAGTAAAATAAATTAGTTCCAATAATATAAAAGTTCCAATATTTTTCCGCAATATGGCGAAGGTTGCTATTTTCTTGGTCGGCCTATACATACTTTTTTAATTTCAATTTTTACATCCATGGTGTGTCCTCAAATGATATGGAGAAAGAAGTTTTTAAATTGGTTCAAAAGTTCCAAAAGATAACCTAACTACATACTGCCTCTAATTTTACTATAATAAAAAAACACTAAAGTTAGTATGGGTGGATGTTTGTATCTCCTTCATGGCTAAACTGCTCAACCGATTTTGATGAAATTTGGTATGGATATAGTTGAAGGCCCGGAGTTAAACATAGGTCACTTTTGGGCGCAGGCCGAGGCGCGTGAAACAGCTAGTGTGTAATTAACATAGGTTAAATAAAGCAGTATTATACTTAGTGAAGGTGCAATGAAAACGAATCATTTATTCAACATAGAAACCATGTATTACAGCTTGCCCATCTAGATGAGTCATCCTCCTTATAATCCTTATAAAAACATATAATCGTTACAACTTGAAGCCACCTGTGACGTGACATTACGATCATTATTCGGTTTCGAAGTCATGCCTACATTAGTCATCCATTGCCAGTTGATATGCGAAAAATATTTACTTGCTTCTGTTCAAGGATGCAATGGATGCTAAATGAGGAAAAGCTATTGTGATATAGTTAGATTTTCTTCAGCGTACGTGAATAGAGTCATAAAATAAATAGTGGCTAATACTGACGTAGGTGACTGTGTGTTATCAATGGTTCCATACTTGGCATGGTATGCTATTGTTTAAACAGTTTTGCATATGATTTTAACGAGTATGATAAGAGAAAACTACAACAGTTTTTTTATGAAATAAAAATTTTACAGACTTTCTGGTAAACCATAAAAATAAAACTCAATTTTCACTAGAGTTTTAACAAAACAAACAAGCAAGCTACAATACCTAGACCTTCATGTACAACTGTATAAACTAACTGACCTATGAGCTGTAGATTTTTCTTCGTCCAAGCGTGTTTCCCAGTTGCGTTCTCATACGTACACGTAGATATAAAATCAAAGCCTAAGATACCACGGTCCTAGATTTGGATTAGGAACATAAGATTCCATTGGTACTACCAGTAGTACCACCGGTAGTACAATGGATAAGAAGCGGATCCGAGGTGTGTCAGTGTGCAGTTAGAATTATTCAATCAATAATAACCAACGACTTAACATGCCTTCGGAAGGAGGGGCTTGAGATAGAAATAGAATGCCAATAATGGCGACCAATGCAGATGCAGAGCCGTAGTAAATTATTTACCTACCTACATTTTTTTTCTTTTTTTTATGCTCGACGATGAATGTCATGCCAGTGTACGTTTAAACCTAATGCTTGGTTTTTGTATATTGTTAGCAGTTATGTACTATGACAATGTATGTTTAAAAATTAAATAAAAAAAATTTATATATATACGGGTCGCGTTTCGCCGTCGCTCGACTCGTGCAATCGTCACGGATACGCGTGCCGCGCTCGGCCAAGCTCCTCCCCGATGAAGTAATAATGTATTTTTTTGTTTTAAATATGCAATGCGTTAGTTTGAAAGAGCTCTAGATTGACTGACGTCAAATAGAAATCGGTATCAGAAGTAACATAATTAAAACCAATCACGTATTCTCCAGTAATGTGCGATCGATATTGTCTGCTAATTGAGTAGTGTTAAATGATGTTATTGTTCCGGGAAGTTAGCGGACGCCAGGCTGTAACAACGAGTGCTATTTTTGAAATAGCTTCTTATGTCAACTGAAAATCATACGAAATCAAACGATTTTGAGTGAGAAAAAATAGTACTCCTGATGACAATGGAAAAACGTGGATCTTGGCCTCTGGATACAGAAGAAATAATCGATTTTTTACCAATTTTTTTTTTTTACTTAAAAGGTTGGAAGACTTTTCAAAAAATATAACATTCGAAATTCAAATAGTTCCGATTAGCTAGAAGTGCAAAACTTTTAGTGAGCCCCATGTATGTAAAAAGGCATATTATTAAGCCAAAAACGGCCTCCAAGTATACTGCCACCGTGGTCCAATGGTTAAGGAGTTTGCTTTAGACCCGGACGTCGTGGGTTCGATTCCCACTGGAAGCATAATTTTTTTAGTTGTTTCCAGTTTGATCAGGACATTGTACCTATGCTTGAATCACCTGATTGTCTGATAATAATGATGATGCCGTGCTTCGGAACGCACATTAAGCCGTTGGTCCACGTTGGTCGTCAGAGGCCGAAAGTCGGTTCCGAAAAACTGACACTAAGGTATACATATACAGGGTCTATTGACCATGTACTCCACTCGATATGACTGAACTAAATAAACCTCTCTTATTTCCAGTTCTTCGCCTACCTAACGATGGTGCTATACGGTATTGACGCCTTCCTCAAAGCGAGAGCCCTGCGAGACGGGCAACTGGCTCAAGGCCACCGCACGGTCACCAAGCAGGCCCATGTGGTCACCCCTCCAGCGATGGCTTAGCAGGACCGGTGGTAAACTCCCACGGAGTTGAATTATAGACTGGATTGTGTAAGCCAAAGTGTTGTTTTTCACGTTTTTACTACTATGTGATGTAGCCTAGTAGTTGGAGCAGCCGAAGGAGTTTAAGGTCGCCAAGCAGGTCCATGTGGTCACCCCTCCAGCGATGGCTTAGCAGGACCGGTGGTAAACTCCCACGGAGTTGAATTATAGACTGGATTGTGTAAGCCAAAGTGTTGTTTTTCACGTTTTTACGACTATGTGATGTAGCCTAGTAGTTGGAGCAGCCGGAGTGGCTTAAGGTCACCAAGCAGGTCAATGTGGTCACCCTTCCAGCTATGGCTTAGCATCAAAGTGTTGTTTTTCATGTGATGCAGCCTAGTAGTTGGACCTTAAACTCCTCTTAAAATGTCATCGTAAAATCACTTAGCAGATTAATAGTGACCTTATTTGCGATGATTAGCAGGACCGGCGGTAGCTTGAATTAACTATCGACTGGATTGTGCAAGCTAAAGTGTTATTTTTCATGTGATGTAGCCTAGTAGTTGGAGGAGCTTAAGGTCATTGTAAAGTTACTTAGTAGGTCCATGGTGACCTCATTTGCGATGGTTAGCAGTTCTGGTGTTGAATTTAGACCAGATTACGAGTATGTAAGCCAAATTGTGATTATAGACACTAGGTCAACGTTGCAGGGAGAAAACCTCCTTTGATGTAGTCTCATGTTGTTTTTAAAAGGATATGAGAGGCAAATTGAAAAAAATAGGCAAATTATGACTTAAGGTCAGTTTTATGGCAAAGAATCAGATCAGTGTATGGTGATACTGGTCTGAATACCTTAGCAGAACTGGCGGTTTTTGAATTGCTAGCTATTTTAGCTACAAAATACTACACTTGTTAGGACTATGTCAACGTAGGCAGGACACGAACGATAGTGTCCTGTCTATAAATAACTTATGTTGTGATTTTATAAATATGATGAGGCGTGAACCAAAGTCATTTGGACTGAATTGAATGTACACTGTGAAATTTTAGTCGTTTTGGACCCATCGTCCAGTGACTCCATTCATGCAACTGAACAACTTTCCCCAAGATTGGACACAAATTTTTGGACCTTCCATACAAAATGTCTCATCACGTGACCTAACTTACTATGGGAAGTCCAAATTTGTTTTTCATGTTTCGAGCTATGTTCCTTGGGGAAATTTGTTCGGTTGCATGAATGGAGTCACTGGACGATGGGTCCAAAACGACTAAAATTTCACGGTGTATATTGTAATGTAAAATAAAGAAAAGTGCAATATTATGAAGACATCGTGCTAAATTCAATAGCAGAAAACTTTTTTCTGTGCCCGCTTCGACACGGCAACTACACGACTTTCGGCATGTAAAAACAGAATGTAGAATAAAACGTGGGGTCATGTTGTTATGGTGTCGTATCGTACGGTGTAGCGAACCATGTGGCCTTTAGTACTTTGTAGTAGGTACTTTGTATTTACCAACGAAACTGTTTGCATAGAACGGCAACTGATGACACAAGGCGTGCTTATGTATGTGCTCATCACCGCAATTACCTATTTATGGTTTAGCAATAAACATGAAATATAAATTTAGTTTTACGATTACCTATTGAAATTGTAAGATTTGTAAGACCAACTCGAATATTTTTCAAAGAGAACGTGCACATTTTTTTTGGCAAGAAATTCAAAGACTTATTTGTCTTTTACAATTAAAATTAAAAAAAAACGTGAAAAAGAGAGAATGTGCACATATTTTAAAAGAAATTCAAAGAAAAATCTCTTTGCCCTTTGGAATTATTAAACAAATATTTATCTTTTTGAATGGAATTTAAATAAAAAACAAATAAGTTTCAAATTATCCACATTCTGTCTTATAAAAATGTTTTTGTTTTTTTATATTTTTCACTTTTGGAAGACTATCGACTATTTATACATAATTAAATTATCCTTCGAATATTCTAGAATTCTCGATGGCATTCGCAGTTATGCATGCGGCATGCATCATGCTAATCTCAAGGCTGTCACGCCTCCGATAGGAATTTAGGGCGACGTGATTTGTTTATCTGTGGTTCCGTTTTACTGCACTTTGATTATTTAGTTAATTTCCTAATCTATTATGAGAAACAAGTTAAACATTCAAGGGTATGGAACTAGTGGATAGATTTGAAAAGGAATTAGATGAATGTTCAATAATTGTTTTTTTTTTTTGCTGTAAGTTAAGTATAGTTAAGTAAGAAAAGTTTAGGGAAAAATGGGCACATGAACTTCAAGCAAGTTTTCCAAAGAAACTGGAAAGAGAGTGCTATGTCCAGAGATTAATGGAAGGCCAGCGGGGAGGCTTTTGGCCAGCCGTGGGCTGTGGCCGTATAGCTAATAAAAAATAAGGTTCAATAAAAGAAAAGGCCAAGTGCGAGTCGGACTCGTGCACCGAGGGTTCCGTACAAATCTGTAGGTATCGCGTTTACGAGGAAAGGAGTAGTGAGTTTCAATTTTTTTTTTATATGATGTAACTAAAAATTTACAGTTTTCGTAATTTTTCCTTTATTGTACTATAAGACGGTGCTTCGTACCAAATTTCAAGATTCTAAATTCACGGGAAGTGCCCTGTAGGTTTTGATTCCCTTGCGAGTGTCGAAAATTCGAATTTGGGGCATAAACGGCTGTATCTTTTGATTGCGTTGGCTTAGAAGTTTGATTTTTTTGACAGCTCTAAGGGACAGTAAACCTGAGTATTTGATTTGATTGTTCTAGCTTGCTAGCTACCTCCACGCGTTCCTGAGAAAAAAGATCTTGACAGACAGACGGACGGATGGACGAAATGATCCTATAAAGGTTCCTTTTTTCCTTTCGGGGTACGGAATCCTAAAATAGATTTTTAGAATCAGCATTTTTGAAATTTACTCCCTTTTATAAATGGTTAGCATCGAATTTCTCAATAAATGCACATTATAATTTTTGTTACGTTAGTATAACTCGCACTCAAAAAAATCCCTAGTAGAGAATTTTTAAATCTACACGCGTTCCATAAGCAACTTCCTAATAGATTTAAAACCTTTTCCCGCTAGGGAGATATTTTTATTAAGTTATCATCAACGAGTGTATGACTTGTTGAAGTTAAAATTAGTCTGTCGCTAATTTACCTCTGAATACAAGCGATGGTAACAAGAGGCGATTGATGAAGATGGATTCGATTTCTCATTACCGCATCTTTTAACTATGACGTCATCTGTTGGGTCAAGGTCGATCAAGGTGATGGTGAACTGCATAGGTCGGATTATTTCGAACGCTGCTTACGACGGACTGAAATATATAGAAGTGTTTAAAATAAATTGTAATTTATATAGGGTGGGTTTTTATTAAATGCAAATATTTTGGGTGTTGGTTTTTTAGGCTAAAGAAAAGTACCTACTATGAGCAAAATTTTAAAAATCTACACTCTAGATTTTTTACATTTTCCTAACAAAATTATTTAAAAAAAATTAATGGCTATAAGTGCACTAGAAAACTCATTCGTCGTAACAATATCTATTAATTTCCTCCCCCCAAACAAATATGAATGGAATTTATTTGCTATCTTCCTCATTCCGTTTCGGATAGACAGAGACAAATTAGTTTCACAACTTCTACCAATATTGCCAGAATTAGTAATTCAGAAGATTCTGAATTATTACCATTCTGTAAAACATAAAAGTTCTATTTTCTCGAAAACCAGTGTAGAAAATTATGAAACCAACATAAATCGTTTTTATTTGATTTGATTATTTAGCCCTGAAAGTATTTTATTTAATTTTAATCCACCTTATATATGTAAATAAATATATAGGTAAGGACTACAGAGATAGTCTTCATTCAATACATGAAAATCGGAATCGAACCGTTTTTTTTTTATTTTAAATTACATGCATTGTTGCAAATATATGTTTTACATATAGAATTACCCACCTATGTAAGTAAGAAAATGTATAAATAAATGTTGTCATCCAAATAACGCGTCAACAAGGAACGTTAGCATCTATCCATCCTTGTCACACACTAAAATCGTTTCAATGAGGGTAGGCGCCCAAAGAAGGACTTAGCTAGTTGCTTGATTTTCGGGTTCCATTTCTAAGCTCATCATTGGATAAACATAACATATTTTTCCTTTTTCTAATTTTTGGTACAATAAAAGAGTCTTAACAACGGTTTTCCGAAATCCTTCCATCGTCAAGTTTCGGCTAAATTCGGTTCGGTTATGTAAGGAAACGTAAAAAAACGTTGTTACGGGTCTATTTTTTGCTTAAGATGTGCAAGTTCGATTTCAGCTGCTAATTACGTTTTATATAACACAATATATACATAATAAGCTAAAATTAGATATCTGCGCAAAAATTTTACTATACACGCTAGCGATTTGGTGTGACACGTGGTAGAGGCACTGTCTATGTTAATTTCCTTGTTGACGCGTTGATTGGAATTTTATATAATTGATATTAGCAATTAAGCATCCATATTTTTATTTCTTGTTACCTCGTTGTGTACTTACTGTAGTGGAATAAGTTTACTAATTGTGATATACTATTTATTATTCACAATCGCGTCTAGGCTATTTAAATTAAGTATTTATTTATTATTAATAAATGATTGTACACCTAATAATGATATATTTTAGATGCACTTTGAATGTATGTCGAAATTGAAAATAGGCGTTTATCTTTTGGCTACACTTTGCTATTTTTATAAAGTTATTGGCCCATTTTGTCTCCACCTCTTTGATCGCATTCTTGAACTATTTGAATATCATTGTGCCAAATACACGCTCATTTTACACAAAACTTATTACTATTTTATGGTAAATATTGGTATATGTCAGAAAATATTAACGACCTATTTGAGTATGCTCATAATTGTGTCAAAATTAAATAGCATTATAGGCCTCTGGTGTGGTCAATTGGTGTGACTATGAAGCAGTTGGACCTTTGCTCTTTGTTTTATGAAGTACTCTTATCAGTGTGTTAGAAGCAACAAGGGCCTCGGGGAAGTCCCCGTTGTAATCAACATTATGATATGACATATGCCGCCCTAATTGGTCATTGTTAAAATGGTCTATCTGTACCTTCATAAAAACACTAAATTTCTATGCATCCTGCCTAAATGTTTCTTGTAATCATGTTTATCGCCGCACGTAGTGCACTAATACATTTTTGAATGATATTGTTAAAATAGAGCATTTTATTCGCATTATATTTTTCATACACGTTGAAATAAATGATTCAAAATAAAGTGCTGAAATTGAATCGTTCCCATGTGTTTTATTTGTGTAATAATAGTCATTGATTAGGCATAAACCATCGTAATTAAGATATGGAAAGCGGTTACCGCAACCTTGGACGCCTGGAGTTCTATTCACCTGGAGTTCACCCAAAATCGGCGAGTCTAATAAAATTCGTTCCGACTCACTGATTATGAAAATCATTCGACTTACTGGCTTTGCGTAAGTCATACTTTAAAAAAAAAAGACTCCTGCAACACCAGCCAGGCTTTAAATAAAATGCATAAATCGTCTCTGTTATTTTATTGAACACAATTTTAAAATCTTTGATTTTAATTAGGTATGAAACTTATTAATATTAATTGCTAAAGGAGTTATAAACGTCCGCTGTTATTATTAAAAATATAACATAATTAAATCTTTATCAATCTAATCCCTATGGAAAGTGAGTTAAGGACATCACTTTTACAAACTTTCAACCAACTCACAAAAAGGAGGTTCTCTGTGAAAAATATGTAAGTACTTGAAAATGCATAAATGGACCCTTATTTTCTTAAAACAAATATTCGATGATAAATCCTGACAATCAGATATTCATTATATATAACGAATTGTTTTTCTTAAAACTAAAAATGTTTAAAGTAATATTATAAAAAGTCATTGGATTATGCAAACCTACAACTAAATCTGATCAAAAATCGCACTTAAGTTTATATAAAAAAAAAGATATATAATTATGGTCTCTTAAATCCATTCAAAAGTGAGCGAGATGGCGCGATACCGGACAGGTGCCTAACTATCATCTCTAATAGCAGGGCAGAAACGAGTGGGCAAGCGAGATGTCGCGCCTTGTATTGCGCCATCTCGTTCACTGGCCTGCGTTTAGAGGTGGGCGAGGTGAAAATAAGGGCCCCGGATTTAAAACGACATTTCGCTCACTCACTCGCATTTGGGTGGATTTAATAGACCAGTTACCTCAACGCTGGTACGAAATCTTTAGCGCTCGAAATCTTGCTCGCGCTTGAATGATAGAATAGTTAAAATTATATTGTTACATTGAGATATAAAGTAGAATAGAATAACGATAATTTAGTACAGTTATCAACCTCAAGTTAAACTAAAAAAAGTTACATTATTTATAGAATATATTATTATTTAAGAATTTTATTTAAGACGTAAAGTTTAATCACCTTATTTTTCATAAAATATTGATTATTTTTAAAGAAAACAAAATTGTTAATCTTCTTTATTTATTTATATTTTTGAACACACTAGCAGCTTAAATTAGCTGATGCGTGTGCATCTTGAAGTTTGGAGGGTTTATAAAATTGTCCAATCTGTTTTTAAAAGCGTTGACTGAGAATGCGCTGACGACACTCTTAGGGAGTGTTCCACTCTGCTACTACACGAAAATTACACTTTCAAAAATTATTCTTATTCAATTACAGAGATATACTAGTTTAAGGCACATCTCCATCTAAATATTTTAAAAATGTTAGATGGTTTTATTTGACACATTTGTAGTTATAAAAATAGTATATAGACTAGCTCATATAAAGTTATTAATAAATAAAGACCTATATATTAACTTCATAATAACAGTTTCATCACTGAAATAAATTCTTAACATCTTTTACATAAGATATTAAAAACGCCCATTTTAACAAAAATATGTTTTGCCTCGTTTTTTTCTATTTATTTACCAATAATAATTTGAATAAACCCATACCTGTGGTTTGTCCGTATGTCAAAAATTCACATATAAAATCAGTACCTAAGACATACTATTAAAAATTCTGGGCCTAAGAGAAAGGGACCACACAGTACGTTATTTAAAACGAAGCCCATTTTAACTAAAGTACCGTTTTTAGCTGTTAAGTAACTGTTACACACAAGTCTGTGCAAATACATAAAAATCAGTTCTGTATTAAAAATATTAAGTAGGGATTCCTTTTTTTTTTAAATATATAAATATCAAAAATCCTTACAAAATATCCAAAAATTTCAAATCGCTTACATAAAATATACAACATAAAATCTGTTGATAAATGAAT
Source organism: Euzophera pinguis (assembly GCA_947363495.1). Classification (NCBI taxonomy): domain Eukaryota; kingdom Metazoa; phylum Arthropoda; class Insecta; order Lepidoptera; family Pyralidae; genus Euzophera; species Euzophera pinguis. The sequence continues at coordinate 891,141 of OX376156.1, read as the reverse complement.
AAAAAGTTGTCTTACAAAATATTAACAGCTTTGATACATAGATTCGTACTTTTGAAGTCGGCTAGATTGAGCTTTAAGGATAATCACGAGTTAAAAATGGCATAACTGGAGATGTCACATTTTCCGGACAACTTCCCACTGTTAAGACCATCTAAATACAATTAATCCATTTATCTCTGTTGGTAAACTCAAAGTATTGATGCCGCATGGATTGTGTGTGCAAACCAATGGTGGCGGGCATGTTGGAACTAACAGTAGTAGATGGGTTCCGGCCTACAATAGTTTGCATGAACTAATTGGTGATGTTAGTATGCAAAATAATTTGGTAAATCCTTGTAACTTTTACTTACAAGGTAATGCCCGAATCAATTAATCAACTAACCAAAGGTAAACGAGCGCTAGACTAAAGATACAACTGGGAACATCGCTAAGATGAAATACATCTTTATAGCATAGCGGACAGGAAGCAAAAGCGACCAAAATGCTTGAAAAAATTAATCACTTCAGAGGCAGAGTTTTTTGAAAACTCTGCCACACATTGTGTGCAGGTTAGATTGACCATGTGACCCACTCGATATGAATGAATGAATGCTTCGGTATGAATTAGTGCTCAAGTAGTTTGCAGCATTGTGATTGGTCAACACTGTCTGCTCCCAGCTTTAATTAGTGTAAACACATTAAAGGTAAACTTAGTAAATAAGATATGACTGGCCTATATCTATAACAGTCTGTGAACAAGTACATAATATTATATCCTACACATGTATGTACAGTACAGTCAGCCACAAAAGTCCATTTAAAGTGACGCGAATCCCGCGCGACTAGCGGGACGTCCACAGAAATAAGAAGTGCCTTAGCGTATGCCACAGTTAACTGGACTGCTAATGGCACTTTTATATATTCTTATTTCTGTGGGCGTCTCGCCAGTTGCGCGGGATTTCCGTCAGTTTGAATAGAGTTTAAAACTTATGCATTCACTTATGAGGCTGACCCTACACATGTAATAAATTGTTTGATTGATTGATCAAGTCAATAAGGCAGGTTAAGGCACTCACTGCGGCGGCAGGCCTCGTCTCCACCCTTTGTATTTCAAGTAGCCGTCGATCCCGTACGCTATTATGGCGCACAGGCCGAAGAACTGTAAAGAAATTAAATGTTTTATAAGCTTTTTTGTTCACACCAACAAATATTCCTACTTATAAACATGAATGGAAATTGAGGAGCTCGATAGCAGAGTGCCACGCGCGCATCCATAGAGATAGCGCGTGTCATGCAGCGGCGAGACGCGATCAGTACTGGATTGGTCGCCATTTAATGGCATTTTATATCTCGAGTTCCTCCATGTTTCGGAAGACATGTTAAGCCTACTTTGTTTCCAGTTTAGTCTGGACATTGAAGGCTTGAAACACCACATCAACATCCTAGCGTGTATTCCTAGTTGCGTCGTCAGCTTACGCTTCGGAACCTAGGGTACGCTGTAAATCATGGTCCTAGATTTGGCAAAACTGGTAATTATAATGGAGCGACTGCCGTCTGACCTCCGTAACCCTTTTTACAGGAAAACCAGACCAACAGGAACATGACCTGAGGTGTGTTAGTGGCCAACTCTGTCAGAATTTTTCAGGCTGCCCTAAGGCATCTGACAGCCTCACGACTGCTATCTATCTATAACAACCGGGACCAACGGCTTAACGTGCCTTTCGACGCATGGAGAAGTTTAAGATAGAAAATGCCATTAATATGGTGTTAGTTAAAGAACATCAGGGCCCTATTGGTCTGCATGGTTTACTTGTAAAACAGTTAAGATTTAAAAAGATAATGAATATAACATACCCCAACAGCATATCCGACACCTTCACCGATAGTCGTAGCAAATATCGAAAAGCATATATACGCTAGCGCCATAGCACAGCAGAAGAAAAACTCCAACTTCAGCCACGGCCACTGGTCGTACTTCTCCACAAAGTGGAACATGTACATGATGAATATGAAAAAGGTCATGATGTTCCCCACCCAGTAGAGGATGTTGAAGAAAATCGAGGAAACCCACATTCCCCATGACACTTTAATGCAGATGAAGCCAATGAAGTTACATATCTGGAAATTAAATAAATATATTTGTCAAGGTTGGAGATTCGACAGATTAGCGGTAATTTTAAAAAACTAAAAAAACCCAGACTGCTGTTCCTGTGATTTGAAAATGAAAAAATATATACTATTTTTTTTTTTTTATATACACCTCTCAAGCTAAAATCCAACGAGATGGCTGGCAAGCATGCCATACATTTATACATACATACATACTCTCGAAAAACAACCCTGCTTGTGGTGCAGTCAGGGTAAAAAGCTTTCATTTTAATCCCTCAAAAATATAAATAAAGCTAACTAACCAATTCAACTATTTTGAGTATTCCCGGTAGAGTCTTAACATAGTTCTTGTCAAATCGGAGCACTTTCTGTTGAGTTTGAGGAGCCGCCTGGGGCTGCTGGTTGTGTCCGTAGTGATCAAACATATTCTAAATTCTACACCTAAAACATATTCAAAATCATTAATTTACTGAGAAACTATCTTCCGCCCCAAATGAAGCCTGAAGAGAATGCCACATGTGATTTAATTTCTACTGACAATTTATAATTTCTGAAAAAATCTGAAATAAATGATTATCTATAACATTCATCAGTTTAATTTTATGATTAAAAATGCTTTGTATAAATTAAATTAATTAAAAACTCTCTGACACCTCTAATTATCTAACTTGGAAAACTAATTAATGTGTGCCAAATTGTAATGTCTTTTTTTTTAAATGTATGGTACACTAACTTATTTTAATCTAGTGTAATTTAAAGATCGTGAGGAAAAACAAGAGACAAACTTAAATCAAGTCAGGTCAGGTCAGGTTAATTTGCTTTAGTGGAAAACCCAGCATTGACAACTATGTCATCTTTCAAACTTATTTATTTCGCTTGAGTGGCATACCCCCGGACAGGACAAAATGAGGTCATACTTAATTGATAAACACGTGAAAAATTATTATCTAAAATAAATTATGTTAAAACACCAAGCCACTAATGTATTTAAATGTATAAATGTCTATTTATTAAGCACTTTGGCACGTAGGTACACAATTTTAGATCAACATACGAATTTTGATTTGTCTGTGTTTTGCACAAAATAAAATTTGAATGTTTGGTCTTGTGTAGAGTTAACATTTTCTATTTACCTTCTATAAATCTTCATAAACAAAACAATACGATTTCCAAAATTGCAAGAGGTACAAAACAACTTTCTTCATCAACTCTCCAATTCAATCAAAACTTTAATGACATTGATTGACAATGACACTAAACAGGGGGGAATGTACTCCATTTGCATTGCACGCAAACTTGCGTCTACGTGCCACACATAAGCCTCGCCATTAGGTGTAGATATCCAAAAGTATTTTTGAGTACCTAACTACCTATCACCTTAATAATAACTAGCAGCCCATCCCGATTCGCTCAGGCCTTCCTTAATAAATAGGCTATCTAACACTGAAAGATTTTTTCAAATCGAACCAGTAGTTTCTGAAATTAAAAAACTCGTTCAAACAAACAAACTTTTTAGCTTTATAATATTACTAGAAGCCCGTCCCGACTTCGTCCAGGCCTTTAACCTTCCTTGATAAACAGGCTACTTAACCATTAAATTAAACTATTTTAATACGGTTTTACCGCGTTTATTACTTATTTATTTACACCTGACGTTTCAAACACTTTACAGCGTTCATGGTCGCAGGCAGACTAAGTTAACATATTTTTTTTTTAACCTGCTTTGGGCCCCCCGCCACCGCTGCGCTACCGTGCTGAGAAACGCGTGCGCGCGCGCGCGCGCGCGCGCGCGCGTTACAAGTGTTTTAGATAAAGCGTTGTTTACAACTCGAGTGTAGGTTTACAATAACACGTAAAATTTATTTTGGTTCACAGATAATCAACCTTAACTACGAAACTGTTTGGATAACGATATCATAAGTGGTTCTTTTGTAGTAACGGGTGGAAGGAAAATATTTCTTTTTTGTCCCCGTCATTTTGTACTATAATTATTTTTTAAATAAAAGTTGTACCTTATATATGCCTTATATTTTTATAATCTAACAGTATCTATGTAGTTCTGTAATTAAAACAAAGAATACTATCCTGCTACAGTAAACTTTTGAATGAAAAATAAATTACAATTTCGAAATTAGCGGGTTTTTGTACGAAAGAATGATAAATTTTGCATCAAGACTTTGTTTTACAAATTTCGTTAAAAGCAATGAATACACATATTTTATTGAAGCCTAGCTATCTTAGAATATATAACAAGCATTAAGAGCGGGCCCAATGCAAAAAGTGAGAAAAACGGTCTACTTTTACACCCAAAGTTTAATGGAAAATAACCTAATAATTCAGGTTTAAAAAATATTACATGTAAGAAAAAAACCTGTAGAAGGCGAGTATTCGAATAGAATTTTTGGAAATAATCTGGTTTTTTTCTTAATAAATTACAAGTTTTACATAAAAAAAAATACAGTTTTTACTCAAATGCTCTAAATTATCAGCGACAACACCCCATTATTTTTTAAGAATTACATAACTAAACTAATGTTCTAGTAAAGTAATCGACTACTTTTTTATTTCATGCCTACGTTTTGGAATAATTAAATAAATTACAACTAAAATAATAACCTGGAGCTCAAAGCAAAGCTCAACATTAACTGCATCATGCGATTTTCGACTTTATACGAAGCGGCAAAGATTTCAAAATTGTGTGCTAGTTACCGGGCGGTCTGTATGATAATCCATTCCAGCGGAACGCGTAATTTTTTTGGAGTGGTTGTAATATTCAAGTGTAAATAAATATTATAAATTACGACTGTTTGACGTTTATATAGGTACTTATCTAACTGTGTAGTGTAGTGGTTATTGTTAATAAGTACATATTTAATTAGGATACGAAAGTAAAGTGTGTGGTCGTTTTGTATATAGTTTTGACAATGGGACGAAAAGATAAAAAAAGAGAAATAACGTTTTTGAGACAAAGAAGAACTAAGAAACATGACGGAATGTTTGGGTAAGTTGAATTTCGATTTTTATAATATACTGATCAATTTAGTACAATCTTTAAGTGCATGACAGGTACCTACTTGTTTATTAACTTATAATCTTATATTTATACTTAAACCTACTCATACAAATTATCTGTTTATTATAAATTAAAAAAACCTAATTTATTCACACAGCTACCCAAATTCATTGCAAATTGGCCATCCACGGGCGACGCGCGACGAGGCCGCCCGCACAGTATATGTAAAATCATTCAATCAATCATTGTTAGTTAGACGACAAAAAATGTACTCTATAAACTTTCAGAGATTGATGTATTAGTGATTCTCATCAACAAAAAATATTTTCAGAAATATATATATATATATATATTTTAATTTTGAAAGGTATGACATGATATAGGGTGTATGTAACAAAAGGGTGTAGTAAATCTTAAGGCACGAACTCAGACCATCGATCTGAACAACTTTTCTATTTTCTAAAGAAACAATACACTGTAATAATTTTTTTCGTTTTAATCGACCGTGCCGGTTGCCCATTTTGTATGGAGAATCAAATTTAGTTTTTCATTTGTGGTGTATGGTTTCTTTGGAAAAGTTGTTCGGGATAATGGTCTGAGTGCCTGTGTTTTATCATCACCTTCTTGTTACAGGTAGTGACTCTACGGACACTAATTATAGTAAAAATCGCGCGAATAAAATGAAATTTGTCAAAGCATTTAAAAGTGTTTATTGCACATTCAACATCTCAATGAACCTTCCATAAGAATTGGTTTGAAATAGATATTATGCATCTTTTGAGATTTAAAAAAAAAACACCGCAAATTTAATTTTGTCATTCATGCAACACTATAAAATTTTTTTTTTTTTTGCGTAACATAAATATGTTGGCTTGCTACTACGGAACTCTTCATGGACGAGCCCAATCATCACTTGGCCACTATTTAATTTTTTCTGAGAGATATTTTAGAATAGGTAACTTTCACCTTTACCTACGTTTTATTATGTTTCAGATCAAAGAAGAGGAATAATAATGCAGACATCGACCAACCTAGTACCTCAGCAGAGCCAGTTAATACGGAGTAAGCATCTGTTATTTAAAAGTTCCTTGACGAGTACGCTCGTGACTGCTAATACAAATACACATACAAATGCACATGCTTATACAAATACATAAGTCAAATTTCACGACCTTCAGATTAATGATACTGGAGTTATCGTAAGTCAATATACAAACATTTACCACTAGTTTTAATCGCTTTCAGATATCTGGAGACAGAATGCAGATTGGCAGTTTTAGAAAATGTCACGAGTTTCACGTTAGACGCTGATCATGGACAGTCAAATCTTGATAGTTTGAGTAGTAAAGGATTAGTAACTCATGCATGGTAAATATCGTCAAAATATAGATGTGATTCGATAACATAACATATTCACAACAAAAAATGCTTTATTCATATATTTTTATTTTAGCAATGTGTTGCCGGAACAAGAAAACGATTATATAAGCAGTAATAACGATGCGGAGCTTGAACTGACTAAAGACGCAAGTGCTGTAGGACATCCGTAAGTATTTTCTCTCATTCATCTGCAAACACCCATTTTTACGTGATCGCCTAAAACTGGTTATCTGATTTAAATAAAAAACCTGCAACAAGAGGAACATATCCTTAAATCAGAATATTTAGCATTCGTATATTTTGTTTTAATATTTACAAAATATTGTTTCAGATGTTCAGACCTACGAACTTACAAACGCCAAAACCACAAATTGAACTGTTCTAAAAATAAGAAAACAAAACCAAACAACAAAAATTTTGATGCTTCAGAGAGGCTAATAATTGACAAGGAATACTTTTTTGAAAACCTTAAAAATGTATCAAACCATGTGTAGCGGACTGTATAAGTTGTATGTAGGTCTGGTTGCTAGTATCTCCCAAATAAAAAGACTATTTAGAAAATAATAAAATATTATTGGCAAAGACAAAGAGATCGTAAGGAAGGAATGTACGCAAGTGAAGCGACGTGAAGTAAAGCTCGTTGCTTTTGCTATGTTCGACTCAATGGTAGTGGTGGGATCCGCTGGCCGCCAATCAACTGATTTAAACTTGTACATACTGCCGCCCGTTGAAGAGTTTGCTCTTCAAGCATTTATTGGAAGAGGACATAAACGCGTGTATGCCCGTCTGAGTGTCTCTTTCTTGGTAAGTACGTCAGCGACGCGTGCCACACCGTCGCTGCCGACGTGAATATTTGTGATCCGTCCCAAGAGCCAGTGGAGCGGGGGAAGATCCTTTTCTTGGACAAGAACCAGCTGTCCCAGTGTAAGCTCGCCTGTGGAATGGTGCCACTTCTGCTTCTGCTGGAGTAGAGATATATATTCATGTGAAAAGCGTGACCAGAAATGTTGCCTCAGTTTTTCGATGCGTTCGTGCCTTTGAAGACAATTTATGTTCTTCTCAGATGTCTGGGCCTGAGGCACAGATAGCAGTGGCCGTCCAATCAGAAAATGTGATGGGGTAAGGCATGTTAAGTCTGATGGATCTGATGAAAGAGGTGTTAGGGGACGCGAATTCAATATAGCCTCGATTTGGATCAAACAAGTACACATCTCCTCGTACGTTAGATGCGTTAGACCTAAGACTCTTCTCAAGTGATGCTTTACGGACTTTACCGAGGCCTCCCAAAGACCTCCAAAGTTAGGGGAATAAGGCGGAATTGGTTTAAAATCTATACCTGTTTCTGCAATGTCAATCTCAGACTCTAAGTTCCCTAAAAGATTTGAGAGTTCATTAAAAGCCCCAACAAATGAAGTGCCATTGTCAGAGTAGATGGTCTGTGGTTTTCCTCGCCGCGATATGAATCGATAAAGCGCTGCAAGGAACGCCTCCTTTGTAAGGTCCGTGACCAGTTCCAGGTGAACTGCCTTCACTGAAAAGCATACAAATATGCAAATATAAGATTTGTGTAAACGACACCCTCTGCCTTTTTGATTAGCTATCAACACTGGCCCGGCATACTCTAAACCGGTTTTAAAAAATGGATACTCTAAGTGCAATCTATCGCTTGGCAAATTTCCCATTATGGGCTGAATAGGTTTAGCTTTTAATCTATGGCAACGAATGCACATATGAACTATGTGTTTAGCAAGGTTTCTTCCGCCTAGAGGCCAATAAGCTTGTCTTATCGAAGCTAACAATAGCTGGGGGGGTGCGTGCATAAGCCTTTTGTGTTCTGACTCAAAAATTGATTTAGTGGTATGATGTTTTGAGTCCAAAATTATCGGATGCTTTATATCATAAGAATAATATGAGTTATGAAGCCTTCCGCCCACGCGCAAGAGCTTGTCTTCATCGATAAAAGGAGATAAAGATATGAGCCTGTTCTTTTTGTGTAAGGATTCACCGTTGATGAGCGTGCTGTATTCATCAGGAAACATTTCCTGCTGAACAAACCTTATTATAAAATAATGCGATGACTTAAGTTCTGATACTGATAGGTTATTTAATAATTTTTTATCTTTATTTTTACAATTATTTATAAATCTGTGTACATAAGATATAGTTCTTTTAAGTTTTGTGTAATTAGATATATTGTGTATTAAATTATGTAATGAATTATTTGTATTTTTATCTAAGTTTGTGTTAATATGTAATGTGTGTATAATTTCCTGTGTATTGACATTTTGGTTATTAGGTATTTCCGGGAATGTGATATGCTGACTGTGCAAAAAGGTAGGACCGGACCACCAGAGCTCTGACGCGCCAAGTGCGTCAGCCCTCACCCCCCGCGACACAAGGTCCGCTGGGTTTTGTTTTGACGGCACGTAACTCCACTTGTGACCAGCAGTACTGTCAAGAATCTCACCTATACGATTTCTTACAAAAGGCTTAAGTTTACTCAAAGGAGTGGAAAGCCAACCCAATACTATAGTTGAATCGGTCCAATAGTAACATTGAGTAACATTTATTGTAAGCGAAGTTAGTACTTTCTTGCAGAGTCTAGTACCTACCAGGGCCCCGCAAAGTTCCAACCTTGGAATAGTAGTGGGTTTAATCGGTGCAACTTTGTTTTTTGATGTAAGTAGACGTACACTAACTGACCCGTCACCACAAATGCATCTTACATACATGCAGCTCCCGTAGAAACGTTCAGAAGCATCTGTAAATGTGTGTATCTCAATTGTAAGAGCATTATCGCATAGTACCCAACGTGGAACATGTAAATTATTTAAGTGGGGGAGGGAATCCAAAAATGAAAGAAAATTTGTTTTAATGTTGGGTGAGACTTCCTCATCCCAACTGCACTTGTCAATCCAGAGTTGTTGCATTATTGATTTTGCCTGAATAATGCATGGCCCTAAAATACCTAATGGATCGAAGACTTGGCTTATTAAAGATAAAATTAGACGTTTTGTACTTTTATTTGTACCAATATCGATAGAAAACACTAAATTATCGTTGACCGTGTCCCAATACAAGTCAAGCGTTTTGCTCGGTTCAGAACTATTTAAATTTAAAGTTTTCTTTGTTTCTCTTTTGCCGGTAGATTGATTGTAATTAATTGATTGTAAAATTTCTTTACTATTTGATTGCCATTTTTGAAGTTTGAAATGAGCTGACTTTAAAACGCTGGTAACTTCATTACATAGTTCGATTACCGAATCTATTGAGTTCCCACCAGTCAACCAATCATCAACATACCAATCTCTGGTCAAGGCACTTCTGGCTGAAGCAGAGGCGCATTGATCAGCAAGGGAGACAAGACACTTAGTGGCTAAGTACGGTGCTGATGCCGTACCGTACGTCACCGTATTTAATGTATAAGATTTTATAGGCTCATTTGCGTTAAATCTAAAAAGTATTTGTTGTAGCGAACGTTGTTTAGGTTCGACCAAAATACATCGATACATTTTCTCTATGTCGCTCGCTACGACATATTTATGCTGTCTGTATCGTAACAAAATTGAAAAAAGATCGTCCTGTACGACTGGGCCTACCATCTGGATGTCATTGAACGATTTGCCAGAACTGGTGACGGCGGAAGCATCGTACACTACCCTTAGTTTCGTAGTTGTACTAGCTTCACGAATAACGCCGTGATGAGGTAAAAAATAATTGATTCCCTGTTCAAATAAGGATGGGTTCTGGGTCATGTGGCCTAAGTCTATGTATTCTTTTAAGAAACTATGATACTTATCTTTGAACTGAGGGTCGCGCTCGAATCTACGCTCCAAAGATAAAAGTCGGCGTTTAGCAAGATGATAAGAGTCACCTAAAACAGTAGGAGGTTCTTTTAGTGGTATTGTGACAACAAAATGACCATCATCGGCCCGCCTAGTATTTTGTATAAAATTTTGTTCACAGCAACGTTCTTCTTGTGAAAAATTATGTATAGATGGCACTGAATCCAATTCCCAAAAACGAGTTAATTGTACATCGTCGTTCTGAATAAAATGACATGATGACGTCATATTTTTAATATATTTATTATGTATTAAGGTACCTGACATGAGCCAACCGAATTTTGATTCATGTAATTTCGGAAGATTCTTACCTAAGGAAATGACGTTCATGGTTAGGACATCCCAAAATACTTCTGCGCCGACTAAGACGTCTATACAAGAAGGCATGTTAAAAGACGGGTCAGCCAGTTGTATGCCTTTGGGTAATGAAATGCTGTCTAAGTTAATGTGACTAATAGGCAATGAATTCGTAATTTGAGGTAAAATGTAACAATGTATACTAGTATTGTATTTATTATATAAGGATTTGATTGTAAGATTGCATGACTCTGCACTAAAAGATACTTGACCATTGATGCCGGTCACAGTGGAGCCGCAGGTACGTGTTACCAAGCCGAGTTTGTCGCACAGCGCCCGTGTCGCGAAGTTCGAGGTGCTGGCATTGTCAAGCAAAAGACGGGCGGTATGAAAGACCCCGTTTGCGCCTCGTACTTTCACCAACGCTGTGGAAAGTAAGACACAACGATTACTGTTGTGGTGTGATGATGAAGCTCGCTCAATACTTGTGGATAAGGCCACGGCGGCTTCCTCAGTTATGGCAGCTGACTGATTTGTGTTATGCTTGTGTAATAAAGTGTTATGCTTTGATTTACAATATTTGCAATGTGTCAAAGTACATTTCTTACTGACATGACCGGGTCGTAAGCAATTATGACATACTTTGAACCCAGAAACCTTTGAAAGACGCTCATCAACGTTAAGGTCCCTGAAAAGTTCACAAGAAAAAAGAAAATGTGATTTTTTACACATTGGACAACATAAGACCTTTGTATGTGAATTATTGTCATTATTATTACTATTGTTGCCTGAAGCTACTATAAAACTCTTAGAATTGTTTGTAAATGATTGTTGCTTACTATTGTTGCTATACTTTGTGTTTTTCCATTGTTTCTAGTAATTCTGATTTATTGTTTAAAAATTTAAGGAACTCTGATAAGGTAGGTAATCCATTTTTAATACCTTTTGACTCCTCCCAATCGCGTGTAGTTTTGTAATCTAATTTAGAAGAAATTAAATAAATAATTAGAGTGTCCCAGTGGTCGGTTGGTTGACCTAAGTTGGCTAAAGCCCGTAAATTTTTATTAGTAACATCAACAATATTACGGAGACCACTGGTTGTTTCTTTCTTAAGACATTCCAAGTCAAACAACGCTTTGATGTGGTTATTCACTAGTAAACGTTCGTTGTCGAACCGTTCTGTTAACAATTGCCAGGCTATCTTGTAATTACTTGAAGTAAACTCTAAACTTTGAATAACCAATGAGGCAGTGCCCGTTAAGGCGGCACGTAAATAATGGAATTTATTTATGTCACTAATCCGGGAATTATCATGCACTAAAGATAAATAGGTATCTCTAAATTCGAGCCAGTGTTGATAGTTACCGTCAAAGCTAGGTAGGGTGATTTTTGGCAAACGCACAAAATCATGCTGAATTTGCCGTCCACTGTTGGAACTCGACACGGAACCTGAACGAGCGCGGTGTCCAGGAGATAGCTGGGCCTCCTCGTTCTCGGATAACAGCGTACGAGCCACAGCAATCAGCTCGTAATATTGGCACTCCATTTGCTCCCGCTCTTCTAATAATTGTTTGGGATCCTCGACCAATACTTCCAACTCCGTCTGTAACGCGTCATAATCGGCATATAAGGGCTCAAATTTTTCAAGGCGACACTTTAACTCTGTTGTTTGCACTGCACTTAATATTTTACAGCTTTTAGGCGCTGCTAAATAGTTGCTAAATATCGTGAATTTACCTTTCAATGTACTACGTTTTTTAATTAGTTCTTTAATTTTAGCTTCTGCCATGGTCACGCGCTGCGAATAAGTATATAGATAAATTAACTGTGCTGTGTTGTTATGCAACGTAGGTATGCATGCGCTGAGTTAGCAATGAAACCTGTTCGAAGCGCGATGATAAACAGGTGTAGGCCGGAATATAATAGATGCAGTAGATAACTATAAGTAAGTAGCTATAACGCGATGATGTTATTGCTACGTTGGAATGATTTATTTCTGAGTAGATGCAAATAAGATGGAATGAATTTATTGCATAGGTATCTAAGCAAAAAAAAATAACTGAATGTTTTGTATGCATTTGAAATCTGTTTTTAATTTAATTGCGACAGTAAATAGGCAAGATTTATGTAAGCAATATATTTGAATAGTGCTATAGGACTAAGTAACTAAGTATTTGTCATATCCAAGCTAAGGCTATTCGAAAATACAAAAGGGGAAAATTTGAGAGGAAAGGAAGACAGATTGGAACGGACTCACTGTTTCGTGCTATTCCCGTCTTCAAAGTGGTCTGGATGCTAAAAATCCTGGAGTTTTGTCGTAGGTGGACTTTGATCGACCTCTAATTGACCACAAGGCTTGTCCGAACGAAATGGCGTCTTTCCAATTCCGACGTAGATGTTCCTTGCATTCCAAAAGGAGACTCCTTGCGCCTTTAGTGGTTAAAGGACCAATTTGTAGCGGACTGTATAAGTTGTATGTAGGTCTGGTTGCTAGTATCTCCCAAATAAAAAGACTATTTAGAAAATAATAAAATATTATTGGCAAAGACAAAGAGATCGTAAGGAAGGAATGTACGCAAGTGAAGCGACGTGAAGTAAAGCTCGTTGCTTTTGCTATGTTCGACTCAATGGTAGTGGTGGGATCCGCTGGCCGCCAATCAACTGATTTAAACTTGTACACCATGCACCGCAATTTGGTTGCACAATTCCGGCTCGAAGGACCAAAAAGATGTATGGGACACCTTTAGTTGATTGATAAGAAAAGATGATATTGATAAAAGAGTTTATTGAGCGACTGGAAAACTTATGATAATTGATGAAAATGATAGTGAGTACGCGTCCGCGATGATAGGGCGATGAACGTGAACTGATTTGACAATTAAAAGTAATGTAAAATGCGCGGCGTGGCGAATTGCTGAGTTATACAAAAATAACAAATTACTAAAATGTGTGGTTTGGACCATACAGTAAACTTACAAATTACAGGAGAAACAAAAAATGGATTAAATTCAAAACTGAAACTGACTTGTAACATGTGTAAGGCCACATTTTTTGTAAACACCACCAATCCAGACCCAAACCAAAACGTTGGCATAAATACAGCTGCAGTTTCTGGAATAACTAGTACCGGTATTGGATTAGAGCAATTTCAACGTTTATGTGCTTCAATGAATCTCCCGATTTTATCGGAACAAGTATTTAACAAAAAACACGACGAAATATGCCAACACTGGGAAAAAACAGCCCAAGAGGCTATGACAGCTGCAGCTGAGCGCGAGAGACTAGTGGCCATAGACGAAGGCAGAGTGAATAAGGATGGTATTGCCATAATTGATGTAATTGCCGATGGCTGCTGGTCTAAGCGCTCTTACCGAAGTAATTACTCCGCGCTTTCTGGAGCAGCCGCCATAGTTGGCCGAAAATTCAAGGAAGTGATAGGAAACAGACGTTATACTATCCTTGTCAATATTTGAATATACGTTCTAACGTATTTATTTAAAACCTATTTGTTTTCTTTCGCCATTATCCAATTATCCAACAATACTAAATATAAACATTAGTAAATATAAATAATTTGGTTTTGTAATCCATACTTCCATACTAATATTATAAATGTCAAAGAGTGGTTGTTTGTCTTTTTTTCATGTCAAAACGGAGCAATGAATTCATGTGATTTTTATGTGGAATGTTTTTCCGCTAGAAATTATGCGGGCAAAGCCGCGGGATATTATATAAAGATAAGATATATTATAAGATAAGATATATATTTAAATAAAGATAAGATACTTACCATGTACCGTTGAATGTATACTCTTCTTATTTTCGTTGCTATAAGAAATGATTTTTTAAAACTGATTGTAGACGACGACGCGACCGACGACGTATTGATGGTTGTACCCACGGGCTGTAGCTGTGGTCAGACTAAAGATAAAATTTAGTAAATAAAAGTAATATGGTTTTCTAATATTTAAATAAACATATGATACTTACTATGTACCGTTGAGTGTATAAAATATACGCACATTGTAAAGCGTATGCGTGTGTGTGTGTGTGTGAGTGTCACGCACGTGTCTCTCGAGCAGATAACCGCTACAAACTGACACAGAACACGCATGTGTATGCCCCGAAAACGCTTACAAAATACTCGCATTCATTCAATTCAATCCTGGATACAACACCTACACCCTTCACTAACACTAATACTTTATTTATTTATTTTTATCTAAAATAAAATATTTCGTTTCATATCGATAATATCATAGAGTGATTAAAACATTAAGAGCGTACTTATATCACAACTAAATTTTCGTTTAGGTTTCTCTTCTTAATAAAGAATCTTTAAATCTTTCTCTTCTTAATAAAGAATCGTAATTGTAGCTTGTTGAAAATCACCACTTCTACTTCCTAATTAATTCACTGCTGACTGTGTTAGTCCTTTCCTATGACTACATAAATATTTGATTAAAAAGAAATAGGTATGAAATATTTGGTTTTTCTGACTGTTTTGCATATACTGTGCTCTAGCTCCACTCACGTTGTCGATGGCGGACTGCGGCCGGCCGCTGGCGATCGCAGCGCCGCGTGTTTTGTTTAGAACTTTAATGGGGGGCGATGCAAGACGCGCGGGTGAAACCTGATTTTTTTCTGGCATTGGGCCCGCTCTTAATAAGTTCTCAGAATGTTCAAATTTTGAAAAAACTGACAAACAATGGACCTCAGTCGTTTTTTATGGTCGGCTCGACCGATCTTTACCCAAGGTCAGTTTAAAAACTACTACACGAATCAAAAAAATAATAATTCAGTATTGCTTGGAAAGGAACGTACTGTCGAAAAAAAATACAAACCAAAAATATATTAAAGTGGACTGCTCCCATATAATCCGTTTGTGGCGCATATTTTCGCGCGCCCGCTGTCCCATACATGGAGTAATTACAAAGGTCCCATAATAAGATGCTACGTTAGACAAGGACGCGGTACTCCACTCGGGCGTTCTTTTTTTGAAATCATGAAAGATCGATTGAATTATCGTGGTTTCTTGTTATTTTTTATTGCTTATTATTAAATTAGTAATATAAATAGAAAAAATAGCACAGAAAATAATGAATTTTATAATTTATGAATATGTTTTTTGCGTGGTCAGCCATTTTGTTCCCAACTTTTTCGATAAAAAAGTGGAAATGACACATGAAAACATAAAGTGATCAATTAAGTTTGTATTTTATATTAAAATAGACTTATTTGTGCATTTTCTCAAAAAAATTCATTAGTTTTAATATAGGTAGTTAGTATATTTTGGTTAACGCGTCAGTATGTTTTTGTTTTACAAGCGCGGACGTTCGCACGAATAGGCGTCGCCACGTCGAATTTCTCCGTGGCCAAGCTGATAGGCATAGCATATCTGGAGTTAACTTCATTCATTCAGAATTCATGGAGTTATCTGGACTGGACCACACATTATATGACACTCGTGAGGCTTAACTTGGCTGGTGAGCACCCAGATGAAATATCTGGGGCTCATCCTCGACGGACGATGGTCTTTCGGCCCCCACTTTCGCGAGTTGGGGCCGAAGATCATCAGGACGGCTGCTTCGCTCGGCCGACTCCTCCCCAACCTGGGTGGACCGAGCGAAGCAGTAAGAAGGCTCTACTCTGGCGTCTGCCGGAGCATGGCGATGTACGGTGCCCCCATCTGGGTGGACGCCCTCACCGCGACGAACAAACGCCTTCTGCGACAGGCGCAGAAGGTGATCGCGGTGAGGGTGATACGGGGGTACCGTACAGTGGCCTTCTCTGCGGCCACGGCCCTCGCGGGCGACCCGCCGTGGGAGTTGGTAGCGGAGGCGCTCGCCGAAGTGTACCACTTTGTGGCGCACAGGAGGGAAATCGGCGAGCGCCCTTCGGCGGAGATCGTGCGGCGGGTGCGCCTGCGAGCGCAGGTGGAACTCGTGCGGAGGTGGGAGGCGGACTTGGCGCAGGCGGTGTTCGGTGTCCGCACAGTGGAGGCCCTGCGTCAGGTCCTGGAGAAGTGGATGATGAGGCGGCGCAAGCCTCTCACCTTCCGCATGACGCAGGTGCTCACCGGGCACGGTTGCTTCGGTGAGTACCTGCACCGCGTGGCCCAGAGGGAGGCCGAGCCTCGCTGCCACGACTGTGGCGAGGCTCAGGACACCGCTCAACACGTCCTTGAGCGGTGTCCCAGGTGGAGCCGGCAGCGCCAGGAGTTGGCCGCCGCGCTTGGCGGGACGGACCTGTCGCTCCCGAGTGTCGCCAACGCGATGCTCGAGAGCGACAGAGCTTGGGCGGCAATGGCCTCCTTCTGCGAGGTCGTCATGTCGCAGAGGGAGGCCGAGGAAAGGGACCGCGAGGACGATCCCCTCGCGGACCCGATCCGGCGGCGGAGAGGGGGGGTGCGACGCAGGCGCTACCTAGCGCGCCTGGAAGCGCCCCCGTAAACGGTGGGACTGGAGCAGTCCCACCCGGCGGCAGAGGTCCTCCAGGTGTCGGAAGACCTCTAAGAGTGGTGAGTCCGGTTTCTGGTGAGAAACCGGCCAGTCGCAGAGGCGTCTTGTGTTAGTAAGATCCGAGGCGCCTCCCTGCAATGCGGCCGACGGCACCCGCAGGGGTTTAGTGGGTAGTCTGGGCTGTCTAGCGGCCCAGGAGTCCCACACTCTGTGCGTAAATGCATTCCCCTGCGAAATCAAAAAAAAAAAAAAAAAAAAAGGCTTAACTTGGCTCAGTCGTTCCTGGGTAGCGCTTGCCATTTTGTTTACTTTTTGATATAATATTGCTTTGAGATTGAGGACAAACCGAACGAATAAGACTTGTGGGGCTTAACTTTAGCACACGGGTTACGGGTAGCGCCCTTATGCTATATCTTCTAGTCTTTATATTTCTGTGTTAAGCCTCTTTATAAGGCGAGGCTTATCTTTGGTGCACAGGCAGGAAACTCTCACATGGCACTTCTATTTCTGTGGATTTAAGAGATCATGGTAAACTTCGTTTTTGTTTGACTGGTAACACTATGGACGTAGTACAATTTTTTGGTAACACTATGTACATAGTTTAATTTTTTGGTAACACTTTAATACAATATAAAAAATCAGTAAAAAAAAAGTCTTCAAGAAAAGTTGTTTCAGTCAGAAATCTTTCAGTGCTTTTCAGTGAAAAATTTTTAATAATTGGAATTTAATGTACATACGTTTCGAGAGAGAATAAACCAACATTTATACAAATTTTATAGACATGAAGGTTTTGTAGGTATTGCAAAAATTGAATTTGGTTGACGAACGTCGACTTCAACAATTCCACATTTTCAAAATTCCACACATTTCAAAATTTTAATTTAGTGTGCATATGTAATGGGAGATAGAGATTGGAGACCGTTTATTTACGGCGGCTTGGCGTCGATAGTTGCAGAATTTGGTAAGACGAGTTCTTATATCTTGCCTTCGGTGAAATTTCTAACCTTAAAATTGTCCCGATTTTCCAAATTTTTGTAGAACCCAGTCAGATTCCTACAAATGTAATCTGTGAACAAGTTGTACAAGGTGCTGGTCATGGTTGCTATTTAGCATTTTTTTCTCTTATAATTTGTGTTGGCTGCCACTGGAACTGGATTCAGTTTTCTCTAAGATTGTCTCTAAACTGGGAAGAATTGACTAAAAAGAATTGACAAATTAGATTGAGCTAACCCCAAAGCAAGTTTTGTCACAGTTTATTAGTTTAGCTAGTATCTATACCTGTACCTGATGAAAAATAAAAAGATCTTAATGATATTATATTTTATGATTAATGCTTGATCTTTCATGTCAGTGGCATAGAACTATATATTATATAAATTGAGCAAGTAAGATGCAATATCCACTGCCGAGTCCGAGACATCCATATCAGCCCGCGTATATGCTGGCAGCTGGGGCACGATAGCATGAGGTCTATCATTTGCCTGATTAAAATCTCATAGTAGTTAAGCCTGTGTTGAAGCTATTGACACTTTTACAGGCACTTTCCCGATAGACACCACAAAGACTCGTCTCCAGATCCAAGGGCAGAAGATTGATCCCCGACATGTCACACTTCGTTACACTGGCATGGTAGATTGCTTTGTGAAAACTTCACAAGAAGAAGGAATCAAGGCACTGTACTGTGGGTAAGTTGAGGTGTTTTTTTAATCTACATGTGTCACTACTGAGCTGAATCAGAGGCCTGAAATTTGTCTGAAAGTATCCACAATTTTATACAAAAAAGGACAACCTTCCGAGTCGATATCCTACTAGAAAGAAAAATCAACTAGTGCTACCTACCACCACTGAAATTTTTTTCCTGTGGGCCATTATCTATGACTATAAATAATATAATTTGACAGATATCAAACTATAAAATAGAATAGAATTTATTGAAACAATATAAAAATGATTTACAAAAATTATTGACAAAGTACAATATATGCATGACAGACGTCTCAATAGGTAGCGGCTCAGTATTATGCTAGACATGGCAGCATGACTAGCACTGGTTTTCAGCCGCCGCCTTCTGAGGAGTCACGGTGCCCCAACATATTAGGTGCGCGCACCAACAAATCCCTTAATCTACAGATAGGTGATCTTAACTAATAATAACATTACAAGAACTAAAATAGGTACATAGATTTTTACTTTTAGTTTGTAGGATAGGATACAGAAAGGGATAAGCAAATTTGTTAAGGCTTTCTGCCACTAGCTACAGCACAAACAAAACTCCAAACATCTCAGACAACCAGGTAGGTACATCATCCACTCAATCCCGCGCCGCTTGAGATAGCCAGTCGTGGTACATAGTAGGTACACCTATGTACAGCGCGGCGCGAACTCGCGGCAAGTGTTGTGATTGATAGCTGCCACCTAATCCCCTATAGTCTGTGGCGGTTGCCACTATGGTTATAGTTTTTCTTTTCTTTCTTATTTGTGGAGTGGTAAATAAGTAATATAATAATAATTAAATCAATAAAAAATGGACATTCAGGAAATCAACAATCTCATAAAAATTAATTTATTTAATTCTTTCATAAAATTAAAGGACATTTTTATTTTATTAATTTTTTTTTACTATTTTCAACATCTTCTGACTTTTTTTTTTGATTTGCTATTTTTGAAGGATATCTTGAATTTGATTTAATTTTTGCCAAACATTACATAAATAAATACCATCCATTAACCACTTGCCTTTCCATTCCTCAAATTGCAATACTTACCTAGAGGAACCGTTAATGTGCTCTATGAAACGCAATAAATGATTTGAATTGGCCTAATAACGGTTCCAAAAAACTCTGTCACCAGGTTACACAGGGTCAATTGACCATGTGACTGGCTCGAAATTTTAGGCATAAGTATCTCCTTTTGATTTTGCCTTAGTTACTACTTTTATCAAATTCTTTGAGACATTATTATTTTTGCTTGGTCTCCTTATTTTTTCTTCCATCCTATGCAATCTGATCAGCCCTTGTTTAGAATAGATAAAAATGATCTCTTCCTTGTTGAAAATTATATATAAGTTGTACTTAATATACCACATTATACGTCCACTTTGACCCTACAATCATATAACTATTGTAAATTAATGACATTAAAAAAATGAGATATAAATGTTGCCAGTGTAGAAATAACTTAGAAACCTACTCTCAGGATTTTATTTGCTTAGATAAAACGGGCTGTAAATTTTATATATGCCCATAAAATGTACTTTTTGTATGTGCAGGCTTTGCGGTTGTTTTTTATTTTCGTTAAATACTTACTAGAAACTGTAAATATTCACGTGACCTTGTATTAGTGGCTTTTTGACCCTGGTGTTGTGTGTTCAAAAGACGTCACAATATGTTTGTTTGATGAATGATGTGTTCTTTCCAAGCCTTCAATATTCTAGCAATATTCTATTAAAATTAAAACCGTTAGAAGTTTTACCTAGCCTATAACCATGGCCTCTCAGGGTCAGGAAACTATAGTTTGTGTTGATTGACAGACTTTCCTCAGGGTAGACAAACATTTACAAACCACACAAAATTATTAGACAAAAATGTGAATTAAAAATGGGACTGTAGGATAGACAATGTCTAAAATTCTTTACGAAATGCAAACAGTCCTAGAATATGATCCTATTAGTATGGTTTCCCTGTAAAAAGATTGACTTCAAATTGTAGTCGCATCATAATTTTTGCTAATGTTGAATAAAGGGTAGTTTGAGCTGGGTAGTTGGGATAAAAGCTAGAATAAAGTGGATTTGGACCGGGGACATATCCACTACGACGCAGACGCCGTAAATCCTAATGATATGTTTGCTTGGCTAGCACTTCAAGGGCGGCGTCCGTCCATCCATTTACGTCCTCTATTTACGTCTTCGATGCGCAGTATTACAACGTTCCCTTGTTTTGATACAATAATGTTTTTGTTTTTCACTTGTTGTGTGTTATCGAATAACAGATAACATTCTCATTGTTGCGAAATCAATAGCAAAATACATACAGTTTCGCACTTTCCTATCGTAAGGGCAAGAATTTATAGTAAGGGTGAGAGAGATGGCGCAATACGGGATGTACAATACAATACAATATATCTTTATCACGGAGGTCGAGGAAATAAACAACAAATACAATACAAAATATCTTTATTGCCCACATACAGTAACAAATAATTGACCATTTACAAAGACTTCAACATTATATGAGCAAAGGCGGACTTATTGCTAGGGAATCTCTTTCAGTCAACCCTTACGAGATGAAAGAGAAACAGTTAGTTAAAAAAAAGGAGGGTACAGCAACAGACATAGTTGAAAGTTATAAACATACACAAATATCGCATATAAAATAAACATATATATAAATAACTTACATAATGTAATATTCATACGTGCTGTATGAATATCTAAAATAACAGCAGTATCAAGTCAGAGTGAGAGTTAGTATTCTTTCAAGCGACTCTTGGAATTGGTTATAGTCTGAGCAGTGCGAATATCTTCAGGCAAAGCATTTTAGAGACGTGCTGCTTGTACAGTGAAATATTTAGAGTATGCAGCAGAAGTACGAGTTGGTTTGTAAGGCGACATCTCGTTTACTCACTCTAATTTGGATAGAATTTCTGGATAGAAAGAATTGCTGGATAGAACTGTAAAGTTCCACAATCTGCTACCTTGCGCCAGGTGCGATCACGCCCACTCTTCTGCCTACTTCTCACACTAATTCGGGTCATTGTTCTCCCTGTCGTCGTATGGCTGAGTACCATATACATTATTTGAAAGCATTGACATATTTAACTGTTCTGTACGTCCTGTTACGTATAAAAAACTTTTATTGTCATTACTCTCTGAACAAGACTCGCTGTAAAGGTAGATTATGCGACCTGTTCGAGGGTCAAACTGAAAGTTCTTAGAAATCAAAAACTGAGCACTAGTGTGCTTAGTAAGTTATTCCTTTTATTACATCTTTTCAAAATAGTGTCCTTTCACGTCAATACATCTCTGCATCCGATGGAACCACTGAGAAAAGCACTTTGCCCACTCGTCCTTAGGGGTCTCTTCGACGGCGTTTTGAAACGCAGCCACTGCTTCCTCGGCGTCCATAAAACGTTTTCCTCGAAGTTTTTCTTTTATTTTCGGGAATAAATAAAAATCGCAAGGTGCGAGGTCGGGGCTATATGGCGAAATAGTCGATCGTTCGCCTGGCGGTGTGCGACGAGGCGTTGTCGTGGTGAAGGAGGATCCTACTACGAGGTCGTTTCTCCCGAACTTTTTCCAAGACAAGTGGCAAACAATTGTTAGTATACCACTCTGCAGTAACTGTTTTTCGATCCTCTAAAACAGTAGTTCCCAAACTTATTTTTCTCGTGGACCACTTTCAAAATTTTACTGGTTTCGGTGGACCCCCTGCTGCTACATTTCTACCACATTCTTAAAGTCGCCAAAAAATAAAAATTGTGTCACTTCTGAGTTCTGTCCCTTTCGATATGTAAAATAAAAACGAAAAATGGTACATTTTATATCACTTTATTTATTAAAAGAATAGAATTACAAGAAAAAAATATTAAGGTAATATAGGTTCAGGTCATAATTTTAATTAATGGGAAGGATGTATCTGATGGAGTGTCAGCAAACGATCAATGTTTGGCTTTATTTTTGTGAGCAATAACCGCAAATCCCCCCGCTCTGTGATGTTTAATTTGCTCCTTTTTTTTGTTAAGAGGTTTGTAACGGCACTAAAACTCCTTTCGACAAGATATGACGAGGGAAAAGCTATTAAAAATTTCCTTGCGATTTCCCACAGTCCAGGATATTTTTCGGGTATTTCTGCTTGCAGCCAAAATGTTGGGTAGCCTTTTCTAAATTTCACCTTCAGCTCCTCATTAGTGCTTAGCTCGAGCAGCTCCTCTTGTAATACAACATTGGCCACTTCCGTTTCATCAAATGGATTTATTATCCATGGTGGTATATCCATCGTCAGTATATCTTCAAACCTGGTTTTGAAGTCATCATGCAGGGCACTTAAATGTTGACTGTAGGTATGGATATCCTCATCAATACATTCTACCTGCGACAAGTTTGGAAATTGAGATAATTCGCGCCGACTAATGTTTTGCTTCATAAATTTCAATTTCCCAAGAAAAGCCGAAATTATCCCCTTTGTTTTTATTAAATTCAGGCTGTCCCCTTGTAACTGCAAGTTAATATCATTAAATTTTTTAAACAAATCTGTCAAATACGCAATGTCTGCTTTGAATTTGATCAAGTTTTCTTTTAAATCTGGATCTCTACTTTCTAAGAACTCTAATATGGAATCGAAAACAGAGTAAAATCTCGTTAAGCATGCACCTTTCGACAACCAGCGTACTTCAGTATGTAAGAGCAGTCGTTGGAAGTCTTCATCATTTTCGTCGCACAATTGAGCAAATAAACGTGTATTCAATGCATTGCTTCTGATTTTGTTGACAGCTTTTATTACAAAATGAAGAGATTGGTTCAACCTGTCACTTAAATGTTTTGCCACAAGATGTTGTCGGTCGATTACGCAATGAATAGCTGTAAGTCCTGGTATAATTCTTTTGAGATGACTTATAAACCCACGATATCGCCCGACCATTGCAGGAGCTCCGTCTGTTGCCACTGAAATAATGTTTGTAAATGGGATCGATTTTTCCGTAAAAAAATTACTCAGGACATTAAATATTGATTCGCCTTTAGTGTCAGTCTCCAAAGTTCTGGCAAATAGCAATTCTTCGTGAATTTCTTCCTCAACAATAAATCGGACATATGCCAATAGTAATGCTTCATTACTGGGTAACGTTGACTCGTCCAGTTGTATAGAAAAATGAGTTTTTTGCAGATGATTGCACAAAAAGCTTTCGATATCAGAGCTCATTTCATCAATGCGTCTTTGTACAGTATTGTTACTTAATGGAATTCTTTTTAGTACGTCAAATGGAGATTTGTGCAAAACAGTTTTTAAAACCTCTTCAACAGCGGGTAAAATTAATTGTTCTCCGATAGTGTGCGGTTTTCCAGATTTTGCTATAAGTAATGAGATATTGTAAGGTGCCCGCAAGCCATCATCGTTACTTTGAGATGTTGAAGCGAACATACTGTGCATGGTGGGTCTCTTTCCATATTTTTCTTTCAATGTTTGAAAATATTTTAAATCTTTACCTATTTTATCAGTATGACACCTTTTTAGATGATCTTCGAGCTTTGATGGTTTCATAGAGTCATTGCTCAAAACTTTGTTGCATAATAGGCACATGGGCAATTGTTTGTCTGCCTCTGATGGAACAAAACCATATTTCAAATAATCGACACTATATTGTCGACATTTTTTCTTTGCTGTAGCCATGTTTCGTGTCAGTTACCTTACCTGTAAAAAAAATGTTTTAGTAACCAAGTTTTTTTCTGAATATAGGTATCACACCGCAGCCTTTGTCAGCACGCGGAAATAGAATTACGGCTTGTAAAGGGACCAACTAATAAACCGCTGAGACAAATACAAACGTTTTCACAAAACGGTATTAATTTTAAAGTACATAATTTACCACTAATTTTTAATAGTATAAATAAAAATTAGTGTACTCAGTATCGAATACTGATCATATTTGTGTAGGAAAAAATAAACGTCGAAATCCCAAAATTGTCCATAAAAACGATAACTAACATTTTATTAAATCAATGAGTTCACGCGCTCCGTGTATTTGCGTATTTTTTGTCTGCGGCTTCATTGTTAAAACGTGACAAACAGGCATCGAAGTTCAAGCCCCGCCCTTTTCCCGTCGCCCGCGCACCGCTCGCTCTTTCCGAAAAGGAATAGTTTTGATAAAATAGTTACTTCAAAATCAATTTAACATGATTATGAAATTACTGTTTTATAAAATTAGTAGTTATTTGCAAGAAAAATTACAAAATTAATTGCTCTGCAATATTGCTTATTCGGCCTTTTTAGAGAGGCAGTGCTTCTCTCGTGAAAAAACAATTGAATAAAACGTGCTGTGTTTGTCTTCAAATCGAAAGAGGACAATTAAAATATCTGTAAGTTACTAAGTTACCTATCTATACAGGCCGTTGTGATCAACCGACTAGTACACGTAAACAAAATACTTAAGTACTATAACAAAAAAAGGTAGGTTACTTACTTTTCTCCGGCACTAGCAAACACAGATATAAATTTTCTCACAACTTTTTTCCAAATTCCGCCTTGTTTTCGAAATTCCGGAAACAAATGAATGCGTTTGGTTGCCTTTGGCATCAAGTATTTATAGTGTTGATCAAGTTCATGTCTGAACAAGCATTAAGCATTGTCGGGCGGATAGCGCTTTGCAAGTCTGTACACGAAATTGTACGTAATATCGAATACACAAGTTTGGACAAGTAACAGTCGCTTGCCTTATTAAAATATTATCTGCTTAGATAGGTACTTAAAACAATGTAGGTAGGCCCTTATAAAAACTATGCTTACATTTTTGCTCTTTACTATCAAAAGCAGATAAATTTTCGTGGACCCCCATTAACATCTTATGGACCCCCATTTTTTGTTCACGCCTACGTAGACCCCCAGCAAGTCTCCCGTGGACCCCTGGGGGTCCACCTGGACCACTTTGGGAATCACTGCTCTAAAACAATTGTCGCGTAATGTCCGGTCCTTCCGAAGAACGAGGCCACCATCTTTTTTCCCACGCTTCGACCTCTCTTCACTTTAGTTGACAACTTCTCGGAAGGAAACACCCACTGAGCAGACTGTCTTTTGGTTTCGGGATCATAACAGTAAATCCAGCTGTCGTCACCTGTAAGTATGACAAACACAGCATTTGAGTCACCTCCGTTAAATCTTTGAACCATTTCACGGCACCAATCAACACGACGGATTTTTTGGGCCGCGGTCAAATCGTGAGGTATCAACCGGGCACAAATCTTCCTAACCGCTAAATGTTCATGCACTTGGTTCATACCGATGCCTAATCTTGCCCGAATCTGCTGATAGGTCACTATTTTGTCAGTCTCTATCATACGCCGCACAACACTGATGTTATCTTCAGTCGTCGCCGTAGAAGGCCGTCCCTCACGCAGATCATCGGTGAGATTAGTGCGACCACGTTTGAACTCATTAAACCAGTTGTAAACAGTGGCACGAGATGGGGCTTCATCGTAAAAGGCCAATCGAAGTCTATCATAACTTTCTTGTTGACTTAAATGACAACGAAAGTCATAAAAAATTCATTGCGCGAACATTTTTTCGCGTTAAATTCATGCTGACGTGACACAGACAATTTTAAATTTGCCGCCAAATACATACTCAATAATATTGGCAAAGAGTTCCATTTTCAAAATTTAAACTTATTTTTTTATTATACTGTTTACAAGTGGTCAGTTCTAAAGACTTTCAGTGTCGCCCTCGTATGTTGTTATTCACCTTGTATGCTTGCTGAGTTATTTTGTACTTACCCTTACACACTTTCTTTATAATTTCCCTCTAGTAATTATTTTATAAATACTTGTTTCTTTAACCTGTGGATAAGGTGGTTGGTTACAGAATTGTTACATTTACATATTGTTTATTTTATACACTGTCACTATTTTGTATCTGTTTGTTATTCCAAATAAATAAAAATAAAATAATTAAACACCAGTTGCAGTTGCAGTCGATTGCGTAATTCTATCGCAACTGCGGTCGACAATGCATTGGCATAAATAATGTTTAATGACATTTGCTCTCATATCTTAGCGTTTTGCCGGTTGTGTCATTAGTTACTTTGGACCTATTTATTTATTAAAACTATTGTTCCACAAAGTACACATATACTTATAACAATTGGCGGTCTA
Organism: Euzophera pinguis; assembly: GCA_947363495.1. Taxonomy (NCBI): domain Eukaryota; kingdom Metazoa; phylum Arthropoda; class Insecta; order Lepidoptera; family Pyralidae; genus Euzophera; species Euzophera pinguis. The sequence goes on along the minus strand of OX376156.1, from coordinate 864,201 downwards.
AGAGAATTCTCTACTGTTTCATTTAAAATATATATCTATATATACATATACCTAAATAATTACCAATGATGAAGTCAAGTCACATTGAGAAGTTTTCATTAACCGAGCGAGTCCAAAATGTGCGCACACCAACCACACCACCTATGCCACATTCCAACTTCGGATAACTAGATTTCTGGATGGATATTCTTTACTGTAAGGAATCTTTAGTCAAAGTCAAAACATTTAAGGCTGGTTTACACACGATCCAGCTGTGGGAAACAGCTATTAAAAATAAAGGCTGGTTTACATACGATCCAATGCGGCGATCCAGTGCTTAAACGGGCACGAAATCCACCCGACACCCGCAAACAAGTTACTCACACATTTAAATAATTGTTTGTATGTTTGTGTCCGTGAAAGCACTGGATCGCCGCATTGGATCGTATATAAACCAGCCTATATAGCTTTCATGTGTTTACATAGATACAATGGTTTAGTTTTTAACAGCTGTTTCCCACAGCTCCGCCTGCGTCAAAAAGTAGCCTATGTTTGACCCTGGGTCTTCAACTATATTCGTACCAAATTTCATCCAAATCCATTGAGACGTTTGGCCGTGAAAGCGTAACAGACAGACAGACTTTCGCACTTATAATATTATCCATACTCTCTCTAATATTATCCAGACAGTCTGTCTGTCTGTCTTTCTGTCTGTCTGTCTGTTACGCTTTCACGGCCAAACCGCAGAACGGATTTTGATGAAATTTTGTATGAATATTGTTGAAGACCCGGGGTCAAACATAGGCTACTTTTTGACGCAGGCGGAGCTGCGGGAAACAGGTAGTAAGTATATAAGTATGAAATTTGGATTTAGTAGTCTTTCATCAATCATGAATTAATAAAGTGGTGTGTGTTTTTTAAAGGCCATACAAACGGTATTTTAATTGTAATTTGTTTGGTCCGAGACGTGATAAACTGATAACCCATCGGGATGAATGGCTCCACTTTATGATTTACCCATACAATCACGTTTTAATTTCGTGCAGTTGCGTGTTTGGAGAGGTATAGTTTTTTTTAAAGATTTTTCACTAGTCGTGAGAGAGTGTGCGAATTACAATATTATGTAGATTTTGGTCGAGTGGTAAAGATAGCATTATGCCCGCCAATTGTACATGTAATAATATAAACAGGCATGTTTTCCGTAGGGCTAGGCAGACTATGGATTTCCACCTGTCGATCCTTACAAACTCGCTTCCTTCACGCTCATCACTCTCGTCATACACGCTCGTCGATTACGGGTACTCCTTACATCTGCCTCTTTTAAAATGTTTCCGATTTGTTTGCAATAATTACTATTTTAACAATAAAGTTTTATTTAAAAAAAAAACATACAAATAAAATTATTGTAACAGAGAAAAGCTTTACCACCACTCAGTGTATGATAGTTTATCAGTCGCAATCTGTTCTAGGTCGTTAACTCCATGACATCCAGTCCGCAGTTTGCCAAAATGCTATTTATTGTACTGTATGTGTGTAAAATTTAAAGTTATTTCGTGTAATTATCTTGTAAAGTATGGAAGATCGCCAGAATGTTTCGCAGTATTGCAATTATTATGACAGAACCAGATAATATCGACCTTATGAAACAAATACCTAGGACAGACAATGACGAAACTATAAGGGTTTCTTGTGTTTATTACGGAACGCGAAAAATACGATTTAGTAGGCAAACAAGCAACTCGGCCCCCTGATGGAAAGCGGTTACCGCAGCCATGAATGCCTGCAATAACAGAAGTATCACGGTCCCGGACCCTTGAGGATATTGTCATTGGTCGCCATACGTATAGGTTTCGCAATTTACAAAAAAAGTTGAAGAAGACTACTGAAGGTCTTAAGTAGAAATAACAGTTGATCACACTAAATATTCGTGCTTGGGGTAATCATCTTTGATAAATCATATGTTTCTTCATTCTGATAAAACTAAACACCGAGTAAGCCTATTATCTTTACTGTAATTATTAAAATCACTTTATCAAAAGTGTAAACAATATCAACGTAATTTCGGCTTTATAACAGTCGTATCTGGTGCAATATGCGAATTTGATCTTACGACCTCGGGGTTTTCTTGCGAAAACAAATGAAGATGCTTATTGTTATATCTGTATTAATGCGGGAATTTATGATGTTTTCGACTGCTTAGACCGTGACGCCAGTACTGGTGTCAGATTTCCAAGCCAGTCCATCTGCCTTTCATATATTTAACGGCGCGGTTCTATACCAATTCTGTACCAGCCTGAACGAACATCCCCGCACTCACACAGGCTGTCAATCGAGAACTCCCACGTAACCTCCCAACACCAGCCCCGGAGTCTGTTTAAGGACTTCCGAACTGCAAATTTTTTATCTATCTATCAGGGAATGTCAGACATCGTAAATAACCAGCTTTCTCGAGGTGGGTCGTACGCCTGGTTGCAAACTAAACGTATTAATCAGAAACGTGTATTTATTCACTAGTATCAGGTTATCAGCCCGTTTGACCTTGGCATTGTTACCGCATTATGAATAAATCAATAGGCTTGTTTTTTTTTGGAGACATCTCCACCAGATACGAAAATAATACTGAAGATAGTAACTTTTGAATGTATGCGTCTATTTAGTTTTTCGGGTCCCATTCCGTGTAAAACAGTTGTCCTATCCTAATTATAAAAGTGAAAGTTGTATTTGTTTGTTACCTTTTCACGTTTCATCTACAAAAATAAATCGATGTTCCTGATATTTCATTTACATATGTAGGAGTACTTTAAAGAGCATGTTAGGGTATCTTTCATCACCGAAACAACAGTTTCCGAGAGATAAGAACGCGTTTGAAACCGCTGAGAAAAGCTAGCCGACTTCAACTCACGGACTAGCGAAGTAATTTGAGATTGAATCACTACCGTAGCGAGGGATAATATGTATTTAAAGACTTATCATAACGAGCGATTTAATTCACATGATAGCTTTGGTAACAAAAATATTCTCCGTTCCAGAATCTGGCCAGCGGTCCTTCGGCAAGCGACCTACGGTACGATCAAGTTCGGCACATACTATTCATTAAAAGACGCCCTCAACAAATACAGAGCCGACGGCGGCACCAAAGAGCACTTACTAACGAACACATTCTGCGCCGCGTTCTCTGGCGGACTTTCCAGTGCAATCGCAAATCCGACAGATGTCCTCAAAGTGCGGATGCAAGTTGGTGACGAGAAGCGGAATTTGGTGCGGTGTTTCATTGACATTCATAGGATTGAGGGTATTAGAGGATTGTGGAGGGGGGTCGGGCCGACTTCGCAGCGTGCGGCCGTTATTGCCGCTGTGGAGTTGCCGGTGTATGACGCGTGTAAAAGACACTTCCTGCCGTCGTTGGGCGACACGCCCGGCAATCACTTTGCGTCGAGCTTGCTCGCCAGTCTCGGCAGCGCTGTGGCGAGCACGCCTCTCGATGTCATACGGGTGAGTGCTACGAGGGTCAAACTGAAAGTTCTTAGAAAATCAAAAACTGAGCACACTAGCAAGTTATTCCTTTTATTACATCTTTTCAAAATAGTGTCCTTTCACGTCAATACATCTCTGCATCCGATGGAACCACTGAGAAAAGCACTTTGCCCACTCGTCTTTAGGGGTCTCATCGACGGCGTTTTGAAACGCAGCCACTGCTTCCTCGGCGTCCATAAAACGTTTTCCTCGAAGTTTTTCTTTTATTTTTTGGTAATAAATAAAAATCGCGAGGTGCGAGGTCGGGGCTATATGGTGGGTGACCTAGTAATTCTACGTTTGATGTCGCCAAATAGTTGATCGTTCGTCTGTCGGTGTGCGACGAGGCGTTGTCGTGGTGAAGGAGGATCCTACTGCGAGGTCGTTACTCCCGAACTTTTTTCAAGAAAAGTGGCAAACAATTGTTAGTATACCACTCTGCAGTAACTGTTTTTCGATCCTTTAAAACAATTGTCGCGTAATGTCCGGTCCTTCAGAAGGACGAGGCCACCATCTTTTTTCCCACGCTTCGACCTCTCTTCACTATAGTTGGCAACTCCTCGGAAGGAAACACCCACTGAGCAGACTGTCTTTTGGTTTCGGGATCATAACAGTAAATCCAGCTTTAATCCCCCTTAAGTATGTCAAACACAGCATTTGAGTCACCTCCGTTAAATCTTTGAACCACATTTCACGGCACCAATCAACACGACAGATTTTTTGGGCCTCGGTCAAATCGTGAGGTATCCACCGGGCACAAAGCTTCCTGACCGCTAAATGTTCATGCAGGATTTTGTGCACTTGGCTCATACCGATGCCCAAACTTGCCTGAATCTGCTGATAGGTCACTCTTTTGTCAGTCTCTATCATACGCCGCACAACACTGATGTTATCTTCAGCCGTCGCCGTAGAAGGCCGGACTCACGCAGATCATCGGTGAGATTAGTGCGACCACGTTTGAACTCATTAAACCAGTTGTAAACAGTGGCACGAGATGGGGCTTCATCGTGAAAGGCCAACCGAAGTCTATCATAACTTTCTTGTTGACTTAAATGACAACGAAAGTCTTTTAAAAAAATATTGTTATCTAATAAATTTATTAATTCTAATATGGCCATATTAGAGTTCTTTATACAAAATAAAATTAATCCACACAAAACGAAAAATATACAGGCGTATTTAATTTTTCAGACTCGGCTAATGAACCAAAGAAAAGTGAAGAATCACATACCGAAACCAAATGAGAGGATATACAAGGGAACCACGGACTGCTTCTTGAAGGTATGATTTGTTTTGTCTAGCCGTTTTGTCTAAGGAATGAAAATAAAATACGCCTTGTGGTATTGATACAGATAGTTTAAAACTAGGATTCAGGACTAGATATCATTTTATATGCAAATTCCGTGAGTCGAAATATTTGCATTTTAACTCGATTAGTTTTTATTGGAAATGTAATTTGATTTAAAGACTATCGACTATTTATACATGGTTGCTACAATGTAGTTCTAAAAAGTCAAAAGTCTCCACTGATAGAATTATCTTAATTAAATTTTTAACCGACAATTTGGCCAAATGATAACCTCGAATTAAGGATTACATTCTTGTAGCTACGTACATGTTGCAGTATAAGTGTTACGATGCGATGTGTATTGCTGAGAGAAGAGTGCATTAATTCACTTTGGAAACGAATAAATCGTTTAAACTTTTCTTTAAGGATGTCAATGTTTATCCGAGGAGATAGCCTAATGTTTATGTTTTGAAATAAAATGAAATGAAATCGTTTATTTTCAATATAGGATATAAATATCACTTATTGACGTCAACTTATTTATATTAAGTTTACCACCACTTCCAAAGCGCAAGTGGAGAAGAAGCGGCGCCACAAACTCCACTGCAGCATTTTCTTCAAAACGTCAATTTACAGTTAAGATTTGGTGTTAGACATAGCTTTCAAATTTAGTGCTACCGGACCACTTGATGCACATATATTTTTTGTAATTTCTATTGTCTATAGTCCGATGATAAAGGCCTTAGACCTGGATTGATGTCCACGAGAAGCATATTTTTTTTAGTTGTTTCTAGTTTAGATAGGATATTGAGGGTTTGAATAACCTGATTGTCTGATATGATTCTCTGCTTTGGAAGGCACGTTAAGCCGTTGGTCCTGGATGCCATTTGGCAGTCGTTAAAGGGACCTATCAGAGGCCGAAATGCGGACCTGAAAAACTGACACCAGGGTGTACATAGTCGGTTGACCAGGTTACCAACTCGATATGTTGATGATGAATTGCGCACAGGGGTTTTATTATATTGTTCTTTTCAGACGGTCCGTAACGAGGGCTTCCTGGCGCTGTACAAGGGTTTCATCCCGACGTGGCTGCGCATGGGCCCCTGGAACGTCATCTTCTTCCTCACGTACGAGCAGCTCAAACACATGTACTGAATGCAAGAAAGAAGTCGAAGTTATGTGAAGAAGTCGCCAAACTACAGGTACGTCGTATACGATCAATTTTCCGTGGCAACCTGGTAACTCGCGGCAGCGAAACTTTTTTTTTTCAGTACGGCTTTTACTCTTGTATTTAGCCAGTAAGCAGTAAAAATGATTAGACAAAGTTTTTTAGTCATGCAAGTCTTAGTCAAGTGAATGGGATTCAGAAGAATCAGGCTAAGTGAAGTGGTAGACAAAACTGCACTTAATTTCCAGGAGCTTTTGGCGATCAATATATAATTGGAACAATCTCTTCCCAACACTCACGCTTGTTCTGGTTCACACTGCGAATATTAATCTTCCATTATTATGTACAAAAATAAAAAATTGAAATACAGCGTCGAAACTGCTGTTCTCAGTTTTCCGCCAAGGTGAAAGCACAGACATATAAGACGTAAACAGACGGAACATAAGATACCAATTATATTATGTAGCAAGTAATTGTTGTTATCCTTTTCTCACGTATTCGGATCTATACGGCGATATCTTTTTTTTACACCTGTAGCAACATTCACTCACACATAGATTTATTTATTTATTTATTAAATAGGAACAACAAACAGCTACATTATAGGTATCAATACAAATAACAGATTATGAATGAACATATTGTTAATAATGTAGCCCACAACGTTATTCACAAAGTAATACTATATATGTATATACTAATGTTTTGGGCTTAAAACTACTTAAGACGTAACTAAACAATAATCAATAAGTAAGTAGGCGTACGGTATACACTTACACGTCACATGCACACATGTATGCGTCCGTACACCCACACGAACACAAGATTTCTGTGACACAAGATGCTAGGGTGTGTTACAGACAAAAACAAAATAAAAGGAGGGGGGGGGGAAGAGATGTTACATGTTAGATAATTTATAAAGGACAAGATTCTTAAATTTAGGTGCACTGCACGCAAAAATGTCAATATCCAAAAAGTTACTGTTATAAGTTTCCATCATACGACGGAGAGGAACTCTTAGCCCACTGTTCGTGCGACATGCAGTAGTTGCAAACAAGGGACGAGAACGGGCTTCTCTTACTAGAGCTTTCCTTGGTACAACATAGCACAAGTTATTTACAATTTCAATACAGTCGTAAAAATTATTGACTAGTTTATGCAATGTAGTTACTTCCAGATATTTGCGTCTGTCACTAAGTGTGAGCATGTTGTATTTATCAAGTAACATAGGATATGATAAGTAGCGTTTAAAACACCTATAATGCATGGCCTTTAAGAATTTTTTCTGCAGTTTTTCAATGGCATCAATGTATTTATTATAATATGGATCCCATATGGGCACAGCGTACTCTAATTGCGAGCGGACAAGTGCTTTATACAAATATAGATATGTGGAGGTTCGTTTGAAATCTGTCGAGGAACGCAGTACGAAGCCGTACATTTTGAAGGCATTATTCACAATATTTTCTATGTGACTATCCAAAATCAATTTACCGTCTAGATGAACACCCAGATCCCTCACAGTGGTCACTTTTGTTAGTTTTGTGTTATTTAATTCATAATTGAAGTCTATTAAATTTAAGTTTTTTGTAAAAGTGATAATATTACATTTTGTTATGCTTAATTGTAGTTTGCTATCATCACAATAGGCCGTGAACCATGGTCAAATCTTGTTGAAGATGAAGGCAGTCATCTATACAATTAATGGACTTATAAACTTTGAGGTCATCGGCATAAAGTAAAAAATTAGAGTGATGAAAACAAGTTTTTATATCATTTATAAAGATTATAAATAACAGAGGGCCAAGTATGGATCCCTGAGGGACTCCTGATGTGATCGAAACTCTCCCGGATTGATACCCATTGACTACCACTCTCTGAGATCTATTGGTAATGTAGGACTTAAACCAACGAAGCAAATTTCCACGAATTCCATTAAAGGCTATCCTGTTTAGAAGTAGTTCATGGTCAACCCTGTCAAAAGCTTTCTTAAAGTCTGTGTACCCCACGTCAACCTGTATACCACGATCCATTTGTTCAAACAAAAAATTTGTAAAAACGATCAAGTTAGACACGGTAGATCTTTGTTTGACGAATCCATGCTGTTCATGGATTATGGCTTTGTGTAGAATAGGGTATAATATGTTGTGAACCAAGCGTTCAAACAATTTTGCAAGTGTACACAAAATAGAGATGGGTCTATAATTTTCACAATCTTGCTTTAGACCACTTTTGTGTACAGGAGTTATGTTAGCTCGTTTCCACAACTCAGGGAACACACCCTCGGCCAAACATTTATTATAAATAATAAAAAGTGGTCGACATATAGATTTAGCCGTTCTATTGAATAATAATGGTGGAAGACCATCCGGACCAGGACCCTTCGAGATATCCAATGACAGCAGCTCCTTCAAAATGTCAGATTCACTGATCAGAATGTCGGTTACAAGTATGTCGTCCTCACTCAAATTACTCGGAGGCTCCCATTGGTCAAGTGTGGGTGCCAGAGGCTCAAAAACAGACCGAAAGAAATCACAAAACATGTTGCATATAGTTTCCGGATCATGTGATTTCACGTTTAGATACTGCATGGAGGAAGGTATACTGGGCTTTAACTTGCGATTGGCTATGTACGTCCAAAAATGCTCGGCATTATTTGATATGTTATCTTCAACTGAATTAATATATTTCCTGAAGCATTCCTTACTAGCAGTTTTAAACTCTTTTCTATTTTGGCAGAACACCTCATAATCAACTTGATTTTTATATTTTTTCCACTTTATCCAAGCTTTTTCTTTCTTTTTACATAATTTAATTAATCTCTGAGAAAACTAAACTGGATAGGAAGTGCATTTGGTATTAGATAATGGAGTGTGTTCTTTTATTATGTTATCAAGAGTATTCATGAAAACTTCAAGGGCCGCCTCAGAGGGAAGATGATCAATCAAAGCATTCCAGTCAGTATCACTAATAGCTGTATTCATTTTGTCATAGTTCGCCTTATGGAAATTATATTTGGTCGTAGGTCGCCTTTTCATCGATTTTTCTGTGTGGCTGACAATAGTCTGGGCAACAAATGAAGGATGGTGAGAGTGGGCTGGCAAGAGAGAGTCAGCATTATTTAGAGACGATGGAACATTAGACAGAAACAGGTCCAGGATTCTTCCAAGTCCTTTCAAGAAGCCATTAAATTGTGAAGCTTCAAGCACTGACATAAGATTAACCAGCAGAGAACACCTGGTGGATGAGCCCTCAGGGTTGAGAGTAACAGAGGTACTATCAATAGAGGTGGAAGAGGACGTTGGTGTCCATTTGATTTCAGGCATGTTGTAGTCTCCAACGATAAAATAGCTATCGACGTCCGAGGTGGTAAGGATATTTTCTAGTGTATCAAAATGTGTTTCATACATATCTGTCGGCGTTTGTGGTAGTATGTATGCTGCACTAATCATATGTTTCTTTTTATTGTTAAGACTGGGTATTTCTATTATAATATGCTCAATTCTACCAGGTTGGGACGGATCTACGTCCGATGAATAGCATAGTGAGGGTCTAAGAGTCCGAAGCACAGCCACCAACACTCCGCCGCCGTCATCCTTACCTGTAGCAAGACGATCTCGGTCTAGGCGGAATACCGAATAACGTTGGTCTATGAATTCGTTACTGTCAATGTCGGGCGTTAACCAAGATTCAGTAAGTATTATGATATCGTAAGCGTTCGATAAAATATTCATGTATAGTGTATATAGCTTCGTACGAATACCTCCACAGTTTTGGTAATAAATAGACAGGTTATTTCTTCTAATTGTATTATCCATAATCAGACTGAAGGACAATATTAACATATTTGTTAAAAAATAATAAATAATAGGTATGCCGTGCCACGGGTTTTAAATAACGTTTATAATCTACTGAAGAACTGCATGAGAGTGATGTGCAAGTACAAATACGAAAGAAACAAAAGCCTACATGCTGTGCCTCTAAATTAAAATTATTTATTTTAAGAAAATTATATAAGATTATGTAGGCACAAAGATATGGTGACATTAACACACAGATGTTCAAACGCACATTTTTTATGTTACTAGTACAATTAAAGTCCAAGGAAAAACTATATGTGAGTGATTTATAAGTAAATAGATATAACAACAATAATATACAGGTGCCCTTGTATTGTATTGAGACGTTTTATATTGAGACAGTCACTATGAAACTTTCCCTCACATAGGTGGCAGGCGAGGTGGTTATCGTTTTGGCCAATTATTCTGCAGCAACCCTTACAGTCCATGCTTAGCTATAGTAATATTATGTATAATAATATACTGAAATAAATAAATTAACAGGCAGGAAAGTGTAGTTAATTTTTTTTTCTATTTATAATGGCAGCATAGAATGGTAGCGACATCTAGCGAATTGATATCTAAAGAGCCATCTATCGAAAGCGCGTCAAACTATTAAAAGGCCATTGAAGTGCGAATCTTTGAAGTACAAGGTGTAAAGCACTATAAAAGCACAGCGATTATGGTGCCATCTAGTTCCAGTCTATCATAGAATCAATAGTGACTTGCAGAATAAACTTGAATAATCCAATAAAATACGATTTGGATTTCAATAATATAGTTCGTTATCAGCAAAAGAACGTCTCTGGGGATAAGAGTTCACTAAATAGGTTTATTGGATGCCACAAATATATAGTTGGTACACCAGGATTTGACACAGTCACTTAGGTTATAATGCACTAATTAAGTGTTAGATATTTCTTGTAGTCACTTTTATACACTGTTCACTAAGTTTTGGGAATAAGTCGAGGAAAGAAGTAAAAAATTGTCACAAAAACTCGCGAGAATTAATTTTAAATGCGTTTTTAAGTAGGAGCATAACGAAAGGTTGTGTTTAGTAGTTAGCGCCTTCTAGCGAGATATTATGCAAAGCGTGGCAATTTTTGGCCGTGACGCCATTTTGTAAGCTATATTGTTGAATCGGTTAATGCTAAAAATAATAGAGTAGAATACCGTATAAATGATGAGATGTGTTTATGCTACGGTAAGTAATAGCATACCTTTAGTCTGTTTACGTCTTGTATGTCTGTGGGTAAAAGTTGCTAATTTACGTCGTCATAAACGCTGACGTTTTAATGATATGATAAATTCTACTTGACGTATATGTATAAATGGTCGAACACTTCATGAAATGATCAATTCAACGATCTGGAGCCTTATTTTTGAAAAGTATAACTCATCCACAATTGGCGAGTCATTCGATATCGAACGAATATTCGACTCACCAATTTTGCGTGACTCATACTTTACAAAAATTGGGCTTATGGCCACGACATAGTTGACTAGCTGCTAGACTGCGTTTATGACATGATAAAAACATTCATGGATTGTACGCTTGAATGACGTCCGTGCTTCGGAAGGCACCCTAAGCCGTTGGTCCCGACTGCCATTTAGTGGTCGTTACAGAACATCATGATTCTATTGGTCAGGTTTCTCTATTGGAAATGGTTGCGGAGGTCAGGCGGCACTCGCGCCAATGCAATAACCAGTACTGCTAAATCTAAGACCATGATTAAAGTGTACCCTGGGCTCCGAAGTGTAAACTGACTACGCAACTAGGAATACACGCTAGAATGAAGAAGAATGATAAAGATATTCATGCAAAACGTCTTTTCTTTCAGAGTGACCCCCGGGGGAGAGCACAGAGTTTACGACAAATGTACGACTTTAAATATTATTATCATCTTTGAGCGAATTTGCCGTTTACAACACGATGTCTTAATTTGTCTGTAAATGTCCAAATGTGAATGTGGGGTCTGTAAAAATGACGAATTTTCAAACGGGGAGGGGGCGGGATATTTTTGAAATTAAAAAAATCATCATCATTGCTTATGGCATTCATCCCGTGATCATTTTTCGTGATTAACGGCTAACTTCATTCATTCATTTTCGAAAAATAGAGAATGAATGAATGTGTCCTCTTCAATTCTCTATAAGTCATTTTTTCCGCAGTTAACACTTTTGAAAACTGATTGGACAATTTATAACCCCTCTAAACTTCAAGCTGCACACGCATCAGCTATATAAGCTGCTAGTGTATTCAAGACTTAAAACATCCTTATTACTGAAAAAAGTTACACATCTGTGCAACACGTGTCTAAACTGATATCGTAAAATTACGTTCATCTATAACATAAAGTACTCTTAAACATAACCTTAAGGACGTCCTTCACTCAAACTCATTGGAGTCACTCCTTAAGAAAGTCCTCGAACTTTCCTTGAAAACGACATTCTTAAAGTAATGGATATCAAGCCCAAAAGTGGCAAAACAAACTGATTTATATCTTCTTTATTTCATTTCAAGCACGCCTCATGGTAACTCTCGACCAACCTTATATTTGACAGTTCGATACTCACCTCCAATGAGGAATCTCCTTGAGTCAAGGAAGCTAGTGACGACTAATCATACCAAAGAGTTGGAGTAAGGTTGAGTCGAGTTTGAGCAAACGTTTGAGAATATGGGGGTTGGACTACTGTCCAGTAAAGCTTATAACCATGTCTATACCTTGCTCAATTTAATTAATAATATAAACACATGTTGAACAAATGTCTAACTTTTTTTGTAGTAAGACGGTAAGTTGCCAATGGGCGGAAATATATTTGTAGAATGCAGATAGTGACCATGATTTGGGGGTCTAATTTTGGTGATTGCATATATTTAAGTAGCGCAATTAAATTGTAAGGACTGAACTGAAGGCTGAAAGTCGAGGTTCTGCAACGTTTTACCAAAGCAGGTATTCATCTATAGTGTTCATATAATGTGTTAATTACTATCTAGATTTTAAGTATCTATTTTTAGTTTCATAAACTGATGTTTCAAAGAATGTCTGCGCTTTAGAAGTGGTGAGAAATCTGATAAATGTGTTTGTAATTTTTGTAATTTCTTAAAGCGCGCTATCTCTGTCTAACGTTTTTGATAGACAAGATTAGCACAATACATAAGAATTTCTGAGAGTCTGCGTTTTCTTCCGTTAGTTGAATAGATTAATGAAGTTTCTAAATTTCCGATATGAAATGGTTTCTGTCGTGAAAAACAATAACACACAACATGTGTTTACGGCACGCGTTTAAAACGCAATAACACGCAGTACGTTTTTAAAACGCAATAACACGCAGTACGTTTTTAAAACGCAATAACACGCAGTACGTTTTTAAAACGCAATAACACTCAGTACGTGTTTAAAACGCAATAACACTCAGTACGTAGTATAGTCCTTCGGACTGAGAAAGACAACTTTCTGTGCTTACTACTTCGGATACTATTAAAGGTATTTTCTTTTTTTATTATTTTCTTCTGTTCCGCGGAGATTTTGTTGATTGTGTTTATATCATTGAAAAGTTTTATTTTTCTCATTTCCAAATAACTCCACTTCACGGTAACATGTTTGTCAGAAATAAATTACTGTTTACGTATTTTTATTTATCAAAAATTAATAAATCAAAACAAACACCGGCATCACGTTTTTCTTCAGAACAATCTTGTGGACGCCGTCAGAATTCTTGGCACGTCGGCGGCGCCTTGATAAATGTTTTTAGAAATTTGTTCAATATTAAATTTGACATGCCAGGGGTGAAATGGCCAGTCTTTCTTTGTTGTGTTTACTAAAATAAACAATTTGAATGTAACATATTGATTTTATGTGGTTGCTGTAATGTTAATGGTAGATTAAGGATGAGTTATGGCCAGTAATTAATAATAGAGAGCTTGTTAAGTACCTCTATCTAATGTAAGTTAAGTGCACAATATGTATGTATATCTCACTAGTGCGATGGTTTTCTCATTAGTTCGACTGTAGCAAAAAGTATGTAATTTATTTCTTTTAACATAAAACCTTTTTTTTTTTCACATGTTTCTTGTATTCCTTCTTGTGATGGCATTTTCAAATAAATAAATTAATAAGAAAAGCGCACTCGTAAATGCTGCGCACTTGTATGTTTATTAAAAGTTCCTTCCAAGTTTAAGGGTATTAAGTGAAAATGTTTAGTCGAAGGGTTTGGCATTTTTACTATTTTTATTACGCCCAAAGAATCGATTATTACGTCTAATGGAATAAGTCTACCGTTGTTAAGTTAGTAAAGTAACCGGCCAGTAAGTTGGCAAGGTTATGATTGAGGCAAACTTATACTAATCTAATACTTCTACTTGATTGTAATAACACTTGGGCAATATTTGCATACTAAACAATTTGCACAAAAAGTAACAGATTTCAAAAACAACAACAAAATTGGATGTTAATTAAGGCAGTAATTGGATTTTAAAGTTTTCTCTAAATGAAAAGTGGGAGCGTGGTGGGGACGTCTTGCTATCTCTTTTGTACGCACGAAACCAAGTGGCAGTGACGTCACTGCCACTTGGTTTTTGACAGTTTCCCCTTCCACCGAATTTCAAAGGCTTATAACTTATTGATTAAAGAATGGATTTTAAAAAATCTTTCAGATTTCAGTTTCTGGTAGTGATATGTTTGATATGAACGATAAAAATAAATTGAGCAGAATACCCAATTATCGGTATGGGTTCGTCTCGCTCACATTTTGCTAAGTTATATGCCGCCGGGTATACTATTATTACTTATGTGCCGTTGAACACACAGCTGCATAGTTTAGAATACATCTTGCCATATTCTGTCTGGACTGTAGGTACAGTCACGAGCATTATTATGTACATAGTTTTATTCAATTGTAGATGTTATTATGTTGACCTAAAGAGTGATATAAATTAACCTATTTACCGGATTCGACCCCCGGTCTTGAATGTTTATCTTTATATGCATTTGTTATAAATATAGTTAGTTCCCATAACACAAAATTTCGAACTTATTTTGGGGCTAACTCAATTTTTGTGATTTGTCCCTATATATTTATTTATTTGTATTTCATGTGCAATTACAAGTATAACAACATTATTTATTTATTTATTTAAATTTATTGTACAAATACAATTGTAAAGCACAATAGGTGGACTTAATGCTAAAAGCATTATCTAACAGTCAACCTTTGGGTCAAGCAGAGAGCTTATATTCAATGATAGCTTTCATAAGCTACATAAACTGTAATATATGTAAATAAATTGTATATTTAAGATTTGATGCTTAATAACGTTAATTAATTAGCTGTGACTTATCGTAAGAATTAGGTACCTAGTGCCATTTTTATGTTGTTTTAAGTTAAATATAGTTTTAATTAGAATAGGTGAAACGGTGAATATTTATTTATAGGTTGGTATATTTTCTTTTCAATTGACAACATTTGTTTGTAACACGTTTTTTATTTGAAATATATTAAAATTAAAAAAAATATACTTTGAGAATGTCATATATAAATGTCATTTTCTCAGTAAGTGTAATTATCAAAATTTATATTATTTATAGTATTTTTGAACGCTTTTCGAAAAAGATATGTTGTCAATTGTAAAATTCGTGATTGGTCACAAAAATGTAGAATAATAAAATATATTTAAGGTATATCACCAAATATGTCATCGCATATTTCTATTTTCTCTGAATGCCTTGTTTTCAAAATATTCCTTTCTTGGAACATTTATCAAACTTACGGAAATTGAAAATAAACAACATCATGAGATGAGATTTTACAAATAATTAATACACGATTGTAGTAATAGTAGATTAATTTATTAAAATATTTACTCCTTTAGCGAAATTTACACAAATGTTGGTTAGGTTGGTGTATGTATTTTAAAATCTAGGTTAATTTTAGGATTTTGTTTTTTCCGACATAAGTCGGAATTACGGAAATCTCATTGAAAATGGTCAAACCATTGTCAAACTGATTGTATTTATTTGTTGTAATGCATTTTTTTTGTAATTGTTAACAATAAAGTTTATATAGCTGTAATGTGATTTTCATTTTATTTTTATAGTCAAGGACTGATAAATGTGACTTGGGTTAGGTTAAGCTGGTTGAAAGGCTTGTCAAGCGTGTCTGTATCCTTGCGGAAAAGAAGACCGTGGGCCAAACCTGCCGCTCCGATGGAGAGCGGCCGCCGAGCTGGGACTTTGGAGCATGAGTAAGCACATGGTCCCGGCAACACGCGGTAGGTGTTGACACCGTATGGTTTTTAGTGGGTTCAAGTCCCACATAACCGCTCAGCTTCTCGTTCATGGCTGGGTGGTAGGCGAAGGTCTTTTCCACACGAAAAAGAGGTTAAACTATCCTCGATTGTACATAATAGTACATTATTGCAAAGGCAGCGAAATAGGCAATTGCATTTCGGCCGAGGCATATATAGTGCTTTTCTTTAAAAAATGCAAGGAAATAAAAAAAGGGCCTTTAACCTAATAAACTTAATTTTATTAACAAAATAACAAGGAACTCTGCTTTACCGCCAATTTTTTATTTTTATTTTACAGTTTATGCCAAAAGGTAAACGCATCTGTGGCTATACAGCCACGAGAACACAATGTGTACGATAGATGAAAGAGTTCTAAATTCAAACAGCACACCGTTTCATACAACATTGCCGGCGCGCTCTTCGTTCCAAATTCAAAGAACGCGCCGGGAAGTGATTTTGGTTTTTGAGTCTACGTAAATATGATACTTCGCGTGTTCTTTATTTAAAAATAATGACAATATTTCCGCGCATGCTTAAGAAAAAACTCTTTACCAGCATCTGTATTAGACGAAAATATAATAGCTCTATGTAGCATAGTTATTTTTAAAGTTTGTTGTTAAAAAGCTACAATTTTATTTAGATAAATCCTTAGTTCGCCCATTGTCGTACGGGTAGAGTTAACTCAAAGAGCATCGAAACCGATGTCATTCCTTTCTTAATGAGTTAACCATATATAATATATATAAATATATAATAAGTATGTGTATAATAATATATAAATAAGTGTAGACAATTGAGCTTACGGTCTGCAAACGCATATTGGGTTGACTCCTATATCAATAATTAATTACTGTTTTATAAAAAATACTTTTTATTTTTTTCTTATATTACATAACTAAAGCATACCCTGGAAGTTATAAGTAACATGATGGAAACTAAAACAGAAAAAGCATAAGTCAGTCATTTAACACTGTTTTTAACCCGTGTGGAATGTCCCCACGGAGCAATAACAAAATGCAATAGCAAAGATGTCCCATATGCGGCCTCCGTTTTAATATTTTTTTAATAAGCAAGTAGGCATGACATACCGTAGCCTATTGAAACCTGGTTTTTATAGCTGGTTGTTTTAAAAATCCTGTGAGAATGATAAAAATGAGTTGCTCTATGCAGCAAAGCATTTTTATTAAGTCCTCGTTGCTCTATGATTTGGAACAATCCTCTACGTCATAAAGTTACAAAATAGAAAATAAAACTTCATAACTCAAAACAGTGACAGAACCTCAATTGACATTAAGCGTAAAATTTTCACACAAAACTTAGCAATGAAATAGATTAACCCCTTTAAGAGCTAACATAGTATGGATTCGAATGTGGTGGAATGCGAAGCGGAGCGGGACCCGTGCTCGTGCAAGGCGGGGTCGGGGCTGGCCGTGCTGGCGGACGTGCGGCGGCAGTACGAGGAGATCATGCAGCTCATTGAGAGGCGCGGCGGATGCGACAAGCTCCAGGTAGCAGGCTAGTTTAGTTCCAAACATATAAGAGCTGATAAGCTGATGGCTAACAAAGTAGGGATTCGAATGTGGTGTGAAGCCGAGCTTTCGCAATTGGTATACAATGTAAATTAAATTGAATTGGGCCGGGGAGGCTGGCTTTATTTGCAGGTAGCTGTTACTAGATATACTTATTAGGGACGGCTATGTTGATAAAAATACATACATATCTAGGTAAACATTAAAAGCATTGTGGCTGTGACAAGCTGCATCATCATTATCCGACTGTGTTTCTCTGTTATACCATGGTCACTACACTCTTTGGTAAAAGTAATCCCCACCGTATCCACAAGAGGAAAATAACTAGCTGTTTCCCGCAGCTCCGCATGCGTCAAAATTAAGCCTATGTTTGACCCCGGGTCTTCAACTATATTCAAATCAGCGGTTTGGTCATGATAGCCAACTGACAGACTTTCCCACTTATTAGTATGGAAGTATTGATAGGGATTTAAAAAATCAAGTTGCCTAACAGAAGCAAGTGGATCTTCTTCGTTCATGGGTGAGCGACCTGGTGGGTCAGAACGCGTTGCTGGTACGCGCTGTGGAGGACCTGGAGGCGGAGGCCACGGCCAAGCTGATGGTGGAGCGCAGAAGGCACCTTGAGGTGAGCTGGTTAATAAATGTTGCAAGCAGTGAGACGGGGGAGGGGGGGGGGGGGGGGTCAAACACACATGAGATAAAATATCTAAAGATAGGTCGTAAAGGTTCATTATATTTTTTTCTTGAATGTACGTCGATATCGTAGGATCTGTCTGGCTACGAATTTCATGCTCTTTCCTTCCCACTCCCTACCTCCAAATAATTATTAGTGGCCATCATTCATGTGTTGTCTCTCTCGGGCTACTGACTATTACTTTATGTCTATATGTACTTACAGCATAGGGACAAAAACACTATACATTTTTTATGAGTGGTGCCATCTTGTGATGAATTCGACTCGCCAACCGTATGTTTTTTAAAACGAATATTTTTATTTAAAATGTGTCATTTTAATAAATCCATTAGATAAATTAAGAAAAAATTGATTGATTCGTTACCAACGACATAAGAACCCACATTTTTGCCTATGCCATTAGAGCAACTCGCACAATATCTTTGCGTCATTTTTCGTGAACAATCCGTAACAAAAATGTACTTTTCTAATTGTTATAACTATTCAGCAAAAGACTTTATTAAACACTTTCGATCGATAGCCACAGACAATTATTTAACTATATTCTATTGTCAACGCAAGTACTTTATCTTTAAAGCTAAATCAGCGCCACCTGGGAGCAGATTTTTGTTCTATTTCAAACTAGCGGTGCGCTCTAGCGGCAGAATATTGAAACATCATATTCATTCAGATGTTGTGCGAGTTGCGGGCTGAGACAGCGGCTCTGCGGCGGCTGTTGGAGCGCAAGGATTCCGACATCCGAGGCTTGGTGGAGGTGCTCAGGAGGCTAAGAGAGTTCGACTACTGCACACTCAACGGGATACACTTCTATGAGATCACGGAGTCCGATATTTTTGGGTCACTGGACTGGTGAGTCATAATTTTGTATTTTATTTATGGAATAATTTTACAAAAGCTTACGAAATATTACCTTTTGCTTTCAATCGCTGTTGATAAATTATTACACTATAGATATGCTTGCTTACAGTAAAATTTTGTTGCATTTTCCTCGAGGATCCACAACATAGATATCTAATCTAATGCAAAAAGAAATCTTCAATTCAATTCAATTCAATTTCCCTCTTATGACCTCGTTCATTCGCATCTGGGACTTTTATTTCTAATAGATATAAAAAAATCCAGTAATATAGGTTATTATTTAGGTGTAATAAATTAAAATAATATAATTAATTACACTTCCACAGGCGGCAGAAGTTAGAACAAGGCGATGTGAAGCCGAAACGGAATCCAAACAGACTGAAACACAACACAAATTTCACTATGATGAAATGAATAAAATATAGTGGCGCGCGATTTAACCAGTTTTTGTAATAATGTTTGTTTATTTTTTCTTAAACTTTATTATACGTTTCTTAAAAAAAAAGAGTTTTATTGTATTTTGTAAGGGATATTCAAATCTGTAAGGAATATTTCGGTCACAGTACAATTTTGCCATGATTCTCGAGCATCATTGTCGTTTTGCTTTACAGAAGTAAATTTTATATCTCTTGAATTTTAACCATACTAATACCTACTATCCGCAAACACTCAAGATTATTATTTGTGTCAGACAGAATACTTTAGCTATTTTTACAAATAAGCAAACCAAACATTGGTCCAAATACGACGTCTAATATGTCAAGAAAGGAGCAATTTTATTTTGCAAAACACGAATTTATTATTATGATATATTTACACGAATAAGCCTAAAAAGAAAAGTTAATTTAAACGGCATAACAGAAAAAACGAGGGAAATCATATAGATAGTGTCTTGTCTCCCCCATCTTGGCGGCAAAGGCCACAAGCAAAGTTACCTTTTTCCCCCAAGGGAGCCAACAGGGGAGACAAGTCTACGAAACGATCTTGAAATTTCTTCAAAAATAAGTTTTTCAGTCGATTTGATTCTAAAGAAAGGCATAAGCCACTAATTGTTACAGTATGCGCAGTGTCGTGACTGGGAGCCTGTAAAGGATTACAATGTGGTGTTGAGAGAAGAGCAACGGAAACACGAGGAGCGACTGCAGCAAACTGAAGCCAACCTGAAGGTATGTATACCAAAAAACTATAGTCAAGGGGTTATTTTAAAATCGTAATTTCATGTTAGTTAGGTAGGTACTTAGAATGTTGCACCTAAATAACATCAAAGTCATCTGATTGTAGTCCAAGAGTCCTATTTTTAAAATGTATGGCTCATATGTCGAATGAAAATTATTCGACTCGCCGATTTTGCGTGAGTGAAACTATTTAAAAATAGCATTCCTGGGGTGCTTTAAATATTTTCTTACAATTTGTTATCCACAGACACTAGCGATGATCTACTTGACGTTACAATATGCGAGTCAATAGACCAATCAAAAAGAAAACGAGAATGCGAATTGTAGACTGAAGCAATTAGCTGAAGATGCAACCCGAAATGCGCTGAGAATTTCGGAAACTAATTTTCATTCAATAATTTTGTTACAATAAGTATGTGTCGTGTCGGCCAGTTATACGCCCAGGCACTTCTATCTTATCCTATTTATGTGGTTTGGAATCATCATCATTATTTATTCATAAACAATTCATAACAAATCGTGTCTGAATTTATACAATACACTTCTACGAGTCACATGCATAAGAGCAAACAATACAATGAAAGCCAGTATAACAATTTTTGACAACAAATGCAGAAACTTTTACATAGGTCACGAGGAAGGTAGAAACCTACAGAAACGAATAACAAAGATTGTATTTTTGTCTCCAACATTTTAATAGTTATTAAGAATGGTGAACGTGGCGTTGTCTGAAGACCTGCAAGCCATGCGACGGGTGTGCGCGGCGCTGGAGGAGCAGTGCCGCGCGGCGAGCACCAGGGCGCAGTTCAAGGATGACATCATCAGGGAGATGCGGCGACAGCTGAAGCAAGCGAAGGCCAAGGTACCACTGCCAT
This sequence comes from Euzophera pinguis, assembly GCA_947363495.1. Lineage (NCBI taxonomy): Eukaryota > Metazoa > Arthropoda > Insecta > Lepidoptera > Pyralidae > Euzophera > Euzophera pinguis. The sequence goes on along the minus strand of OX376156.1, from coordinate 842,994 downwards.
TCTACGTCCAAGCGTGTTTTGCCTAGTTGCGTACTCAGATTACGCTTCGTAGCCAGGTATACTGTAGGCCATAGTCCTGGATATAGCGGCACTGGTAATTAAAATGGAGCGACTGTCGTCTGACCTCCCTTGACGTAACGTAACCATTTTTACAGGGAAACCAGATTAACAGGAACATAACTCGAGGTGTGTTAGTGGCCACTAATTTGGCCACAGATTTTTTGACACAGCCTAACGACTGCCATCTATCGGTAACAATCGGGACCCACGGCGGAACATGCCAAACGATGCACGGAGGACAGCAGAAAATACTATTATATGGCTGATTGGTGCCATAACAGGGCCCGTAAACAAAGTCACAATTTGAAAACGATAATGACATTCGTAAACAAAAATGTATGGGATTGACATAAACCGCGCTAAATCACGTGGTCGATTTTCATACTAACTCCAAAAGATTGCGATAACGAATTTTCTTTAGGTATATGTTTGTGTAAAAAAGCGTTGTTTACAATACTCTTTATTGCAACATGGTATATTGTAAGTATATTAAGTGGAATGACTATTACTGTAATATGTACAATATTGATGTGGTTCTGGTTCCCGCGGATATACAATTCACTCCATCTTTATTGTCTGTAATAGTATTACTTTCTATACATAAATAGGTATACTATTTAAGGTATAAGTATGTCTTTCACATATAGAGGCGAGTACACTGGGGTACTTCAGGCCCCAGTCTCCTTAAATTGAAAATACACAATTTTGTTTCTGTTATGTATATGTATACCTATGGAGGAAATAAAGACGCTTTTTTTTCGTCCGATATTGAACGATTTTTATTCGAAATATATGTCATATATTTCAAAAATAGGGTAGCTTCTCTTTGTCGCTTGACACGTGCATTCGCTAGGGATGGGCGCGTCGCGCTCGTCTATTGAGATACACAAAATTGCCACTGCTTTTGTACTATTGTAATTAGTTGGCTATTATAGATTATTTATATTGTCAAGCTATTACCTACAAAATAATATATTATTAAGTTATTATAATGATTTTTGCATCCGTATAGCTCCTGGGCTCTAAAGTCAGGCATGTAACCATTGGATCAATAAGATTCAAAATAACAAGAATCAATAATGGAGGGCTTGTTTCAGCTCAGAGAGGTGACAGAGAAGAGCCCTAGTCGCAACGGGTTAGTAAGCGGTGATCACGAAGAACCGCGTGTGCGTGGGTACGAATCCGTGACGGTTTCCTGCGTACGCACTCAGCCGCGGCGCGTGCGCGGTCCAACCGCCGCGGTTCGAACGCCGCGCGCACGCTCAGAGGACCGGTTCGCTTCACAGGAGTCTTTAGAACAGGATTAAGGTTGTTTAATGTCGTGGTATTGTGATTTAGTAAATAATGTTTAGTACCTAACCTAATGTTTCTTTTATTCTGTAAGATTAAGGTTGTTTCAAAACATCTCACACCAGATGTCAGCACTATGATCAAATTCAAATTGCATTTTGCGCTCATCCATTTCACAGCTTCCGTTAGTTGTTAATGTTATGAAATCGTATGCTGTTTCATTGATAACCTCGTACAATTTGACAGACTTTGAAACTTTAAACCAAAAGCATTACTAACGCCATCTGACGGAATCAAAAATGTCGAACGACCCTAGAGTTACATATTCAAATCTTTTATAGATTATGATTTAAGTTTGATTAATAACTAAAAGCTTTTCCAATTTATAGCTGCAGATTGAAGATATCCAAATGTGTTTTACAACGACATACATTAATAACGTAAGTTTATATTTTTCTTTAATCAATACTAAAATCGTATTTGGACCAATGTTATAAATAAATTATATTTCTTTACTTAAATCATGTTTAATGATATTTGATCATACCTTAAAGTTGTATTTTTTATTCTTAAGTATTTCTCGTTCTGCCCTAGGTCTCAGCTAGTTCATCGTTGACGTCAAATAATTCCGAGCACAGTGGCGCCGCCCTGTCGCCAGATGCCGAAAGCATGCTTAGTCCAGATGTTTCAGTTATTGAGCGAGTGAGTGTCCGTTAGGATAGAATATTGATTTATTGAAATATTACACGTACCTGCACAGGTTACAATATCGAAACTATAAATAGATAGGTATATCAATAGTTGGCGGCTCAGTATTCCACTAGACATGCTTAAATGTCTAGGACCGATCAGCCGCCACTTTCTAAAGAGCCATGCAGAACATATTCGATGTAGATATTAGATACCAACAAGTTTAACTTTTTAAATTTTAATTACCTTTTCTGTTATCTGGGGGAGAATCGCACAAATTGAGTTAGCCCCAAAGTGAGTTCGTGACAAGTATCATACTTAAGGGATACTTAACTCAATTACACTATACTTATTTGTAAATGTTCAAAACCCAGACCAATCAGGAAATAAGATCATTTTCTATCTTGACCCAACCGGAGCTCGAACCCGGGATCCCCTGAATACATGCAGGCATGTTAACCATTACGTGAAAGAGGTAGTCAATGTATGTGGCAACTCTTTAATAAATAAAAAAAACACTCCTATATTTTTATAAGTAGAAAAATTTGATCGAAATTCGCCTACTCTTATTTTCAACGCTCACTCTTCGTTAGGTGATGTAAGTATTTAATTTACTACTTGCAATATTAAAATCGATACTTCTATTCAGTCAACATCAGTCCCCATCCTTGTTCTTGATGAGACGACCACTCTGAAACCATGCGTCAAGACGTCCTGCCCGAAGTTGACCAGGTTGAAGGTTGACAGCTGCATTAGGGAGATCGCTGCCGCAGGGCCAAGCCACAGGTGTTTTTTTTTATTTAGAATATTGTCTGTGGTTTATCTGCTTGTGATATTACGTTCCCTTCCCTAAGATTCAGTCAACTGCTTCCGTGGTCGTTCTTAGACCCGGAGTTCGTGGGTTATTTATTTCAAACTTTATTACCTAATAAGGTACAATTTACCTAGGCTTAAATCACGTGATTGATTCGGAAGGCACGTTAAGCCGTTGGTCCCGGCTGCCAGAGTCAAACGTCGAAAGGCGATTCCGAAAAACTCGGACACCAGGGTGTACAAATCAAATCAAATCATCTTTATTTGTGAAAACAGGTCAAATAAGTAGACATGCAATTAATAAATAAGTAGGTACTCTGTTTCTGCCAGATTGGCGTACAAATTTACAAAAAATATCATTAGTTTACTTGTGATAGGATTACAGTACATTGTCAATTGACCATGTAACCCACTCGATATGAACTCTACTTGTTTGAAAAATGGGCTCGCGTTCACCGTACCTATTTAATTTACGCTTGTGATACCTTGATGGCGTCACTAGCGCGCGGCCAACGTGTTGCCTAGGATGTTAGGTTACTCTACAGTATCCAGTAATTCGATTTCTAATTGGCACACAACAATGAAAAAACAAATTTATTTCAGAAAACTCAAAACAGAGCCCACGTCTACGAGGAAGGAAACCTTACAGGTCTGTAGCTTAACATTCATCCTAAAATTACAATTATTCTAAAAATCCTGACACAATGTTTTAAACATTGTACAGAAGAACACAAAAGTGTTGTCAGAGTACAAAAAACTGCAGCAATTATATTCGCTGACGAGTAAATGACTGGAATACCGTTCTTATTTCATTTATTTATTAATGTACACATAATATAACACACTTCTTACTTTAAGACGCAAAAGAAAAATAGCTTGCTTATAGCTGATTCACATGTGATTGTCTTATTAGAAATTATTATGTTTTAAACCATGGACTTTGGAAGGCATGCAAAGCTTGCTGCCATCTGGTGGTCGTTAAAGTGAGAACGTCGAAGACGAGGTTTAAAAAAGGCTAATGTTAATATTCTGGAACATTTCTCACCCAACACATTTAGGTGTATCTATTGGCCTTATAAATTGTAATCCCCACGATAAATGAAGAATACTTTATTGTCACAAATCTACGGTTGTTGTACCGCCATAAAATGTGTGTTTATTGTGTGTAGAGAGATTACAAGTAGCTAGCAGTCTGCAACTTCCGTAATTATTCGTCAAACTAGTTGAAACCGGAGCGAAAGTTGATTTGTGTCGCCGCGCGACTTCAAAGCAAACCCTCGGGTTACAAAGTAGCGAAATTTTCAGCCGGCGACCAAAGTACAGTCTAGTAGAAAATTTATGCCTTCTTAATTCTAGCATTTTTATCTTCAAACAGCATGTGTTGAAAGTTGCGACCTTTATTTTTTTATTCCAATTTTAAATATTGATTTGGATCATTCGGATTGTTCTCAACTGAGCACTCAGACTGATTGTTTAGGCACAAACGATATAGGAGGGCTGAGCCCAAATAAATCGATAAGGCACAGAAGAAGAAGAATATTGTTTCGTAACCAGTTTTGATAACACATAAACTGAAGCAGTAAAAAATGTACCTACTTGAATTAATACTTGACTAGAAACTTGAGTTTCAGAAATATGAGTTTGAAGTAAAAATATTGTTGTTATGACCAGCCGCTTGTCATCGGTTCGGAGGAAAAACTTGAAATAAGTATATGGCTAATTAGACAATAGACACTGGGCATGCGAGTGTATCAGGGTGTGAATTCGAGGTGTGTCGAAACGACACGTCGGAAGTGACGGCATAACACCATGATGGTGCTCGCTAATGACCTGACACGAGGTTATTTTGATGCAACTGGTAATCAACAAGACGCCTGGTGAGCCGCAGCTAACCTACTAGATTGGGCTGAACCTGAACAATGGCAGAGATCGAATAACTAGGGTATGGAGCTCGAGAAAAATAGAGCCAATCCTAGCTAGGATTAATGAATGAATGAATGAAAACTTTATGGCACCATTTACAAACATTAAAAAAATACATAATAGAATCGGATTAAAAGAAAATGAGCACAAAAGCAGACTTATCGGATTAATAATACGTAGTAACTGTGACTATCAAAATAAAAAATAGTAAGGGGTGGAGACGAAACCTGGCCTGTCTACTCCTAATTCCCAGAGTCCTGCACAATAGGCCAGTTTCCTAAAAAAATATAATTAGTCCGTCAGTTAGATAATCAAAAAATATTAGAGACGTAATATTGTCCTTTGAAAATTAAACAAAGAATGGTAAAGATATGACGCGTTAAAGTTCGCTGTGACGTCAGTGTGCTACACTTTTTCGCAATATGTGACGTCACGAGCCCCAACTCCTAAACTTTGATGCCTTATATCTTTATATTAATCGCTCAATTGTCAAAAGAAAAAATACGTCACTAATAACATATTTTGATTCCCTAAATGTCGGACTAATTTTAATTAGTCTTTTGACCCTGGAAACTAACCTATTATGTTTGACCTTTTCCTATCAGCCAATTTGTAACGTTTTCACCGACAACTGCACAAATAACCAGTGTCTCTTCAAACGATGATATTCGCTAAATCATAGAGATTTGGAGATGAAAAAATTATCAAGAAATTTGGTAATAACGTACCAGTTTAAGCAAGATATGTGAGAGAGAACGAGAGAGAACAGCAAAGCACAAACAGAATTAGGTAGCTGCCATAATGCAAGTGCCACGTTAACGTAACGAATATAAGAATAAGTCAAACTGGGCCACAACACAACACAACGGCTTCCGCCACTTCCAAATCCAGTATTTACAAAGGCACAAACTAACTTGATGACAGAAAAATACTCTGTCCATAAATCAGTTAAACTATATAAAAATAAACATATGAACCGAAAGCGAAGCTAATAAAACCGGGAAAGAGCTACAATAAGAAAAAAAAAATCTATTCGGTTTAATTGTCCATGTTGATTTGGGCGATACAGCAAATTTCTATGGTTTCTATCTCCACTATTAACTAAGTACATATTTGAATTATTTTTTTGCAGTCTGGACGAAAAATTCACTCAACAAACTGTTTCAAACTTATTTAATTTATGTAAATGGTGCAATTAATTAATTCACTCTTACGAGCATTTTTGTGTCTAATTAATGAAAATGAACCAAGACGCATAGCGTCCTGTCTGTTAGCTTTTTTAATGTGCAATGGGCCAAAAATAACTTGCAGTCGCATGCGCAGTCTCCTGCACGTCACGCTACACTCCGTGTTTATTGTGCGAGCAAAACCGACGTAAACACTAGCATATTGTTGTTTACTCAGTGATAACTAGTGAATGAAGTGAGCGTAGTAAAAGTTGCGTACACTTGTGTTCCCGACTGTACTGTGTAGTATTGTGAAAAATAATGAATTTTCTATTGAATTGAATGAAATGGTTAGGTCGTGGTTATGGAAGTTTTGAATTGAATTAGCTTTATTGATTTTTTTAATATTGAAATAGTGGATTGTGGTTTTTGTGAAGATGATGTTCAACGGATTGTTGATTTGTGGTGATTCGGATAATAGTGAATTTACTAAGGTAAGGACGCTTAAGTTGGTAGAGATTTTGTTTTGAATAAAATTGTTCAGTTTTAGCAATAGGTTTCGAGTGAAGTATCATATCATATGATCCACAATTAATTGAATTGAATATATCTTTATAAGGCCTTCTTGAAGGATACTATGTTGTAGTAACTTCTAGAAAGCATCGATTATATACATTAAATATTTTAAAAAATTGTCAGGTGGAGATAGATAAAAGCATTGACTTGTAATAAGCAAGATATCCAATGTTACGTATATGACGGACGCCCGGAGTGTTGACGTTAGTTAGGCGGCTTGTACAGAGGCCATAGCCTCTATATGTGTCGCGAAGTTGAGAATATCTGCTCACTATAAAATACCCACACACGACAAATCTCTGTATATAAATATCATACAATAAATCTGTATATAAATATCATACAATAAATCTGTATATAAATATCATACAATAAACAAGGGGATAACAATCGCCAGGAATTACTAGAATCGTGGAGCATGAATAGGATACGACAACGTTCAGTCATTGGAGGGTTAGCTTATTAACCACATATGCTCTTGGGTGAAGGGCTCTTCTAAGGAGCCACCTTGAGTGGCGCTCGAGCCGCGCTCGGCAATTCCTTACTGACTACGAGTTCGAATGGTCTTTGGGTGAGGACCTTCATCCCTCTAAGGAGCTTAGCATGGCGCTAAGGAAGGGCCCAGCATTGTCCTTACTGAGTACGCTTTCGAATGGGAACCGTGTTTCCCGTGATGAGCCCCCACACCAGTCCCTACAGCTCAACACTTTACTACCTTAGCATACGCCTCCGTACTCAGCCCTTAAAGCCAACACTTCAAGCATAGATTAATAATTGGTCTCGCGCGCTCGACTAGATACCGCGCTGTGAAGAAAAATCAGTTTCCAGAATGCGGTCACTTAATAGGAAAGTGTGTGTAAAACAATGTGCAAAGATGCACACTAGCGTCGATTATGGTGTTGCCAGCTACTTGACTGGTGCCCGACCAATGGGAAAATTATTAATTGCTGTGGTCTTGTTACGTATTGTAGCTCAGAAAAATCTTTAAAATGAAATTAAAATAAAACTGGCCAAGTGTGAGTCGGCTCGCATGTAGAGGGTTCTGTACGTTTTTTTTATTTTTCTCCATTTGGACCTCCTAAACAAATTTAAACTTATCTTATAGGTTTTCCTGTAATTTATAAATCGATAGTTTCGGAGATAAAGTAGGGGAAATGGTTAGTTTTTGTCTACTTTATTTTATAATTCTAATATAGAATCCTAAAATTGAAAAAAGCTTTCTTTTGATTTATTATGATACAGTACAGTATGTTATACGTTACTTTAATTTTCTATTTAGCTTGGAGCTAATTGATTACTGACCTCTTTTTAGTTGTAATCCGGGTTTAAATACAGATAAATAAATAGACATACACATCCTATTAATATTATAAACGCGAAAGTTTTTAAGTATGGTGGATGTTTGTTACTCTTTCACAACTAAACCGCTGAATTGATTTTCATGAAATTAGGTACGGATATAGTTCAAGACCCGGAGTCAAACATAGGCTACCTTTTGACGCAGGCGGAGCTGCGGTAAACATCTTGTACATACGAGTAGATATTATCATGGCCTTTTTCCATACAGTAGTGTTGCCGGAAAATACATTACACATCAAATAAAAATCGATTCTTTGATAGTTGAAAATATAATCTAAGGTATCGATAGTGATCATATATCGATAGTATCGATATTGATACTATCGATAATATATTTCTGTAATTTTTTTCTGTATGAGTTGAATAACGATGATTTGTGTTATGCCCGCTTTACATCCCGCCGCCGAGTTCCGGTATATATGTATAGTATCGGTGCCTGAAATGCTTGGTATTGTTGTTAATCCATTAATCGATTATTTTTCATAAATTCTCAAAAATCAATACTACAGATTAGATTATATCGATACTACAGATACATAATCGATTAATAACCATTGATATAAACGATTACCTATGTTGATTAAATCGATATAATTTATATCAACCCATTTCAATAATCGACTAATTGTTTGATATTGCAGTTAATAATGGATTAATTGTCAAAAATCGATTAAATTTATTATATAAATACTTTCGATATCCTAGAATATTTAAAAAAAACCCAAAATCGATTAATCGATTATCCGGCAACAATACCCTACGGGGTACCAACTACTTAAAGGCCATATTTAGAATGTTAATGGGTGTAAAGTGGAAATGGAAATTAAAATAGTGATAGGTTGCTAGTCGCATCGCCTACTGATAGGTATGGTTCTTCGATTTTCGTCCACTTCCTCGGCCGGCTTATATGGTCTGCGCGGGAAGAGAAGCAGCTAGTACATTCCACGTATTTACTTTTCTCCCAGATCAGCATTAAAGAAATAAGATGTTAAAGACAGACAAAATTTTTAGAAAAAGTCATAATTACAACATCCCTCTTTTGGGGTCGGGAGTTAAAAAACAAAATATCTAAATAATAAAAATCGAAACCTCGTGTAATTTGGGATTATTTAATACACGGCAACATTGAGCGCCGAGCGGTACTTCGCGCCATATTTTGGGTTATATTATTTTCGTGAGTAATTTATGTCCATATTTCGAAATAATACAATACTTATTGATGGTATGTAATACCAGTATCTTCCTTATTTCTTTTAGTATTATTCTTACACAGTTTGACTACGCAAACTGCACATTTTGCGTCTACTTTTACATTAAATTTTATATTTATCTAGACATCCAACTCACTCATCGGTCGCGGCATGACTGACGCGGGTATGCCGCAACCATGCCGAATTCGGCATGGTTTTAGTTGCGAATTTTTGTAGTATGCCGACGGTATCTAGTCGTAGCGCCGCGGAGACCAATTATTAATCTATGACTTCAAGCTTAAATTTATCATACATGGTAGGCATACGCCACTGCATATAAATTCCGTCAAGCCCCAAAGCCAAACTTCATACGTAAATTTGCCATGATAATTACAATTCTTAGATAGAGTTATCGTATCCCAGTCATTCCTAGTACGAGTACCAATTAATCTACTCACCGAGGTGACCACCAGACGAAACTACACCACGGTAGCCATGAACGAATCACGGCTCGTGGTTGCAGTTCCAACAGGAAAACGCGCCACGGCAGCCGCGAACGAATTCCGGCTCGTTTCTGCGAATCCTTTTCATCTCACAAATACATTACTTAAAACTCCATCACTTGTTCCATTGCAAGCAAATACGACTACCCTCAGTCTAACTTTTTTTTCTCCCACTTTAAATTCAATAGGTGGGTAATCACTGTCATCTGAAAATCAGTTCTCCGATGACATTGACAGATCGGACAAGTAATAAAAATAGCATAGACAAAATGTGGCACAAACAAGATGCAGTATGTGCTTACATACATAAAGATCGCAAATCCGCGACAATATGCGTTTTCTGACCTGATATTATTCCAAAAAAAGCTTCACTTTATTTACAGCATAAAAATTGCACAACACTTAGTAAAAATATAGAAGGAAAATGCCAATTACAAATTTTCCAAATTAGATTTAGAATTAAAACAATTGTGTACTTAGACATTTAAAACTTTAACTTTGTCTAGCAACAGAAACATAAAATAGGTACTCACGAAAGAGTTTCTTCCTTTACAAATTCCAATAGGACAGTCACGGCGCGACGAGCGTCGCGGAAAGCGGAGCGGACAGCGGCGCGGGCAGCGGGCAGTGCAGCGCTGTGACGCGTGCGCTCCACTATCACGACAAATTGATGGCTACACTGCGAATTGTAAGTCCATACCATGGAGTAATTACAAAGAGGAGATGCCGTTTGAAATGGCGCAGTGACGTGCTCATTGGCGCCTCGCCGACACTGCAGTGGGCGGAGCTTGTCATTGTTCGTGCTCTATGATTGGAGCCACGGCCGAAACCGAGCACCCCGCACGTCGGCCTTCCGCCCCGTGTAGCCTCACAAACGCTTTCTTACAAAACGCTTATTACGGCATCTCCTCTTTGTAATTACTCCATGGTCCATACATTCATTCACACTTACACTGGTTACGTTACTATATTACTATTTAGGAGTTTTGCTCCTCAGACGATTATGTTCTTATGTCGCAGTGGGAGGATATGTTTGCAAATGGTGTCATAACCAAGGATGTTGAAGTGGAGGGGGAAAAGCAGGAAAGTGGACCTTGAACAGTGGAGTGCGCTAAGATGACATGTAGTCTGCTGACTGTGGTCTACTGCAAAGTGCAATTATTTTTATTTAGGCTAAATAATACATCTCCTCTTCGATCTGTCTTATAATTGATTTCAAAATATTGACTAGACTTCAAACTACGTCTACGTAGGATGTTATTAATTTCGACATTTTTTACAGCTCGAAAACAAAGATGAAATGATACGGGTACAAGCAGACAGCTTGAAGCTAGCCGAATCGCGGATAGCTGCTCTGACAGCGCGGGCAACTGATCTTCGGCAAGAGTTGCAGGACAAAGCAAACGAAGTAAGATTAGTGGTGCCTTGATAAAGCCTCAGGTTAAAGCCCGCCGTTTACAATTATGTATTAAAGTTAAATAAATTGGCATTTTCTATCTCGAGCTCCTCCATGCTTCTGAAGGCACGTTAAGCCGTTGGCCACGGTTGTTATCGATAGATAATAGTCGTAAGATTGTGTCAGATGCCTTTAGGCAGCTTAAAAAATTCTGACAGTGTTGGCCACTAACACACCTCGGATCATGTTTCTATTTGTATGGTTTCCCTGTAAAAAGGGTTACGGAGGTCAGAGGGCAGTCGCTCCATTGTAATAACCAGTGCCGCCAATGTAGGAACATGACTTACACCGTACCCTAGGCTCTGAAGCGTAAGCTGACGACGCATTTAGGAATACACGCTAGGATGAAGATTAAAGTTAAATAAATAACACATGAGGACATGGAGTTTGTTGCGCCGCTTCTTCTCCACTTAAGTACGCCTTGGAAATGGTAATCATGATGATGATGATAAATTAAAGAACGGGGCTCTTGTCGTAGGAGTTCCTTCCATTCTTGTCTATTAAGGTTAGTACAACACGCTCCAAATTACTTTGCGTCTTTGAAGTTAGCTGCGAGTCTGCGAGTAGCGCCGCAGTAAACATTTTTAGGTGTCAACAGATTGCGGGGCGCGGGGCGGGAGGGTTTGCTAGAGGCAAAATGGACGCATTGCATAGTTAACAACTTGTCTGTATCTGCATGAGCCTGTTGGCTACTTTCAGAGTCGCAAAGTTATTTGGCACTTGTTGTATATTAATAGCAAAATAATGGAAGGAAGGCACTGCTCTGACAAGAGCCCCGTTCTTAAATTTATTATGATGACCAATCAAAGGTGTAAGTGGATAAGAAGCAACGCCTCAAACTCCATGTCGTCTTGTGTAATGTGTTATTTATTTAACTTTATTAAAAACGAGGTATAACATAAGAAAGGTAGGACTATTTGTAAGGAGTAGTCCGTCTGGGGAAGTACCTCCACCCTACAGAAGACCGCAGCCAAATAACACTGTGATGCAGTGTTGTGTTCCTGCTGGTGAGTACCACCATCAGGTGGGCCGCGTACGCCTGTTTGCCTACTTAGTTGTATAAAAAAATAAAAATAACGGTGGACCGAAAGACTGAGGCTTTATCTACCTGTAAACCGAATTAGTGATGCTGAGAAAGTTAAGCAGTAAAATATGTGACAATTTAATCCATTACGTGATGCTGTATTGTTTCCTACGGTAACAGGATTGCAGGGTTTCCTATGGTACACTTGGCTTAGCACATGGGAGATAATAAAGAATTAAAAATGTATGCGTAACAGCTGATATAAAATCTACAGTTCTTTCTCCAATATCGTTTTTCACTGTTGTGTTTGCCACATCCCAATTAATTATGATGTCCTTTCTAGGCTTTTAGGGCATGTAGTAGAATTACTAGATTTGCCGTTATTTTTATGACCGGTCGACGTTGTCCCTCTTTGAAGCTGTTTGAGCTGTTATTCGCGAAATACGGCGACTCTTTACGAAAAAACCTCATGGTAGAGAAACAACATAGCATCGCTTCTCTAAAAACTATGCCACGGAATGTTTTATGACATTTTTGTCTCGAATGCATTGGCAACATTTTGAGAACGAATGCATTGCGACACCTCTAACGACTGCCCGCAAAAAATTAGGTCGCTTCCGCAGACGCTAAACTTCAAACTAAAAATAATGACACAAGCTAACTGACAGGAATGCTATTTTTGAAAAGTATGTATATCACGTAAAAAAGGCGAGTAGGATGACGTTCGAGGGGTTGACTTCTCATTTAATTCTCCATCATCAAACTAGCTAAATATAGACACATACATACGTACATACCTTTTTAATCTCTTCAAAGTTACATAGGTGAATGGGTGAAGTGTACCAAATATCAGCTGAGAGTCTGAAAGTGGGTCAATATGGGTTGCAAGATAAGATAATAGTTGATTAATATGTTTAGTAGAGCAAGTTAGCGTTAAATAGATCGACACATGAATCAACTATTATCAAATCTTGCAACCCATATTTGACCCGCTTCCAACTTTCAGCTGAAATTGAAATCTACCTCTATTGGTTTTCAATTATGTTTTCAGTTAAGGTTCCTTCAAACGACAGATTGCGACAAAGTTCTCAAAAGCAGCGTATCTGTGACAGCGGATGTTGAGGTCAGTCTTTAGTCGATACGTTTAAATAACATGTCTAAAGTAAATTAACTTTTAAACCAAAACACTGCAAGTGCTATTTAAACATATGTATAATTTCAGGATTAAGTGGGTACTTTTATACTTCCGTTGTTTTGACCGTACCGTTACGTACTACGGCCGTTGTAACATGGTTGAAATGTCGGAAGTAAAAAGGTATTATACGCATTCAATCCTACAATTTTATGTTTCAAATGTGTAAAGGAAACACTGATTCTATACCGTTCCGAGAAAGGTACAAAAATAGGATCTGATTTTATTTATTTATCTTTGTTTTTTTAATTCAAAATCACATCTTAATTTTTAAATAAATGGTGATTAATTAACTTTGTAAGAAAATAGTGTGCTTACTAATTGGAAACTAGCGGAGTAAACTAAAAATATCTAAAATCAAAGTAGACAGGTGCGGGATAGAGGCGGATTTCCGCCGGTTGAAAAAAAATATTGTCACTATTTGTGGCTGTTACAAGTAGTGTTCGTTGTTATTTTAATAATTCCATGTGTTACATTGATAAATAACAAGTATTAAGATTTATTTTTATATTCAAATTCTAACTTTGGCTTTTAGGGAGTTTGGTAGGTACGTACGTACTTATACAAAAGTGAATATCAAATTTTGTCTCTAATCAATACATTTATGAAATAACTAAATAATCACTACTACTATGCTATTTAATTACTGTAAACACTTGGGTACATTTGCTTTAAATTAATAGCATCAAATCAAACAATTAGTAAAAGTTAATACGAAGTACTCAATTCTAATTTCTAAGTTAATTTAACGTAAAAAACAAAACAGCCATACGTATTTTATAGATGGATCTTATTTTTTCTACTAACAAATAAGTTGATACTAAAACGCAACAAATCAACTTACTCCGTTCCATATAGATGAATGGGTTATTTTAGGAACACCAGAGGATCGTGAGTACCTTGGAGGGCAATCTGTCGGTGATCGAAGAGCTCTATAGGGAATGTTTCTACGAGGTGAGTGCTCTATTTTAAGATGAATGGTGCCTATTTGTCGTTAAGTTTTTCTACCATTTTAGTAGTTTTATTAGGTTATTTTTTGTGCGCGAAAGAGAGTATATAGTAGGGTATTGAACTTGTGAAGTATGTTGTTTGAAAAGGGGTAAAACTGTTGCTTTTTCCCGAAATAAATTGAATGACTGTAATTTTGGGCAAAAGCCAGGTGAAAATTGGTCATGGTAACCTATTTATATATTTACTTGTTGAAGTAAAGAAAGCATTCATTCGCATTGTAATTCTAAACTTAATTATTATCCAGCTTTTTGCAAATTTAGCACCTTTTTTTTTAGGTGCCCTTTTAAAATATTTTTAATTTTTCAAAATTTTGCAAAAACTACAAGTTCTTAGACTACATTTTAGAATAATACTTTAAGAAACTTTACACGTTTTACTTTGAGAAATTGACATTTTTCAAGAGAAATATTTTTTTATTGATTGTAACATTTCAGGCGGCAAAACAAGAAAAGTTAATAGAGATGTTAAGATCAGACATATTGGATGTACGACTGTTGGAGAAACAGAAAGAGACACAGATACAGAAACTTCAAAACGTGGTGCACACGCAGAAATGGTCGTTGGACCAATGTCAGGTAAATACACCATGTTACACGCACACTAACAGGTATTTACTATCAGGGTTACTAGAGAGTGGAGACAGTATTTATCAGTTGCCTGGACGTATGCCTCATAGAATAAAAATCGTTCGACTAACCGATTAGGTATGACTGGTTTTGAGCGAGTCAAACTTTCTGCTCAGATGATGATGATACGAGTAACTAAAAACTTTGCTAGATTTATCTTTTCCCACGAAGCTTATAGCAAAATATTTATAACTAGCTGTGCCCGCGGCTTCGCCCGCGTGTAAACCTTCTTTGGGAACATGATGTTTTTCCAGGACCAAAAGTAGCCTATGTTACTCTCCTTTCAACTAACTCTATGCCGAAAATCAAGTCGATTGGTTGCTTAGTTAGGGCGTGAAGGAAGGACAAACAAACAAACACACTTTCACATTTATAACATTATATTAGTATGAAGTATGATTGACTGCTCATATCACGCACACAGCACATTGCTGGATTTCTGTAATAAAGAGGATCAATTGTGAAAGAAAATTAATAGTACTAAGTATAGCAAATATTATGTACCATTTCAGGCAGCTTAACAGACATATTGGATGCACGATTGTTGGGAGAAACAGGAAGTACTTGACTTGTGTATTAAAGAGGGTCTTGAAAGAAAA
The DNA here is from genome assembly GCA_947363495.1 of Euzophera pinguis. NCBI lineage: Eukaryota > Metazoa > Arthropoda > Insecta > Lepidoptera > Pyralidae > Euzophera > Euzophera pinguis. The sequence continues at coordinate 827,516 of OX376156.1, read as the reverse complement.
TAAATACTTGTATATATTCTGTAATCTGTGATAGTATCTACTGTTGTTTCAGGATATTGCCATGGAAGTGGATAATCTCAAGATGGAAATCTCAAACTTTCTCAACAGTTCCAACAACGATTCGGTATTTCTACAAACAAAATAACTGTGTGGTGTGTTTATACTAATATTTAGTTGCATGAAGATTATTGCAATAATTATTTGGCTGTCTGCATACGAAAGCAACAAATAAATAAATGTAGTCAAATAAAATTAGACAGAAATAAATAAAAAGCAAAAATCCCTATCATTAAACCATTTCATTTCACATTTTTTTATTATTGATTGGATTCACTGTATTTTTTTGCTATGTATGTTGATGGTGCAACAATGTATTCATTTATTCAAAACCTTTAAACATATCTGCAAAAGTATGTATGTATACAGTCGTACCGTACTAGCCGAAATATGTTTTTGACTGTGATTATGTTTAAAAAAAAAGTTTTAAAATCTCTTAAATTTAAAAAATGCTTAATTAATCGTAACTCAAACGTGTTATTGCACTTGCATGCTAAGTCACACAATCCATTTCCATACTTTAATATTATAAATGGGAAAGTATGTCTGCCTGTCTGTCTGTCTGTTACGCTTTCACGGCCAAACCACTGAACGGATTTTAATGAAATTTGGCATGAATATAGTGGAAGACCCGGGGTCAAACATAGGCTACTTTTTAACGCAGGCGGAGCTGCGGTAAACAGCTAGTTATTAATAATACTAACGGCTAAGTTTGAAATTGAATGAATATTTTATCTCATACATTTTTGTGTAAAGAAACGCATAAGTAGAACTGTTTGTAATATATTGATGCAATAAAGATTTTAGTATTGTATTGTTTTATTGGACAGGGTATGTGGGAGCGGGACTCCTCGCCGTCACAGGGAGACGCCGTGGAGGACTTGAGAGAGATCTCAACTCAACTACTGCAATTGAGGGATATGCTCACTGTGCGTTTTGTGTGTGCGTGTTTGTCTTTGTGTGTGTGTGTTCGTCTTTTGTGTGTGTGTTTGTCTTTTGTGTCTAATACTACCTATACTTACTTTTTACGCTATATGCAATGGTGATGATAACTTCTTTTCTTTTTCACTTCGAGAAAGTTCCTCAAAACGACCTCAAATTTGAATTTTTCCATTGAATAAGTAAAACGGCTTTGTATGCCCTACTATGCCTCTTATCTTTGTCACTCACTCGTCAATAAATTACTATTCACTTCATGCTCTTATTTTCTTTAACTCTCTATTTTCATTATACCATTTTCTATCTATAATTTTTTGACATTGTCTTCAATATTAATATAATTTGTGCATGTGTGCGTGCTTAATATTATGTGTGTTTGTGTTGTATGCTTTTGCTCTATGACAATGAATATCTAAATTCCCGTCCGCATTTTTACGTTGTCACTCTAAAACTATTCAAAAATCATCTGTGAATACTTATATATTAAAATTGTGACGGCAAAAACTCAAGTTTTACTACTAAAATGTTTGATTCCTTATTTTCGCCCAAATTAAAAAGAAACCCAAACCGGAGAAATAGCTTGTTATTTATCGAACCTAATCTTTCTTGATATTTCTTTAATTAGATTTGTATTAATTGCAGGTCGACTGTACCTGTGGCTTGGAGAAAGAAAATATGAGACTGAAGCAGGAAAATGCAACAATGCAGGTCAGATGCTTAAAAAATTTAAATGAAAAAAAGTTTATCAAGTCGAGGGACACCACCAAAAAAGACTAAGTCTATTGAAAATGTATGTACGATATCGAAATATTTTCATTCGACACACTGATTTTGGATGAATCATACTTTTCAAAATAGACCTTCTCGTTTCACATCTCATCTAACAAGGATGCCAAAGATAGGAGACAGTAGAGAACTAAAAGTAGGCAAGCGGATTCTGAGACCCGAAGCAACATGCGGCCGAGCAAGCGCTTGGATGAAGAAGATATTCTTGATTGTAGACAGTTACAATTAAATATAAGACAACAACATGAACATTTAATTATTTTCAGTTACACATAGCTGAGCTGGAGCAGAGACTGTCGCAAAGAGAAGCAGAATTAGCAGAGAAAGAGATTACTGAACAGCGTCACAACTTGGAAATAGAGTCGAAAGAGAAAGAGGTACCTAAAGTTTACTATCTTTATTATCCGTGATCAATTTTTCGAAAGGATTGATTCCGATACTCCCATTAAGTAATTCAACTTATTTGATAGAATGTACCCACACCGAAGCCTAAACAGTGCTACAACATGTGCTTTACATACTTACTCCACAAGCTCACCGTCTCGAAGTGGATCTTGGCCTCCTCACGAGAGAGCACCAGAGTATACTTAACTACGCGATGGCTGCCAATTTTCAGCTCCCATCTCTCGCAGTTCAACCTACAATGTATCGCTCCAGTGGTATCTGGGGCAGACTGGTCTTCTGCGTGCTTTCTCTCCCAGATATGCTGTCTTAAAGCAACGATCTTCACCCATTCTCTTTAGATGACCAAGCCAGTCTGCACTGGCGCTGAGACTTAAATATTCCCAGAACATTTGATTTCTTAACCAGCTTCTCTAATTCTGATGATGGAATAACTAATAATTATTTACTGTTACCAGATAAGTAACCTGAGGCAGGAGTTGGAAGCGCAAGATAGAAGTTCCAAAGAGCTGAGCGGGGAGTGTGAAACGCTATCACGGCAAGTCAAACAGGCAGAAGGTAGGTACTTGTTCGTCTAAGCGTGTTTTCCCAGTTGAGTCCTCAGCTTACGCTTCGGAGCCTAGGGTGCGCTAGAAATCAGGGTCCTAGATTTGGCGGCAATGGTTAATACAATGGAACGTCTGCTGTCTAAACCTCCGTAACTCTTTTTAAAGGGAAATCAGACCAACAGGAACATGACTCAAGTTAGTGGCCGACACTGACAGATTTTTTTAGGCTGCCTTAAGGTTTCTTCTCAGACTAAAAACTGGGTTCAGCCTGGAACGTGCCTTCTACCCTTCAACCATAGAAAAAACATTCTTACAAGAGCTGTTTAGCAATAAATCCAACTAACATGAGTTTATCCATAGAAATAACTTAAGACTAAGAATAAAATTTTCGAGTAACACATAACGCACAAAAGAAAAAATATTAACACAGCGTTTCCCAAAAAAAGACCAACCTTAAGGACCATTCAAACTGACGCGAATTTCGCGCTACTGGCGGGACGACCACAGAAATAAGAATATATGGAAGTGTCATTAGCTGGTCAGTTAACTTTGGCATACGCTACGGCACTTCTACCGATTCTTATTTCTATAGGCGTACTGCCAATCGCGCCGGATCGCGTCATTTTGAATAGACCTTTAGAAAAAGCTGGCAGTTTAAAAAACAGCTGCTCTTTCTTTGAGCCCAGAGTATACTATTATATTATTCATTGTAGTACTGCTGGGCGACAAAAGTGCAGAACTGACAGCAGCACAGCGTCAGTGCCAGGAGTTGAAGGAGGAGCTGCAGCAGCGCGCGGCCGACCTTGTTAAAGAGGTAAAGCTCCATTCAAACTGAAGCGAAATAAGATTCGGGAGAAGTGCCATAGCGTGTGCGAAAGTTAACTGTCCTTTTTAATAATTCCTTTATTTTCGGGATTGTTATACTGTGAGCCAACACTGCGTGAATCGCAATAGTTTTCAATAAAATTATAGGGGTAGTTTTGCATTGTTATGTTATATTAGACAAATGTTAACTTAATCTACCTGCGACCATGAACGTTATAAAGTGTTTGAAACGTTAGGTGTAAATAAATATGTAGATTAAAAGCGATAAAAAAATAAAATAGTTTAATTTTATTAGCCTTTTTAAGGCACTTACTTGTACGTATTCTTATTTCTGCGAGCGTTCCGCGCGGGATTCGCCTCTGTTTTAAGTGGATCTTAACACAGTACACTTCACGCATCTGTCATCATCATAACATCTCTATTTTTGCCCACTGTTGAGAATTAGGTATCTCTTCACGTTTGCCAAACTGATTTATATTCGAAGAGGAGTTAGATACTAGCCCATGCGTGTTGACTAGTTCTTCCTGCCACGTTTGCCCGAGTTGAATTATCATATAGCTTAGTAACTATTAAGTTGTCGAAATCAACAACAAACAAACAAGACAATAAAGTTTCTGATGTATTTTGGGAATTACATGTACTTATTTCAGTGTACACGCTTCCAAGGTCTGCAAATAAATGTATGTAATTTTACTCGCAAACTAGGGAATAAATTGTAGAAGATTAGATCAAGACCGTAGCGAGTGATTTCAATACACTACTGAGCAAAACCATAAATTGATATCTGATTTTGTTGCGAGTTTGTATGCAGGGAAAGCGTCAATTTTTACCGGATTGGGGCTAAGGGACCAGGATTTTAATTAATGGAAGATACGGATAGTGACGCAAGTTATGTAAATCACTTGAGACACATAAATTGACTTTCTGCGATTTTCAAGAAAGTATGTGAAAGATTTAAACACCCAACGAAAAAGTGGTTTGTTTTCAGAACACAAAGATTCGTGACGAAGTGTGCGAGTTGCACGCGCAGGTAGCGATGTGGAGGCAGCAGCTCGTGGACAGCGAGCGAGCGACCCGCGCGCTGCAGGAACAACTGCAGCGCGCGAGGGAGCTGTGCCGGGACGTCGACCGGTCCTACCAGTACGTCATCTAGATACTCATTGCAATACCATCTGCGATGTGGAGGCAGCAGCTCGTGGACAGCGAGCGAGCGACGCGCGCGCTGCAGGAACAACTGCAGCGCGCGAGGGAGCTGTGCCGGGACGTCGACCGGTCCTACCAGTACGTCATCTAGATACTCATTGCAATACCATCTGCGATGTGGAGGCAGCAGCTCGTGGACAGCGAGCGAGGGACGAGGCAGCTGTGCCGGGACGTCGACCGGTCCTACCAGTACGTCATCTAGATACTCATTGCAATACCATCTGCGATGTGGAGGCAGCAGCTCGTGGACAGCGAGCAAGGGACGAGGCAGCTGTGCCAGGACGTCGACCGGTCCTACCAGTACGTCATCTAGATACTCATTGCAATACCATCTGCGATGTGGAGGCAGCAGCTCGTGGACAGCGAGCGAGCGACGAGACAGCTGTGCTGAGACGTCGACCGGACCTACCAGTACGTCATCTAGATACTCATTGCAATACCATCTGCGATGTGGAGGCAGCAGCTCGTGGACAGCGAGCGAGCGACGAGACAGCTGTGCTGAGACGTCGACCGGTCCTACCAGTACGTCATCTAGATACTCATTGCAATACCATCTGCGATGTGGAGGCAGCAGCGCGTGGACAGCGAGCGAGCGACGAGACAGCTGTGCTGAGACGTCGACCGGTCCTACCAGTACGTCATCTAGATACTCATTGTTATTCCATCTGCGCTGTGGAGGCAGCAGCGCGTGGATAGCGAGCGAGCGACGAGACAGCTGTGCTGAGACGTCGACCGGTCCTACCAGTACCTCATCTAGATACTCATTGCAATACCATCTGCGATGTCGAGGCAGCAGCGCGGGGACAGCGAGCGAACGACGAGGCGGCTGTGCCGGGACGTCGTCCGGTCCTACCAGTACGTCATCTAGATACTCATTGCAATACCATCTGCGATGTGGAGGCAGCAGCGCGTGGACAGCGAGCGAACGACGAGGCAGCTGTGCCGGGACGTCGTCCGGTCCTACCAGTACGTCATCTAGATACTCATTGCAATACCATCTGCGATGTGGAGGCAGCAGCGCGGGGACAGCGAGCGAGCGACGAGGCAGCTTTGCCGGGACGTCGACCGGTCCTACCAGTACGTCATCTAGATACTCATTTGTTTTCTTATTTTCGAGTCAAAACGGCTATTGACTGCACTATGTTGTGTTTGTCTATGTTGTTACTACTTTTACAAGATGAATTTAACATCAGCCAATGTTTTATAGACATTATCTATCCTCCTTGGCCTAGCCGGATATGGGTCCAATTAAAATCGGAAAAGGAATCCGAAAAGGTTAAGCAATCATGTCCGGATCAGAAACGGATTGGAACCGGATCCGGATCTGAGATATCGGCGAGTCGAATAGTTTTTGTTCGATATCAAATGATTTTTATTCGGCCGTACATATATAAAATAGGGTTCTAGGACATTTTCACTACAGGATTGCCAGCACTGGATCCGTGTAAACCATACCTTACAGAGAGAAGGCCCGATGCGCGTCAAGCCTGCAAAGCCAGCTGGATGAGGCTCAGGAGCGCGGCGCGGTGCTGTGCGACGACACGCGCGGCGTGCTCGACGCCGTGCGACGCTGGACGTGCGCCGCTCGAAACACTCGCAGGTAACATTGCCATAGAGTAGAATAGTTGAAAGGGGGTTGAATAGTTTCCTAATTTCTTATTTGATGATTATTTGAAAGACCTATAAAGCTAACAAATTAAATTTACAAGCTTTACAACAGTATGTAGTAATATGCAGGTACTATCTTAGCAATATACCCATGATAATAGATTTACCTAAACAAGTACTTTGTTAAACTAAAAACTTACCGAGATATGACGAAGACAACAACACACACCCACACACACATTCAACAATGTGCAACGGACGATCCGAAAACGCCCTATTGGGCTACATAGTAATTGAACGCGCGTTACACCTTTTTGGTATGTATGGAGGACCTCCCAATTTGTTCGAAAGCTACCATATTGCGTTTATGCAAGTAGTTTTTAAATGTTTATGTTTTTTATTCTTTAGTTTGTATGGGTTCGTCGACTATGTTTGGTATTTTATATTTTCAAAATGGACTTACCCATCGATATTTAATAAAATATAGAAAATCTCTTGTGCAAAATATCGGAGTCAAAATTTGTACAACATATTTAAAAACATGTATTATATATTACTATCACAGTATTTTTTCTAAGATTTGGACCTTAGAAACTAGCCTATTAATTATATTGCTTCTTAAATTAGCTCAAAAATCTTTATTATTTTTTCCACCAATCCGTTTTTGTACGCCATGATAGCTTTTCGCACATCCACTCCTCGTAAGCCAAGTTTTGCTGTAAGCTCGGAAATACCTCATGAATCAAGGGTTCCGAACTTACAACATAGCTTAACTGGTTGTTAAAATTACTGGACCACACTGAAACGTTTTTTCCTTTTTCAGAGAGCAAGAAAATAAAATCAAAGAACAAGAGAAAATGATAAAATCGCTCCAACAGCGCTTAAGCGAGAAATCCACAGACGGAATCATCGACGACCCATGTTCTTCAACGTTTATTCCTCGGCCAAGGAGTCGGAAACATTTAGAGTCCACTGATAGAAGCACAGATCCTTGCTGTTCAAAGTGTATTCCTAGGCCAAGGAGTCAGAAAGTTGACTTACAAGAGATACGATTGTCGAGCTGCTCTCGCATTTGTGGAAGGAGAGAGAGTGCGACAGAGATGGCGAGCTGTTCATCGGGTCCCGTACCGCCGTTGAGAACAGGGAGGAAAAAGTTTTGTCAGGAGATGGTGAGTATTGAATAAATGATTTAATGAAATTAAATCATTTATCATATTCAGTCCACTGCCTCCTCTAATTATTTCCAAAATGACCGGTTGGAAGTGGCTTGCATCCAGCTAGTGCCTGCGACCTTTTTCAGGTCATCTGACTCTGGTCACTCAAAGAGCTGATTCGCTGGGCTATGTCGGTGACTTTTGTTCTCCTACGGATCTCCTCATTTCTAATTCGCTCTCGTAGAGTAATACCGAGCATCGCCCTCTCTGTAGCTCTTTGGGCGATCTTGAGTTTTCCTTTGAGGCACATAGTCAGGGACCACGAAATCTTTTAGGGAAACTAATTTTATTATTGCACACACACAAACGCGATAGATATAGGTACCTGACCCCCATTACAGTACATACTATTATGTAAGATACCTTATAGACATTCATTTTAGGCATTTCGCTTCGTAGACGTTTTGAGTTCTAAGCAGCATGATCAAAAAGGAATAGGGAGGGCTCATGTTTATCTGCTGACTGTGCAAGTATAAACGCCAGTGACTATTTCGGGACTCCAAATTTTGTAATGAATGTCTCAAATGTCGAATGACAAACGTTCGACTCACAGATTATGAAGAATCTTCGATATCGAAAGAAATTTTTTATTATCGATTTTGAGTGCGTACTTTACAAAAATAGCACTATATACTGTATTTTACTTGCAGCCGTCTGTAAGTAGTTTCTCACAGCACAGCGCGCAGTGTCCGGGCCGCTGCGACGGCTGCAGCGTGTCGCACACACGCGCGCGCGCCGACACGACGTCAGACGAAGCTGACGTCAGGCATGTGACGGTCAACACTAACCCGGTATGTACTGGGAGTTTGTTCATATCTAGCGGGTTAGTCAATCGATGCTATGCATCCTCGTGATAGTTTTTCCACCTATCGGGCCCTGACACGGTTTCTTTAACGATCACCAAGTAGCAGCCGGGACTTTGATTGCAATAGGTACTTAAGTAGCTACATAAAAATCATAAATAAAATTTGACACATTGTCGAAAAAACATTCGAGTCGGCGATTATGTCAAATGATTTTCATACCGATAATGCTCGAATCACACTTTTCAAAAATAGAACTCCGATTATTCACAATTTGTTCAAAGTCATCAACCGGTATCTGTAAATGTCGTGTATCGTTTCAGTTCCGGCAGCGTCCATTATCGCCCACCAGTTCTCTGGAAGCGCGCGTGTGCGAGTTGCAGGACGCGTTGTCGCGGCGACAGCGACGCTGGGCGCGCGCACGCTCCGCCTCGCACACGCGGTGACAACACACTTTAGATAATAGCCCCCCGGATCAGGAGACATTTTTTTTGAAAATATGAATCACGAAAAATCTGTCGTGTAAGTTACATTGTCAATCGACCATGCACATCCTGGTGTCAGATTTGTGCGGAATCAGCTCTCGGCCTTTGACGTGGTGGTGATTGGTGGCAGAATCTGTGAGTCGAATGGTTCTTATTCGACTTATCGAAAATAGAACTCTAAAAGTATTGATGAGAAGAACCTAGCTGTGTCTTATATATATTATACATAAAAATTTAAATAGGACTTGATATCACTGCAACTACAGCAAAAAATGCGTTTTAGAAACCGTCTTTTATTCATACTTTTTTGACTAAGTTTAATTCTTCACTTTGATGGGCTTATCATAACTTATCGAAAATCTACAAAGTGTTTTTAAGTATTTTACGAAAACGTACGCATTTATTAACTCACTGTTATAACTAGTCGTATATTGTAGTGTATTTAATCTAATTTATAATTATTTTAAATATAATTGTTTTGTTGACTAAAATCGTGGTTTTATTATTCTAATAAAAACAAAATGTTATCAAAATTATATGATTTATTTAAAAAAATCACAAAATTATTTTAATTACACATAACTCTCAATTTTCTTACATTTTGTCCATACATACACATAGTCGATATAATACTTAGGTACTTTAGTCAGCAGTCTCCAAAGTTATTACAAAAATGGTACAGATAACATAGAGGAGCAATTCTTCTCTTCAAAAATGTCGAAAAAATCCTCTTATTAATTGTGCTATTCAAAATCCAAAAAAAAAAAAACATTGATCCGATTTCCACTGAAACATATTTTGTTCTCAGGTTCTCTCATTTGAAATATTAATATGAAAAAAAAGAGACAAAATACATTTCAGTTTGTATTTTTTTATAAACTTAGGGGTTAATCGATAACTTGAGGAAGTTTCCAGTAATAAATTAGTCATATAGTAAAATTGTACTTTATTTTGACGGGTAGCATCGCTCCTTTAATCCATTTAAGGACATTGGTTTTTTCGAGGGGCCTAAACAGACCCAATTTAAAATAAATCTTGAAATTAAAAGAAAAGATTAGCTTAAAAAGACGAAGGCATGAATACAAAATAATGACAGGCAAATATAGAAAACAATTTTAGGGAAAAGAAAGCAAAATAAAAAGGAGGTAAAAAATAAAAAAAATTAAAAGAATAAAAAAAAAGAGAAAGGAAAACAAATAAATAAAAAAAGGGGAAAGAAAAATAGAAAAAGGAAAGAAAATAGCAAGGAAATGAATTAAAAGAACTAAAAAAAGAGAAAACTATTCTAAGATTGGAGAGAACTTCGAATTTCAAAATTATAGTGCAAGATTGCAAGACTGATGTTCCACCAAAATAGTTCTTTGGCTATTAATGTTACTGATTTATACATATCACAGGTTTAGTGGAAAGCCAGCCTTGCAACCTCTTGTCAAAAGTTGTTTTGCTCACACATATTTAAAAAAAAAAACTCCATTTCATTTGTGAGCGAAAGACAGCATTAAGCTCCATTCAAACTAACGGGAATCTGTCGCAGGACGTGGAACGCCCACAGAAATAGGAATATATAAAAGTGCCATAAGCAGGCAGCCGGTAGCGTATGCCAGTTAAGTTTGGCATACGCTACCGGCACTTCTACCGATTCTTATTTCTGTGGGCGTCCCGCCAGTCGCGCGGGATTCGCGTCAGTTTGAATGGACCTACAATGTTGCGTTTCCTCTGACGCCGAACAGTAACTAACCAATCACAACGCTGGATTGTTTCGAGCTTTGTGATTGGTCCGTCCTTTCCGCTCAGCTCCGCGTCAGTGGAAACGGTACCGAACATTTGTTGGCATTTATCCGTATACTAACAATTACCATTTACATGGAGCCGTTCTATGAGACAATCCACGACTTTCCGAGGTTACAGTAGAGTTGAGAATTGCATTTGTACAGAAACATTTACGAATACAGTCCATTGCATTGGGATACCATTCACGCGAGACCAACAATGCCCTTTTTTTGATTGTCTCAAAGAATTTCCTTGTGTAAAAGGTACCTTTTTTAATTCACGACTTAATATTAATATGCCTTAAGGGTTTTCATAAATCAACTCCGGAGGCTTACTATGGTCATTTCCATGCAAATGTTAGTAACTAAGCGAGATGGCACAATACTGAATGTAAGGCGACATCTCGCTTACTCACTCTCATTTGGATGAAATTTAGAAATTATAGTAAGCCCCCAGATGACAGCACAAAACGTGGTCTTTATTTTTATTGGTTTTCACACTTTTACCAAGTCTAAACTAGCGCCATCTACAAGAAAAGAGAAAACCCTCATTGTATGGCAATTGTACTTGATTGTATCGTAATTGTTCATTTTAAACTAAAATATGTATTCACTGAAGAAGTGAGACGTCTTTCAATTCTTACATTATAAAATACATAAGTTAATTTTGACTGAGCGTGGAAAATTAACTATATTTCGACCAGATAGACAATTAACTCTTGGGTACGTAGTCATTAGCATCATTTCGTGTAGGTTACATTGACAATCGACCATGTACACCCTATGGTCACAGTTGTGCGGAACCGCCTCTCGGCCTCTGACTTGGTTCCTTTAACGAACACCTTATGTCAGCCGGGACCAACGGCTTAACGTGCCTTCCGAAGCACGGAATCATCTTTATTATCAGACAATCAGGTGATTCAAGCCTGCAATTGTGCCGAATCTCCATTATGTGTATATTTATCGTCAATATTTTGAGTAACATTGTCTTGTCAGACCTTAGTGTGTCAAACTGTCCCCCTCCATACGTTACCCACGTATAGCTTGTTTTTCATTAAACTAATTTGAAAACTGACTTATTTTAATTGAAAAAATTGAACTCCAATTGAAAATTGAATACCTACAAGTTCTGTCTAAAATCATGAGTGAAACCTTTTAAAATTGCAAAAAGAGTATTGATTAAGGTCAGCTATTTATCATTTCTTTTAGATTTAGATTAAAAATCTGAGCATTTTTATGAAAATGAAAATAATATTACAATTTAGTTTTCAAAGATATTATTTGAGTAACAAAAAGCGGGATATTGAATTGTCATCAAACATAATTTAGTTAGCGTATTTGGTTGTGTGTGTGGATGAGTGTATACAGTACATACATACATATTTCCCGCAGAAATGGCGAGACTAAAGTGGGTGATAGACGTACGAATTTAAAGTACGCGGCTCGACGTCGGTGACACACGCAAAGTTTGCTCACACTGTATTGCGATGTCGTCGACAGAAGAAGCTCAGTGTTATATAGGAATAATGGCGGCTCGCGGCTCGCAACGCTGCCACTCGTACGAGCCGAGACGAGCTACGTGCAAGATTTCAAACCGGTTGGATCGCCGACGAACTTGCGCGGCGGTTTTAACGTACGCGTACTTACGGTGATACGCGGGCGAAAAAAGTCCTCGAGCCATAAGTACGCGTACTTGCTCGTACGTTTATCACCCACTTAAAGATTACCACAGTGTATACATTATCCGGCCATAAACAAAATAGGCTTGACAAACATTTATTGATTTAAAAATCAAGAAGAAAGAAAACATTGAATAGTTACCGCCGGGTAATTTACATGTTTTGGATATAATGATCACTTAGTCAGACTTGAAGACCTGTGACCTTCACAGGTAAGCGCCGGATGCAGGCTTTCAACCGCTCAACCTGAAAATCCTCCACTGCTTGGGAGTATTATGTCCAGCAGTGGACTCCCGCAGGACGATAATGATCACTTAGTCCAACCCCGCCACATGGAGGCTATAGAGGCTGCCGCTGATTCCACTAGAGATGGTGCGATGGGAGGGGGAGTGCCGCTGAATTCGTCCAGCTGTGGAACAAGCAATAAAAAAAATAATCTCGTGGGCCGATCGTTGTATTGGGTAGATTGAGCACATGCCTGGGCAAATTGGATATATGCTTGGGCAGATTTTGTATATATTTGTTGAATTGAGTTGAATTCTTGGGCAGATCGCAAAATACCAAAAATAATATGTAATAACGACCTGCTGAATGAATTTATACAATCTAGAGATAGTGTGACGGGAGGGGGAGTGCCGCTGAATTCGTCCAGCAGGAACAAGCAATGTACAATTTATTGTCGCGGGCTGATCGTATTTTGTATATGCCTGGCCAGTTTTGTATTATGCCTGGCCAGATTTTGTATTATGCATGGGCAGATTGCGTTAACAAATCGTGATCAACTTTTTTAGAAGGCAGCGTGACGGATTACGCGATGGAAATTGTGAAATAAAATCATGCAAGCAAGAGATTTTGACAGATCCATTTCCTTCCACCACCAAGAATTATCAGTTTTTGCATAATTTTCGAATTTATTTCGATGAGTAAGTCAGTCAGTAGTAGGTCATCTATTTCCGAATCATCTATTTCGCACCGAACGATTGACGATCCAGCGTCGAAATATTGACTAAATTATTAATTACTATTTTTTAATTATTTATAGGTGTCGAGATTAATTAAGATTAAATTTATAATTAAACTAATTATATTATAATTATACTATTATATTATAAAGCTGAAGAGTTTGTTTGTGAACATGCTAATCTCAGGATCTTTTACTGGTCCGATTTGAAAAATTCTTTCAGTATTCGATAGCCTATTTATCGAGGAAGGCTATAGGCCTGGGCGAAGTCGGGACGGGCTGCTAGTATATTGATAAAATAACTATCATTAAAGTAAATACGATTCTTATTCATTAACTTAAAATTTAACTAAACAATCTAAAATGAATCAAATAAATAAATATTTTGACCATAACATAGATTATATATCACCTCTCCCAAACAACACAATTAGGCAATTCATGCATCAGAAAAAAGTCGCTTGTCAAACCTCAGTTTAAGTCGCATGCCTACATGATACGACAATTATTATCCTCGTTTTTCGGAATGCCATATTCGCCAAGTTGCAACCCCTGCAATTGTATTAAGCAAAGCGACGTGAATTGGGACGAAGTTAGAAAAAAAATGAAATTGGAAAAAAAAATTGCGTTCTAACTTCATCAAGCGATGTGATGTCAAACAAAAATGTCAATTAATAAGCACAACGAATTGAAGCTCGATTTTTGAATGGCACAGTTTCGTCATTAAAAATAGGGGAACCATAAAGAATTAATAAATGAATAGAACGAATAGGCTTTTAAGCAGCAATAATCGCACCAGAAATTTACTTCATTTATTGCCTAATCATTTATAAATGCAAAAGTCTGTCTTTCTGTCTGTCTGTTACGCTTTCACAAACTGCTGAACGGATTTGGATGAAATTTGGTATGAATATAGTTGAAGACCTGGGGTCAAACATAGGCTACTTTTTGACGCAGGCGGAGCTGCAGGAAACAGCTAGTTAAAAGGAATCAATACAATACAAAACTCTTTATTGCACAACAAGGATACATTTTCAAATCTAAACAATCAAGGATAATGGAATTTTATGAGTACGGCAAGTAAGTTTCTACCTTTAGAAAATGTTTGACGGTAGTTTGTCAATTTTACAACATCGAACGTTTTAAGTTGAAATGACATGTTTGATGTTTAGATAACTTTAAATCATTTCTGTTATTCATATTAACGTCGCTGCGTGAATTTAATAAAATGTGTTTTAAAGAATTTATCCAATTTATGAGTGGTTCAAATGTGACTGTAAAAAATCCATTTGTGAATTTGTAAATGGTGAGTGCAATATATATTTGTTGAATTCAAAAATCGAGCTTCAGGAGTAAACAAGAAAAACAATTGTTAAATAAAGATGGAAAGACAGAGGAAAACGGAAGACACATGCTATTAAAACTATAATATAAAAGTATGTATGAGCCACATAGTGTGATTACTCCATTTCATTATGTATGTTTGTGCCATGGGGTACTAAACTTCACAAAAATAGGGGTGCCACTAAATTAGTTCAATATTGGCAACACTAGTTATATTTGTACGACGAAATTTTAAATTAAATTGCCAGCTAAAAAAAATTGTTACAAATTCATGACTTTTTACTCAAACTGTATTATCGTGGTTTGTAACCATGCTGCTGAAATAGTATGTACGAGGTTAAATAGGAAAAAAAAAACATAAAAGGAAGTTGTGTAAGTGTGCGAGGGAAGTCTGTAAGGATTATAGCAAATGGAAATCCGTAGTTTCTGCCTACCCCTACGGGAAAAAGGCGTGATGGTATGTATGTAGGTATCTATGTTAGCTGTGCAAACATGAACATTGATTATGAACTCTACACACACTCGTGAGAGTGTGAACCTCAACAGACGAAACCTACGTCTGCATTACCTTATTTTATCTCAGCAGAGCTCGAATGCATAGTGGGCGAGTGGGCGAAAGGCCAAAGATCGATTCTTACATTTTTAGTAGGTACATTTATTTACTCTTTCTTTGTTACCGCTCTAGATACAATACAATACAAAAACTGTTTATTGCACAACAAGGATACATTGTAAAATTAAAAGTAATTTCAGGAAAAATATTTCTTCCAGGCAACCTTCGGAAATACAGCCGGAAAATTGAATAAGGATATTAAAGATTGTGCTCGATGGGTGTCAAAAAAAAAAATAATTAAATTAATTTAAGATACAAATCCTTTAACGTGTCGTAAGTATCATTATTAACCTATGCTGGGACATTGCCCTGAATTCGTACTAATTTTGTGTGAGAAAGATCAATTTTGTATTTTCTTATCCGTGAAGCGTCACGTCGAGATATGGGCAGCGGGAAGAAATTCAAGAGGGAAAATATGAAATGCAAGCGGGATGAAAAGGGGGAAAAATTATTAATACCCATTTATTCCGGGGAACTTTTAAAAATTGCGGGTGTAAATGGGAATTTTTTCCGGGAAGGCGCCCATCTCTAGTCACGTGAGATCATCGAAGCGTCAATGGGCGGCTGAAAATCAATGCCGGAAGAACCTGTCAATGTATGGGTTACCTCCAAGGCCTCGGGCCAGTGCAGATGTTCGGGCTCGGCGTCGTCGTCACTGCAGTCCACCGCCGCCCCGAGCACAGCACGCCACGCGGCCCCCGCTTGTTCTATACTCTCGCTCGTCCACGTTTCCACTCTGTAAGATTGTTTGCTTGTTTGTTTGTTTGTAATAACTTTATTGCACAGAAATATACATTACAGTAAATACAAAACTAAAAATAAATGCAACGGCGGACTTATCCCATAAAGAGATCTCATTTTTTGTTAAAAGGTAGGTTTCGTTCATGGAGCAATCACAAAGAGGAGATGCCGTTTGAAATGGCGCAGTGATGTGATCATTGGCGCCTCGGTGGCCGACGACCAAAGTGGGCGTCGAGATTGGAATTGCACGCATAATATCAGATACGCGAAATGTCAGATACGCAAAATGCTAGAATTCTGGGAACACACGCAAAATGTCAGATACGCAGAATGTCATTGCTCGTGCTCCATGGTTGGACCCACGACCGAAACCAAGCACCCGCACGTCTGCCTTCCGCCCCGTGTAGCCTCACAAATATTTTCTTACAAAACGCTTATTACTGCATCTTCTCTTTGTAATTGCTCCATGGTTTCTTCCAACGTCGTTTCTATCCAAGAGTCTAAGTGTAAGATATGGATGGCAGACATTTTTATTCTAGAGAGAGAGTCCGGAATTATTGGAATAACATATTCTCGTGTTAACCGTGTTGTCAAAATAAATTCGTGTAGGTTACATTGTCAATCGACCATGTACTGACCCTGGTGTCAGAGTTGTGCGAAACCGCCTCCCGGCCTCTGACTTGGTTCCTTTAATGACCGCCTAATGGTAGCCGGGACCAACGGCTTAACGTGCCTTCCAAAGCACGGAATCATCTTTATTATCAGACAATCAGGTGATTTAAGCCTGCAATGTCCTAACCAAACTGGAAACAACTAAACAAAGTAAACTTCCCGTGGGAATCGAATCCATGACCCCCGGGCCGAAGGCGAACGCCTAAACCACTGAACCAGGGAGGCAGTTGACTATGTGATGAAATGTAAACTTTATTATAAGAGAGTAATTTGCGTCATATCCTAAGAATAAAACCCGTTACTAGTCTATGATCATAACATTGAACCGGCCAATCAGCAAGCTGGTTTCGCCGCTCCCCCGACCCATTTTACCTCAAGGATTACACAACTGTTTCTATCAAGAAATTAACACTATTAGCGTCTAGCTCGATGTTGTGTCGATGACACTTTAGGGATGACTGAGAATACGAACACAATGTTTTCAATAAAATGTTTTAGAGATATCACTAATTCGACTATCTCTAAAGCTTCATTCAAACTGAGGCGAATCCCGCGCGAAATAAGAATATATAGAAGTGCCTTATGCAGGCCACTTAACTTTAGCACACGCTAGGTTACTTCCACATAATCTTGTATCTTGTTTGAATGGAGCTTAAAGACTGTGAGAATCGGCCCGAAATGATGCTAACATGTCTGTAAAGGGGTTATGTATGATACACTGACCTGCCTAACGTGTGGTCCCCAGTAGTAGCAGCCAAAGCCAACGCGTGTAAGCCCGCCAATGGCGAAGGTAGCGACGGCGGCAACGCGGTGCGCACACACAGCGACGCCGCGCACGCACACAGGCGCCGCACGCGCAATGCTGTGCCGTCTTCCGATATACGCCAATTGCCGTACTCCCTGAGGAATACGTTCGTAATTTGAAATATTTGAAATTTAGAATGACTTCTGTGACACAACATGTTGGAGCTTGTAGTTGTATAAGATGCGTACGTCGAGGAGAGTTTGAGATAGTTGTGTTGTGAGAAGTTCTTGAGGTTTGTAGTTCTGGATGTTCAGTTAAACGCACAGTTAAATAAGTTGAAGTTTATTACAGTTAAGTTAAAGATAAATACAAGTTAAAGTTAAAAAGCTAGTTAGTTAAGTTATGAATGAGAAGTTAAAAAGAAGTGACTAAATTAATACAAAATAATTGTTTATATTACGCGGCGCAGCTGACGTAAAGTGCCGCGTTAGCAAAAACCTACATTGTGCGGTCTTTGACCGGACATGCTCCCGAGGGAGACAACAAAATAAAAAAGAATATAAGACAAAAAGTAAAGAATACACAGCAAAAAAGTATAAGTTAGTAAGTAAATTATAAAACATTAAAATATATTTCTGAGGTAGGCGTCGCGCTCAGATTCCGGCGTTAGATGTTCCTGGCGAAGTAATCGTCTCCCGGCGCCATCCTCTGTTCTCAGCAATGTTGTTCGTAGATTCTTCCGTTGTAACCTCCGGCACCTCTCGCAGTGGTAACAAGGCAAGCTTGGTTATAGGACGTTTGAGTTGACCGTTCTTCGTTTTCACAGTGACAACTCGTACGAATCCATCTGCTCCTGGGTGAAGTTCAATAACCCGGCCTAGTGCCCATTTTCCTGGTGGTAAATTACTCTCCTTTAAGAGTACGATATTTCCAATTTCGAGATTCTTCGTTGGCAGTTGCCATTTACTTCTAATCTGCATCTCGTGAAGACATTCTTGAGACCAGCGTTTCCAAAAATGTACGTTAAGTTGTTCGACCAATTTCCATCTATTTCGAAGGCATAAAGTTTCGTCGTTACATCCGTTAGATGTGTACATCACAGGACCACCGACTAGAAAATGGCCTGGTGTTAAATAATCCAGCTCATCGATGTCTTCTGTTAGTGGGCAAATAGGTCGAGAGTTCATGCAAGCTTCAATTTGGCACAGCAAGGTGGTAAATTGTTCGTATGTTAGTTTCTGCTCTCCAAGTACTCTTCGTAGGTGATACTTCATAGCCTTGACTCCATTTTCCCAGAGTCCTCCTGCGGAAGCCCATAGTGGAGCGTTGAAGTGCCATTGTATGTGTAGCTGATTTATTTCCTCGTGAAATTCGGTTGAAGTAAAAGTTTTATTTTGCAGAAAATCTCGTTCTAGTATCCTTGCAGCTCCTACAAAGTTTGTTCCATTGTCCGAATACATGTGTTCAGGACGTCCCCTTCTGGAACACATTCGCTTCATTGCTGCCAAAAATGTTTCGGTTGAGAGGTCAGAGACCAATTCTAAATGCACAGCTTTAGTTACCATGCAAACAAAAATAGCTATGTAACCCTTGCAGGTTCGGACACCTTTTCCCTTGTTGATCTTAATTTCCACGTGGCCAGTGAAGTCCACGCCAGTTTTGGAAAAGGGTCTGGATGGTACTACTCTTGCCTTCGGGAGATCGCCCATAATTTGTTCAGATTTGTGAGCCTTGAATCGATGACATTTGACACAGTTTCGCAGTCGCTTTTTAACAGTGCTGTTCCCGCTCAGAATCCAGTATTTATCCCGAATTTGTGCTAAGGTAAGTCGAGCTCCGCCGTGCAAAGTTAGTTTATGATAGTAATCAATTACCAGCGCAGTTATTCTTCCAGGCGGCAAAATAATGGGATGTTTTGACTGGTAAGGAAGATCTGAGTTTCGTAGTCGACCTCCAACTCGTAGTAGCCCTTTTTCATCTAATATGGGATTCAGTTTTAAAATGTTGCTTTTCGAAGTTAGGGATCCAGTTTTCAGAAGTTGTTTTATCTCAGTTCCAAATTGTTGTTCTTGTGTGTATTTTATAATAATCTCAGTTGCTTCTAAAAGTTCGCAATGTGATAAATGCTTAGTTTTATTTGTAACATCATAATTACTGCGAAGTGCAAAAATAAATCGTCGAACCCAGCTGATGACTCGGATTGCACGAGTCATTGTACTGCATTTTGCTAACAGCGCACATATTATCGAGTTATCGTCCTCAGTGTATGTTACATTGGCAGTTTTGATTTTTCCGATTTCTGTATAGAATACATGTTTGTGTTTCGTTTCCAAGATTTGTTCTTCGCTGTATGTTTTCAGCCACAGGGGTGCCTCCCACCAAAGGGTAAAAGATAAAAGTTTAGTAGGTAATAGTCCTCTGGTGGCACAGTCTGCGGGATTTTCCTTGCTTTTTACATAGTCCCAGTAGCTTGCGGCAACTATGTTAGTTATTTGTTTCACTCGGTTAGCGATAAATCGCTCGGACTTATTAACATCACGATGAAGCCAGGCGAGTACAACTTTTGAGTCCGTCCAGCAGTGACAAGTTATAGATTTTCTATTGATAGCGCTTTTTATTTTCTGTAAAAGTTTCGCTAAGAGAAGAGCTCCACATAGTTCCATTTGTGGCAGCGTGAGTTTATTTTTAAGCGGTGCGACTCTTGTTTTTGCAGCGATGAGCGTTATGACGGGCGCGCCTTGTTCGTTTTGCGTGCGACTGTACACAACCGCCGCGTAAGCCTTTTCGCTGGCATCAGAGAATCCAAATAGCTTTAATTTTGATTGTTCGCAGCATCCATTTATCCATCTCGGAAGTTTCAGTTTGTTGATGTTTTGCAGATCTCTTTTTAATTCTTCCCATTCCTTGGCGATATCAGATGGTACTGCGTCGTCCCATCCCAAGTTATTAAGCCAAAGTTTTTGAAACAATAGCTTAGAATTGATAAGGCTCGGACTTAGCCACCCGAGAGGGTCGTATAGGATGCTGATTTCAGATAATAGTTTTCTTTTAGTCAGCTGTTTATCTGATATAGGTAAGTTATATTCAAAATAAAGAAAATCTTCTTTGGTATTCCACCTTAAGCCCAAAGTCTTAGTGTTGGATGTAGAATCCGTTTTTAAGTCTAGTACGTCTTTTTGTGAAAGTTGTTTAGGGGGAATATTTTGTAATAAAGCTGGTTCGTTGCTAGCCCATTTTCGTAGGTTGAAACCTCCTCCTTTCATTAAAGTTATCAGATCGTTTATAAGATGTCGTCCTTCCTCGATGTTGCTGACTCCGCACACCAAGTCGTCCATGAAGAAGTGATTTTCTAACACTTTGGCAGCCTCTGGATATTTATGACCGTCATCTCGCGCAAGTTGGTGAAGCGTTCGAATGGCTAAATATGGAGATGCTCTTAAACCATATGTCAAAGTGCATAGTTTCATTTCTGTTATTCTTCGTTGCGGAGACTCGCGCCATAATATTTTTTGTAAATGTTGTTGATCTTCGTGAAGCATTATGTTACGGTACATTTTTTCCACATCGGCTACCAGAGCGTATTTATGTGTTCTCCAGTAAATAATAAGTTCCTGCATATCTTTTTGAAGGTTAGGGCCTGTATACATGACATCGTTCAGGCTGTTTTTTGAGCTGGTTTTCATGGACCCGTTGAAGACAACTCTTAAACGCGTGGTTGTTGATTCGTTTTTCATAACTCCGTGATGAGGTAAAAAGCATTGAAGTTGAGTTTCAGATTTAGAAATATCCGGTTTCATATGTCCCATTTCTAAATATTCCTTCATAAACAGTTTATATGAAGCTGCAAAATAGTTTTGTTTTTCCATTCTTCTTTCTAGCTGATAAAATTGAGATAATGCTTGAGGTTTTGACCGTCCCAGATATTGTTCAAAATTAGCTTTCATAGGCATCTTCACGATGTATCTTCCATCGGTTTGCCTCTGAGTTGTTTCCAGATAATATTTCTCACAGTGTTCCCTTTCAGTTAGTTCGTTATCTAGCTTAGTTACGTCTTGAGTTTCCCAGAATCTCGTGATGCTTTCGAGTTCATTCAGCGTTACACAGCATTGGAAAGTTGGTTGAATGTTTCCGCAAAGGATCCATCCCAGTTTAGTTTGCTGCGCAACAGGATAGTTATCGCTTTTCATTACTCCATTCATGATTAGCTCAGAATAGACATCTGCCCCCAGCAGCATGTCAATAGGTCCCGAAATATTAAATTCCGGGTCAGCTAACATTATGTTATCCAAGTAGTTCCAATTTTCAATAGAAAATGATGACGTTGGTAGTTTATTTGTAAGTTTATTCATTACAAATACTTCAGTTATAAATGTAAACTCAGAGTACAGAGATTTACATTCAAGCAGTAATGAGCCTTTGCAGTTGCCGTTGATGTTTCCCACACCAGAAATAACAGCGCTTTCTTTACGTCGTGGGAGACGAAGATACTGACAAGCATCCTGTGTCAGTAGGCTTATTTGGCTTGCTTGATCCAGGATTCCTCGTAAAGTTACATAGTTTCCCTCCTTATTCTTGACTTTTAGCTGCACAGTAGTTAATAAAACCTCCTTTTTTTCATTCGTGATATTGTTTACCGATCGTTGGTTTGATTGCGAAACAGAATTATCGTTGTTATTGTGGAGTAATGTATGGTGCGATTGATTGCAAGTTTTGCATCTTTTTTCCGAGTTACAAGGCTTGTTATGACTGAATAGACAATTTTTACACACGCGCAAATTTGCGATTGCGATGTTCCGTGCCTCGCTATTCAAGTCGATGAACTTGTCACATTGCATTAGAACGTGACCCTTTACTTTGCACATAGGACAGTATTTTTGAAATGTGGTATAATATGTTTTCGCAACCTTATCCTGTTTGTTTAACAAGGGATTTCCTCCAGAGTTAAACTTTCGATAGTTGAATGACTGGTTGGATGATTTTGAATGTTGATTTGACTCGAGCGTTTCTAAAGCGACAAATTTTGATTCCAAAAATTCCAGTAGTTCTTCCAAGTTAGGAAATTCACGTGGAGCCTTCAAATCCTTGATGTACTCAGCACAAAGTTCGTTGTCAAGTTTCTTCATGATGAGATGAGCTATTATCGGATGCGCCGATGTTATGTCCAATCCAATGTTAGTTAAACCGTTTAGGCATTCCATGGAAACATCATGGAGTTTTTTGATAGAACTGGCGTTTCCTTGCTGCACCGCTTGCTGGTTTAATAGGGTATTCATGTAAGATGTAAACAAGAGGCGATGGTTATCATAGCGATGAGTAAGGATTTCCCAACAAGTGTCATAGTTGTCGGCGCTTATAGGAAGATGCTGTATCAGTTTCTCGGCTTCTCCTTTCAGTTTGGCCTTGAGATGTTGCAATTTCTGAGTTTTAGCTAATAAGGGGTTTTTGTGGATGCCCTCCATAAATAAGTCCTTGAAAGAAATCCATTGAGTGTAGTTGCCGTTAAAATCTGGAATTTGAATCCTAGGAGTACTTTTTTCATAGTGAACGTTGTTCCAGATTTTCTGGTTAATTTGTTTCTTTATGTCTTCATAAGTGTATTCCATTTCGTTATATTCCTGTTCGTAAAAATAATCAGTTTCGCTTGATAAGTATTCCAGTTGAAAGTTATTTTTTTCGATCGTTTCCCATTTAGATTTCAAGTTACTTAATACGTCATCCAGTTGCCATTTTTCTTTTAAAGTGTTGATGTCAATTTTGGAGATAGTTCTTCGAAACAGCTTGAAGTTACACTGCTGATGACGCAATAGTTCTTGCCGTTTAGCTTTGGAGTCGTCAGGCTCTTCCGCAGGCGCGGCTATCAAACGTTTAGATGGTGTCGGGATTTCTTGCGACATAAAAAGTTGGCTTTTGAGTTTCAATGCGGAGAAAGTAATTTCATCACACATTTCTTTCGTTTTGCTGTAAATATCGTCGATGAAGTATTGATTATCCTTGTTTTCCAGTTGCAGCAGAATATTATGATTCATCTCGAATTCCTGCCAGTGAGATCTCAGGGCATCGAGACGCTTGTCCAAATACTCCACAGTTTTTCTTGTTTCGCTGTCTTTTTTATAGTTGGTACATATTTGCTTGATTCTTTCGAAGCTATCCTTTTGACGTACTAGAAGTTCTTCAAAGTTTGATGCCATGTTGAACAGTGATAGTTATTCCTTAGGGCTGGATATAGTTCGGTACTTGATAATTGGTACGCTATGTACGCTTTCTCAATCCAGCTGATGAGACCCGCTTGTGGGAGGTCAACTGAACCGATTCGCTAACGTAGCCGGGATACCAAGCACCAGATGATACTCGAAGGACCAGAAGATGTTGGAGCTTGTAGTTGTATAAGATGCGTACGTCGAGGAGAGTTTGAGATAGTTGTGTTGTGAGAAGTTCTTGAGGTTTGTAGTTCTGGATGTTCAGTTAAACGCACAGTTAAATAAGTTGAAGTTTATTACAGTTAAGTTAAAGATAAATACAAGTTAAAGTTAAAAAGCTAGTTAGTTAAGTTATGAATGAGAAGTTAAAAAGAAGTGACTAAATTAATACAAAATAATTGTTTATATTACGCGGCGCAGCTGACGTAAAGTGCCGCGTTAGCAAAAACCTACATTGTGCGGTCTTTGACCGGACACAACACGTTCGCAGTTTGAAATTTTATTATTTATTCTCATATTTTTTCTTTTGTTTAGTCTGAAAGAACAAGTTCATAATTTGTATGACGAGCGCGTGCGGCAGCCGGCTGTCGAGCGTCCAGGCCAGCAGCATGACGAGCTGCGGTACACTACTCACTGTATGGCGAGCGAGTGCGGCAGCCGGCTGTCGAGCGTCCAGGCCAGCAGCATGACGAGCTGCGGTACACTACTCACTGTATGGCGAGCGAGTGCGGCAGCCGGCTGTCGAGCGTCCAGGCCAGCAGCATGACGAGCTGCGGTACACTACTCACTGTATGGCGAGCGAGTGCGGCAGCCGGCTGTCGAGCGTCCAGGCCAGCAGCATGACGAGCTGCGGTACACTACTCACTGTATGGCGAGCGAGTGCGGCAGCCGGCTGTCGAGCGTCCAGGCCAGCAGCATGACGAGCTGCGGTACACTACTCACTGTATGGCGAGCGAGTGCGGCAGCCGGCTGTCGAGCGTCCAGGCCAGCAGCATGACGAGCTGCGGTACACTACTCACTGTATGGCGAGCGAGTGCGGCAGCCGGCTGTCGAGCGTCCAGGCCAGCAGCATGACGAGCTGCGGTACACTACTCACTGTATGGCGAGCGAGTGCGGCAGCCGGCTGTCGAGCGTCCAGGCCAGCAGCATGACGAGCTGCGCGGCGAGCGAGAGCGCGGCGCTGACGCGGTAGGCGGGCGAGCTCGCCGGCGACGGGTTTAACGCGGCCTCTTTCTCTGCGCTGCCCGTTACTACGACAATTAAAACGGTTATTGTGGTTAGTATAAAGCTAGTTAAAGTGGCAGTGGCCCGCCCGTTGCCACTTCAATTAGTTTTATACTGAGAGCGCATATACACAGGTTGCGCGGAAAACCCATAGCCGATGGATGGGGCAGAAAGGTTCTCGAATAGCGTACGTACACACAAGCGACCAGATGATCCGTCGATCTCACGAAAGTTGTAGGCAAGCACTGGATGCAGGCCGTTTCCAACCGGTCATTTTATAACTTTGGGGGAGGCATATATATGTCTTACAGTGGACTGACTGTGGCAGAAAGATGATGAAACTAGTTCATTTCAGTTATTACAAGATCTTGCTTCATTGTCCTAGCGTAAATTCCTATTTGCGTCCTCAGCCAGGCAGCCTGCTTCGGAGTTTAAAGTACGCTGTTAGTCATGGTCTTTGATTGGCGACACTGGTTATTACAACGGAGCGACTGCCGTCTGACCTCCATAACCTAACCATAAAGGAACATAACCCGAGGTGTGCTTTTATAAAGGTTGCCTAAAGGAATCTGAAACAACATTAGGTACTATCGATTACACCGGGAGCAACGGCTTAACATGCCTTCTGATGCACGGACGAGCTTGATAGAAAATGTTATTAAATGGCGACTCGCATTCGCACTGCGACGACGGCGACGCGTCTTTCTTACCTTTTATCCATGTTTCTACCTCATTTGCGCATGTTCTAAAAAATTTTTCGGACAAACCGAGATCTTTACACGAAAGAAAAACAATTTAATAAAACGTTGGTGATTATAATTATCTTTGCAATTTAATACGAAACCTTATTAGTATTTAACGAATTTAAACAACAATAGATGATAAAAATTCGCTTGACGAATCGAAACAGTTTTAAAACTTGACGAATTTTACCCTAAAATCAAAATATCAAAATATTCTTACTCCATAATTGAGCAAATTTTTGTGAAATTTGGAGAAATGATCTGTAGATGTTGCTGAAGAGTAACTTTTTATGATTCTGCTATTTGACAGTAAAGCAATTCTGTAAAAGTGACTCATTTAACGAAATTTCATAGAAAACTGTCAAACAGCAGAATTGCATAAAAAGAAATTGATCGTGATTCATTTTATGAATTGCCAAATTATAGCCATTTCAGGATTTGCATTGACATTCATATTGTGATCATAATGTGATTCGCGCAAAGTGGCGATTTTAGACCCGCAGGTCGCGCTTCGTCATCACTTGACACGTGCTATGAATATCGAGCTCCTCGTATATTTTTTCATTATTTCGTACAATCGTTATGTATTTTTACTGTGCAATAATGTTAATAATATTATATATAAAACAAACAAAATTATTGGCTATGATCTGGCTGCCATTGGTGGTCGTTATAGGAACCACATCTGCGGCCGAAAAGCGGTTCCGCGAAACTCTGACATACACGCCCATGGTTTGACAATGTAATGAATGTGCTTTATTGCTATAAACATTGTGTAAACAGTTGAAAAACCAAAATTATTTGTATATAAGTATCGATATGAGTGAATGAAGTTTAGACTGTTAATTTATTTAAGTGTTTATTTAATGTTGACGATATGATTGACCAGCAATAATGATTTTCCATACTTACACCAGGTCTCGATTGCGCTACAATCTTCATCACAATTGAGCCAGGGTGACACAATGTGAAGCTGAGAACGTTTTGGGGGATCAGTCTCCCAGTCGTCACCAACGAATTCCAAGTCTTCTATGCTGTCACTGGAACCAAGATGGATATATTTGCAACAGATAAAGAATAACAAAAAAAAACAATCTATTAGTTTTAGCTGATAGATACACATCTCCGATATGGACTTGTTTTGTAAGGAGGGTGATTTATCAAACATACCATTTGGTAAGATTTTGAACTGTGTTTGATTGATTTTGATTTGATTTGAAACAAAGATAAAAGAAAACTCTAGATATCATCCAACACTTTTGTATGAGTTTAAATATTGGGTGTTATTTATAGAGGAGAATAAAACTATATTAAAATTTGATATAGATAATAATTCCTTTTTTTAACTACAACATACGAAATCATTCGGCGAATGAAAATCATTCGACACAGCGAATTTGCGTGAGTCATTTATTTTGAAAATAAGGTTCTTTGAGCCCTATTTTTAAATGTGTCACTCACGCTAAATCGGCGAGTAGAACAATTTTCATTCGACATATTTATATGTCACACTTTTCAAAAATAGCACTCCTGGGCTTGTAAAATTTGAGTCATCGACACGACGAAGAGAAGATCTACCATCAGTTTTGGAAAACCCTGTTTGACTATTTGCAATTAAAATCTGTTATATGCTCATTCCCATACAAACATACAAAAACATTACGCAGTCGCTAGCGAACGAATTTTATAATTAAGAATGACAGACAAACTAAATAATAAATAATTTAAAAAATAATAATCGAAAAACAAACACCAATTTTTCTAAACAATTGTAATTTTTTGACTTTGTAATACTGGCAACACCCATATAATCGACGCGCCAAATTTGAAGTCAAAATAAGAGGTTTTAATTAAAATTATATTATCGAATTAAAGACTTTTGAATGTTTTGTTTAACATGTAAAAAGTGATCCTAACATATTTTGTGACTTGTTTAGTAAATTTTTTGCATGTGAAAAATGTACAGGAAGACATATTGGATTTTTTTTATAGGAAGTTACAACAAATGATTAATGTATGCGAGTCAGGAGCAGAGATATCAGGTACTATCCTAGTTTCTATTACTAGTTTGTGCCTCACTTTAATTTAACAAAAAAATTAATATGAATGCAAAAACAAAAGATAGGTAAACATTCGAGAAAAAATTCAAACAGGAGGCGGGAGAATTTTTTTTTTTACATATCAATACTTTGCGGCCAGTAAGTATGGCTTTTATTTAAGACACCATATAAATTCCCTTAAACTTACTTAAAAAATCTCGCCTTATTAGTTTAAGTTTTACTAACATAGGCTAAGTCAAGTGTTACTAATAAAACTGGATCTTGTAGCCTGAAATGAACATTGGGAATTCGGTCAAATAAAGCATTACATTGCTTTGTAACACTAGACAACTTGACTGTGTTTATACTTAGACAAGTTTTTTTTATACGAAACAAAACATACACTAAAACACTGCCAATTCCAAAAACAATATAAAAATTGATTGATAATTAAAGCTAATACATTACTATTAGCAATTAAAATTTATTCAGGAAGAAAAGTGGGAGTGTGATGAGGAATAGAATAGAATTTATTGAAACATTTATCAATTTACAGAACATATTTTACAAACTTAAGAGTTGACAAAGTACAATGTGCATGATAGAGATGGGCGCCTTCCCGGAAATTTTCCCATTTATTCCCAAAATTTTTAAAAATTCCCGGGTATAAATGGGAATTAATTACTTTTCCCTTTTCTTCCCCTTGCATTTCATTTTTTCTGTCTTGAATTTCTTCCCGCTGCCCATCTCTATGCATAACAGATGTCTCAATAGGTGGCGGCTCATTATCAGTAATGGATTTAAAAAAACGGTGTCTGGCACTGATATTTTTGATATGAATGATAAAAATAAATTGAGTAGAATAGCCTATTAGGGACTTTCACAAGTCAATTACAAGGCTTGAAGAAAACCTACCTGATATCGTAGCTCATGTAGACCGGGAAGATGTATTTGAAGAGCTGTCGTATCCTCGACCGTCTCAGTTCGGCTAGGAACTCCGCTTGCTCTGTGTACTTTGTCATATGCTGGTGTAACTCCAATCGTTGTTCCTGTGATAAATAATTTATTTCAGTTAAAAACACAAATAATTATAACACGAAGTTACATAAAAGCATGATATAACATTACAGTGCTGTAAGGCTGCCTTTCAACTAACTTTTTGTAAATTTGTTATTATACCTACATGTTTTGATATAATAGTTCACTGAGTGTAAGCAGTCTCCATTTCGAAACTGGCCTATTTTGCTTTTGTATGGAAAAATGTTCCAGGCTAGAGATCACATTTTGAATGAATCCTTACAAAAATTAACACATGTGTTCCTTGATTTATTTTAATTTTTTGTTGTGATTTTTTTTGGGGTCATTAAACCATTCTTGTTCAATAATAGCATAGTAGGTAAGTCAGGTTCTCTACAGGTCATGTAGCTGTAAAAAAAACTGAAAAAGGGGGGTAATTGGGGGAAGATCATAGCAGCATTTTATAATTAATTGGAAGTAGTTCGCAAAGTCTACTGTTCACAGAACTACAAGTTTTGTAAGATGTTACTTTTTGAAAGTCAAAATGACATGTATTATCAGGTGTAAAGTACATTGAATGATTTAAGGATCAGCTGACGCTGATCAGCAAAATAAGCGCCCCAAAAATGTCATTCTGAAGCTGACTACTAGGTTACTCCGTGACAACGTGATATCGGCCTATCGTGCATGTAAAGGTTTGGACACTGTTAAGCTGGGTATGAGCGGAATGCAAGCCTTTTCGATATATTTGAATGAACATTTAACATTAAATAACAAGATCTTATTTAGGCAGTGTCGTGAAAGTGCTAAAAAAAACGATTTTAAATACGTGTGGGTTAAACACGGAGTAATTTTAGTGCGTAAGTCAGACACGTCCCCTATTATGGCTATTAGATCTACACATGATATTCAAAAAATAAAGTGATATGCGATTATACCTTACAACTATATTGGCAAAAATATACACAAGCAATGTTATTATATTTCAAGCTCGCATATAATCAACAGAATAACCTCACTTGTATGTAAACATATGATTGATCTACATAAGGTTTATTTAAATATATTTTTATATATGAAATACATAGTTATTTTTCAAAATTTTTATATAATGAAACCGAAACACATTTTTTTCGTATTGTAACGCTAGTAATTATATACATGCTGAGTGGTCTAACACCTTGTTGTAAGTGTAAAAAGTTTATTGGTATTTTATGGTTTACAATAAAAGTAAAAAATTGTAATTATATTGTAATTTTTTATTCATGCAGCGTAGAAACTTCCAATGGTATAATGATATTAGTATATAATCGTTACTATAATTTTTTTTCAAAAATATTACCTAGCAGACGCGACGTAACTACCTTCAAAAACAATTTATTTACCTATGAACTAATTCTCAGTTGTTTTTACATACTACAATTGACAAAATATGCTACTTTTATGCAATTGTTACCTACTACGTATATAAATAAATTATTAAGTTCAACTTTTTATATCGTTTTCCGAAAGCTACATTTATCTAATAATTATTGGATAAAATATATGAGTATTTGTTATTCGAATATATGCAAAACTGTGGCATATTGTACTCGAACTTTGGCACTTATGGGAATTAACGCTACACTCACAAATAGGCCTAATCATGCAAACATTCTTACACTCATAATCAGTTTCTCAATAATTAAACTGCTATGCCAATACTCTTCTATTATAATTATTTTATATAATCATACATTTGTTTATGGATAAATTGTCTATATATTACCAAAATTGTGGCGGACTACGCACCAAACTTAATACATTATATATGAATATTCTTTCACACAATTACGAAATTATAATTTTAGTTGAGACCTGGTTTCATAAGGAAATATATGACAATGAATTTATAGATCCTAGATATCGTGTATTCCGGTGTGATAGAAACAGATTAGGCAGCGAGCGGCGGGACGGGGGCGGTGTGTTGGTGGCGGTGCGCTCGGACGTTGCGGTGACGCCGGTGGCGCTGCACGCTGCGGGCGGCGGCGGCGGCGGGGGGAGCGGCCCGGTCGGCTCCGCGTCTCCTCTGGTAGATTTTGTCACTCTTGAGTTGCGGGCTCGTAATTGCAACTATCTTATTTCTGCTACATACATACCGCCCAGCACGCATCCGAGCGTTTATCGATGGCATCTAGATTCATTATCGAGCCTAATACAACGACGCTCTGATATAAACAAGTGCATTTTAGTTGGGGATTATAATATTCCAAATATTGGGTGGGACACCACTATGCCCATATTTTTACCACATATTAGATGCAAATATCCGGAAAATGCTAATATAATGATAAATTTTATCCAATCCATTGACTGCCAACAATTAAATAAAGTAAAAAAACAATAAAGGTCGAGTGCTGGATTTATTTATTACTAATGTAGATGGTTGCCATTACGAACAGCCGCCTTTGTCATTGGTACCGTCGCACGGTAACCACCCGCCATATTTTGTACTACTTCCTGTCGCTCGCGACTCCACTTGCGTTAGAGAACAGGCAAAAACACAATTTAATTTTCATAAAGCTGAATATTCATTAATTAACGAAGAAATTGCTAAAATTGACTGGTCAAATCTCTTTTCTAATCAAACTGCAGAAGATATGATGAATATATTGTATGAGGAACTTTACAGAATAATTAAGAAGTACGTACCTAAGAAAATTGCTAAGTCAGTGAAATATCCTGTATGGTTTTCTCCTGCCTTAATTCATATTTTCAAAAATAAAAATCGTTACTGGATTAAATGGAAAAAATATGCTAACAAGTCAGATTATGAAATTTTTTCTATTTACAGAAAACGATTTAATGATTTATCTCGTAAATGTTATAAAGAATATATTAAATCTACAGAAGAGAATATACATACCAACACAAAATACTTTTGGTCTTATGTACATAATAAAAAAAATAAAAGTAGTTTACCTAGTATTATGACATATAAAAATAAAACTGTAAATACCTCTAAGGAAGCCTGTTCCTTATTTTCAGATTATTTTAAATCAGTTTTTCAACCGAGTGATATTGCTTGTGATCTTGATTTGGATGATATGCCCGAGTGTAATCAAAATACGGAT
This sequence comes from Euzophera pinguis, assembly GCA_947363495.1. NCBI lineage: Eukaryota > Metazoa > Arthropoda > Insecta > Lepidoptera > Pyralidae > Euzophera > Euzophera pinguis. Next base: position 795,789 of record OX376156.1, on the reverse strand, counting down.
ATTCACTTAACTGACTTACAAATCACTAAGAAAGCTTTATTAAATGAATTGCAAAATCTTGACACATCGAAAGGCCCAGGAGTGGACGGTATTTCACCTTTGTTTTTTAAAGCAATTTCAAAAAATATATGTCTGCCCTTGCTACATGTTTTTAATACATGCTTAAAGGAGGGAGTTTTTCCAACTTCTTTAAAATCCGCTCGTATAGTGCCTGTCTTTAAGGATGGTGATAGGTCAGACATTGAAAATTATAGACCAATTTCAATATTGTCCACTCTATCGAAGATCTTTGAGAGGTTGGTTCATAATAGTATTTATCCTACTATTCATAAAGTATTGATAGAACAACAACACGGATTTGTTAAGAAAAGGTCTACAGTCACAAATTTGTTATTGTATACGTCATATTTATTTGAAAATTAAGTTAATAATGTACAAACTGACAGTGTATATACAGATTTCCGGAGGGCCTTCGATACAGTGGACCATAGAATATTGTTGGAAAAACTGGCTTACAATGGTATACGCGGCAATCTCTGGGGTTGGTTTAAATCTTATATTACAAACCGTACACAGAAGGTAGTGTTGAATGGCTATGAATCTGAACTAGTCCCAATCAGTTCTGGAGTACCGCAAGGCTCAATACTAGGTCCCTTGCTCTTCGTCATCTTCATAAATGATGTAAACGATTGCTTTAAATTTTGTGACTTTCTACTTTATGCAGATGACTTAAAAATTTTTCATAATATCAATAATGTTAACGATCAAATCAAATTTCAACAAGATCTTGATAATTTTTCTGCTTATTGTTTAAAGAATAAACTAACACTCAATATTAGAAAATGCAAATCGATAACATTTACAAAAAAAAGAAACATACATAAGTATAATTATAAATTGAATGGTATTGAAATTGACAAAGTTGATATAATAAAGGATTTAGGTATCACTCTTGATAGCAAACTACATTTGGATATACATATTGACAATATTATTAACAAAGCGTTTAAAATGTATGGTTTTATTATGCGCTCCTGCACTGATTTCACTGGGCCTTCGACCTATCTTCTTTTATATAACGCACTTGTTCGATCTCAGCTTGAGTATGCCGCTGCCATTTGGAACCCATTATATTCTAAATATGTAGATGCAATTGAGTCTGTTCAAAAGAGGTATATGCGCTGCATGCATTACAAATGTTTCAGAAGTCGATCTTCATATGATGAGCTCTTAGTACGGTATAAATATATAACACTCAAACAAAGACGTCTGTACTTGGGAGATATGATTGCATCCCACTTACGAATAGAATTTGTTATAAAGTGCCTACTCGATCACACTGTCGTAGAAGTTATGAATTGTTTGCTACTCACAGTTTTCGTACAAATGCTGGTAAACGATCACCTTTTTATTGTTTAACAAAATCATATAACACATATTTCAATAATATAGATATTACTTTTGAACGTCCTGGTATATATAAAAAATTGGTTCTTGCACAGTTTGCAGCGTAAAAATAATCTACCTACTTAATTGTTTGTAAATAATAATGATACCTACATTCAACTTACCCACCTTTTGGTATATAATATTTAAAGAATAATCTGTGGTAAACGGTGTTGGTGTCATAATTATACAGTCAAATTGTAATAAACCTTAAGATAATATAGTATTGTGACACTGTTTGTTTTCCTAAATAAATGAAAAAAAAAAAAAAAAAAGGAATACCTGTGAATGTTTTCCTAAGCTTGCGACTCGTTTCTGGTACCTAGGCAGCCTCAGCCTCAACTCCTCATTGCTCTGTTTTAATGCTAACAATTCATGTTTCTTCTCCTCTATATTATTCCTCCTCTGCTCTATGGCTAATTTCAATAAGTCTATCTTGTCTCTAGCTATTTTTGCCTCCGTTAGTATTGAGTCCTTTTGTAATTTTACAGATAAAATTCTTTCGCATCTTTCCATTACAATTCTTCTATTCAATTTTAATCTAAGTAACTTTGCTTCTTTTTCTGAAAATCTGTAAATAAATTTTTACCTTTAAACTAAAACACTGCATAAATAAAAAATTGAGAATTAACACATTTGCTGCCAATAATTTACAAAAATATACAACTGAAAGTATATTGTTGTAAATTAATATCATATACATATAAACATTTTGGTACTAATTTTTTAATCATGTATACTACCCTCATACATGAGTTATAGCATATTGTAATAAAGTTGAAATGTCAGAAGTATGAAGGTATTAAAAACACTTAGTCCAGTATAAAATTTTTAAAGATAGAAAAAGTCTAAGCAAACATTATGAAATTACAATTTTACGACTCAATCGTAGATTTGAAAAAATACAGTCATTGAATCTAGCTGGTATTAGCAATTTTTTGACTGAATGTTGACATTGTGTTTCATCACGTCAACTATTATGCAAGACTCCTTTCATTTTTGGAGAATTAAAACCCAGTTCGCTATCAACATATAAACAATTTTTTTTGTAATATCATCTTACACAACTAATATCAATTGAGCTACATTTAATATTCTTGTTAGTTAACTATATAATGCTTCGTTGCTTAAGTCACATCAAAATAAGTATGTAAACACAATGCATATGGTGCAACTTGGTATCCTCATTTTCCTGTCATAACTTAGCAAAACAGAGTCCAATAAGAACCGAACCACAACTTATACTACATGTATAAGTCATGAAATAAGTGATTTATCAATAAATTAATGCGAAATAAACAAACCTGTCTGAGTAAGGCATAGATGAATACGAATATCCCCCACTTTTTACGCATTTTGCACAGTAAAAGTTTTTCTTTACAGTATAACATAGTGGACACTTGGTGTAGTGTTCGTCACTTTCTGTGGAGGAAACGCGAAAATCTTGCGGTGCTTCGCCTTCTGAAAATATACTAGAAGACATTGTTTATATTAGAATCACTTTCTACGTATTGTTTGCAGTGCAGACGAGACGAAAATCAAATCAACACAACACAATCTGTCAATGTCAGCTTCAGCTGTTTTAAGACACTGACAGCTGTCACCTCGCAGATAAAATAAAAAGCGTTTTGTTCGATGTATGAAACATGAACGAAACTTAATTTTATAGTTTTTAACTTTTATCAGACTGCGGCAAACCCCAACAAAGAGAATTATTATTTGGTCCGTATGTATGAAGCTTTTAACCTATGTTTCCTTGCAAGTAACTATTATGTAAGTCGAGTCGAGTGGGTTCCATGATCAATCGATCGTGCAAACCAAGGTGTCAGAGTTTTTCAGAATCGCGTATCGGCCTCTGACATGTAATATATGTTAACGACCACCAGATGGCGGCCGAGACCATTGCTACTGATAAAAGTTAATAATAAGAAAATAAAATCTAACACGTTTATAAGAGTGAAATTGATATTCCTACTATATCCACAAACACCATAAGTAAGTATTTACGTTATTTAGAAGGGGTCCTATTTAAACTAACTAAAATGTAACGTAATAGCTACCGAGGTGCGGTATCATTACATTTACTTACATGTTTTGTAAAATGGATAAATCATCTTTGTTTATCAGTTAATCAAGCCTGCAACACCATAACCAAACTAGAAATAACTAAACAAAGTACATATGCTTCCCATGGGATCGAACCAATTGAGAAAGGAACGTTTATTTGTAGGAGTTTCGGTGCTCTTTGGATCGAGGATTATGGGGCTCCGCGACGCGCGATACCATTTATTAATCTAAGTGTTAAGCACTACAATATGCGGGTTATCTGCGGGATTTCCATCTTCCTGAAATGGGCAGACCTTGAATACTTGACCGAAGTTATGATTGTTTGCGATGCAATCGGAAAACGCTGGAATGACGAGGAATGCAACAATACTTTAACTTACCTGTAGTACAACAATCGCGAGGTCTATATTCGCGTCGCTATTTAAAATGGTCTAGTTTATATGTACTGACATAATATAAAATGTATTATTATTTAGAACGGCTCCCACGCTAGAGTACGGACGAGACGAAGTAGTATAATGGATTAGTGTCCGGCTGGGCTAACGAGCCGAGTAGAGAGCACATTGCTTTTTTCGGCGGGAACGACAGCCGCCATTAGCCTTTACTTATGGATACTGAAGTTTTTAAATGCTAATTTTTAGGTACCTGGAGCCCTATTTTAAAATGTATGACTAATATTTCGAATGAAAATCGTTCGACTCAGCGATTTAGTGCTAGTCATACTTTTCAAAATAGCACTCCGGCCGGAGGTTTACCAGTACTGTACCTGAGGTGTGTTAGTGACCGACACTGTCAGAATTTTTCAGGCTGCCTTGAGGCATCTGACACAGCCTAACGACGGCTATCTATCGATAACAATCGGGACCAACGGCTTAACGTGCCTTCAGAAGCACGGAGGAGCTCAAGATAGAAAATGCCACTAAAATGGCGACCAATTCAATAGTGGTCGCGTCACACGTCGCTTGACACGCGCATTCGCTACCGATACGCGAGTCGCGCTCGACTAACGAGCTCCTCAAACCTTCCAGAAGGCGCTACAAGAATCTAATATTTAAGACATAGATTTTATATATTTTATTTTATATGTATTTAAATTTAGTACGATTTCGCTAATATCTGGCGAAATAAAAACAGAGATTTTTAGTATCGACATTTCACACGTTGATTTATGTTGACAAGTGCTTCAATGTTTGGCTTAATCCATACTTCCATACTAATATTATAAATGCGAAAGTCTGTCTGCCTTTCTGTCTGTCTGTATGTCTGTCTTGTCTTGAAAAATTTGGTATTTTGTCATTACCATCACTCTATCTTATGAAATATGCTTGTTCGTACTAAGAACATAAAATTATTTTAAAAGGCTGGTGATGTAAATAATAGACTACAACGAAACCCACATAGACTTATATTAGAGAATGTATCAACATCTAAAAAAATTTCTAACAGCCCACTTAATATATGTATTCGTATCTACAATTCTATATCGGATAATATAATACATTTGAATACATATGATTTAAAGAGAAATTGAGTGAATGGCATTTTGATGACAATAATGAATTTTTTGACCATGATAAGTAATTATTTGTAATGTGTGTGTAATGTATTTCGAGGATCTTTATATTTTGTGTACCTATTATGTTTTCATGTTTAATTAATTTAATTATGCTTGATTTAATTTAAATAAGAAGGATATTAATATAACCTAATTATTCGCATGTCATTAAATGTGACAAAACATGTGAGAATTGTAACACCAATGTACATACCATGTTTTTCGTGAATAAAGATATTTATTATTATTGTATCTCCTTTTGGATTTCACGGGTTACCCCGGTCCTTTGAGAGGCTTGCGCGGGGATATTGATCCGACACGTAGAGGCCCTTTGGAGAAGTTGATGTCATGTGGTGCTCCTGCCAAAACCCGTTCTCGGCTATATCAATAGTTGACATTTCCATGAACAGGTCTCGGCAGGAGGAGGAACTATTTCTAATAGGTGAAAAGAATAAATGGGTTATGGTGATGAAGTTTGGATGGATTTAAACTGGGCTATTGCAATAGAAATCCGACGCCTGCCATAATCATGATTACTGACTATTAGTGGCAGGCGGTGACTCGCCACTCAGTGAATGGGCCCCCCAAATAGTCGCCGCATTTGGCAACAGAGGGGCAACATTGGGATGAGCGGCTAAGGGTGCCGAGAGGTGCGGCTCCGGTTTCGCCATCGCGAGTTGCCTCGTGAGCGGGTTTCCCCGTTATTACGCCATTACGTGCAATACACTTCCACCCTCGAGCATATAGCTCTTGCGACTCCACTCTGGCCGGCCGGCTAAGGCAAGCCAGAGGTAGGGGTCCTGTCCCTCATCGGCGTCCACTCCGACCTTGGCGAAGAAAGGCCGGAGGTGAGGGACGGATGCCTCCCCTGGGAGCACTCAGGTCCGCGGTGTCGCCACTCACCAACAGCTAGCCACAAGCTGACCTGCGGAGACTGACTGCACTGGGAAGAGAACCCAGTGGGCGATGGGGTCGTCACATCCCTACGCCTTTATTATTATTATTATTATAAAACTTTTAAATTGCCGGACTTATTAACAAAAAACTTTTTAATAGATATGTTTTTTTTTCTAATACGAGAAAAGTAAACTGACTACAGTTCAAACTGACGCGAATCTCGCTGACTGGCGCGGCGGGACGCCCATAGAAATAAGAATATATAGAAATGTCATTAGCTGGCCAGATGACTTTGGCACACGCTACGGCAATTCTACCGATACAAACGAATCATGCGGTATGTTTGAATCCATAGATTAAGAATTTTTTTGACTACGTCAATAGATTGGCTCATCAGTAAAAGGAACGAGACCAATTTAAAAACTGTTGGTGTGGGTGTGTCTTACATGTGTGTCAAATAGTGCTGAGCCGAGAAATGTCGACATCACTATGATCGATTTTCTTAACGTGAGAACATTGCCAAATTAAGTATGCAGTATTCTTTGGGATAACTTAGAATAAAATTACATAATAAAAATGCTACTTTAGTATTTTTATTTATAACGAGCACTCCGACTCTACTTCGAATAGGTGGGCATTAATTAACTTTACTTTGTTATAATTTTGAGAGCCGTGGCCGATTCTCGCTCTACTGAAAACTGTATTGAAAGTGTTTACTACATATAGTTGAATATATTTTGGAAAACCATTCTTCTCTGCCAACTTTTTTAAGCCATTTTTCGCAAATATCTTTTATCTATTAGATATAAATCTGCAAGGTACTCGTAGGTACAGAAATTGTAATATTACACTTACGAGAGATGAATGAGAATACGAATACGGGGGTTTCAGTAGAAATCCGCCATGTTTTTTAGCAATATCTCAAATTAGAATTTAACTCTAAAGGGGTGAGAGTTTTTTCGAGAAATCTCGAACTCGACTTATCTCAAAGACGCGTGAATCATTTACCCGCGTTCGTAGCGGACTTTATTTCATAAACCGTGTCGGATTGCTGAATTTTAAACATATAGGTAGATACGTTTGATACCAGTAGGTAGAAATTTATATCTTCCTAGCGTTTGGGTGCAATACTACCGATATGATGTTTGACAGCATCGAAGTCAATCCCTAAACTTCAAGAATTAGGTTGCAAATTGTGAAAATCCACGTAAGTATTTATTTTTATCCAAATTTGAATTCTTATGCATCTTACACAATTATGTGATAAAACTACATGATATTTCTCATATATCAGTGCGGAAAAACTATCGAAACAATTATGAAATCATGGATTTATACAGTGATAAACTTTGGTGGTACTTATAAGGTATAATAAGGTAAAATGTGAAATTATGTGGTTTTTATTTGTTACTTGAGTTACATTTAGGCACTGCACATAAAACCATTATTATGCGCTTCTACTGAATACTTTTTTAACACTTACGACTAGATACTTTGTTTGTAATTTAAATATTTGTTTTGACAAGAAATCCGTAAGGCCGCTATGGGACATTATTGTGTATATGAAATGGTTCGCTCTCTATCTCATTCTAACATACGCATATCCTATATATTTTTCTTTCGCATTTCCCGTCTATTGGATCCATAGTCTAAGTTTGAATCACATGAATGACCGCCTGCAATATCAAAAGTATCCCTGGCGCGTTACGCACCCTGGACCCTATTTTTGAAATGTATGACAATTTCGAATGAAAATCATTTGATAACGAACAAAAATCCTTCGATATCGATCAAAAATTATTCGGCTCACCGATTCTGCGTGTGTCACACTTTTCGAAAATAGCACTCTGTAGTTTCAATAGCTTGATTCTTGAGAGAATACACATTACTGGAATGTGAAATCCCGGAATACAAATTGTAAATAAATATCTGGACATTCTAAATAGATTGTGTCAGTAATAAAATAAACCTTGTTATCACTACTAAGATAGGTTACTAATTACCGAGCCCAATAATATTTATTTATTAGCTCTATCTTAAATAATTTTTAATTTGAAACATCGGTCCAGAGTAGGCTATCGTACTTCATCGTTACATTTACATTTAGGTAGATATTCATTTTATTTTAATTTAACTAAATGTTTCTCGAAATGTTATTCAATTTATTTACTACAAAGTGTAAATGCTCTAAGTACTAAACATAAACATCATTTCTAAATTCGAAATTAATAATTATCATTAAAATTCGTTACTATCTATATCATGAGAATGAACTACAGAACATAATGGATTAAACATATTTTAAAATAAATATATATTGCAGGTATTTATTCTATTATTTATAATAATTAAAAACTAAAAAAAAAGAAACAAGATCACATAAATAAATAGATGAAAAAAAACTTACTTCGCGATTCCAGTGAGAATGTTCCACATGATGAACAATTAAACGATAACACAAATATAAACACAAAATTGAGAGCAATGTGTTTGAAATATCCAAGACAAATTCACTAAGACGTCTTAATAGGAGTTCGTCTCGAAAGCAAAAGAAATTTGAATGTGTACTTGACCAGTAATGCATGCCAGTTAATGTAAAACTACCTGGGAATCACGTGGCATCCCATTTTTACGTTTATTGTCTTAAAAATGGGGAAAACGAACAAAAGATTTGCAAGTTTTATGATAGGTTCGGCAAGGCGGAAGGGCCCGAGGTTGTAACCCTCCATTGTTGGTGAAATGGTATGTCGGTGATGATAAGAGAGTACGCCGAATGGTAATGTGGAAACGAGACAGATTGTCCTATGTTCTCTTTCTCATTTCCTTAGTTGCTTTCTCTACTAAGTCGTGGTCACTTTGTCGTCAGACAGACTGCCGATCATAAAATATCTCAGGAGGTGATGTTTATACCATTTTTTTAGTATACAATTGGGTATTGGCTCGTGATATCTCCAAGGAGTAAATTTCAGGCAAGCAGCCGGTTATAAAACTTAGGCTTATTTAAATTTTACACGCTTTCTTGGTAGTACCAAGTATGCAAACCAAATGCGGAGACAATGACAAACGCGTATTTTTTTAAAATTACTAGTGCCTCAAATAAAATCTGTTATTGTAATGCACCAATAAACAAACTTTAAAATAAATCAATGATACAAAATAGCTCAGATTAATAATTGTAGCGCCGCGGAGACCAATGATTAATCTAAGCAAAATAGTTTAAAGGCTTCGCTAATACAATTTTCTTCCAGCCAACAATGAGCGCTATTTTCGAGAAGTATAATTGTCTAAATCATAAAATATCTCAAGAGGTGAAGTTTATACCATTTATTTATTTTGTTCCGACACGCTCGCAACTTCATACCTTCAGAGTACTAGCGGACAAGCTGGTGCGGCGGCAGACGCCCGGGAACGTTTTAAAATAAATAAATACAGTTGTCTCGGCACACACTACGAATTTGTAGCTTTTGGTGTCGAGACACTGGGTTCATGGGGCAAAGGCGCACAGGGGCTTCATAGGGAGCTCAGCAAACGCCTAAAGGAGATAACAGGCGACCCTCGCGCGGGCGGCTTTCTCGCTCAACGGATAGCCATCGCTATTCAGCGCGGGAATGCTGCCTGCGTGATGGGAACCCTGCCAAGGGGGCCCACTTTAGATTAAATTTAGTTTTTAAGTTTTCTTTTTCTTTTTGTTTTAGTTATAGTTTAGTTTTATTAAGTTAGATTATTATTATTTTTTAATTACTATTGTCCATTTTAAATAAATTTATTTAGAAGGTAAATATACATTAATATTCATTTATTTAGTATACAAATGGGTATACGGTCCTGCTGGTGGGAAGTGGTTACCGTAGCCTGGAGACATCTGCAACACCAGGAGTATCACATGCGCGTTGCCGACCATAAGTAAAGATTTAGAAAAGCAAATCCTTGGTCTCCGTGCGCGAGACCAATTATTAATCTAGGAGCTAATCTAAAAGCCGAAACCATACAGAAAGAGGCGTAAATTGGTCGACATTGAGTCATTTATTATTGTCTGATGAATTCCATCTGCCCGAGTAGATATCATCAAAGCATCTCATTGTAAATAGCAACGTTTGGTCCTCCAAGTGGAAGATAAGACACTGGGGGCCTATTTCTAAAATCTATGATTCACTCGAAACCGAGTCAAGTTATTTTTTTAACAACGCTTAGAGATTAGAAAGTCTTTTGAATACATTTTGAATTAGAGTAAGATTTTTACAATATTCCCGATGGGTACGGAACATAATACACGAACAGACCTGTGGCTTTTCTATTGAAAACAATATGGAGACTATACGTAAGAGCCCAAACACGATAAATCTGCTGCACTATTTTGGTGAGGAGCTGCGTGTCTACAGACTTCAACTTACCGCAGCATCAGTCTGAATGTGCTATATATTTACAGGAAATACCACCAAAGTACATATTGTATATCAATAGGATCGGATCGGAAACCATCTAGCGTAGCTTGAAAAGAATCCAAACTTTGAAATTAAACACCGAACATAAAATACTGTATTTCATAATTTAATAATCATACCATCTAGGATCGGATCGGCAACCATCTAGCGTAGCTTGAAAAGAATCCAAACTTTGAAATTAAACACCGAACTTAAAATACAGTATTTCATAATTTAATAATCATACCATCTAGGATCGGATCGGAAACCATCTAGCGTAGCTTGAAAAGAATCCAAACTTTGAAATTAAACACCGAACTTACAATACTGTATTTCATAATTCAATAATTATACCATCTAGGATCGGATCGGAAACCATCTAGCTTAGCTGGAAAAGAATTTGTCCTTTAAAATTAAAAACATTATTTCTCTGTAGCTGTACTTATCCTTTTTGCATATGATACAAATTAACAATTCCATTTCAGGGTAAATTCGTCGGCTAACGAACGCTCCCGCCAATTTTTGCTACACCTTAATTTCGCGCCAAAATTCAGGCAATTCCTGGCTCTATTTGACTGCGTTAGGGTTACCTCTCACGTCTCTGTATTATCAACAAGATAAAGATAATTTAAAAAACAAAAATAAACCCACTGCGTTTCGGAAGTGAAAAAAAAACACTATTTTGTGTTTTTTTAATTTTTGATATACCCAGTGTCACTCTCACAGTAAATATGAATTCAACGACGCCTCATCTAGCCGTTCGGCCTGCAGAGCCTGCCAAACAATTATACTTACATACATACCTAATACATACATCCTCTCGAAAAACATAACCCTCCTTCTGTCGCAGTTGGGTAAAAATATTGATAAGTCTTTCTTATAGTTGCAAAACTTCTGAAAAATTCGGAATAATTCCGGAATACTTCTGGGAAAGTTTCTTTACATCAGAATTTTTCAAAATAAATTTAATCAAGTTTTTTATTTATTTTGTTGAAAAATCATATTTTGTATCGATCGTCGATCGCCGCCGAGTCGTGCGTGCAAGCGGTGCGGGGTGCGGTAAGAAGGGAGATGCTCCCCGGAGAAGTTTTCCCCCGCGCAAGAAAGATTCGTACCCCGCAATTGAATGTTTCCGAATATTTCGCCAGAATAATTCAATGGGAATAAACGTGTTTGTTTATGCTATGGTGAGTTAATTATTGTTCAGTAGCATTTAAGTAAGTAAAATATAAATGTTTATTTTATTAGACTTAAATGGGATTGGTTATATGTTGATATTTTTATAAATAGATACGTTACCCTGCGATTAACAGGATTTTTATTCTTTTGTTTTAGGTAGGTACCTACTTATTTCGAAATCGAATGCTATAAATTTCAGTTGTGCAATAAAAAAAACCTGGCCTAGCATATTTGTTTTTTTGAAAAAAGGTTACCTATGTTTTTGGTTAGTTTGTATGAAGCTCTGTGTAGCGTGCGTGCAGGCGGTGCGGGGTGCGGTAAGAAGGGAGATGCTCCCCGGAGAAGTTTTCCCCCGCGCAAGAAAGATTCGTACCCCGCAATTGAATGTTTCCGAATATTTCGCCAGAATAATTCAATGGGAATAAACGTGTTTGTTTATGCTATGGTGAGTTAATTATTGTTCAGTAGCATATAAGTAGGTAAAATATAAATGTTTATATTATTATACTTAAATGGGATTGATTATATGTTGATATTTTTATAAATAGATACGTTAGCCTGCGATTAACAGGATTTTTATTCTTTTGTTTTAGGTAGGTACCACCTTTTTTCGAAATCGAATGCTATTTTTATAAATATCAGTTGTGCAATAAAAAAAACATGCCTAGCATATTTGTTTTTTGAAAAAAAGGTTATCTATGTTTTTGGTTAGTTTGTATGTAGCTCTGTACGCATCGCGAGTATTCGCGATTATTCGCGTAGTATAATAATTCCCAACTTCCAAGCGCGAAATAGGTAGTTAGGTCGATATTCCTCGTTATATTTGACTGTTGAAATATTCCCAAAGTTTCGGAATAATTCGGAATACTTCCGAAGTATTCGACGGGAATGATTCGGAATTTTTCCCGCCAGCATCTATAGTCTTTCTTTCTCCGTGATGTAAATCGGGTCGAAAAGAAATCCATACTAATATTATAAATGCGAAAATCTGTCTTTCTGTCTTTCTGTCTGTTCATAGTTCTGTCTGTCTGTTACGCTTTCATGGCCAAACAGCTGAACTGATTTTGATGAAATTTGGTATGAATATAGTTGAAGACCCGGGGTCAAACATAGGCTACTTTTTGACGCAGGCGGAGCTGCGGGGAAAAGCTAGTATGGTATATATTTCTTTACCCTTATACATTTTAATATGGGCTTATGGGCCCCACTACATATATTTACTCAGTACTTTTGATAAAAGATCGGTGGTGGTCTAATTGCTGTGATTTGAGTGTCAAATTTTATTCATACCTATGACACTGGCGAATTGGGTATTCTACTAATTTTTATTTTATCTTTCATATAAATATTTTTAGTACCAGAAACAAAAATAAGAAATAATTTTTGTAATCCGTTCATAAATAAATAAGTTATAAGCCTTTGAAATTCGGAGGAAGGAGTAACTGTCAAAAACCAAGAAAAGGATGCATTGTGTGTGCAGTGACGTCACTGCCACTTGATTTCGTGCGTACAAATGAGATAGCAATACGTCCCCACCACGCTCCCACTTTTAATCGTGAGAAAATTTTAAATGCTAAATACTGCTATAATTAACAACCAATTTTGTTGTTATTTTCAGACTCGGTTACTTTTTGGTGTATATTTTATTTAATATAACAATATTAACCAAGTATGAACACAGTCAAGTAGCCTATTTTATCAACAATGGCATTTCCAAAGAGTGAACACACAGACAGACAATATTAAAATTAATTAATGTTAACTTTTTAATGTATATTTGCAGCGTGTACATATCTATACTAATATTATAAAGCTGAAGAGTTTGTTTGTTTGTTTGAACGCGCTAATCTTAGGAACTACTGGTCCGATTTGAAAAATTATTTCAGTGTTGGATAGCCTATTTATAGAGGAAGGCTATAGGCCTAGCGAAGTCGGGTACGGGCTGCTAGTAATAAATAAAAAAGCTAATTCTTATTTTACATGCTTTCTTGGTATTACCAAGTATGCAAACCAAATGCTGAGATAATGACAAATGCGTAATTTTTTTTTAATTACTTGTGCATAAAAGATAATTTACTATTTTGTAATGCACCTAATAAACAAACTTTAAAATACATCAATGATTCGAAATAGCTTAATGAGAATCGTTCGACTCATTATGTCGAATGAAAATAATTCGACGCACCAGTTTTGCGTGAGTTATCCTTTTTTAGAATAGCACACCATGTCTACCTTATCCTAAAAGAGCGGATAAGTACTCCCTTATTGACGTCGGTTTTACGCAAAACAAGACAAGAATATTAACTTAATTGGTATCATAACTAATAACGTCTTCATTAACAATAGAAAGTAGGTAGAAATAAATTAATATTATTACATAGATTAGATAATAAATAAATTAGTGGTATTAGTAAACGATTCGTTATTACTTAAGTACGTTCAATACGTTAATACATTGAAGAGAGATAATTTTTTATGTGTCTTGATTTTGCTTTAATATTCATTAACGACTTTCAGTGCGGGCGTTACTAATTTGAAATTTGCAAGAATCTACTCCTTAAGGAAAACAAGAAGAGACACATAGGTACATAACGGCAGGTGAAACCATAGAGTAATTACAAAGAGGAGATGCCGTAATAAGCGTTTTGTAAGAAAGCGTTTGTGAGGCTACACAGGGCGGAAGGCAGACGTGCGGGGTGCTTAGTTTCGGCCGTGGCTCCAATCATGGAGCGCGAGCAATGACAAGCTCCTCCCACTTTTGTGTCGGCGAGGCGCCAATGATCACATCACTGCGCCATCTCCAACGGCATCTCCTCTTTGTAAATACTCCATGGGTGAAACAGCTATTGTATTTAAATTTCTCAAATTTAAACAGGTAGCCATTTTGAAAAGTATGCCTCATTAAAAAAAAAATGCAAATCATTTGATATGGAACGTAGTCATACTTTTCAAAAATAGGGCTGCTGGTAGCCCTAGGTAGGATGTGACTGCATATAATTTATTCTGGCTGGAGTACTCGTAATCATGACATCAAATAGGTCGCGATAAAACTACATTTGTGGATGTACGAGTTGAGTGAGATACTTCGTAATTCAAATAAATTGATCAATTTGTTAAAAAATGACTAAATAAGACTAAAAAAACTGATGCAAGTAGGCGTAATATTCCTCCGTATCGCTGTCCATCTATGACAAAGTGCTCAGAAGGCTGGCAGCATTACTACGTTAAATGACAATGCGCTAACAAGACAACGGTAATTTAAAAAAACTAAAAATCCCGTTTGCTTTTCTATGTAATTTGAAATTGAAAAAAACAAAAATCCGCCAATTTGTTTTTTATTTTATTATTTCAGTGTCACTCTCACAGTAAATAAGCGACACCTCTCAAGCTAAAATCCATCGAGCCGTTTAGGCTGAGCGTGTCTAACAAAACATGTACATGGTATGGCTTCAAGCACTCCCCTCGCCCATCATAGGAACTATGCTGGACGACAACACATTCAGGGTCGCCACCTGTCTGCGTTTAGGCGCTCCGTGTGTTTCTCCACACCGTTGTCACTGTGGAGAGGCAGTCTTGCCTATCTAATTTAGGCGTCGTAGAATTCATCCACATCGATCATTTCATTCCGTCGTGAACACGCGCCGAGGCAACTCACTTGTTTCAATATAATACGTATATCTGTGGTAATTCGATAATCTTTTTGTGAATAAAATTCTTATTAATAACTTTTCAATATGTTGAAGTGTGCACTATGCAATGTTCAATTCAATGATGGAGTGCAGTGTGGTTGGTGCAAAAATCACTATGATTTTCCATGTGCAAATATCACGGAGGTTGGCTATAGGAAACTAGGCCAGGATAGAAGGGCGGCCTGGAAATGTTCTTCCTGCAAAACATCTACATTAGGGACAGCGGAGCTTGGTCTATCATCCGTTGCACCTGGTTCGTCACCAGTTACCCTTGAGGCCATTTTTGATGAGCTCCGCGAGGTGAAGAAACAGCTTCTACCCCTTCCTTCTCTTATCGAGGATATCAAGATCATTAAGAGTGAACTTAGTGAGCTTAAAGCATCCTGTGATTTTAACAGTGCCAAACTGGACGAATTTTCCTGCCGTCTAACCGTTGTTGAGGACCTGATGCCCTCTGTACGTTCTGCTGCTGACTCCAATCTGCATGATATTGTTGCTTTGAAAAAGGATTTCGCTCTAAAAGATCAATGGTCTCGGCTGAACAATGTCGAGATCAAAGGAATTCCTGTCAAAAACGGAGAAAACCTATTCTCTCTCATGGAAACTCTTTGCAAAAAAGTTAATGTTACCTATTCAAAATCTCAAATTAACTACATTTCACGTTTACCAGCGTATAACTCTAAAGAAAAATCTGTCCTTGTGATGTTCCTGAATCGCTATGTTAAGGAAGAATTTATTGCAGCGGCTCGTGCTGCGAAATCATTGACGTCACGGGACATCGGATTTGACGGCTCTCAGCGTATTTTCGTGAATGATCATCTTACAGCGCAATCAAAACAACTACTTACGAAAGTAAAAACACTTTTGAAAGACAAAGGATTTCGTTATATATGGGTCAAATTCTGTAAAATTCACGTTCGTAAGGATGACAATTCACGTATACATGTAATAAATAGTGAAAGTGATTTAAACAGGTTGCTGTAATATATTTCTTATTAGAAATTATTCGCTTATTTGGTCCTAGTTTAAGTATTCGTAAGATATATTTACTACTTATACTTATATTGTGTACAATTTTCTCACTAATACTTATAACTACCTACTTATTTTTTAGTTGTGAACTCCGTTTTTATAATTCTCCAAGTTGTTTACTTATTCAACCGTCTATCCATCCTTTGACCATTTTAACTCATTGCATAATTGCTACTACAGTAATCAATATGATGCTAAGCCATAGAGTTGTTTGTTGCTTGCTCTGCCTATTAACGTACCTTTGCTATCCTATTGTTCGACTAATAACCTGTACCGTGAATGTAACTATCACTGTCACACTTGTGTTGACTCAATATTGCTTCCTTTTTTATTCATTCGTATTAAACCATAATTTGAATGGAGGTGTGTTATTTTTAGAAATGGATGACACTAAAACGTGTATCTCCTTTCGTCTTTACCTACATAATCTTGCAAAAAAACATGTAGTCAGTAGGCTGTCACTCAGTTTAGTTACGATATTTTACTATTTGCGCCTAGTATACTTAATCTATCTTACTGACTTTGTAATGTTTTTACATTGTTTAATAACTAAAATACATAAGTATGGCCAATAATTCTGCTTCAAAACAATATTTCAATAATTTATCAGTTTATTATCAGAATGTTCGTGGTCTTAGGACTAAAACTACATTACTTTCGAGAAATGTAAGGCTGAATTCATATGATATAATAATTCTTACTGAATCGTGGCTTCTCGAGGGCATTCTAGATACCGAATTATTTGATGATAGATATGTTGTTTGGCGTCGCGATCGAGACTACGCAGCGAGACGCCAACGCCTGGGCGGGGGCGTACTCATAGCTATGAAAAAAAACTTATCCGTAACACCGCAACAATCTTTTTATTCTACTGCCGAGGATTTGTGGTTGTCTCTGTCCTTTGAGCAACAAAATCTCAATACTACAGTATTGCTGAATATATGTGTCTTGTATTTATGTAAACAAAAAAAAGGTCTCACCTTTTCAGAGCAATTATCGAATTATCTCTTTAAATTAAATGAGATTATGTTGATCAAACCCTCAGATAAGTACCTTATTGTTGGAGACTTCAATTTGAGCGGTATTACTTGGACTTCTAACCATGACTCCTCATTTATTCCTTCAAACCATACTACCTCGGATGAAACTCTTTTGGTCGACGAGATACGTACACATAATCTTAAGCAGTTTAATGGTGTGCCAAATAACATGGGGAGAATACTCGATCTTGTACTGTCTAACGTTGAGGTTGAGGTCTTTGAGTGTTTGGACCCACTGATACCTATTGATCCACTTCATAAGTCTCTTACATTTAACATTGATTTTACGGTAGTCGATACTCTTAATCAGGCACCTAAAATAAAATATCTTTATAATAAGGGAAATTATAGCAAAATCAACGAATGTATATCCAACATTGATTGGTCTCATGAGTTTTCATCCCGGTCACTCGACGGTGCAGTAGATTTTTTCTATGAAGAGTATCGAGATCTGAGAGACCAATACATACCACGCAAGGCAGTCATCAAGGGTTCTTACCCAGTCTGGTACTCCCCAACACTTAGAAAAGCCATTAAGGAGAAGCGTAAATATTATCGTAAATACAAATTATATAGTAATACTCATGACCTTAATTCTTATAATTTACTTAAAAATCGAGTCGCTTCTTTAGAGAAGGAATGCTATAGGAATTATATGGATACTGTGGAATCCTCAATAGAGAACAATCCTAAAACTTTTTGGTCCTATGTAAAGTCTCGGACGAATGCTAATTGCGTTCCTACTGAAATGTTTATTACCTGGGTTTGCTATCTAATTCCTGTCCTCTATGAAATTTGAAGGGAAATAAGCAAAATTAAAATAAAATTACAAAAAAAACCTTTTACAATATTTATTTGAAGAAGAAGAAGCTGAAAGTTACACAAAGTTAAAAAACTCGAATTAAAAAAAAATGAATTTATCTTGGAAGTTACCTATTTAATGTTGAGTAAAGAAGTAATTGCGATTAATACGAGAAAAGAAAATTAGGGGCGCAGGAGATCGAATGGCCAATATTTAGATCCCTTTAAAGTTTTAAATTAAAAAAAATAAAATCAAAGGTTAATAAAATAAAAAATGTAGAAAGCGCAGGCACTGGCTGACCGATAATGCTGGCTTCGGCTGTGTGGTTACCTCAGTTTAAGCAAAAATGTCTATCGCAGATTAAAACGGTAGTATAAGCAGTGTCCTCTTGTTTCAATTAAAGAAATGTGGTATGCACTCCTGACACCTCGGGAAGCTGGTAGAACTCCCAGTGTTCAGCGGAGGGAGTGCTGAGGGAAACTTGAGGTGTTCTTTTTAACCCTTTTCAGGGTTCTTTATGTATATCCAACAAAACACTTTTGTCTTATAACGCCGTACGACAACCACGTCGGCGAAAATATTTGTTACGACGGTTGCACTATTAAACTCCAAAATAATAGTATTAAATGGCTATTGAAACCTTTAAATTATAAAAATAGCGAGCAACTATCGACCCGCTCCGAAAATCATCTGATTTCGTCTGCCGGTGGCGGCAAGTGTCCTAGCTGTCAGTTCAGTCGTAGTGATGGGGACATCGGGAGTCGACATTTACTCGAATCGACTCGATGAACTACCCATCGACTTCGTGCCGAACCGTGTGAAAACAACAGGCATCCAGTATCGATTCCTGAGATCCGCCGGCGAATCATTCGACAATTAAACCAACTCGCACGGATTCACTAAGTGATTAAAGAAATACGGAAAGTAAGGAATGATTCGATTATCGTTTACCACCCGCGTACATTTCAGAAATACAGAACGCTGCCTCCACGACCGCAATCGATACATCTCACGGAGGAGTCAATCCTCCCATTTTAATAGGCACCCAGTGCACAACTGAATCGCAATTGGATCGCAATGACTTGACTTTGACGCTTCCGACACTCCGCCACTCATTTTATTTACACTTCCCCACTAATATCATTGAAATACGCTCCAGTCGCAAATGAATAGAGACTCAAAACTGTTTAAGCAGAATACCACTATTGAGTGTATCTAAA
Source organism: Euzophera pinguis (assembly GCA_947363495.1). NCBI lineage: Eukaryota > Metazoa > Arthropoda > Insecta > Lepidoptera > Pyralidae > Euzophera > Euzophera pinguis. Next base: position 776,441 of record OX376156.1, on the reverse strand, counting down.
AAAAATGCAACACAATTAAGTCGCGACTGAATATCAGTTGCGTGGCCTTTAAAAGTTCATTAGCGGAATCGATCCCCTACTCAACAATCGAGCAATTAGGCAGTTAATCGACTTAATATTTATGGCATAGCAAAAATGGCATTACACTACCTCTATGAAGTACAATGACACTCTAGTTAACACAGGTGAAAGCATATGTAATGCTTTTGCATCTTATTTTCAAACCGTTTTCTTAGACTCTGGTGTAGCACATGGTCCTGTTAATTTAAATGACACAAATACGCCAATTAGTTCGGTATCTGATATTTCTTCTATTGAGGTCTCGAGAGAACGCGTTGAGGAACTGCTTTCTCAATTGGACAAATCCAAATCTGCAGGTCCTGATGACTTGCCAGCTCATTTCTTGATATCATGTTCTAAAACACTGTCATTACCTGTCTCCATATTATTTCAGCGTTCTTTTTCGGAGGGACTGGTACCTACAATATGGAAGTCTGCTTTTATATCACCAATTCATAAGAAAGGGCCCAAATCAGACATAAAAAATTTTAGACCCATATCGAAATTGAGTATCCTAGTTAAAATTTTAGAGAAAATAGCATATGAACAGGTATACGCTGCTATTAAAAATTCTTTGAATGAGTTCCAACATGGTTTTTTATGTGGGCGTTCCACGGTTACTAATTTGATTCTTCTCAATGACTTTGTAACTGAGGCTATGGACAGTGGCAATCAGGTAGACGTAATTTACACAGATTATAGCAAGGCATTTGACCGAATAGAACACAATATACTTTTAATTAAGCTGCAGCTTGTTGGCATTAGAGGAGATCTTCTCAGATGGTTTTCTTCATATATTTCTAACCGATCACAGGCCGTTGTTGTTAATAATTATATGTCTAGTTGGGTACCGGTTCCCAGTGGAGTGCCACAGGGTTCATTGTTGGGCCCACTTCTCTTTACAATATTTATTAACGACATCGGCGACTGTTTGCGTTTCTCTCGTTTATTATGTTTCGCGGATGATATGAAGATTTTTTCGGTTGTATCAAGTGATGATGATGTGGCCTTGATCCAATCGGATCTTCGTCGCCTTGATGACTACTGTCAGATTAATAAATTAGATTTAAATCCAGCTAAATGTGTTGTAGTGACATTTACTCGCAAAACTAATTTAATAGAATCACGGTACGAACTGAAGGGGCAGGATATTCGTAGGTCTGAGTGTGTTAGGGACCTGGGAGTGATGCATGATTCAGGATTGGTATTTGATACTCATATTGAAACTATTGTAAAAAAAGCTACTCAAGCTCTCGGTTTCGTTATGCGTAACAGTGTCTCCTTTAAAAATATCAAAAATTTTTGAAAATATTGTATTACACACTTGTACGTTCTAGATTGGAATACGCCTCACAAATTTGGAATCCAAGATATCAAATTTACATATCACGCTTAGAAAATATTCAAAAAAAATTTATACGGTTTCTTACCTTTCGCTTGCATGACTATTACAGCTCTGAGATTTATGAGGATCTATGCAAGAACTATTGTATGTTAACTCTAATCAAACGAAGGGAAATTGCCGATATCACTTTCTTTGTGAAACTGGTCTCGGGTCTCATAGATTGCCCTGAGTTGTTGGGTAAATTATTTTTTCACATACCCGTAATAAATCTCAGAAACAATCCTATTGTTTCCATATCTGGCGTTTCTACAAACTACAGACAGAATTCTTACCTATGGCGAGCAAGTGACAAACTCAACAAATTGACTAAAAAGTTAGATATTGATATATTTGCAGATAGCGTTAATATAATCAAGGGTAAATTGATGGGTCAATGCTTTAATTAAGCTTTGTTTTGACGTAATAAAACCTAGTTCGGCACAATTACTTACTTACTTACTTTCTTGCTAGTTTAATTATTACAATTACTTTTTGAGTTCAAACTCACTCATTTTTTGTCTTGCCTTGATAGTGTTGTGTACATGACTTTTTATAAAACATATTGTTTCTATTTGTGAAAACCTTTAAGTGGCTTCATGTTTCTTAATATTAATTCTAATATGTTTCTTGTATTTAAGTCCTGGCTTTCCAAATAAATAAATAAATAAATAGATGTCTACCGGGAAAGTGCCCAGAAGGCTGGCAGCATTGCCACGCTGTATAGCAATGCTGATTCTTTGAGCCAAGTATAGTCCACGTGAAAGAAAATATTAAAATTGATAATGTTATTTTAGAAAGAGAGACATCTGCGCGTAATCTAGGTCTATTAATGGATGAGGAACAAAAATATGTCGAACATGTTAATGAAAAAATTATAAATGTATATTTCAAACTGAAAATCTTATATAAAATTCGACCCTACATAAAAGAGGAATTACGTCTAATGCTAGTTGACTCACTTGTCCTATCACCGTTCAATTACTGCAGCTCTATCTTTGGACCTAGAATAAACAAAAATACAGAAATTGCGATTCAGAGGGTCCAAAACTCATGCATAAGATTCTGCATATCTAAACAAGAAAGGTTACACATACACTACATATACACCTCTAACTTTAATAAATATAATTCTATGTACTTAAGTTAATAGGATAGATACGAATTTGTACTAATTGTCAATAGAATAGTTATGGATTTTAACAATTATGCCAATAAGATAGATAGGTAATAAGGATTTATACTTCTTTTTATTTTTTATACACATCTAATTTTTGTTTTTTATATATATCTAACAATAGGATCATCTTCTGGGGACTCACGTCTACACCTATATCTCCCATACTTTAACCTCAGGGAGTGGGGATGCCTGAAAAACAGCGTTACTCCAGTCGAGGCTAGGGTAACACAAGCTGAGGCATTCCTTTGCTAGACGCTTTTCATATTTTCCTGTATTATTTCTTTCTTCTTTTGTATGTATATTGGACCTAATTGTAAAAACTTGTAATTGTGTGGCAATAAACAACATGTTTATTTACTTACAAATACATACATAATACTCTCGACAAACTTAACCCTCTTTCTGGCGCAATAAAAAAAAAGCCCGTCCTCTGGTCACGTGCCTAGAGATGGGCGCCTTCCCTGAAATATTCACATTTATTCCCGGAATTTTTAAAAATTCCCGAAAATAACTCGATTTTTTTATTTTTCTTTTCTTCCCCTTGCATTTCATATTTTCCTTCTTGAATTTCTTCCCGCTGCCCATCTCTACACGTGCCATCAATGAAGCGCTTGCTTACGAGTATAGTGAATTTTGACCCTTACCACAGAATTGTTAATAGCCGTTACTATGGGCTCGATGTTAATGTCTCTTGTCTGAAGATGTTTGAAATATTTGGTATTTCTCTACGATAATCTGGAATTATAAGATCCCTAGAAGAACACATTAATGACATAATAGCTGACGTCACCATTCTTTTATTTAGACCGTCAGGGGAAATCGTTCGAAATTCAAATATTATAATTATTATGTAAATTATAATTTAACTAGACATCAGAATTATTATTTCAGTCAATTTCCCTTCCATCAGCTTACAAGCGCGTGGTCTGAGAGACGATCGGATGTACCGGCCAGACACGGGTGCTATTTTTGAAAAGTATGAGTCACGCATAACCGGCGAGTCGAATGATTTTCATTCGATAATTGTATATTAACTTTTAAACTAATGCACCGCATATTTAAAATATAAAATTACAGTGCGGATAATACATTTATATTTCCGATGTTTCAACCGAGTCACAACGGCCGTGGTCACGGAAAAACTGGTTCAGCATTTCTACAGCTCCGTAATTCCATTGGAATCGTTTTCCACCGACATACGAGTATCAATGCTGTTTGCTTTTCGCTTGATTACTTAATGTTAGATTACTTAGTGTCTTCGGTGTTTCCGTATTAAATATTTTTATTTATTTATTCATAACTAGCTGACCCGGCAAACTTCGTACCGCCTCCTAATATATTTACCTTTTAAACCTTCCCTGGATTTCCAAAAATAATTCAAAACCAAAAATAGCCAAATCGGTTCAGCCGTTCTCGAGTTTTAGCATAACTAACGAACAGCAGTTGATTTTTATATATAGAAGATTTTATGTTTCATTTAATATAATAATCGGTTAGTCAAACGATTTTCACACGAATGTTGCGTGAGTCTCACTTTTCAAAAATAGCAGTCCAGGTCCGAGCTCCGGGGAAATCACCGGGCCGTGCCGTCTCCGGGGCCCGGAATACATTAGCAGTCGGTTTTAATTCCGTTAGCGGTCCCCAAATCCGTCCCAGATGAGGATGGCTGTTCACGCAACGAATTGTGGCCCTTTTAATGTCACCGCAAAAAAATTCCGACTTCGTAAACAGACTAGCTTTTACCCACGGCTTTACATGCCACGAAAACATAATTTCTGGGGAGAAACGTAGCTTATGTCCATCTCAGTACTTCGATCTATTAGTATCATCATCATCCTAGCGTGTATTCCTAGTTGCGTCGTCAGCTTACGCTTCGGAGCCTAGGGTACGCTGTAAGTCATGCTCCTAGATTTGGCGGAACTGGTTATTGCAATGGAGCGACTGCCATCTGACCTCCGTAACCCTTTTTACAGGGAAACCAGACCAACAGGAACATGACCCGAGGTGTGTTAGTGGCCAACACTGTCAGAATTTTTTAGGCTGCCCTAAGGCATCTGACACAGACTCACGACTGCTATCTATTGATAACAACCGGGACTCAAGGAGCTCAAGATAGAAAATGCCACTAAAATGGCGACCAATCCAATAGTGGTCGCGTCACGCCGTCGCTTGACACGCGCATTCGTTACGGATACGCGGGTCGCGTTCGAGTAACGACCTCCTCAAACTTCGAACTATGAGTATGCGAAATACTAATCTTCCTTAGAAGAAGAAGAGTAATGAAGACGTAAGATGATGAGGAAAAATATAATATATTTTATAATTATTTTTTTGAATAAAGATTTTTTAACCATGCTTCGGAAGGCACGTTAAGCCGTTGGTCCCGGCTGCCATCTGGTAGTCGTTAAAGGAACTACGTCAGAGGCCGAAAGGCGGTTCCGCACAACTCTGACACCAGTGTGTACATGGTCGATTGACAATGCAACCTACTATATATGATGATGAATGCTTTTGGCGGATATGTCGTGTTTATGTCTGATCAGTCTTAACATTTCAGTTTCTCGAACAATCGTGCAGATTTTGATGAAGTTTAGATGGAGAGCTTTTAGTGTATTTTAAAACGCCTTAACCTTTTTTTTATACAACTTAGTAGGCAAACAGGCGTACGGCCCACCTGATGGTAAGTGGTTACCGTAGCCTATGAACGCCTGCAACACCGGAGATGTCACAACCGCGTTGCCGACCCTGAAGGAATTTTTTCACGCCCTTTTTAAAGGCTCCCATGTTATAGTCACTAGACAAAACCATGGCAGGGAGTTCATTCCATAATCCTATTACTGACTTATTTAAACCCTGGTTAATAAATAGCTTTATATTTAACTATTAGTACTATTAATCATTCTGTGATTTAACTGTAGTGACCACTTACAAGTCTATAAAATGGACGCAACTAATCGTCTCAAGTTTCCACATCGCGGAACTTCCCGAGCGAAACGTATCAAATGGGAGTTCGCAAATTTTAAATTTGACAGCCATTTTTATGTTCCATAACGGATGATATATGCAAAGAAGTTTTGATAAAAATGGCCGTTGTTAGTTAAATGTATAAGTATTGTTAAAAGGCTTCATGAATAAATATGAACTTAATTAGTTGCCTTAACTTTGGTGAATACATGCTACCTAACTGAGATATAATATTTTCTATTCAGTGAGACTCTACTGACCAAATATGGTATGTATTAGTTTATGGAAAGAAAAATTCGGAACTATTGCAACAATAAAAAAAATATTAATATTTGAAGGGTATTTATGAAAAATGAACTACGTGGACTACAGTTAATATGTCATAAAATATAGATAGTAAGACGAAAAAAGTATTTATAAGTAGGTGGATACCTACTAACTAATTAATTTGTTTACTCAAAATCAAACAAAAATAACCGAAAAAGAAATTCCCACAGATGTGTCATGGCAAAGAAGTAAGAAGAAACGAAGCCACAGAATTTGGCGGATAATACAATTAATTAGGTGATGAAAAAGCTGGCGACATCGCAAACGAGGATTCAGCAACTTTTCCCTAATGGAAATCGCGTTTTGAGGGCGCTGTCACTAATATCTATGTACAGATGAGTACCTTTACCTACCCAAGTAATTCCTATAATTATGCCAAGACCAAAAGTCCTATAAATCTCCTAAAACGTAAAATAGAAGCTATTAATTTCTCCGAAATACACACAGCATAAAAATACACACTGGTTTAAATATTCAGTTTAACTAAACCCATGGTAGTAGACCCATGGAGTAATTACAAAAAGGAGATGCCGTTTGAAATGGCGCAGTGAAGTGATAATTGGCGCCTCACCGACACTGCAGTGGGCGGAGCTTGTCATTGCTCGTGCTCCATGGTTGGAGCTACGGCCGAAACCAAGCACCCCGCACGACTGCCTTCCGCCCCGTGTAGCCTCACTAACACTTTCTTACAAAACGCTTATTACGGCATCTCCTCTTTGTAATTACTTCATGAGTAGACCATAGAGTATGATTCTTGGCCTTGGATATCCTGGATCCACTTAGTTGTCGACCCAGAACTTTTATTTGTACACATAGCGTGCTAAATCTAAAAATGGTCCAAGATCTTGAGATTGCTGTAACATCATGCGTTTCCAAATTAAAGGGATTTACCTAGTTTGGGAACCAAGTTGAACGATGTTATTTTGGTAAACTTTGTTTTAGCAATAAACGATGTTTGTTGATACAATGATCAATACTGTTTTGAGTTTGTTGTTGATACAATGATCACCCATAATACGCAATAAAGTTGATTGATTGATTAACTAAGCATTACTAGATTTTTTTTAATGCTGTTGTACTTCTGTAGGCGATACATTTTAGGGCGCAGCGCCCCGGCCGGCGCAGGGCGGGCCCCAGGGAAATCAGTGGGCTGCCCCATAATTACACTGACCAAAAGACATTTTTCTTTGGCTAATTCTTTTAGTTAACTGTCTGTAGTTCAAGTGACATAAGCATACATTATTCATGAGTAGAGCTATTAGGACTAGGAAACTTTCTTTCATATCGATGTGTGGTCAAGACTCTTGTCAGGGTTTTTAGGCTGGTCGTGTTTTGGGATACCAACTCAACGATACTAAATTTTATAAATATACATATAGTGAAGAAACATTGAAGACACTGGCCAATGAGAAAAATACAATTTTCCATCTTGACCTAATCGGGGATTGAACCTCTTTAGTAGCAGGCAGATATGTTAACCATTTCGTCAAAGAGGTCGTCGCAATGCCTAATGTTTGCCATCTAGTGATAACATCAGGGTCCAACAGTTTCAAGAGCCTTTAAAATCATAAATTGATCATTCCAAGCTTGCAGCATGACATGCACTATCGTGACGAATACACATGCCCCGCTAGGCTTCTAAATGAGGATCGTGGCCCCGACCAACTCTCGCCACTTGTTCCGATCTTGTGCATATCGGACTTTGTTTTGTCTCTACCACACACACATTTTAATAGACGCACACTTTGATGGCGTTTAGATTTTGTATGGAATTTCGTAGTTACCTTATATTACTATCCGCTAGGGGCGCAGTCTGCTTCAAATCATAGATCTAGAATATACTTTAATCTCACTTCAGCGAAACCAAAAACAGTTATATATTAAATTAACTATTTCATTACTTATTTATCTTAGATTTATAATTGGTCATGCGCGTTAATCTAAGCTAATTTATATTGCACCTTACATTTGAAACACTTTACAGCGTTCATGGCCGCAGACAAAAGACAGCATTAAGACGGTTATGTGTTACATACACCGGATTAAATTAGGAATTAACAAAGCTAGATTTAAAACTACCCCCAGCAATAAATAGTGAAGTGAACTTACCGGTTCCAAGATACGTTATAACATCGTAATTAATTGTACCGTTAATCAGACGGCTTCCGAGAAAATAGCTGTAGTATTAATTTGTTACAAGTGCTTTTCAGATCTCGGCAAGTTTAATCAAGAACTTACCCACATTCCGGGAATTCTCGGTGGATTTTATAGACAATGTCACACACTTGGATATTCTGGGTAAAAATAAAGTATACAAGTTTGGACATTTATTGATGTTATAGCTACGGAAACCTCTTGTTCCAATAATTGCAGCGGCCACAGGTATCGCTCAGATGAAAATATCTTTATATGCCAATCAGATGTTGTAGACAACTCGATGGAAAGTGCATATTTTTTAGTTTTTGGTCTAATGTAATTATTCTATTATGTATTTATCTTTTTTTTATTCTCTGCTCTTTTCTACCATAAGGTTGGCTGGAAGAGATTGCATTAGCGATACGTCCGCCTTTGTACTCATTTCTCTTAATGTTAATTGGTTTCAATGCTGTATCTTTTCTTATATGTATGTAAATGGTGCAATAAAGTGTTCATTCATTCATTCCTACAATTGTGACAGATATAGTATCCCTTAATACTGGGGATCATGTTGTTTGATAATAAAGTATTTATTTTGATAGATCAGTATAATATATCCTTAATCCCAAGAAGCGTTATACATAGGGCGCACTGTAAGTTTCCGGAACTGGCCACTTACATAAACAATATTTAAAAATTTATTGCAACATTTGAAAATAGAACTCTTTGTCTGTAGAATGCAGTTTGTTTCATCTGACTGTCTTTTGTTTTTACCTTGTGGCGCCATTTAAAAAATTGTGTGTCTGCATCAACATGGATTTAACTCGGGAAAATTTTCGTAGTATGATTTTCTACGATTTTAAGTGTAATTTGACAGCTCAACAGAGCATCGCTCGGCTTGAAACAGCTTTTGGCAATGAAGCACCATGCAAGACAACTGTTTATAGCTGGGGGCTTACCATAATGTCTTATAGCAGTATTATTTTAATATTACTCTCGAAATTCGTACCATGACACGTAAAAAACAATATTACTTTAAGCTTGCATTTCCTAGCAGTTTTGATGACGTCACAGTAAATTGTTCATTCAATTTCGTACCATGAGCAGTATTTGACAGTTAGCAATGTTGTTTTTACGTCAAATTTAGCGATCTTGAAAAAGTTGGTCGGATGTGATGGAAACAAAACTTTTTTCATATTGAGTGTGATTCTTTCAATGATCTTGTGTTACAAATAACAAGGTAAATTCTAACTTTGTGCAAAAAACCATTAGTGTGCGACTGTGTGTGTTGAATCTTTCATTATTATGTGTTAGATTTGTTTTGTGTTAGTTACGTGATGTTGTTTAAGTATACCTCGTCCGGCCATAAGTTCTGTTATAAATAAAAATGCATTTTTTATGAAGTAATGTAATATTACTAAAACTTATATGTACATATTTATTAGCCTCAGCAAAAAATAAAAACAATTTTCTGTTCAAAGTGGCCACCTTTGGCTTTTAAAGGCCTTTAATCTGTCTGGCCATGAATCTATGGATTCACGCACTGTTGCCATGGGAAATTTCGCCATTGCTTACTCCAGAGATTTTCTAAGAGACTCATTGTCGCCGTGTCGTTTAGAGCAAGCTGTTAGACAGAATCCTAAAAATAAAAACATCTTAATTATTTTAGTAACTTAATATAAAAAAAGTGGCAATGGGCGGGGCACATAGCGCGGAGAACCGATGACCCATGGGGCAGCAAGGTTCTCGAATGGCAACTACGTACCGATAAGCGCAGCGTTGGACATCCACCGACCAGATAGTCAGATGACCTGAAAAAGGTCGCAGATAAACGCTGGATGCAGACTGCTGCCAACCGATCATTTTGGAAATCATTGGGAGAGGCCTATGTCCAGCAGTGGACTGACTGCGGCTGAAATGATGATGAATGTAAAAAAATAATAATAGACATTTTACTATTTTTTTCCACAAGACATGATAGGCTAGGCTAGCGACAATGCCGGCTCCTCTGTTACTGCTGGACCCTCGTTCAACAAAGGAAGGAGAAGAGTACGAGAACGCTGTCCCCATTCACTGTTCTCTCTCGAGAAAAACCTGTGAATCTGGACCCCGCATTTAACTTACTTGGAATTAGCCAAAGCTATTATTAAAATATTTTTATCTAAACAAACTCAGTGCGAGACCTTTTGAGTGGCTGCGCGTGAACTGTCAGTTGTCTTTATAAAACGTAAAAAAATGTTCCGAATCTCATTTGCGTGCACAGCTTCGTTTGTAATCATAACCCAAACTTCATGTTTTATTTGTTGTAATTGAAATTTAATAATATAAATGTATTTTATATATTTTGAACACATAATCAACTTTAAAAACACATAATTAAATATATTAAATTTAAAATTCAATATTTCGTAACGAGAGTCAATCGGAACACTGCGTAAAAGTGATGCAGCTATACGAATTATATAGCGGAGTCTCGCTCTCACAATCGCCAGGGAATAGACAAATCATTCGTTCTTTCACAACTCTACGCAGGAATACAACAATCTTGTTTTAAAAGTTCATGGTACGATTTGGAACAGTATTATTTTAAGCTTCAAACAAGATGGGCGAAAACCATCATGGTTTTGTTAAAGTTTATGGTAAGCCCCCTGGTTTGCAGAATTCAAGCGTGGTCGTATCAATCTTAGTGACGAATCTCGCGATGGTCGGCCGTCCACCGCTGTGACCAACAAAAAAATCAATGCTGTGCGCCGTATGATTGAAACAGACAGGCATGTGACCTACCATGAAATTCGCGCATTCTTAGAAATAGGTATGAGTCAAATATAATTAATCCTACATAAACATTTGGGTGTGAGAAAGCTGTGCTCGCGGTGGATCCCACACAACTTGACCGAGGCTCAAAAAACGGACCGCGTCACTTGGTGCAGTGCCATGCTTACCAGATTCAACGAAGGTGCGTCAAATTTGGTGTGGGACATAGTAACAGGTGACGAAACATGGATTTATTGCTACGATCCCAAAACAAAGCAGCAATCGAGCGTATGGGTTTTTCAAGATGAGCCGAAACCAACCAAAGTGGCGCGCGTGAAAAGTGCATGTAAGCGGATGATTGCTTCTTTTTTTAATAAAACTGGACACGTGGCTACTGTTGCTTTAGAGAATCGTCGTACAGTGAATAGTGACTGGTACACGACCATTTGTTTGCCGGAAGTTATTGACGAACTCCGTAAAAATAACCGTAAACGCCGTATCATCCTGCACCACGACAATGCTAGTTCTCACACGGCCAGACAGACAAACGACTTTTTGAAGGCGAAAAATGTAGAACTCATGAGTCATCCTGCATACAGTCCCGACCTGGCACCTTGTGACTTTTTTCTGTTCCCAAAAATTAAGAACCAATTACGCGGTCAACGATTTTCATCACCAGAAGAGGCTGTCGAGGAGTATGAAAAACACGTTTCAGAGGTCACCACAGAGGAGTGGCACAAAAGTTTTCAAAACTGGTTTCATGGAATGAAAAAGTGCATAGACGCCAAGGGAGATTATTTTGAAAAACAATAAATTAATTTTGTACCTTTAATAGTATTTTTTCATATTCATTCCGGAAACTTATAATGCGCCCCACGTATTCGTCTCTTTATGCAGGGCTAGGTAGATCTCAAGATTTCAACTTGATACGATAGCAAAATGTAGATAGATATACAATATATTTTACCAATCACGAAGGTAAAGTTAAACTATTACGTAAGCAAATTTCCCTCACTTTAGAAAGTTGCTTACGTTATACCTAATTTCTCAGTGAGATCAGTAACCGCGATGTCCGTAGCGCTAATTCCCTTCGTTTGGCGATTCCTGACCACTCTTCTCGTTTCTATTCAAAGTCCTTCACAGTTCAGGCTATCCTACTTTGGAATGCATTACCGGTAGACATTCGTCAGGCACAAACCATTACTTCGTTTAAAGATCAGGTTAAGTCTCACTACCTTTCCGAGGTAGAATAATCCTCTCTTTTATTGTGATAATATATCGACCGTCACTAACTTCTTATTCTTTTTGGCAGTATTTATTTATGTATGTTATTTGTAAGTTTATTCTTATTATTTATTTATGTAAGTTTATTATATGCGTCTTAATATAGGCATGTACATTTAAGCTTTCTGCACCGCTCACGCAAGTGTTTTTCTACCGCAGCTCATTTCTACCCTAAGGTTGGCTGGAAGAAATTGCATTAGCGATAAGTCCGCCTTTGTACCCATTTAGTTGTATTGGTTTTAACTATGCGCTTCTTTTGTTTGTAAATGGTGCAATAAAGTGTTCATTCATTCATTCATTCATTCATTCATAAATCAGGAGATAAAGGACAGTGTACGAACTACAGAGGTATAAGTATCTTGTCTTACCTTGCTAAGTTATTCGAGAGTCTTGTGTATGATGCCATATACTCCCACGTAAAGCCGTTTCTACATCCGCAACAGCACGGATTCATCGCCGGTAAGTCCACTACTTCTAATTTACTTGAGTACAAAAACTATCTGTGTAATGCTTTTGCTAAGAGACTACAGGTTGATAGCGTTTATACTGACTTCTCAAAGGCATTTGATAAGGTTAATCATGTGATACTTAGCATTAAATTGGAAAGTTTTGGGATTCATGGTTCTTTGCTCCGCTGGCTACGATCGTACTTGCAGCTCGTGACAATTAAGGGACACATTTCTGAACCGGTTGCCGTCACTTCTGGAGTGCCTCAAGGCAGCCATCTAGGACCTTTATTGTTTATCTTATTCATCAACGACTTGGTTGAGGCATTTTTATGCCAGTGTCTTCGTTATACGGATGACCTTAAAGTTTTTACGTTGGTGAACGACGTTGCTGACGCATCTAGGTTACAGATTGATTTAAACGCACTTTCGTATTGGTGTCTTAGAAATAATATGCAACTTAACATTAGTAAATGCTTTATTATAAGTTTCTCTCAAAAAAATACATAATCAATTATAATTATACCATAAACAAATACTTGCCCGTAATGGTGCTGCCAAGGATTTGGGTGTCATTTTCGATGAGAAACTAACTTTCAAAAGTCACTATGATTATATAATCGAACGGAGTTCACGGCTGCTTGGTTTTATATCGAGATCTACTGTCGGTTTTCATCGTCCTCGTAGCTTCATTTGTCTTTTCTACTCACTCATTCGCAGCATCCTTGAGTTTAACTCTGTGATATGGTCCCCTTTCTATAAAGTCCACTCCAATCGTATTGAAGTCATTCAAAAGCGTTTTCTTAGAACTCTTAGCTACCGATGTGGCATGAATCGTGCACTGAACTCTTACGAGGACCGTCTGAAGTTTTTCCACATGAACTCGTTGGCTGAGCGCCGTCGCGGTAGTGAGCTTGTTTTATTATACAAAATCATCCATGGACTATTAGAGTCATCGAACTTGCTCTCTTCTTTGAACTTTAATACAAGGTTTAGGTCTCGTAATTGCAACTATAATATTTTTGCACTTCAGGTTTATAATAACAATACGTCTTACTGCAATCCTATCGTCAGAATGTGTCGTGAACTCAATGAGCTTCTAGTTTCTAATAGGGATAACGATATATTTCATTTGTCTTTGTCACAGTTCCGGAGGCAGGTAAACATCTTGGTGTTTAAATGATTTGTTGTTATATTGTGAGTTAATTTTTTTTATTTATTTTTTATTTAATATGAATTAATTTATATAGTTTTAGCTTGGTTTTATATTATGTGATTTTTCTTGTATTGCATTTGATTTAATTTTAATTAATATTGCTTGATGTTATTTAATCAATTTCATTTTATATATTATATTTAATTGATTGATAATGTTTTAATTGTAGTTTGTTAGTTATAGTTTTTTTTTTTTTTTATAATTGTAGTCTGAGTACAGTACTATGACCATGATGGTACTCCAGCGCTCTCCTGTATTTGTTTGATGTCTGTATTTATTGAACCTGTTAGGCACACATCTTGTGGATTTCAATTTAGATCAGTTCCCACTATCATGCTTATATTTAGTTAATAGTTCGATTGTAATCTGTTTTGTGTGTTAATGAATGAATAAATAAATAACGAAACGTGAGGAGGCCAAGATCCATTTCGGGTCATTGAGCAAGCGAAGTAAGTAAGTATGAATGTTTGGACGCAACTATTAGATATCAAAATCAATGAATGTTAGCTTAGCACGTATCTGCCATTAGTGACTAAAGATACATCTTTTGAGAACTGCAGCTTAATTGGCTTGGCAGGCCGCCAAGCTGCCACACGGCAAGCCATTAGCTTTTGTATAGGTTACTAGCTTTTGCCCTGACTTCTCTCTAGTAGGAACAGTAGTTCGATCCAAACTTTCAAAATATAAGTAACTTGTGACTTAGTCTGGCTCTAGTGGGATAATTGAAACAGTATGCAAGTATATATAATAAGTATATATGTATAATTATTGACCTTCTTCAGGTCATTTATATATTTAACCATTGGTCGTGGTTGTCCAACGCTGCGCTTGCCAATGTGGTAATTCAGGAAAATTTTGGGGGAGGCCTAGGACCAGCAGTGGACAGAATTTACATATCAAACATTAGTGTCTTTACTTCACAAACTACTCAATATGCGAGAGACGGATATTTTGTTATGGAGGAGAGGAGAGTGATAAAATCCGTGACTTCTATTATTGTCTTGTATCTTCATTCACCCGGTGTAGCGACCAAGTCAAAATAACGCTTTTTAAAGCGTTTTGCCATGGTTTCTACACGGGTGGTCTGTGGGTCTGTTGTACAAAAAGGTCGCTTGATGTCATCCGTGTCCAGTATAATAATATATTTAGAATGTTTTCGCAGGTGGGAACAGATGGGTTTCAAGCAGTGCTCCGTAAAAAAAATTGTATCATTACTAAGTAGAATCAGGGCGAGTTGCAACAGTATTCTAAAAATTGTGGCGGATAGACCGCACTCACAAATAATGCGGCAGTTTGTGAAGGGCACCAAGCCTGTAGCATTGCATGGGGAGATATAAATAATGTTAGCGCCCATACATACCAATATTTAATTATTAATTGAGACAGTATCTACTAACATTAGTCCTTAGTTTTTGTGTTTTTTTTAATCATGTGCTAACAGAATGTGGATCACTATATCTGAAATAAAGACAATTTAATTTAATTAAATTAGCATCATCATCAAGCTTGAGAATCTTGTCGGTGAAACTTCTTCCGTTCCTCTCGATTATAAGCTTTAGTATTTGATACTTGTATCTTAATGTACCTATTTTTATTTTCAAAGTAAAACAAAATCCTTTCAAAGAACAGCTCGCCACGTGCGTAAGCTGATAAGTAGCAGATTATATAATACAGTAATAGTGTCTGGCGGTCTGTTGTGCCCAAGATGCCCATTGTTGGGAGCAGGCTTTGTGTCGGTAAATTAAGGCTCTACGTCGACTTACTTAGTACACGCTATACCGAGCAAGATGTAGTACATTCCCGGTTTTCAATTTACATTTAGGTACGTTTAAGCTTAATTTTTCTTTTTGGGTGCAGAATGTGAAAAAACGAGACTTAGGTATTAATATAGTTTGTAGATTAACTCTGTTTCGCTTCTTCTTCTAGTGATCTGAAACCCTATTTTTGAAAAGTATGGGTTTCGTAAAGTCGGATGAATATCATTCGAAATTGATCGAAAATCAATCGACGCACCGGTTTTGATACTTTTAAGAATAGCTTTGGTTGTTAGTGTAATTGAGAAACATGCTCATCATCAAACATGTACAAAAAAAAGAAATAAAGAATATTTGATTCAGATCTTTCACAGTATCGACATAAAGTTGAGATTATTATTAAATTATTTTTCAATGGAAACCCAATGCTTTTGTCGTAAAAACGGATTGCCGAAACTCATGGAGAGTGAAGCAAAATTTGATTGTTAACAATGGAACGGCATGTCACAGAAGAATTAACAGGGGAACGTTTTATTTTTAACGTTAAACTCTTTGTAAAACTGCCACTAGAGTTCGCATTGTTTAAATAAAATCAGCTTGTTTCCGTGCCATTGCGCGCGCTTTTATACCTGCCATAGACTACGAAAATGATAGAATTGGGTATTCTACTCAATTTATTTTTATCATTCATATCAGCCATAAAAAAAAAGATTTTTTAAGATCAGTTCTTAAATATGTTATAAGCCTTTGGAATTCGGTGGAAGGGGAAACTGTCAAGAAACAAAAAAAGGATGCACTGTGTGTGCAATGACGTCACTGCCACTTGGTTAGCGCGTACAAAAGAGATAGCAAGACGTCCTCACCACGCTCCCACTTTTCTTCTTAAGAAAACTTTTAAATCCAATCACTGTCTTAATTAACAACCAATATTGTTGTTGTGTTTTTAGTGTAAATATTGTTTTGTATGCAAATATTGTCCAAGTATGAATACAGTCAAGTAGGATATTGTCAAAAGAGGCGTTAAAATTTGATTTATAAGAACAAATATTGGATAGTTTTATTGCTTTGGGATGGGAAGAAAAGTACGAGTATATAATAATAATAATAATAAATAACTCTTTATTGCACCAAATTGTAGAAAGTACATGAATATTATTATTAAGTATGGTACAAAGGCGGCCTTATCGCTAGAGCAATTTCTTCCAGGCAACCAACAGGTAGGACTTCATGATATGAAACAGGAAGGTAGGCGCAAATTAACAATTGGAAAAAGTGAAACATAAAACATAAAAGCATAACGTACCTATGCAGCACATACAAAAAATATACCAATGTAAATATATGTGGTGCTCATACACGCATGCATTACACAACGTAAATAAATATACATACTTATTTTTAAGCGTATCAATAAATGAACAATTTAATGAGTGAAAATTACAACTATGGTGGGTAATATTCGAACAGCAGACAAAAAGATTTTCTCTGGAAGAGGTTTAGGTGACAGAAAGATAATGGTCTTTCACTTGTGTCTTGAAGCTGGAGAGTGTTTGGGCATGTCTAATAGATACCGGCAAGGAGTTCCACAGACGTACAGCTTGGACAGTAAACGAGTTAGTGTAAAATTCGGAAGAATGTACGGGTGTATCCAATCAGAGATTATGTGCACTGCAAAGTCGATCATGGTGTTGATTGTGAAATACAAACCGTTCTTTCAGATATATACAGATTGACATGAATATCTTTAGTTGAAGAAAATATCCTATGTACGAGGTTGTCTAAAAACTTTGAGAAATAAGAGAGTAAAGAGGTCTATATTTATTTTATTGTATTTCTCTCTTACTGTTAGACTAGGTTTTAGGGTTAGGCAGTTGGTTGGTTATAAAAGCAAGTGGAATATTCGTCGAATTTTAGAATATCATTAAATCTAAAAAAAGTCGTCACGATCAAGTGGACCATAGTTATAGAAGCTTTATGACATCCAATTTCCATGTAAAAAGTTTTGAGGTCATGGCTCTTACCGTCACCTCCAGAAATGAGTGAGTAAACGAGATGTCGCCTTACAGCTTGTATTGCACTATCTCGTTCACTCACTCGTTTCTGCCCTGCTATTAGAGGTGATGGTAAGGGCACAGGTCAGGCGTTTTCTTAACGTAATACGTAATCGGTGTTGCCTCTTAGACCTATCACTCGTACCTTGTAGGTTATTGAGGAGGAGGTAAGTTGGCCTTGAAAACGGAGAGGCTAAGGGTGGCAGTTGCTCCATTGTAATAAACAGTGACGCCATTGTGCCATTGTGCTTTCAGACCGAGCTGAGGATTTGACTAGGATACGCGCTCAAATGACAAGTCTCTCAAAACTTTTTAAAGGAAATATTCTAATAACTTTAACCTGAAAGATGGACTCAAATTATCATATATGTGAAATCCGGTGATCGAAAGAACAAAGCCCCAGCATAAGGACATGTGTGTTTTGTGACGGTACTTGGAGAAATCAAAATATGCCGGTGGAAGACGATTCCGCTGGAAGTACGGAGCTGTAGAAATGCTGTACCAGTCGTTCCGTGACCATGGCCGTTGTAACACGGTTGAAATGTCGGTTGTCGTCGTTTTAGCCGCAGTCAGTCCACTGCTGGACTTGGGCCTCCCCATTAATAGAGGATTGTTGCCATACTCGCTACGCTTGGCAGGCGGGTCGGCGAGCGCAGTTTCAGCGGCTTATCGTACTTCCGACGCTGATGCCCATCGGAAGTATTCTTAAGCTAAGGAAGGGTGGGAAGTGTTTGAGTTTGGGGAAAGGATGAGGTAGGATGCTACTGACTCGGATGGACATGGGTTGACTCAGTAGCAGCTCGGGTAAGTCGGGCTCGCGTACCCGTGTGCTATGTATCCAAGCCATCGGACAGATGCTTCGACTGAAATGTCGGTAGTTAGAAGGTATTTTGCGTACCTGTAATTTTTTTATGTTTTAAATATGCAGCGCGTTAGTTTAAAAGTTAATTAAGTCTATTTTCGTCCATACTCTTGCTACAATAATCTCAAAATCATTTCTTCAAACGACAGGGAAGAAAACTGATACACTAAATTGAAATTCAATAGACTAAAACCTACAATAAATAATTCAGAGAGGGCGCGGTGGTGTTTACCAACTATTCAGGAAGACATATTGGATTGCATAAAATTCCTCTCATGGCGAAGACGGCCGGATGAGACCTATTAAAAAATTAAGACTGAGTGTCCGGATATTTTACTACTGTAAGTTTTTATTTACTAATTCATTTTGTTTAGTAGATAGAAAAGTGTACCTCACGGAAAATTGGCGAGTCGAATAATTTTGTTCGTATTCGAATGATTTTCGTTCGTTAATGAAGGATTATTGTTCGATATATATGTCATACATTTTTAAAATAGGGTTCCTGCTTAAGCCCTGTCACGCGTCCCACGCCCTAACTGAGGTCTTGAGTTGCGTGACGGGAAACATAGTGCAAAACAGGTACTCTCATTATTTTGAAATTATTTATCTAAGCATTTCAGTAAGACAATTAAATGGAGTTTCTTTAAATAGGGTCTGAATTTTAACTCTCTAATCTTAACTCGGTAAATATATACAGGTGATTTTTTAACTGAAATTTGATACTGTCGATGTTGAAATTTAATCGTCGATCATGAATACCTCCGAGACACTATCACACAAGGTTACAAGTTGATCTTTATGTTTAGTCACCATAGCTTCTACCGTAAAATGTTTCCATGGACACATATATTTAGATAGACAACAAGGAAGTTCATTGCGAAGCGTGCTTACGGCGGCTATAAGAAAGAGCCGGTAATCCAGCACGCGGCCCGGCTTTAGCAGTCACTTATTAAGAATCACAAATTCGACTATAATAAGTGCGAGAGTCTGTCTTTCTATCTGTCTGTCTGTTATGTTTTCTCGGCCAAACCGTTGAACGGAATTTGATGAAATTTGGTATGAATATTGTTGAAGACCCGGGCTTCAAGAAAGATACTTTATGACGCAGGCGGATCTACGGGAAATAGTTAGTTTTAACTGATGTTTAATACAGTCGATGTTGAAATTAATTCATCATCATCAAAACCTCTGAGACACTATAACACAAGGTCTCCTACCGTAGAAGAACTGCTTGTTGTTGTTACTTGCTGTTAGATAATGCGTTTAGCATTAGGTCCGCCTATTGTGATATACAACTGTAGATTCGTACAATAGTTTAAATAAATAAATAAAATGTTGCCATTCCATGGCGTCTCTACTTTTAGCCCAATAGGCTGCGACAAGGAAGTTTATTGCGAAGCGGGCTTACGGCGGCTATAAGAAAGAGCCGGTAATCCGGCACGCGGCCCGGCTTTGGCAGTCACTTCTTAAGAATCACAAATAATCGCTAAGTCGATAAGGCATTCCGTTACTCTGTTTATTTTGTCTTAAAGGTAAAACCATTAAATTTCAAAATTGATGAATGGCGTCTTATACTCGTAATATTTAAAAATGAACGATTCCTTAGTAAAATTATTTATTGCACCACATACTTGTAAAGGACAGTAGATGAATTTGATGCTAAAAACATTATCTTACTGTCGATTATTGGGCTTATAAACCTCATGATCAATAATTACCTTGATTTAAAATTCATTTTTCTTAGTCGTCTTCATCTCAGCGTTTTTCCGATTGCTTTCCTGCTTCTGTATTACTTACGCATGTGCTTCTATAAATTTTAGCTGTAATAATTTCAAACAACTACTGCCATCTAGCGGTAACAACCAGGATAAAGACAAATGTACCTGTCAAAGCACGGAGAAGCTCAAAATTGCCAGTAGCCGTTCCAAGTAACGGTTTACCAGTCATAATAAGCCAGTAGTCATCACCACTTTACCGATGTGGTAAGGGCTTTCTTTTGACACTCACGATTGTTTTCGTATATGCTCCGCTAAGCTAATTGAGGTTATTTATTTGATAGCAGATAATAGACATCAAATACTAACTTGGCAGTGAGATAAACAACCCACTGAATGAATGAATGAATGAATGATCACTTTATTGCACCATTTATAAACAAAAGAAGCACATAGTTAAAACCAATACAACTAAATGGGTACAAAGGCGGACTTATTGCTAATGCAATTTCTTCCAGCCAACCTTAGGGTAGAAATGAGCTGCGGTAGAAAAACACTTGCGTGAGCGGTGCAAAAAGTTTAAATGTACATGCCTATATTAAGACGCATATAATAAACTTACATAAATAAATAATAAGAATAAACTTACAAATAACATACATAAATAAATACTGTCAAAAAGAATAAGACATTAGTGACGGTCGATATATTATCACAATAAAAGAGAGGATTATTCTACCTCGGAAAGGTAGTGAGACTTAACCTGATACACTGCTAGACAAGCCTAATAATAATTTTCTGTTTCTGCGTATGGTTGACTGGTAGAGAATACTTAAAACTTAAAACATTAAGTCTGCCTATTGTAGCATTTTTACTTGTGGTAATAATAGTTTTATTAAAGAAATAGTTATTATATTAGAGAAAAATAATTAAAAAACTGAATTTTTCTCTATCATTACAAGTTTTAATTCAGACTAATCAAGTGTTATACAAGTCTTAACTTAAATTAGTCATAAAATATGCGGCCGAGACTTGCAGCATAATTTAATTATGAAAACTGGTAACACTGGACCGGTTTTTTCTCGAGGATTTTTCAAGTTTCTGTGTTGCTTTTTGTAATTTAATAAGTTCATGCTTTTTGTCTAGTAATTGTTGTTGAATTAACTGCATTAGAACAATGTTGGATCTATAGTTTGTTAATTAAAGGATGATACTTTTAACAGCAGAACAGAAGTATGGTATGGTTAATGTTGAAGTGGGTCAAGGATTAAAAAGAAAACATATGTGATTTGACAGCTGTCACATGAATCATGCTATATTTTCTCAAATAAAAATATAAATCGAATTTCTTTTGTCAAAATGATTGGAGCTATTACTGAACGTATTAACGAATTTATATGGATAAAGAAACAAAAAGCAACGAAATCAAGATATGGGTAATGTGAAGGTCGCAGGCAACAGTCAAAAAGTTTTTAAATCTATGCAGGCAAGCGCTGAATGCAGGCCGCTTTCAACCGGTCATTTTTTAAATCTTTTGGGGGAGGCCTATGTCCAACAGTGGACTTCTTGCAGCTGAAATGTTGATGATGAAAAAATAGTGATTATTTATACTCGTATGTAAGCTGAAATTGATAATAATAAGTTTTTTTTAAAATCACACAAATTAATACCCTAAATGCTCCTCCTTTTATCAAATCGTAATAAAATCGTATAAAAACCACGGTATTTCATATCTGAATGTCAAGGCAAAAATATACTTTATTTATTTATTCGTAATCATAAATTCTATTAGATTGGCGACTCGCATCAGCCGCGGTCCGTCCACTTAGCGATTCTGTTTGCAAATGAAAAGATTTTTGCATTTTTTCTCCGGCAAAAAGCGGGTACGTACGTGTTGAATTAAGGCATAAAGGACGCTTCACACGATGAGTGTAATAAAAATTTAATGTGGAAATCAATGATTTTACAATACCGAGACTAATCTGACACAGTTTGTAACTGTGTGAGATTAAGGAAAGATTGCCGTGGCCAGATCGTTGAATTGACAATTTCATTTCATTGTGAGTAAACATAAATAAAATTTCATGATGTGGTCGACCATATCATGAAATGATTAATACAACCGGTGACAAATTACAGTTACGTAGGCGGGCGAAAGGAAACTCAGACTCTCACTATAATTTTTTTTTATTTAACTAAGTACCCTACAGATGTCCGCAAAAACCGCCTCTTTTTGATAGAATACTTAGAATGTAAAAATAGAAAATACTTATATTATGATACTTCATTGCCCGTGTGGAATAAGTGTAAAGTATCGCTCATAACGAATCACAGGGAAACGTAATTAAGCCCAATCAAACAGGCACACCGGGCTAATTGAATGAAAACAAATTCATGCAACCCCCTCCCGTCCCCCTTGGCAAGAAGAGGGGGTCGTCCATTAATCACGTGTTCTAAACGCAAGAGGAATGGCAGTCGACTTATTAACACGTTTGATATGTAAAAAGGATTTTTAATTTAGTTATATGGGAAATGGAAACAAACTCGGGCGAAAGTGAGTAGGATTCGTATAATGAGGGTTCAGTACGAATAAACTGAAATGCTTTTATTAGCATTTAGTAGTATAATTAGTAAAAACAAATTGTAATATTTTTACTTAATGTACTGCTACTGTTTTGATGAAATTTGGTGTGAATATAGTAGAAGACCAGGGGTCAAACAGAGGCTATTTTTGACTCAAACGTGTTCCATAAAAGAAAATCGCTGTAAAGTAATTAACCTTCAGAATAAAGAGGATTTCAATTAAGCAAGAACATCTGAAATTATATTAAATTTAAGCAATCATAAAAATATTATTCTTATTTTTTTAGTTTGTATTAGCGCTGTAGTGTTATATTTACGACCCAATATATATTGTATATGGAAGTGGCGGAGACTATGTAATTTCCTGATTAATTTGGCGAAAAGGAGAATTTTCGCTTTTCTGATCATTAAAGAGGTATGAATTCATTCGCAAGGAGTTGCTCAACATTTCATCGTATTGTTCTTCTTTGTCCTTGAGCGTGTTCTCCTAGTTGCGTTCTCAGCTAACGCTTCGGAGCCTAGGGCACGCTGTAAGACATGGTCTGGATGGATGGATTTGGCGACGCTGGTTATAACATGGAGCGACTGCCGTCTGTCCTCTATAACCCTTTTTACAGGGAAACCAGATCAATAGGAATATTTTATCGTAATTTTATACCTACGTATACATATGGCCAGTCTGCAGCCGACACCGATAGTATTCGGCAGTCGCTCCAATGCAATAACCAGTACTGCCAAATCTAGGACCATGATTAAAGTGTACCCTGGTCTCCCGAAGTGTATACTGACGAGCTAAAAATTACAAAAACACGCTAGGATGAAGAAAACATAATAACTAAGATTTATACATTGGCCAACTAATTTTTATGACTTTCATTAATAGCTTAATAAAAAAGCATAAAAATCAATGAAGATTTTAACGGTCACAAGCAAAATTACCTAGCTGCCATCCATCTCATCAGAGTACGCATAAAATCCTCAATTCTGGCACATTTACACCGACCCAATTCGGAAGGCAGTAAAGTCCGGTCGTAAACTGAAATTTTTAGGAATTATCATCATTCGGGCAGTACTTAGGGCTCCCGAGGGTGCTGGAGACACGTGATTAGATAAATCGGACAGAGAAAACAAGGGTTTCAACCGTTATTCAACCAGAACTTTCTTTTCACGTTATTCTTTTATTTCTTAGGCTGCGGCATAATATATTAGCTCCTACCTATTTTCTTCCATCACTAGTCATATAGTATAACACCTTCCCTGCCTCTTTTTTACCTCAATGTGTCAGAAGGAGGGTTATGTTTTTGATGTCACAGGTGCATTGCCTATTAACATATCGGCGACATTCTGTGTGTTTGAGATTGGAAACCTTGGGCTAGGGTTAATACAAAATACAATAAAGACGACATATTTTCATACTTTTTAAAATTACTTATATAAACTCAAACAATAGAAACAAAGTACAATACAATACTCTTTATTACACAACAAGGATACATACCAGAAAAAACTAGCATTTAGGTTCTCGCAGCAGATATTTATCGGACTTAAATCTTAAGGCAGAGTTAGTAACCTTATTGGGAAACGTGCGTTTTCCAAACTCATGAGAGTGCAAAATTTTGTCTCTGTTCCGTTATCTTCTACTGTAACTATGGTTTATAATTTTATGTCAGTAAAATTATTATTATCATTTATTACTAACTAACTATCTTGGAGTTTTTGGCCGCTTCTTCTCAACTGGCGCTTTGGAACTGATGGTAAACTTAAATACAAATTGACGTGAATAAGTGATAAGAATATTCTACATTGAAAATAACATATAATAATATATAGATACATTTATTAACAAAGTAAACCTACTCATGTATCAAATTCGATACATCTATGACAATATAATCGTTTCCTATGCACTGTCTTAAATCTCAATCGATACTGATCAATTACGTGTACGTGCCGAGGTCTATTGTGCAGTGGACAATATTGTGCTGGAAATAGGATCCGGGACGGGAACGGGACGGGGACGGGACGGGGAGGGACGGGATGACCGATGTGGAGTCATAACAGCGACGGGCTATTGACGGCAAAGGATACCTGTGTAAGATGTGCTAAAAATAAGATATGAGGAGGTATTTTTAAAGCAATTTTAATATAATGCTCATCATCATCCTAGCATGTTTTCCTAGTTGCGTCGTCAGCTTACGCTTCGGAGCTTGGAGTGCGCTGTAAGTCATGGTCCTAGATTTGGCGGAATTGGTTATTACAATGGAGCGACTGCCGTTTGACTTCCGTAATCCCATTTACAGGGAAACCAGACCAACAGGGACATGACCCGAGGTGTGTTAGTGGCCAACACTGTCAGATATTTTTTTAGGCTGCCCTTAGGCATCTGATACAGCCTCAAGACTGCTATCTAACGATAACAACCCGTACCAATGGCTTAACGTGCCTTCCTAAGCACGGAGGAGCTCAAGGTAGAAAATGCCACTAAATGGCAACCAATTCAATAGTGGTCGCATCATGCCGTTGCTTGACACGCGCATTCGCTATGGATACGCCGGTTGCGCTCGACTAACGAGCTCCTCAATTATTCATCAACTTTTTTAATATATTAATATTAGTAAATTACAACAAATATGTGTAAATAAATTGTCCATTCAACATAGACCGCGAGATATTGCGTCCAGCATTTTGGGCACGTTGTTTTGTTTTATTAAAATTTTTAAATTAGTTTACTAATGTTAAGATTTGTTTTCATTTTGTATATAGACTTTACGAAAGAAATAAAATATCTATTGACAAAATATTATGTAAACGGAACGTAACTTTTTTATCATATACAAAATGATTAAAAAGTTACGTTCCGTTTATTCAACGCTCATGAGCTACGAACTTGCTACGAAGCGCTACATTGCTACGAAGCTATAAAAATCATCTGATTTTTAGACTTATTTTACCATTTTTGACCTAGTAGGTTGTGAAAGCCTAGTATGACCATTTTCGGACATAAAACTACTTATTTAAAGTATTTGTCCCAGTGTTGTTTAACTGAACTGTAGTCAAAGATTAGTATAAAATTAGGCTTAATTTGAGCTTGAAAATACTCACTTGTAATTAGAAGTAAGAACGACTAATTAGCTGTTTTTGCTGTTCTCATTAAAGTACACAATTCTACGTAATTATTCAACTCTTCTTTATCGGGACTTTCGCCAAAAGTACCTATTAAAAGACGAGAAATAACTTTATATAAGAAAGATATTACGTGGATAATATTTTTCTACTTAAGGTATGTGTGAGGAGAGAAAATAAATCCAGGTTTCAGGGAATAGTACAATATTTATTATTTTTACTTTACAAATTTAGACTCCAAGGATACACGTTAATAAGAAATATAGATAGGGGTCGTGAGATCGAAGTAGGCACGAGATCCAGTCAGGTAGCCGCTATGAAATAGCCAGCCACTTAACTTGGAGATGACGAGATGATCCGAGAGACGCCTCTGGTGGACGCGCGCAGGCTTATATATGGCCTTCGGGGTGATGCGGTGAGGGTAAGGGCAGCCGTTGACGAAGACAAACGTCACAAAGAGAATAAATAAAAGTAAATCATCATTCTTCTTACTATGCCCCATGATTAATTAGATTATTCTTAGACATATCCATAGCTTCCTAGGTCTCCCTCTCCTTTTGCTATAAAAATACAAAGTACTAGCTGTTTTCCGCAGCTCCGCCTGCGTCAAAAAATAGCCTATGATATATCCCGGGTCTTCCACTGTATTCATATAAAATTTAATCAAAATCCGTAGTGGTTTGGCCGTGAAAGCGTAACAGACAGACAGACTATCGCACTTATAATTTTAAGTATGGATAGTATGGACCTACTTCCGTCGTGGCTATAACCACTTGTGGGTTTGTCTTAAACTTTTTTTCCACTTGACGCAGTATAAATACGCGAATAAGTACTCCTGGTATTCGACAGTTGTTAAACTTTCCCCTTTTTTCCAAGGTCTTCTTCCACACAATCCACCAATTTCTTGGGCTACAAATTACTTACATTTTTATTTATTTATTGAACAAAACTTACTCTTTCTTTACAGGTTACCCTAATGCGATAGTGTAGTTACATAAAATGGTAGATTTATTTACAATTCAATTTTAAATTAGACCAAAACTTATAAAAGATTAAAAATTCAATATTCCCTAAAATTAAAAGTTGGACAATAATATTATTTAAATAAAAAAATAAAAAAATCTTTAGGAATAGCATATTTAATAATTAGCCACCCTGGTGAATTCATTCAGAGAGCAAGAAGACTTGCTAAATCATTAGCCATGGTGTTGATGTTGCGGAGAGTGTGTGTAAGCGGGGCCAGCTTGACGAGGCCAGTGTGAGCGTGCGGCACGGTCAGCAGCGGCGGCTGGCGGCGCGGCGGCGCCACACATACCTGTCTTGGACAACGAAATCTACGCGTTCCAAGATGCCCGGGTTATGTAACCTATAAATTTAACCCACATAAATTTAATGGTTCACAAAATACTTACTCATTACTCTCTAAGCTTTAAGCTTATTATTATTAACAGTTGTATGGCTTGAACTTTCAAGATCAATGTGATTTTCCTAAGACCCGAAGGTGACTTTTGAATTGCGAAGACCTTCAAATGCCACGTTCAAAGTTTATACATGTATCGGCAATGCCTCCTACATTTGAAATTCCCTATTTTTGAAATGTATGACATATGTGCAGAATAAAAATCGTTCGATTTCGACCAAAAATCCTTCGTCAACGAACGAAAATATATCGTTACCGAACAAAAAATATTCGACTCATTGCACTAGCACTCTAGACTAGAATCGATGCTGTAATACAGCTGATTGGATCTCACTGCCGGGAGATGTCGCGAGATGAAGCGCGTGATGCGTTTGTGTTGCCTGCCTCTGAGAAAAGAGAACTGACATTAAAACTTTGGATAAAATCGTATGTTATGTTCTGAACCTGAATGATAAATTGTCAAGTATTTTCTTTTGTTCTTGGAACAGAACGTGTTGATCTATTCTGCCAGAAAGACGACCATTCAGAAAGACGTTGTTAATACACATTGCATTTAAATCCTTTTCACTATCGACTGTGCCCATAATATAGTAATTTAAGATGAATAAAACGTCAATCAAACATCGCAAGTTTCATATAAATGTGAGTTCTTTAAGCCAATGATCCCAGAAGCTAAGTCTTGTTGGGCTCCTCTCAGAAAATCTACACAGCCGTTCAGAAAGCCATTCTCCGTCATTTAAATGTCAGTTCAGTTAGCCAATGACCTCAACTGTCTTGTCCGGGTACCTTGTAATTGGAAGTCGCTGATGTGCGGCGATAGCGCGGCCCAGACGCGTTCAGTTTATTGCCCGTTAGATAAATTGAGAGCGATGAGAAATTGGATGGCGAGACGACTGCTACCATTTCAGTTTTACATTGTCGTTTTTATTTTTAGTTTTTTTATGCTGTTTTGACAAAAAGTACAATGGCCACTTAGAAGACTTAGAAAGCGAGAATCGTAGCCTGCAATACCATAATTATGACTGAATTGAGCCATGTAAACCTCTAATTAATCGACATTTGCACGGTCAGGAGCGCTATATTGAAAAGTGTGACGCAAAATCGGCGACTTGAATGATTAATGTTCGATACCGAACAATTTTTATGCATCATAATAGTAATTTTCAAAAATAGCGCTCCAGAGGAGTTCTTTTTGTAGAATGCTTTTGATTCGAATAACCGAATTATCGATTGTAATGAAAATTGTACGAGAGTGAGCGTAGGTATTAGAGTGTACATGCAATAAATAAATAAAAATCACCGGTTTAAGGGAGTAATAGAACTTCACATAGTCAATAAAATGATGACAACTGCAGAGACGAAGCCCTCCTGAAATTATCGGTTTTTTATTGCTAGTTTTGCCCATAACATTTGGCTTTTTCACACTCTGGGTTTCTGTCTGGGTCGAAAATAGCTTATTTCGTTTAAATAGATGATTGAGATGCAGGAGAAATAAAGACCTGAAATAAGTGAATAAACAAATTAACAGTTTCAACATTTTTTATAATCTTACCACTCTGCTGCCCTCCCTCCTAGCCCTCCATTTGAGAAATTGGGCTCTGAAGCTTCTGGAATGTTCCCCGTTGCATTTTAATCCCGGTCGCCGGCTGCGTCGCAAGTATTTGTCAACATTATGAAGACGGGTTTAAGTTGTGATAATGCTGTGCCGGAATTAAAGTGAGGATTTATTGTTGGGGATATTGCGAGAGAAAACTTGCAGGGGAAGCGTTTTGAACTACGAAATCATTATACATGTTGCTGCAGGATTGACTCTATGATCGAGTATATTAAAGCGTTTGCCTGCCAAACATATTCTGTTTAGTTGTTTCCAGTTTAGGACATTGCATTCTGAATCACCTGATGCTTTGATAATAATGATGATTTCGTACTTCGGCTAGCACGTTAAGCCAGTCCCGGCAGATATCTGGTGGTTCTTCTAGGAACCAGGGTATTAACACATTCAGTGCCGGAAACGCATGTGCGTCGTAAACAATTGAAAATGCATCGTTAAAATTTATTAGCAGCGAATGTGTTAAGGGTCAATTAACCATGTAGCCCACTCGATAGCAATTAATAAGTGGCTTTAGAAATCGATAAAATGTGATGAACAAGTTTTTACCCCTAAAGAGGTAGGTACTTTAATCTTGGCATGGATTTTCATGTTGCAAAAGTTTTGGCTGCATAAGACTAAGGAATTTAGCTGATGAGAATCTCATCAATTAATTTGAGCCTGGTACAGGTTGAGCAGTTACTCAGGTGAATAGCATACAGGATTCTGATCTTCTGGACGGCCGTCTTCCATGCTGACTTTATGGCACGCCTAAATTTTATGTTGGACTCCAAGCCAATACCGAATATCCCAAGACCGTCCGTCATACTTACAGGTTCGCCACGAAAGTAGAAGTCAGTAGAAAGGGACTCCTAACCTATAGATATCAAAGACCGGGCGAAGTGGAGACGTAAAAGTAAGAAAGCGGGCCCGGGGCTCAAAACGGGAAGGTGTTTTGAAGCTAATCAACAGATTAGCGTCACCTCAATCTCCTACCCGCGCCTTATCCAAGCGTATCTTTCCTTGTATTTTATAAGTTATCCATTTCTGTTTAAATCTGGTAGACTTTTCCGCGACTACATTATGCTGATTGGTCGTACACGCGCTTTCATATTTTATTGAGAGTAATACAGATATATTGGATGTTTCCAGAGTGTCTCATTCAGGGGTGCTATCTTTAAAAAGTGTGACAAACTCAAAATTGGCCATTCGAATGAATGTCGTTCGAAATCGAATGGCTTTCGTCCGACATACGAGTCATACATTTCAAAAATAGGATTCTAGGCTGTGAAATGTGTCTTGTAATATTGTAAAAGCAAATTTGTTTACCTCGCCTTCAACGCTCAGTCGTTAAACGAATCACAGTGTTATTTGATTTGATGGCACTTACTTATCTAAATTAGTTAGATATACATTGCAGATATATATTTCGTGTGAGAGCAACAAAAATACGTGTACTTTTAGATGAAAAGTAAGAAAATGTTTCTTTTTCGATCTTTCATTGTTGCTTGGTTACAAATCTTTCCCTGTGAAATTGTTTGCAAAGGTCAGATGGTAGATGCTTCAATCTATTTGTAGTGTGTAGCTACGTAAGTACTATTGCTTATTCTGTGGTGTAGCGTACCACCTTCACAGCTTCCCTAATATAATTATTGTATCATGTAGCCACTATCTAGGAAGATTAAACTAATCGTCGAACTAAACTTACGTTAGAACTATTGGGGATCAAAGTGGGTATAAGGGGTTTCAATAACTACGCTCATCAGAAAAAGAAACAAGGCTCCCACATCTAGGACCATCATTAAAGCGTACCCTCTGAAGTGCACGCTGAAGATCAAACTAGAAAACACGCTCAGATGAAGAATAGAGCTTCAATAATTTATTAATTTGATGTGAAATTAATTAAAAAACGCTATCTTTTTACGGCCAAAATGATTATTCATAAAATAATGCAAAGAAGTTATTAAGTTTTGAGCTAAAATATGTGATACAAACTTGGAAGCGTAATTACAACGGAATGACGCCATAATATCTCACATTAAAATAACATTTTTACGATTACGGCTACATTTTTCAACTCGAATGATGCATCTCTTTGCAGAGTTTTATCGACCACAAAAACCGGGAAAGTTGACACGGAGCGCACATCGTAGACTTTAACAAGTCTAATGATGGATTTAACCATTTTATTCTTCTCCTCCTGCCTAGACATGTTCATGGAAATGTCATCTATTGATATAGCCGAGGACGGGTTTTGGCAGGAGCACCACATGACATCAACTTCTCCAAAGGGCCTCTACGCGTTGGATTCATATCCCCGCGCTACTCTCAAAGGACCGGGGCAACCCGTGAATCCCAAGCGGAGATATAATAATATTTTTTTAAAGAAAATATAGGGATAGTAAATATTTACTTACCTTAAAAGTGAAAGACGGTTTTTGGTTCATTTGGTTCGATTCACAAGGAAAACAAACTTTATTTAGTTGTGTCCAGTCTGGTTAGGATTTATAGTAGAGCTCCATCTAAGCTGAAACCTAGTATCGCCTTTAATTCTGTGGTTATTGGCCTGTGTGGTCCTGACTACTACCATTACTTTTTGCAGTGGCTGTTCACATTTTTTTTTATACAACTAAGTAGGCAAACAGGTGTACGGCCCACCTGATGGTAAGTGGTTACCGTAGCCTATGAACGCCTGCAACACCGGATATGTCGCGAGCGCGTTGCCGACCTGTCAGCTATCAGCACAGCGACCCCTTAGGAGCCTGGCGACCCTACTCACCAGCAGGAACACAACACTGCATCACAGTGCTTAACGAATGTGTCTGTAAAATGCCCAGATAACTAAGGATATCCTCGCAATATCCTCACTTTAAAAAAAATTACAGAAGAGGCATAGATTTGTTTACTCTAGATGACTAGTCTATGATCTAAAAAGTGTATATGAGTCTTCTCGTTAATCGTAAAAATTCCGCAGTAACAATCCAGTGAGGTGTAAAAATAATATGTCTCAAAAGGACAATGGACGAGTAATGTCGCGGGCAATGTTTTATGATCTAGTAGACGGGCCATTTTTAGTTCCGAAGATTTGCGTTTTTAATGCTTTAAATAATTAAGGTCATAAACCACCGTAAACAGAGATATTTGAAGAGAGAATATCTTAGTCTATTATGTGCCAGTAGTGGTCTTTTCTATAACTAATACTGTTTCACTGCTGGGCAAAGGTCTTCCCCGATTTTCTACATGTGTTTCATAATTTAAAATTCTGTGGTTCGTAATTTGAAATAATATCTTCACTTGTATTACCAATTATTACACACTGGCTGTTTATACCTAGCCTATGTTTGAGTTTGACCCCGGGACTTCCAACTATATTCATACCAAATTTCATCAAAATCCGTTTAGCGGTTTGGCCGTGAAAGCGTAACTTATAGTATTAGTATGGATTATTATTTATTCATTTATTATTATATTATAGAAATAACAGGCGACCCTCGCGCGGCCAGCTTTCTCGCTCAACGGATAGCCATCGCTATTCAGCGCGGGAATGCTGCCTGCATCATGGAAACCCTGCCAAGGGGCTTGTTTTAAATATAGTTTAGTTTTGTTAAGTTAGATTATTTTTAAAAAAATTACGCTTATTATTTAAATTATTATTTATCACATTTCGACGGATGATGTCCACATCAGTCGGTGACCTTTGTTCTCCCACAGATCTCCTCGTTTCTGATTCGATCTCATACGGAAACACCCAGCAGCGCCTTCTCCATTAGCTCTCGGGGCGACCTTCAGCTTTCTTAAAAGGCCCATAGTCAAGGACCACGTTTCGGACTCATATGCCATCACTGGTAACACATTGGTCCAAGACCTCAGTTTTAAGGTACTTTATGACGCAAGGAGGGGGAAAAGGTAACTGCGAGGACCTGTAGTGGCTCACTTGCTTCATATAATTTGTTATCATATTCTTTTATTTTTCTTATTTAATTTAGAATCAATTTTTAAGATTACTATAAAAAAAACAATATTTCAAAGTATACAAAAAAGGGGCACCCATCGACAGCGGAGTTAGACCCAAGCTGCCGGTGGTCAGGGCTCTAGAGAGTGGAATTACTGCCTGCTTTTTATATAATAATATAATAATAATAAATCATTTATTTCAGCAATTTTACAACCATATTTATTTGTTAGTAAGTCTTAACCTATTGTCAGTCAAAATTGTTCATTATAGTTACATGTCCATTACTCAATTAAAAATAATAATAATAAATAATATAAAAACTAATTTCTATTATTGACACATACCTTTGTCTGCTAGTTCATGTACCTAGCAAGAACACCTCCAGGGACACCGACCACGTCACAATGCATACGAGTCCAGTGCCACTGGATCGGACAGTCCGGCTTATCAGCAATTACTCTAAGAATACTGTTAGGGCTCCCCCGCAACCTGCGCATCAGCCTATATGCCTTATCATATTATTATAATACTAAAGTAGCTTTTCTCTTCCTAATAAATCTACCGCTCGCGGGTTTGCATTGCTCGCTGGATTAAAGTTAAAGCCCATGGCTTAGGTTCGTCCCAACTGCGACTGTTGCTAATAAATAAATATGTCGCCAATGTCGAAAGTAGCATGTCAACAATGACCCCTTATTTTTTGGGTCGTCGCGGGCGGTGGGCCGTGGCACATAAAAATGATTTAGCAAATGGTGCAGAGTACGCTTCTCGGATTTATCGCTTAATGTGGGAAAGTGAGAAACTTTTTTATTGAAGCCTTGAGGAACAAAACAAATCCAAATAATGGAAAACTGCTAAACTACATTCGTACTTTTGTTTTACAAATACTCATAAACAGAATACAAGCGAAAGTGAGACTGAATTAACAAAGTAAAATGTATTAATTTGATTATTGAATGTATTTAATGAATATAATCTAAAACAAAAGTAAATAAAAACTAAGAAAATAAATGGAAATATACAAATTCTTGACATTATATGTAAATAATTTTGTAACCGTTTCTTAAAAATATGATACCTGTACAAACATACATATACATACATCCATACTAATATTATAAATGGGAAAGTCTGTCTGTCTGACTGTCCGTCTGTCTGTTACGCTTTCACGGCCAAACCGCTAAACGGATTTTGATGTAATTTGGCATGAATAATGTTGAAGACTCGGGGTCAAACATAGGCTACTTTATAACGCAGGCGGCGCTGCGAGAAACCGCTAGTATTATACATACGGGACACAGTTGGTATTTTATGTAAAAACCAAAGGGACCAACGGGTAGTGCAGGCATCAATAGAATGGAATGACCGTCAAAACTACGTAGTAGCCGTTTACAACGATGTCAATAACGCCTATGGCACAAAGACGTCATTTTATTATTGAAATTCTAAATGAGTGCTACCAACCTAATCGAATAAAAATACTTAATCAAATAAAAGTTTCAATTAGTGATTAAAACTAGAGCCAATAACGGTAACAAGAGATCCGCAGAAAATAGACAACGCCGCGCGTCGCAATTAGTGTTCGAGAGTCAATTTGTCTCGCCTCCCGAGGGGTCTCTTGAATCTTGATTCGGATGAACTTGCGATGTTACGGAACACAAAAAAAACACCAAGTGCGATTCGGATTTCTGCACCACTTAAGGACAAATGGAGAACCCAAGTTACTTTTTGGTACCTCAGTCCGACGAGGGGATTGGTACCTGATATCAACGAATATTATATACAATTTTGTCTTTTCAACACCACTAGATCAAACGCTTCAGATCAACGAGAATGGCAAATTCGAGCAAGGACAATTCCTGTTGAGGTTGAAGTTAAGCGGACGTCAAAAAATAATGCCTAAACTTATTTTATGTGTTCAACACATTTGCATCGGAAACGATGCTTTTAACTTTAAGTACGTATATTAGATTACGAATTATAAAAATTAACTAATGAGAGATGCGCGCGCGTAGTCGCCGATGCTAAGCCGTAGTGTCGTTTTTTTTGGGCGCACGTCTCACATCCCGCGCTCCCCACACAGTTTCCACGTGCGTAGACACGTTCTTTTCTCAATGCTTAAACACCTCATGGACGGAATCGCGAACAACGAACTCAAAAGTTACTCCAGTGCGAAGAATGCGACCGAAAAAGCACAGGGACGGTTGCTTATAACACCCATTCGCTCATATTGAGTAGGTTACATGTCTTGCTAAGAACGAAATAGTCGATATTAAACAGACAATCTGGTGAGAAGCTATTAAATAAGGTGCTTATGCATTCCATAAAAATCGAACCCACGACCTCTGGGTCTGAAGGCAAAACCACTGCACCACAGAGACAGTACTAACAATACCAAGAACAGCTGTAAGAGCTACAGTGGTGATTTCTTTCGAGAAAAGGATTAGGAAATCTTTTTAGATTTTCTTACACTGCATTGAAAAAAACTATTCAATTTAGCTAACAAAACCACACAGAGAGCTCATTTTGTCCGATTTATTTCTATAGAAAATCGCCTTTTCTATTCAGGGTACGTCGGCGAGAATTCTCGAGTCTAGTGTAGGTTAAAAAGGGCTCGATTCAAAGGGCCCGTAGACCTTAATAGAATGAAGACTATCGCATTCGTATATTGCAAAAAATATGCTAAAACCTAGCGCATTTATAACTGACTAGCTGTTTCCCGCAGCTCCGCCTGCGTCAAAAAGTAGCCTATGTTTGACCCCGGGTCTTCAACTATATTCATACCAAACTTCATCAAAAATTTTATTGCGACAGTAGCAGAAAATTAACTATTTGTTTAAATAGTTGATCTTTTCTTTTCAATATCGTCTTTCAGGAATACGATAAACCTGTTGAATTCTGGTTGATTTGGAGCTTAGGGCCCGTTTTTCAACTTTTATTTACGTCTCTACTTCGCCTGGTATCCCTAGTCAACATTCTTACAAACTGTCGTATTTGTACTTTTATTGACAGAGCGTAAGCGAAGTCTCTATTTCGAGACTGGCCAATTTCGCTTTTGTGCGGAAAATGTATGCTCCGGGCTAGAGGTCGCATTTCTTTACCGGTCCTTATGAAACTTGACATTCGTATTCCCTGATTTATTAAAATTTTTTAGTCAAGAGATTTTTTTGATTCGGTTAAAAATGAGGATAATAGGGGGAAAGTTTGCTGTATATTTATTTCTTAACGGATCCTTAAAGTACTTGGCACACATGCTCCTTGATTTATTTGAAATTTTTGCCGAGAGCTTTTTTTTGATTGGGGGGAAAATGAGGGCAAAATAGGAGAAAGTTCGGTGTAACATTATAGAAGTCCCATTTTGACACATGTCATTGTGACATGGATGGGGATGTAGCAAATTGTGGGGAACTGTAACGGATTTCAATCGATCGGAAAAATCGATTTCAATACATTGATAACAGCATTATCAGCATCGTATATTCTCTACAAGTGCTCGAAAAAAACTCAAAAATGGGGGGTAAATGAGGGAAGGACTAGATAGATTTGGTTGTATACTTACATAGATAGATATACACTTTATTGTATTAAAATAAAAATAAAAAACATTTAGAAAATTGAGTACAAAGGCGGACTGGACTTATCGCTATTGCAATTTCTTCCAGCCAACCTTAGGGTATCTTATAAATAGAATAGGTAGGGTTTTTCTGTATTATGAAACCCGTGCAACGTAGGGGCGGGTGACTAGTCTACACCTAAATCCGTTATGTGCGGTTACATACGCCCAATTGATATGGCCTAACTTGAGTACTTTTCTTTTACAACCCTCGGGTTCTTGCGAATGTATTTGTAATTTGTGGCGGAGTTTGGGGGGTTATATCGAAAGTTTGGATGTGTTTGGCAGTTAGGATTATGTGAAATGTTTGGATATAAAAAATGGCAAGGCCCATAATCAGACATGCAAAGGCTTCTTCGGCCGTGCACTATAGAATCCAGGGTACGTTATTTAATACTCTAAATTTGTGGATAGAAATTATAACAATCATCGCGCAATAGCATACTCTGACGCTCTGTCGTTTCGGAGACCAAGATCCACTTCGGGTCGCCGAGCCAGCAGAGTAAGTTATTGCAATGGACCGACAGTCGTCTGACCTCTGTAACCACTTTATGAGGAAACCTTACCCCCTACAGGCTTAGGACTAAACTGAAAGCGACTTAATTAGTATGTTCTCCGTGCGAATCGAACCCACGATCTTCTGGTTTCAAGTGAAACACTGCTGAAGCGTATTTGGGACCGTTGTTTTTACCTTCAGATGGAATTTCTTACTATACAATAGAATAACCCTTTGCTAACTTTTGTTAAGCCAACATAAACGAAAATATATTTAGTCTCTTTCTGTCATGTCTATATTTGACTTGAAAGAACGAGACGGATATTTTAGTTAACTTAGGCTTATTAAATGTTCGTTATTTTTAATGGAGTTAAATGATAATTGATTGATTAAAATGTGTGTTCAGAAAAAAATAGCTTATACATTAAGATTAGTCCGTCATTTAGGGAATCAAAATATATTAGTGACGTATTTTTTCTTTTGTCAGTTGAGCGCTAAATTAGGAGTGGGGGCTCGTGATATCACATATTGCGAAAAAGTGTAGCACACTGTGACGTCACACGGAATTCTTCTCATCATCTCTCATCTTTACCATTCTTTGTTTAATTTTCAAAAGAAAAAATACGTCTCCAATATTTTTTGATTATCTAACTGACGGACTAATTATATTTTTTTAGGAAACTAGCCTATTATTTAAACCCGATTTCCGATCCCAGTATCAAACTCTGTACCCTCGCAGTATTTTGCCGGCGCAATAATCATTATCAAGGCCTCGGTATTAATTAACTGTAGTTTGTAATGGCTTCCAATTGGCCGGTTAAGGTGGCAGTCCATTGAATCACCGAAACACATTTAATAAACAATACAAAACACTTTATCCATATCCATACTTCCATACTAATATTATAAGTGCGAAAGTCAGTCTGTTACGCTATAACAGCCAAACCGCTGAACAGATTTTGATGAAATTTGGTATGAATATAGTTGCCCGTATTGGATTGGTTGCTATTTAATGACATTTTTAGTTGGCGTTAGGCTGTGTCAGTTAAGGAGACCTGTAAAAATGTGACCGTGTTAGTCACTAACACACAGGGATATTTTTCCGTTGGTCTGGTTTCCTTGTAAAAAGGTATACGGAGGTCAAAATAGTCTCTCCATTTTTATAACCAGTGCCGTGAAATCTAGGGCCATGTCATACAGCGTACTGTTACGGGGTCTGACGAAAGTCTCTTTTTAAAAAAAGAAATTTTATAGAAAATCTATTTATGAAAGTTCAAAAAAGAAATAGAATAATATAAAAATATGAGAACAGCGTTGGAAAAATGTCGAAACGGAATTAATTTGCTAAAAGTTTTTTTTTTTAATGTGTAAGTAATAATCTGGGTCGCTGGCGCAATGAAGATGCGTCAGCAATATTATTTTATTACAATTAGGGGTCAATGATATTATAACAGTACCCTGGGCTCGAAAGCGTAAGCAGAGAACGCAACTAGGTAAACACGCTAGCACGAAGAAGCTTGTTTTTACAACACATTACAGATTATTGCAGTTTGGTGGACAACCAGCTTTCAGCTCGCCAGTAAGCCACGGATGTAAATGCTAGCTTTAGCTCAATAAAGCTCGGTTTCGATGTGATCGCAAATGATCCTGATTTTGTTTTGTGAACTATTTAGCTGAACTGATCTAGTTTAATTCGACTATGCCAGGAAATTGACACGGGATTGATTTGTAATTCGAATATCCAACAGCAATTTAGCTATATTTAGTAACTAAGTAGGTCAAAAGTGATCGAAAACAAAAGAGGAAACATGTTGGGACATTTGATACGATACGATGACTTTATGAGGAATATAATAGAAGGAAAGATAAAGTTCAAAGGGGTCCAGGTAGACCAAGGCACAGTTTCATTAGGAAAATAAAAGAGAAAGTAAAAGTCGTGTTGTATCAAAAAATTAATGAACTGGCAAGTGATAGAGAAAATGAACAAGTAATTATTAATCTTTTTTAAAAGCTTTTATTTAACTTGCAATGTATGTAAGTATGTTCGTTCGGGTGGAATCTTAGAACTCAATTTTAAAGTAGATATCTTCAACCGATTGAGCTGAAATTTTGTACACACGTTTAGTTTGGATGACAATGCATGATATGGTATGTGACGTCATTCTAAATCCAATATGGCGGACCATCCAAGATGGCGGAATAGTTATTTGTAATTCATTTCTACAATATGGGTATCAAATGGATGGGTTTGTTGAGAGTAACTCGAAAAAAATAATGTGGCGTCATTCTGAATCCAATAAGGCGGCCCATCCAAGATGGAGGAATAGTTACTTTTTAATGCACATCTACAACATGGGTATCAAATGAAAGGGCTTGTCAATCCAATATGGCCCACTATAGAAATTATTTATACTTTCCTGTATAGTTCACTGAGAATAAAAAAGTGGGTTTAAAAAAACCTATTTTTTTAAGGCCATATACTTATTAATTCACTTTGACTTGTCTCCTTGTTGAAGAGCTAGACTGTTCAAAATTAACCGGCAAACGACCTTGCAACAATAATGCGTTGAATGAGATGAACAAAACCTAGACAGCGATAACTAAAAAGTAAAAAATAAATTAATAGTAAAAGAACTTTTAAAAAAAGCTTTTATTTAAACGCTCTAAAAAGAAGAAAATATTTTTTTCCTTAAACATTTTCACTATCAACTTATAACCTCATTAGGTTTAAACAATTTATAAGATCATAAAAGCTTGTCGCGCGATTTGTAAATAAACTAATACCAATTTAAGTAAGTATGTAAATTGTTGGTTGCCTGGAAGAAATTGCTCTAGCGATAAGGCCGCCTTTGTACCATAGATAATAATAATATTCATGTACTTTCTACAATTTGGTGCAATAAAGAGTTATTTATTTATTTAAATTGATATGCTAACTTTATTGTCAATTTCAATTTAATTAAATACTTATCAGTATTTAATGGCAATTAAACCTCGCGGCAAAGCTTTTTTTTATAAGTTGATAGTGAAATTTTTTTCTTTTTAGAGCGTTTAAATAAAAGCTTTTTTTTAAAGTTTTTTTACTATTAATTTATTATCTTCATCTATATCCATACTTCCATACTATAATATTAATACTAATATTATAAATGGGAAAGTCTGTCTGTCTGTCTGTTACGCTTGCACGGCCAAACCGCTGAACGGATTTTGATGAAATTTGGTATGAATATAGTTGAAGACCCGGGGTCAAAACATAGGCTACTTTTTGACGCAGGCGGGAATAGCTAGTATGTTATAAACTGAAGTCGCCTGCGACTATTGTCTGTATGTTCATGGTAAGCTTCAAAACTACAGAACGGGTTTTCTTGCATTTTTCATAAGATACAGTAATTCTTAAGCATAGTTAAGAGATATGATACGAGTAGTAAGATAGTTTTATGATGGATTAATTTACAATAAATGAAATATATAACTTGAATTGAAGTACCATTTCAGTCTGTCAGTTTTTGCACAAATATCATAAAATGGAAGAGAAATTAAGAATTTTAATGAATAGTTCACTTCCCACGTTGAAAGTCCCAATTAACTGTCTGATGCTCTTATTAAGAAAACAAAGCCTTATTTTTGGCTCAACTCTGCCATTGTTCCCGATATTTGAAACCGTAAACAAACTCTCTATGTTTGTAGAATACCGTCTGATTCGCTGCCAATTACAGGAAATGTATTTATTTAAACTTGGTAAAAAAATAAGGCAAGTTAGCAAAATGCTGGCAGCATTTCCTCGTTGGATAGCAATGAATAAGCATGTTGGGCGAAATAGCAGCCAGCCTTCCTGTCACCAGTAGCGGAAATCAGGCGCGAAGAGATGTATTATAAATCTCTTAAAAAGAGATGTCTTTGAAAATACTCTCGCGCCAATTCCCCAAGGTTCGAATGTCTCCTCAACAAACGGCTCAAATAAGTAATAATATTTAATGGATACTTATCTAACTTACTAGTAGTAAAGTCTCGGCTTTATGTCTGATCGAAAACAAAAAC
Organism: Euzophera pinguis; assembly: GCA_947363495.1. Lineage (NCBI taxonomy): Eukaryota > Metazoa > Arthropoda > Insecta > Lepidoptera > Pyralidae > Euzophera > Euzophera pinguis. The sequence goes on along the minus strand of OX376156.1, from coordinate 735,498 downwards.
TGATGGTCGCGTGATTAATATGTCGTGGCCAAATCGTAGAATTGATTTCATGATATGATCGACCACATCATGAAATGCGACCATTTTATCATCATCATTCTAGCGTCTTCCCGGTTGCAACCTAGGTCGTTTCACTTCGGAGCCCAGGGTCCGTTAACTACATCATGGACTGATCGATTCAACTATTAGTAAAAAAGAATTATTCCAATTAACATATTTAAATATTGCAATATAATGAGTGTCTATGATAAAATTCGAAATCAAATTTTAACTGAATCATGTCAAAAAATTTGTTTAATGGAAACAATGCGACCTAGCTACCTAAGAACACTTTGTTATTTAAATAAATATATTCTACAAAATTTAATAATCTGTATGGGACAAGAATTCCTAATTATATGATACCAAACTAACTAAATAAGCTTCCTTCAGAACTTCAGAAGCTGTATTAAATTTGAAATTATACTATCTTTCTAAATGTAATAGCGAATCACCGAACACAGATAAACCCTTCGAGGTTTTCGCGGTTAGGTAACTGTTGTATGTGTACATTTTGATATTTACTGAAAAAAACTACCTGACCAGAACAGATACACTATAATGTAATACATGTCTTTCCATTTCCACTCATTATAAGTCTATTGACTGTTACCGATCCAAAATTCTAGATCTGCTGATCACGATATAAAGTTCGCATTTCAATACCATACGTTGCGTTGGTGTAATATTTCAAACATTTTACCTAAAAGCTATAATTTCGCTTTTAAATGTCACCCAGCTAAACCAATCCTGCATTTTATATCCTGCTTGTGATTTATAAAGCGACGGCCAGATAAAACATTGAATAAAGCGTTGATTCGTATCAGATTTGAAATATTAAATTTCAGGAAAGAGGTACGATTTATGTTGGGAAATCTATTGATCTATGCGTAGTTTTTGTAATAAAAGCAAATGAGAATACTGTTAAAATAAATTCGAAATCTAAATAAGAATAACTCTAGCATGATACATGGCAGAAATAAAGAAAGAAAACTTCATTTTTTAAATTCACGAAATGTTGTAATTTTATATTAAAATTCAGACTTATTAAACTAAACTATTTTAATACGGTTACTATCGCGTTTATTACTTACTAGCTTTTCCCCGCAGCTCCGCCTTCGTCAAAAAGTAGCCTATGTTTGACCCCGGGTCTTCAACTATATTCATACCAAATTTCATCAAAATCCGTTCAGCGGTTTGGCCGTGAAAGCGTAATAGACAGACAGACAGAAAGACAGACAGACTTTCGCATTTATAATATTAGTATGAGTATATAAGATAGTAGCTGTTTTCAGCAGCTCCGCCTGCGTCAAAAAGTAGCCCATGTTTGACCCCGCGTCTTCAACTAAATTCACACCAAATTTCATCAAAATCTGTTCAGTGGGTTGGTCGTGAAAGCGTAACAGACAGACAGACAGAAAGACAGACGGACAGACTTTCGCATTTATAATATTTAAATGGATTTGCTTTCTTTTACATTTCTAATGTACTGCTAATATTTGTGGTTATGGAAATAAATTTCTATTACCATAAGTATAAATTCATGAAAAAAAAAAACATTTTTTCTTTTTTTTTAAATGCTTTCGTAAATTTCATTCAAGTGTAAAACATAATTTACATACAATCAACCATTTTCACATTTAATTAGAGGCGTTCATCAACGGAACTTTCCTTTTTTAGTTGAGGCTGCACCTTCATTCCTCTTAGGCATATCATATATCATACACATATACAATTATGTGTGTATAACGTCGCTGACGACTTTCCATGTATGGTACAACTCTATGTTTTAAAACATCGTAGTATAGGTACATGGAATAGGATTTAAATTTAATTTTGATTATCGCGATTCGTTGTAAAATTTTGGACAGAACCTTGTTGAAAATGATATTTCTGTTTGCATTTTAATACATGCCTACTTTTACACATAATTATGATTAAAATACTTATAATTCTCGTCTAATCCGGAAGCCGCCTAACTCCTGAAAAATACAAGTTTACATAGAAAATAGTTAAAGCCAAAATTATCTTAGTACTTTCAAAACATCTAATTCCTAATTATACTTAGTTTAAAGCATAAAATTAATCCTATAATAATCCTATAATTAATCTTAGATTAATTAATAATTGATCTCGTGCGCGATCGACAAGATATCGCACTATGAAGAAAAATCAGTTTCCAGAATGCGGCAACTTTATATTCTTAGATTAATAATTGGTCTCGCGCGTTCGACTAGATACCGCGCTGTGAAGAAAAATCAGTTTCCAGAATGCGGCCACTTAATAGGAAAGTGTGTGTAAAACAATATGCAAAGACGCACACTAGCGTCGATTATGGTGTTGCCAGCTACTTGACTGGTGCCCGACCAATGGGAAAATTATTAATTGCTGTGGTCTTGTTACGTAGCTCAGAAAATTCTTTAAAATGAAATTAAAATAAAACTGGCCAAGTGTGAGTCGGCTCGCATGTAGAGGGTTCTGTACTATTTTTTATTTTTCTCCATTTGAACCTCCTAAACAAATTTAAAATTATCTCATAGGTTTTCCTGTAATTTATGAATCGAAATTCTGAAATCGATAGTTTCGGAGATAAGGTAGGGGAAATAGTTAGTTTTTGTCTACCTTATTTTATAATTCTAATATAGAATCCTAAAATTGCAAAAAAACTTTCTTTTGATTTATTATTACACAGTACAGTATGTTAAACGTTACTTTAAGTTTCTATTTAGCTTGGAGCTAATTGATTACTGACCTCTTTTTAGTTGTAACCCGGGTTTAAATACAGATAAATAAATAGACATACACATCCTATTAATATTATAAACGCGAAAGTTGTAAGTATGGATGTTTGTTACTCTTTCACAACTAAACCGCTGAATTGATTTTCATGAAATTTGGTACGGATATAGTTCAAGACCCGGAGTCAAACATAGGCTACCTTTTGACGCAGGCGGAGCTGCGGTAAACATCTTGTACATACGAGTAGATATTATCATGGCCTTTTTCCATAGTAGTATTGCCGGAAAATCGATTACACATTGAATAATAATCGATTCTTTGATAGTTGAAAATATAATCTAAGGTATCGATAGTGATCATATATCGATAGTATCGATATTGATACTAACGATAATATATTTCTGTAATTTTTTTCTGTATGAGTTGAATGACGATGATTTGTGTTATGTCCGCTGTACATCCCGCCGCCGTGTTCCGGTATATCTGTATAGTATCGGTGCCTGAAATGCTTGGTATTGTTGTTAATCCATTAATCGATTATTTTTCATAAATTCTCAAAAATCAATACTACAGATTAGATTATATCGATACTACAGATACATAATCAATTAATAACCATTGATATAAACGATTACCTATGTTGATTAAATCGATATAATTTATATCAACCCATTTCAATAATCGACTAACTGTTTGATATTGCAGTTAATAATCGATTAATTGTCAAAAATCGATTAAATTTATTACATCAATACCTTCGATATCCTAGATTATTAAAAAAAAAACCAAATTCGATTTATCGATTATCCGGCAACAATAACCTACGGGGTACCAACTACCTAAAGGCCATATTTAGAATGTTGGTGGGCGTAAAGTGGAAATGGAATCAAAATAGTGATAGGTTGCTAGTCACATCGCCTACTGATAGGTATGGTTCTTCGATTTTCGCCCACTTCCTCGGCCGGCTTATATGGTCTGCTCGGGATGAGAAGCAGCTAGTACATTCCACGTATTTACTTTTCTCCCAGATCAGCATTAAAGAAATAAGATGTTAAAGACAGACAAAATTGTCAGAAAAAGTCAAAATTACAACATCCCTCTTTTGGGGTCGGGAGTTAAAAAACAAAATATCTAAATAATAAAAATCGAAACCTCGGGGAATTTGGGATTATTATTATAGCACCGAGCGGTACTTCGCGCCATATTTTAGGGTTATATTATTTTCGTGAGTAATTTTTGTCCATATTTCGAAATTATACAATACTTATTAATGGTATGTAATACCAGTATCTTCCTTATTTCTTTTAGTATTATTCTTACACAGTTTGACTACGCAAACTACACATTTTGCGTCTACTTTTACATAAAATTTTATATTTATCTAGACATCCAACTCACAAACCGGTCGCGGCATGACTGACGCGGGTATGCCGCAACCATGCCGAATTCGGCATGGTTTTAGTTGCGAATTTTTGTAGTATGCCGACGGTATCTAGTCGTAGCGCCGCGGAGACCAATTATTAATCTATGTTTATATTGTAGTGTGTGTAAGACAATGTGCAAAGACGAAACGAGAAAGAGTTATTTCTTGTACTATTATTCTTACATAGTTTAAATACGCAAACTGGCAATTTACTAAAATTTTAAATTTATCACGACGTCCAACTCACTTATCGGTTGCGACGTGACTGACGCGGGTATGCCGCAAGTACGCCGAATTTCCGTAGTTTTAGTTTTTGTCTAGTACTCCGAGGGTATGTAGTCGAGCGCGCGCGAGAGCAATTATTAATCTATGCCTACTATAAATTTAATACCTTTACACTTCTTAATCCTGTAATGTTATGTTTTAATATACTTCGCATTAGTTAAAAAGTTATTCCTGTAAAACGTGCATAATTGCATAACCTCCTTGTTTTCGCTATAAAGCCTGCACTACAACCACATCTGTCTTCCTAAGCCCAGCGAAATCCGCACACAATCATTAAAAGTTTCAGGCGGCGATACTGTTCTACAAAAAAAGGTCAAACATGTCTGCAGACGTCGGCTTTATCTCGTTTCCACGCCAGGTGGCGCTCGAGTGCACTTTTTATGCAGTTCTAAAAGGTGTTGCTAATGCCAGGTGGAGTTTTTGCACAATTTGACGATTTTTAAAAAGAAATCCTTTTGTGCCCTACTTTATTAATGTGGATGTTTATTGTTTCGAATTTCGAGTCGTGTTGTGTGAAACAGTTTTTTTTTTTTTTTTTGAATCATTTATTCAGTAAATATCAAATGTACACACAAAACAGCTACCGAACCGCGGAAACCTCGATGGGTTTATCTGTGTTCGGTGAGTCGCTATTATATTCAGAAAGTACTCAAGTATTTTTTCAAACTCAATTTAAATTTTTTAAAGTTACTATTATACAACTCCTGAAGTTCTGAGGGAAGCTTATTTAGATAGTTTGGTATCATATAATTAGGAATTCTTGTCCCATACAGATTATTAAATTTTGGAAGACTATATTTATTTAAATAACAAAGTGTTCTTAGGTAACTAGGTCGCATTTTTTCCATTAAACAATTTTTTTGACATGATTCAGTTAAAATAAGATATTGAATTTTATCATAAACACTCATTATATTGCAATATTTAAATAACTCCGCATCATCCTTAGCTAGCTTTTTTAAGTTGAGTTGAAAACGAAATTTGTTGCAGACCATCAAAAAGCGTACAGTTGAATATTTGGGCCCTTTCTTAATGTTTGGGCCACATGATGAAGCATCTGGAGCCCTATTTTTGAATTAATGACAAACTAGCTGTTTCTTGCAGCTCCGCCTGCGTCAAAAAGTAGCCTATGTTTGACCCCGGGTCTTCAACTATATTCATACCAAATTTCGTCAAAATCCGTTTAGCGGTTTGGCCGTGAAAGCGTAACAGACAGACAGACAGAAAGACAGACAGACAGACTTTCGCATTTATAATATTAGTATGGATATGTCGATTGATATCAAATAAAACCTTGTTTCGGGTCGCTAAGACAATGCATAAGTAAGTTTAAGTATATATAGCTATAATTTCTTCCATTCTTAATTTTCACAGGTGATTTTTACATTGATGAGCTCAGAATAAATCAGTAACTCAGCAGTTGTGAGAGATAATCTATAATATTAAAATTAATCGTAAATGTTAGGCACGTTAAAACTCTGGAACGGCTGAACCGATTTGGCTTATTTTGGTTTTGAAATATATGTAGAAGCTAACAAAAGGTTTCAGTGGTTAGAAAATTAGGAAATTAGAAAGGAGATTAGAAAAATTTGAAAATAAGGAAGTAGTAAAAACAACAATATTATTTTCTTATTACTAACTGGATGTACCACAGAAAATTTTCAAAAATGGAGGGAGACTCCAAATTTTTTTACAAGTATTACGGTCCTGGACGCGAGTTCTTTAAGACTTTGTTATTTTTCTTTAAGGAAGTAATATGCACCTACATGGTACCGATGTTTCATATATTTTTTGATTACGGTTTTCAAATGCTGTGTCTATAAATTAGACATTTTAACCGACTATCAAAAAGAGTAACAGTAAAACGTTAAACACTAGTTTATAGTCCGTCATTTCGGGAGTGATTTTTGTAGGACCGACCTAATATTTTTTTCTAATACTTACGTTTTACGGCCGTGGATTTCTTCCTTATTTTTTTAGTTTTCTTTAAATAATTTTTAAACAATTATAAGTATGCAAAAAGGCATGCGGCTCACCTGATGGTAAGCGGTCACCGCAACCGTGGACGCCACTGGGTGCATAACCGACGCCTCAAACATACTTTCACGACCTTTTTGATAAACCCTATATTGTAGTCTCTCGGGAAAACCATGATAAAGCACATTATAGCTTTATATTCTGTGACATCACTGTACGCAATTCTTTGTATTAGGCTGATAATTATACCTAAATGAGAATGAATTCCTCAAAAATATATGGTTTGGTTCTTAATTCATTTATATAATTATTTTATTTATTTAGCTTGCTACAATTAATTGATTTGTTATTCTTTTGATGACTCCGTGAATTTGTGATCCATTTATTATTTATTCTAAAGTATTACTGAACAATCGTTAATAGTGTTTGAAAATGGTACACTAGATACGATACTCGTAGGTGTCCATTCTGTAGTAGACTGTGTTGAAATTGCAAAGAAAGTCATTGTTGCGGCGTCCAGCCTCCTTATTGACAATGACTCTATGACTTGATGACTATAAAAAAACAAGACTGACTGACAGAGACAAAAGAAGGGACTGGACTTCACTTTTTGGACTGACGAGCGACGGGACGAAGGAAGATATTTAAATTAATCCTAAGTTTTTTTATTATCTACGAAAACCCTAACAAGACGACAAGAACCTTGAACGAGCCCGTTCAGTCATAAAAAGTGAAAACCATTTTTAATTGTCAACAATTATTTAATAGGAAAACGAGTATTTGGCGTTCTGGTGGTAAGCGGTTACCGTAGCTTATGGATGTCTGCAATGTCATATGAATTTCCTAATCGACGAGGATTGCGGTGATAGAAGAATGATATTAACATGCAACTTTTAATGGCGGCGGTGCGAAGTTTGCCGGGTCAGCTAGTTTAAAATATTGGAATACTGTAAATGTTTTGAATATTTTCTATATCTTTATATTAAAAACCCGATAAGAAAGCAAATTAATTTTCTAATTTATTTTTATCACACCCCGTAATAATTTAAACCGGGTTTATCGCGACCAACCCAAAATTTTCTTTACTTAATTCGAGCAGCCATGAAATTGGGTGGCTTTGGATTACTACCGCATTGTATAGAGAACATGACGAAAATCTTTTCTCCGTATCGAAAATTCGATAAATAGTCATAAGTTGATCACTTTAATAATAAAATATTAAAACTTATAACCAACATTAAAATTTGTTGCTTTATTGCTAAAGTTACTGTTGCTCTATTAAATAAACACTCCAAGGGCTAAAGAAGAGAAGAAGTTAAAATGAGATATGAAGATGAAGGCAATATCCCCTGAAATGGTGCATAAAAGAGAAAATTGGCGCAAGAAGATACGGAGAGCCGACCCCAATTGAAATGGGAAAGGGCTCGGTTTTTGATGATGTTGTTACGCTTCTACGGACAAACCGCTGAACAGATTTTGATGAAATTTGGTATGAATATAGAAGACCCGAGGTCAAACATAGGCTACTTTGAACACAGGCGGAGCTGCGAGAAACAGCTAGTCACAAATAAATATATCGTCTAGTCTTAATAGATTAAAAGGATGCGACTAATCATACAATGTATTTATTTTTAACACATTTGCTCATAAAGTGTCTTTTATTTAATTGTAATTAGGCCCTTAATGTAGGTTGTAAACAACACGTTGTTTATATTATAATCGCACTTGTAAAGTAATGATTTTCATGGTTACAGTACATTTTTTTTAAATGTACGCCAAGAGGATTATACTTCTTAAACTAATTCATGGTTTCTGCAAAAATATAAACTATTTTAGCTTTCAAATGATAACACTATATTCAACACAATACTCGGCTTCATACGAAGCCTCCTCCCTCGTAAATTATGACCAACTTTGCACCCTTGTATCATAATCTACTATTATTAAATTTCATTACAAAACATGTAAATGGTGGAATTAAAACCATAGGCTTTTCTACCATCATCATCCGCAGTTTTACCCGCCTGTAGTGTGAATGATCTCTTCAACCTTTTTCAAGGTATTTATATATTTTTTATGTATTTCTACGAAACCGAAGCTCAATAGCACAGAATAAGATCAAAAATATCCCTGAAAACCATAACTGTCTCGATGGTGTTACGTTCCCATGTGACCTCTTTACTTCCCTATCTCAGTCTTAAAACCCGCGCATTGTATTGTCATCTCATGTGAGCACAATAAAAACACAATAAATATTTTTATACCGCCAGTGCCTCATTGGAAACTCGTGTTTGAGCTTTTAGGCTGTGTACACAATATATATTTTATATTTTTAGCCACGTTGTATTCGACTTTTGAACAGATAAGACAATAACAACTGTTGCCATGGATGTCCTTAAAACAAATTGACGAATAGGCTTTTTTTTGTAGTAATGGGTTATAAGGCCATGGATACAAGTCCTTTTAAGCCCTTCTTAGTTTTACAATCTTTTTCAGACCTACTGTGTGGTTTCGTCAAGTCCTAGTTAAGTCTAAAAGTCAAGTCGGTAGTCAAGTCTAGTCAGAAGAATCAGGCTAAGTGGAGTGGTAGAAAAACTACACTTGCGATTACTAGGCGCTTTTGGCAACAAGCATGAAAATCACATAAATCAAACACTGTATCACTTCCCAACACTCACGCTTGTTATCGAACACTTTGCGAATAATAATCCACCAATATTATGCACAAACACTAAAAAAAAGTTTTTGGAAAATAAAATACAGCGTCGATACTGCTCTTCACAGCTTCCCGCCAAAAGTCCGAAGAAGAGACTGACACTGTGTTATCTTAGTTATCTTCTAATTCAGAGGTTGTCGTCCGTAGACGTTGCATGTGTTGCGCCTCCACAAGGCTCTGAAAGTGCCTCCGGGTGCTATTGACTATGTACATAATAATACATGTTGTCAGTAATATAATTCAGAATCGATGCAGATTAAAAAATTGGTCAAAATCTAATAGTGGGCGAGTGTCAACCATATAAATGCTTTCCAGATTACGATACGCCTCACGAATAACGATTAGATTATTGTTTTCGATCAATACAAAATACTAAACCCTTTATTTAATGACTAGCTGTTTCCCGCAGCTCTGCCTGCGTCATAAAGTACCCTATGTTTGACCCCGGGTCTTCAACTATTTTAATATTAAATTTCATCAAAATCCGTTCAACGGTTTGGCCGTGATAGTGTAACAGACAGACAGACAGACAGACAGACTTTCGCATTTATAATATTAAGTATGGATTTAGTATGGAAAGTATGGAACAGCCTGGGACAGTGTGGGACAGCGTGGGACCGCATGGGACAGCATTGGACAGCATGGGACAGCATGGACCAGCATGGACCAGCATGGACCAGCATGGACCAGCATGGAACAGCATGGAACAGCATGGACCAGCATGGACCAGCATGGAACAGCATGAAACAGCATGGATCAGCATGGAACAGCATGGAACAGCATGGACATAATTTGTTTCTATATATGCTATATATGGGCCAGGTGACCTAAATGAAAAAACCTAGTGGCAATGCTTAGTTTGTATACGAAACTTAAACCGACTAACTAAACTAGAGTTACCGAAATATATTTTAGCTTTTGGGAGCTTTGAGTAGTAATGTTATTAAACAATACATATTTTTTATAATATTTTTAATACCTAAGTTTCTCAAGCCTAAACGTAGTGTCACTTGTTAGTAAGAACACTAGTCCTTAATCATGTTTTGTATAGGTACCAATAAATTTATAAGAATGAGATCTACCCTTAAGCTTTGTTATCGCCCTCGCGGCGACATTCTGGCGCACGTCTCGTTGAATCTGTGACGTAAAGTTAATGGTGAAACAAAAGGCTTTACTTGCGAAGACATTAGCCATATAACTGCAACGTTATGTTTAAAATGTAGGAAAATATTATCATCATCCTAAAGTAATCACGGTTGCATCCTCCTGTGTTTGCTTCTGGGCCCAGGGGCCGCTTTATCCACAGGATAAAAAGGCTTCAAAAAGGGCGTGAAAAATTCCTTCAGGGTCGGCAACGCGCTCGTGACATCTCCGGTGTTGCAGGCGTTTATAGGTTACGGTAACCACTTACCATCAGGTTGGCCGTACGCCTGTTTGCCTACCTGTATAAAAAAAAATAGATATTATTATGCTACAATTAGCATACCCGTACATACTAAGCAATCTTAGTAGCCTCGGTGCGACGCGATCGATGATTTATTTTGTAAGTATTTATAGGATTTTTTAATCTGTTTGTTATTTATATAATTAAAGGTTCTTGGTAGAAAATCGAAATATCAAACGATTAATTTTTCTTTTCTTAAGATCCTTCTAAAATGTAAGTTGTTTTTAAAAGTAAATTGGTTAGCTAATTGAAAAATTGTTGTTATTCGATTAACCGGGAATTAATTAATGAAAGTTAAAAATGAAATCAGGGGACTTTATGAGAAGTTTGACTCAGTCCAACGTTTTACGGTGAGATTTAAAAAATTAAATTGGAGTCCTATCAAATATTTTTTTTATAAAACAGCACTCCAGGGTACCGTTTCTCGCGCCTTTTATAGATTAGTCGAGATTTCTCATAAAAACATGACGGCCAATAACAGAAAACCCTATATACGATATGTTTTTTTTTCCTAAATATCTCGCATGCGTCATCTCTAAACTTGCGAGAATCAGCGTCCAGGAAAAGAAAAACTCAAAATTGGCGCGTCGATTGAAAATCGTTCGACTCAGCGATAATGACGAATGAAAATCATTCGACATCGAACAAAAATTATTCGACTCGCCGATTTTGCGCTGAGAGGTTCAGAGGCTGGGCGTTTCAGAGGTGTTACTACATCGAATGTAGCTAAAGTTAGTTATAGTAGCATCGCCCTGGGTTCGCGTAGTTTAAGGATTTGTTGTTCTCTATTTTTTTTTGTCTGCTGTTTGAATATTACCCGCCATAGTTGTAATTTTCACTCATTAAATTGTTCATTTATTGATACGCTTAAAAATAAGTATGTATATTTATTTACGTTGTGTAATGCATGCGTATATGTGCACCACATATATTTACATTGGTATATTTTTGTATGTGCTGCATAGGTACGTTATGCTTTTATGTTTTATGTTTCACTTTTTCCAATTGTTAATTTGCGCCTACCTTCCTGTTTCATATCATGAACCTGTTGGTTGCCTTGAAGAAGTTGCTCTAGCGATAAGGCCGCCTTTGTACCATAGATAATAATAATATTCATGTACATTATACAATTTGGTGCAATAAAGAGTTATTTATTTATGACTCAAACGTTTTGGGCAGGTATCGCCCATCGGTTGAGACCTACTGAGTAAAAGCCTATGTCGCCCAAAGCCCACTATATCAACAAGTGAGTAGATCGATTTCACCGGTTTATGGTGAGCCATTCATTTCAAAAATAGGATACTTTGGAGGTGTTACTAAAGTTAGTGATACACAAGCACAGCTGCTCGGCGCGGCGCGGACAAACAGACGCCGTTGACTTTGCATAGTTAGTGTGTTGTTCTTGTTTGTTTGTTGATCGTGACTTAAATCATCGGTTTTAGAGAGGTTTGTTTAATATTATTTACTAGCTGTTCAGCCTGGGTTCGCGTAATTGGGGCAAAAAAACATAGTTAACAAAACCGAATAAAAAAGGAATAGTGTCTGATTTGTTATGATACAACGTTGACATAACAAAAAAAGATTTATTGTCAGAGCAAAACTTTGAAACTTTTACATAATAGTACGATTTTGACATGGATGTAGAAAAAAAAACGGATGGCTTACTAAGTAAGTATAGAGTAGTAGCACCATTTGTCTTTTTCAGCATAGATGTTATTTGATATAATTCCTCATCTCTTATTCTGCATAGATTTGCCCTAGATTAAGGAGAGTTTCCAAATTTCAATTAAAAATCTTAGCAGTGAATGAAGTATTTATTTATTTATTAAACATTTGATACACAAACAAGTTGTTACCAATTATATCAAAAAATGCTGATAAATGAGTACCTAGTTAGACTAGTTCACAACTCAAAACATGTGCATACATTAAATAATAAATAATAATAAAATTCTTTATTGTCTTGAAAGTTACAATTTTAGAAATAAGGTTGGGCCTTCCTTTTAAGTTATATAAACCTGTGTTAGAAAGACCCGCTCTTAAATAATTAAATATGTGTTATTTGCAGACAATGTGCAATAACAAATTTTAATGCTTAAATTACTATAACATTAAATCTAGATTTATGGAAACTTACAGATCAAGAGGACATTGATACAAAATGAAATGAATTAATGCAGAATGATTACTCAACGGCTGAGATGATTCGATGCCATCAATGAGAAATGTGATTTACATGGTTATGATAAGACCAAATCAATTCAATTATGAAGGATCAAACATAACCGGGCTGGTTGTTTTTTGGAAAGAGTAGAAGGTACTATCCAGGATATCTAAGGATCTGTGGCTAAGAACCAGGTCGTTATATTCTCTGCATTACTATAGAAGTATGAATTAAAAATATGAATCCAAGCTCTGAACAGAGGACCTCTTTTGGATCATCTCGTCATCTCGAAGTTAAGTGGCTGGCTATTTCATAGCGGCTGCCTGACTGGATCTCGTGCCTACTTCGATCTCACGACCCCTATCTATATATCTTATTAATGTGTATTTTTGGAGTCTAAATTTGTAAAGTAAAAATAATAAATATTGTACTATTCCCTGAAACCTGGATTTATCTTCTCTCCTCACACATACCTTAAGTAGTAAATTTTCTCTTCGTTATAAGGCCTAATGACACAAATTAGCCTTTCAATTAAAGCCAACTTATTAAAAATCTTATCGCCGAACAAAACTGCTGAAGTTTTTACAAATGCCTCTTTACGGATGAATTAAAAATATAAATTCAAGCTCTGGATAGAGGCCGGATGGCACATATTAGACCTTAATTTAAGGCAACTTATTAAAAATGTTATGAACGAACAAAACTTCTAAAGTTTCTAGAAAGATCTCGTTAAGGATGAGTAAAAAAAAATCCAAGTTCCACATAGAGGCCGGATGACACACATTAGCACCGTAATTTACGACGCAGTTAGATGCTGCAGTGATACGTGTAGCACGTACTGCTTCTTTTAGTTTGCGAGATGTAGGAAGGAAGTCGAGATTTACTGTAAGAAAATAAAAAGTAATTTCACTTTTATTATCTTCATCAAAATATCATCAATTGCCAAATTTAAGTGATATCTGTGATTGTATTTGAATTTATGGTCTTTTCTGTGCGTTGGGGCTAGAAATGTGCGAGGAATGATCATCAGCATTCGTGTAGATTAATAGATAAAAAAGAATTGGGCGGAACCACATGTAGGCCTCTGACGTGGTTTCTTCGAGGTAACGTAATGGAATGTCTTATATTTTATTAAATAAAATACTTTAATGGTTCCGAACGCATGTAACCTCTTTTTTTATGATAAAAATTTCACTTTTCTGCAATACAAATTCTGTATCTATTCGTTGTTGAAATGTCAATCAACTAAGATAGGTACATCGAGAAATATAACATATATTTATTTGGCGAGCGATTCATAGCCAAATAAGACGTGATTCCGAAGAATAATACAATTTTTAAGCAATCTAGTGTCAACGCCAAAGGCCTATATCGAAGAGCAAATTGAAAAAGCGAGTATTTGGTTCGATTCCGCGCAGAGCGCCGGGTGCGCTTTACGCTCCTTTAAATTGGAAAATTGAATGCACTATACCTCCCCGCCGCAGTTGAGCAAGAGTAATGATACGGTTCAGAGATAAGGTTCATACTATTGCATCACAAAATAAATTCATTGGCAAATCATTGGTAACAAGCGTTTCCACGTTCCCTTGTCTTTCCTTTTGTGGTCCAGTGGTGAAAGCGCTTGCTTTAGATTGGCTTCGATTTCCACGGGAAGCATATGTTGTTTCCAGTTTCTTTAGAACATTCTTGGCTTGAATAACCTGATTGTCTGATAATTTGATCCCTTGATCCGAAAGGTATATTAAGTCATTAGTGGTTGTTAAAGGAACCACGTTACAGGCCTAATCACTAGGGTATTCAGGGTCGATTGACCATGTAACCCACTCGATATGAATGACACGCTCTTAAAGTAATTATGTGCATGTCAACCTCTTTTTGCAACAATTTTTTGCAGTCCTTCACGAATCTAGATACTTTTCCTTGGTGCTAGAGTTTACTACTACTGTGTCTATCTGTGTGCGTGGAACACTGTCACCAGAGAATTATTAGTACTAACGTAATACTACTGAAACTACGAAAGTCTACTAGTATCGCGCACTTGACATATGTACTAATGTAATAACCTTCGCGCTGCTCGCATTTATTTCTTGTGAATTTTTTTCTCCGCATCGTATATGTATTCATGTAGCGGCATTCTCCCACTTACGTCTTTATTTCCATAGGTGACTTGCAGTTCGCTGATATTGGCGAACGGATGCTAAATGTTGGATGCTGATCGAGTTTTAGTTGAAATATGATTTAACTGTTTTACATAGTATTGAACGCCATACCACATACAGCCACCGATGAGGCTGTTCATTCATTCATATCCTGTGGGTTACATGGTCAATCGATCATGTACACCCTGGTGTCAGTATTATTTAAATGTAATTTAAATAATTTTTTTTTAATTGAATGTAGATAAACTGAGTGTGTTCCTGTTGGTCTTGTTTCCCTGTTATAGGAGTTGCGGAGGTCTATTGTAAATTACAAGCACCGTCAAATCTAAGACCATAATGGAAAGCTAAGGAGCTCTGAAACTGACGTTACTGGAAAAAATAGGCTCGGACGAAGACCATTATTATAATAGTAATGGAACTAAGTACTATAAGATTAATAGCGTCCTGACCACAAGAAAAAAAAAACTAAAAACTTTGATCATTGCCAGTGCGAACTAGTACATTGCGGTTAAAACCAGTTCATTCTGGTAAGAACAGGTTCAATTTAGAAGTGCAATATATCTGCGGGCAAGTTCCTATGTGGCATATTAAGAGGATTGCTAGCACATGAGAAAGGATATAAAAATGGAGAGTACAGAATGGTAATTGCTTCATCGTGCGTAAAATGTAGATGCATTTATTTTTCTAAAGTTTTAATTGGTAATGTATGTATTTGAGTTTACATGAAATACGTAAAATATTGCTGGTATAGGTAGGTAGGCCCTAGTATGCATTTATTTGTTTTGGATTCCTACATTGCCTGTAAGTAAAAGAACTGTGACTACCAGTGGACAATCGGCGAACTTGTATACGTTCATTAAATTAACCTATTTTAATACGGTTTTATCGCGTTTACATAGGGCGCACTGTAAGTTTCCGGAACTGGCCACTTACATAAACAATATTTAAAAATTTATTGCAACATTTGAAAATATAACTCTTTGGCTGTAGAATGCAGTTTGTTTCATCTGACTGTCTTTTGTTTTTACCTTGTGGCGCCATTTAAAAAATTGTGTGTCTGCATCAACATGGATTTAACTCGGGAAAATTTTCGTAGTATGATTTTCTACGATTTTAAGTGTAATTTGACAGCTCAACAGAGCATCGCTCGGCTTGAAACAGCTTTTGGCAATGAAGCACCATGCAAGACAACTGTTTATAGCTGGTTTGCAGAATTCAAGCGTGGTCGTATCAATCTCAGTGACGAATCTCGCGATGGTCGGCCGTCCACCGCTGTGACCAACAAAAACATCAATGCTGTGCGCCGTATGATTGAAACAGACAGGCATGTGACCTACCATGAAATTCGCGCATCCTTAGAAATAGGCATGAGTCAAATACAATTAATCCTACACAAACATTTGGGTGTGAGAAAGCTGTGCTCGCGGTGGATCCCACACAACTTGACCGAGGCTCAGAAAACGGACCGCGTCACTTGGTGCAGTGCCATGCTTACCAGATTCAACGAAGGTGCGTCAAATTTGGTGTGGGACATAGTAACCGGTGACGAAACATGGATTTATTGCTACGATCCCAAAACAAAGCAGCAATCGAGCGTATGGGTCTTTCAAGATGAGCCGAAACCAACCAAAGTGGCGCGCGTGAAAAGTGCATCTAAGCGGATGATTGCTTCTTTTTTTAATAAAACTGGACACGTGGCTACTGTTGCTTTAGAGAATCGTCGTACAGTGAATAGTGACTGGTACACGACCATTTGTTTGCCGGAAGTTATTGATGAACTCCGTAAAAATAACCGTAAACGCCGTATCATCCTGCACCACGACAATGCTAGTTCTCACACGGCCAGACAGACAAACGACTTTTTGAAGGCGAAAAATGTAGAACTCATGAGTCATCCTGCATACAGTCCCGACCTGGCACCTTGTGACTTTTTTCTGTTCCCAAAAATTAAGAACCAATTACGCGGTCAACGATTTTCATCACCAGAAGAGGCTGTCGAGGAGTATGAAAAACACGTTTCAGAGGTTACCACAGAGGAGTGGCACAAAAGTTTTCAAAACTGGTTTCATCGAATGAAAAAGTGCATAGACGCCAAGGGAGATTATTTTGAAAAACAATAAATTAATTTTGTACATTTAATAGTATTTTTTCATATTCATTCCGGAAACTGATAGTGCGCCCCACGTATTACTTATTTATTTACACCTGACGTTTCAAACACTTTACAGCGTTCATGGTCGCAGGCAGACTAAGTTAACATTACGTTATTGTATACGTTTTTCTTCTTTGTGAGTATTTAAACTCGCAAATATTTTTTTTAGGAAAGAAAAACGCCGCCTCTGGTGTGACATTTTATCAGTAGGTTTGCACAGGTCCATAAGCATGCAGAGCTATAATACAAAGTGTAAAGAACCGTTTCAAATATTAAAGAATTTAGGAACGCTATCTACACCAAAAAAAATATATTTGATTATAGGTTTTTAGACATTTTAATATCATAAAAGTGGTGTGAGAAATAGGTAAGAAGTAGGTGCGAAATAAACTGAATGACCGTTATTGTTTTTGCTAGAAATCACATAAATTCAAATAAATTATATAGAGTACCTAAGTAACTTTTTCCAAAAATAGTCACTTCTGTAATATTTATAATCTACGTCTCAAGTACTATCTCTCGGCGCAAAAAGGATGGGTTAATTCTATCGATAAGCCCTGAATGGAAGTTTTAAATGAGTTTAGGGCCATTACCGCCAAACGTGACGCGTGTACGGCCATATTGAATGATGTCATGACTCGCTACTTGCAAGTTTGTAACTTTTGTTTGCTATGGTGAAGATAAAGGACGCTAATGGTTTGATTTTCGTGTTGTACAAAAAGTTTGTACATAAGCCTGAGGGCACATACTTTAAGTTGCTAGGTTGCGGAAAAAGCGATTAAAGAAACAGACATTTTTGAGAGTGGTGCCCGATTTCTACTTTTGGATTTTAAATCGGGTTAATATCAGGCCGGATGTTGAAATCTTCTATTTTTACGTCTACTGCACACACTAGTACTGGATAAAAAGACACAGGATAACACTGGGACGTTTATGATAGACACAATTTTTTGCTTGTTGATTTGATGGCTGAGAAAATTTTCGCCTTTAAAAAAATAAAAGTAATTTTACTAGATCTTGTTGTTATTATAACTTAAATTTTTAAAATACTCTTCAAATAAAACAAACAAATTTTATTAAAATTTATTCATTCATATCGATTCGCCTTTATGGTCAATCAACCATTCAATATACCAGAGAGGTAGAGTTTTTTGAATTCGTCTTTGACGTTGGTTTCTTTGATTACCACCAAATGTCAAGCGGAACCAACGGCTTAACATGCCTTCAGAAACACAGAATCCAAATTCATTTATTTATTTGTCAGACATAGGTTACAAAGATGTTAAAAATTATAATAATATTCAGAGCGCCATGCTGCGCCGTCAGGCATACAAACAGAAAGAGTACATTTTTGAATTGTCTCAAGGGAGAGATTCAAACAATGTTAGTCAATAAAGCGATAGTTAAAGTGGTAACAGCAATAAACATGAAAAGTCAGCAAAGTTATTCATCACAGTCACAAAAACTTAATAACATTAAAATATACCTAAATGTCAAACAATGTCTATTGGTGGAAGTGTGTTACAAATGCATGCAATAGAATCTAAACAAAATATTCATCTACCACAGTGTAGAATGCCTTTTTAATCAAAAAGTTTTGCAGCATTGTCTTAAAATCTACTGCTTCTCTCCAATAGGCTATTCGACTCAAATTTTTTTATCATTCATGTGAAAAATATCAGTACCAAAAACTGAAAACTTAAAGATTTTTTTTAATGCGTGCAAAAATAAATAAGTTTTATGCCTTTAAAATTTGGTCGAAGGGAAACTGTCAAAAAACAAGAAAAGGATGCACTGTGTGTGATGTGACGGTGACGTCACATCACACACAGTCACACATGTCAGTGATGACATTTGGTTTCTTGTGTAGAAAAGAGATAGCAAGACGTCCCCACCACGCTCCCACTCTCCTATATGAGAAATTTTTAAATGCTAATTACTGCTTTAATTATCAACCAATTTTCGGAATCTGCTACTTTTTAGTGTAGTTATTGTTCCGTATAAAAATCTCATCGAAGAATGAATACAGTCAAGTAGCCTATTAATCATCATTATTATCAGACAATCACACGAATCGATCCTGCAATATCATAACGAAACTGGAAACAATTAAACAAAGCATGCTTCCCGTGGGATGGAACCCACTACCTCCAAGTCGAAGGCAAACTCTGAGCATTAACCACTGGAGCATAGAGTTATAAAAAATAAAATAACACAGTAGTTAGTTGCGAGTCAGAAGACAAAATGGCTCTTAACAGCGCACGCAATGTTTTTCCTGAAACGCTAAACGGGCAAAACTAAATTATAGTATTTTCTTTCTTCTTTTGTTATCCTTTGAAAGAAAAGGCGTAGTGGACTTGAAGTAATTAAACAATCCAGCGGAGTGAACTGGAAGTATGCAAATTGTGTTTTCTTGTTCCGATTGAAATTAGTTTATAAGTTTTATTATTGAGAGTTATCTTCGTTTGAGCGTGTTATCTTTATAATACTTCGGCTTGCGTTTCAAAATCTTGAGTACGCTTAAACCATGGTCCTAGATTTAGCGGTATTGGTTACAATGGAGCGACTGCCATTTGACCTCCGTAACATTTTTTACATGGAAACCATACCTTCCTCCACGGAATCATCTTTGGTTATGCCATCATGTACTAACAAAACTGGAAACAACTAAACAAAGTTTTCTTCCAGTGGAAGTTGCACTAGACCACAGACGCAGTCAATATACGTCAATGGTTACGTCATACAGCACATAATACTCGTTATTGTGTGATTTTTGGGAAAAACTTTCTTAATTAGTTTTATAGCAAATAAACTACCTAACCTATCTTCCAAATTTTAAGGACACACATTCAAGCCATGACTTATTTTTTTTATTAGCATATATTATTCTAAGAGAGGCAGGACATTTTGTAAGAAGTAGTCCGTCTGGGGAAGTATCTCCACCCTACAGAAGACCGCAGCCAAATAACACTGTGATGCAGTGTTGTGTTCCTGCCGGTGACGTCACCAGGCTCCTGAGGGGTCGCTGTGCTGATAGCGGACAGTTCGGCAAAGCGTTCGTGACACTCTCGGTGTTGCAGGCGTTCATAGGCCACGGTGACCACATACCATCAGGTGGGCCGTACGCCTGTTTGCCTACTTAGTTGTATAAAAAGTTCTCCCCATCTAACTTCAAACATCTCTGTCTATTTTATACTAAAAAAAATATAGGTTCATTATCATACTATACAACAAAAGCGGTGAGTAGCGTGCTGAACCTACTATAAGTGCAGGTGCACTCGCCCAATGAAACCGCATGCATCGGGAGCAATCGCAATTGCTTTGCATTTCACGCGGGCAGTGACCTCGCTTGAGATATAGCCTTTACATGGTATTTCGTTTGAAGATTGGTTTGGTTTTAGTGAAACAGGGGAAAAAATGAAAAGAAAGAAAGGAATAACTAAAACTAGATATTGTTACCAAGAACGCTGGCTGCATTTCGATTAAAAGAACTTGACGTGAATCTTAGGAGATTCATGTTTACCTCGGGTTTTGGTCAAAATACATAAACATCTTTATTGCCCATTTTATAAAACAATTTTCTATCTAAATTTTTAAATTGAGCTTTTTTTCACTTGGATCCCTATTTTATGCGAATAAGTTATTATGAATTTAGAAAATGTTTTTCACATCAGTAAGCAGATGGAACAATTTCGCTGATTTCGTTGTTGTGTATATCATTGTCAGAAGGCTAGGCATTGCTAAGCAATCTATTTAAAGTAACCCCTACATAGTTTCACAAATAAATTACAATGCAGTAAAAAAAAAAATTTAGAAACTTCTAAAAACCTATTTTTTGCTCTCAGCTTTGAGCCTGTCCTATGTATAGAGTTTAAATTAAATTATATTTAAAAGCTTTAAAAGTGTTATAATGAAGGTGATATCCTTTTTTTGAAATTGCAACATGATTTAATTTTAAGTTACAAAATAGAAATATCCCTTTAATAGAAAAAAATATATTTTTCATGATCATAACTTAATTATTTTAATTAAAATCACTATAATAATTAGTACTTTATTTTGATTATGACTGTACTTTCGAATTGGAAAGGTACGCTGGACTGTGGGTGTTGTCAATTTTTTTTTCTGTCACATTCGCCTGAACAGAATATGATTATTGTAAAATCTTACAAATTGACAAAATATTTTTTTCTCAAGGCATTCTTTAGATAGACTAGAGATTGCAATAACTTGCAATACAAAGTTTGAATTGGTATGAGGTCTTTACCTCATAATAATTATAAGTGATATTTCGGCAGGTGTCCGAATCTCTATTGCAATAGCCCAGTTTCATCTCCACCCAAACTTCATAACCGTAACCTATTTTATTCTTTTCACTCATTAGCAATAGTTCCTTCTCCTGCCCAGACCCGTTCATGGAAATGTCATCATAGCCGTGGACGGGTTTTGGCAGGAGCACCACATGACATCAACTTCTCCAAAGGGCCTCTACGCGTTAGATCAATACCCCCGCGCAAGCCTCTCAAAGGACCGGGGCAACCCGTTAATCCCAAGCAAAGAGACACATATGCAATACAAGCTGTTTCCCGCAGCTCCGCCTACATCAAAAAGTAGCCTATGTTTGACCCCGGGTCTTCAACTATATCCATACCAAATTTTATTAAAATCCTTTCAACAGTTTGGGCGTGAAAGCGTAACAGACAGACAGACAGACTTTCGCATTTATAAAATTAGTATGGATAATTAAATGTAATAGTAACAATAAAACGCTTAGATCAAAATAAAGCAAATTAAAGGTCAAAAACCTATTCCAATCTATCAAACTACGTTCAAAGACGTTTACTAACTCTTTTAATGAAAATGTAAAAAGTTTAATGGAAACCGTCTAACTGCTGTAAGACAAAGGATCTCTTTATACAAACTAATTAATTTCAAACAACTCGCGATAGTTTATTGTGAAGCTATTTTAGGTTTTAACTATCCTAAAGATCAAATTAATGTTTGTGGAATTACTCAGTTTAACAAGTCAAGAGGTTAAAATCAATGTTGAGTACACAAATTGCTTTATTTGTTTTAAAAAGTGGTAAAACTAAAAACTTCATGGTAGTTTACGACCGATTTCACAAACATCATGGCAAACATTTTAATTCTAGAGACAGAGTACTTGTACTGGAATTATATGTGGGATTATCAGTATATTATACGGTTAATTGTAAGGTGAAATGCCATTTAACGAGAGTAAATGCGTTATCCTTGGGTTAAAACTTATCCGACTTTGAAGAAATCGGCCTTTAGTCGCACCAAAGAAAACTACGTAGAATAAATATTGTCTTGTAGACGCCGACTACGACGGGCTACGAGTATGCTACGAAGTGCTACGCCGCTGATCACGACATAATTTATTAGTCTATTTTTACAATTTTATTGACGTGACAACGTCTAATAACTCGATACTACGGGCTGCATGCACGAAAAAGATGACATCATTGTCCCGTTACGCTCATTGTCGCGTTCCGCAAGCGAGAGCGCGGCACGAACGAGAGAGAGGCATGATGTTTGACGTCGTCACGTCAAACTACCGTCCGTAAACCGACTTTACATTACAGACAACCAATTTTTTTTTATGAA
Source organism: Euzophera pinguis (assembly GCA_947363495.1). Lineage (NCBI taxonomy): Eukaryota > Metazoa > Arthropoda > Insecta > Lepidoptera > Pyralidae > Euzophera > Euzophera pinguis. The sequence goes on along the minus strand of OX376156.1, from coordinate 712,772 downwards.
TGGTCCTTATTTTCACAAATTAAGTTTTCCCCGCAAGGAACCATAGATTGAAATAGATATTAAACCCAAAAAATATTTGAACAATAAGCCCTTGAGGATCTGTCTCCGCAACTTTTAACATCTAAAAAGTTACCTTAAAATATTAAACCCAAGTTTGAGGTGATTTTAAGGAATTGTGAGAAATCCTTCGACAATCCCTCGAGAAAACTTACGAAATTTTCTTGGATGAGGTATTACCAGTACAAAATAAAAAATATTACCAGTACACCGATATTTTGAGTAACTTTTGCCTGAGGCTTTGCACACGTGAGATGAAGTGCAACACCTTATTTGAAAGATAACAGAACTTAAAACATAAAATTACTAGATTAAGTGCGTACACACAACATTTTATAAAAGTACCGTCACAAAACACACTAACAGTGTCCTTATTTCAAATTATGCCGGTGGAAGACGATTCCGCTAGAAGTACGGAGCTGTAGAGCTGCTGAGCCAGTCGTTCCGTGACCACGGCCGTTGTAACACGATTGAAACGTCAGAAGTATAAAGGTATTATACGCACTTAATCCAGTAATATTTTGTGTATTACATATGATGTGAGTTTAAATGTTAATAAAAGAACGATTCATTCGGAACCCCCTTTTGTCCTCTGACGTAACGTGGTTCCATTAACAACCAGAAAATAACAATCAACTTTATTGCGTATTATGGCTGCACAATGATGTTACAAGATCTTAGACCACAAACAGCCGTACGGCTTGCAACATGTTTGTCCTATTGGCAGCCGGGACCAACTGCTTAACGTGCCTTCCAAAGCACGGAATCATCTTTATAAATGAACAATTAGGTGATTTATGCCTGCAATGCCCAAACCAAACTGGAAACAACTACACAAACAATCAATACAAAATATGCTTCCCGTCGGAACTGCATCTACGATCTCCGGCATGACAAACGAATTAACCGATTGACAAATTAATTAATGGACAACGGTTTTTGTTACTTTTAAAGCAAAAGTGATAAAAATATCTGTAGATCGATAACTCTTGCCTTATGCCTGCGAAATTAATCTGACCAAAAGGCAGTTGCAATTATTTAATTAAAAATAAATTGAATGCTTTTTAAGGAAAATAATAGCGTTGTTATTTAAATTTTGGAAATGACTTTTTGCGGTCGTGAAAATTGCGGTTCTATTCAACAAATGGAATGATTTTTTTTTCATAGCTTTTGTTGGCAAACATTGATTGTCAGTCAGTCTCGCTCACACACTACTGGCGTGCGGGAGTGTATCGTGATATATATGGAGTTTAAAACAAAAGGCGAATCGAAAAGTAAAGTGTCAGAAGAGTGTCATTCTGAATTTCGACAATTAATTATCCCGACAGAGTCTCAATTTCGAAACACAGTAGTTCGTCTACTCATTGCTTCGACAGAACATATATTCGACTAGCATTAGTCCGACGGAACCTACTTCGGCAACACACACTTTCGAAAAACACTACTTCGCAGAACCCTTCTTCGATATGCACTTGTTCGGCGGATTACTATTTCGAAGGAACATACCTTCGACATAATACTGCTGTGAAAGTTATATGTTAATTACAAAATAAAACTATAAATAACAATCAGTTATGTTTTTAATTAACCAGTCAATCATTGTTAAGTTTTATCATTTATTAAATAATTAAAATTGTAACATAATAAACTGTGATTTGTGAATTTTTGGCGTATGCTCAATATAAGCACGATGTCATGGACAATGAAAGTCTGATTAAAATGTGTGAAGAAACTTTTTCGAAGAAGAAAATTGAAGAAGCTAAATCAATGCTGTTCGAGTCTGTAAAATAGCACATGCCCAAAGTTACGCGTAGGGGTGACGGCAAATCAAGGAAAAATTTAGAGGATATAGTGACATTATCCAAAGAAGTGGAACCGGAAAATGTACCAATGTTTGTAGCTCGAGATCTGCAAAAGTTGCCCCCTATCTCGATAGATCATATAGACGCTAGTTACATTACTCAAAGATGTTATAAACACATTGTCTGTGGGGCGATAGGGAGTAGGCGTTGCGTTGGCTAGACATTGTCTAACTACTCAGGCATGGGAAAAAGTGAGTTCATGTTTCAAAGGTAATCTTGGAGAACCAGCTAATATTCCACCACTATTACTGAATGGTCAACCATTGAAACGTGTTGCACAGTTTAAGTATCTTGGGAATATTGTAACTAAAGATCTAAAGGATGATCTGGATGAAGAAAGGGAACGCATGGCATTGCCGGTTAGGGGAAATATGTTGGCCCATGGATTGTTGTAACGAACAGGTCAAACTCACTCTTTTTAGAGCCTGTCAAAGTTTTTGCACTTGTGCTCTGTGGACTAATGTATCTTCAAAGGCCTACATTGCTCTGCGAATACAGTATAACAATACCTTCAGGGTTATGTTGAGGCTTCCTCGCTTTTGTAAGCGCATTGGGCATGCTTGCGCATCCTGGCATAGATTACTTCTAAAAAAATTACTTCTACAAAAGTCTATATCGGTGGTTGCAAGAGTAAGGGCGCTTTAATGGAATCCTAAGGATGATTGCAGGGAAAATGGACTCTGACGTTTGACACACATAATTCCAAGATGTAAGTGAATGTTTATATTCACTTAATGGGTATTAATGTAATTATTTAGAAATATATCGCAATATTTTAAACCCATAACCAATATGTTACTGTGTTGTCTCAAATATAAGTTTTTTTTTTAATTAATTTTTTTATTGATGAATGATTTTTTGCTGTTATTTTAATTTGCCTGCACATTTGCCTATTGTGTTTGCATTTGTTTCAAGAGTACTACTATCTTTGAAATCGAGGAGTAGATGACTGACGTAAAACTTTGGAGCTCATAAAACTGGTGAGTTGAAATGAAAATCGTTTGACTCGCCAGTTTTTTGTGAGTGGATCTCAAAAATAGCACTCCAGGCGTTGTAAGATCTACTTTTTACTTTTTACTTTGCGGCTACACTTATTTATCATAATAACTTTTATTTTATTTTTATATTATTTTAGTTTAAGTTAATTACATTTTATTTTACATAAAAATGTACAAATGTATGGGTTTTTACCTTAAATAAAGAACTATTATTATTATTTTTACAGCAAGTATATAAGATTTAGGTCACGGAGTAATAACAAAGAGGAGATGGCGTATCGAGAGCTTCCTAACAAAAATTGTGTGAGGCTACGCAGGGCGGAAGGCAGACGGGCGGGGAGCTCGGTTAGGCCGTACCTCCGCCCCTATTGATGATCCCCTCTACTTACCAATACATGTCGCTAGCAAATAGAAGATTTCAAGATAAAAAAATTTATTAATTTTTCTGTATATTACAGATATATTGAACATTAAAAACAGACACATTTTTTAGAAAAACATTAGAGCTAGCTCCAAGTCATGCATCTTTCACAGTTGAACGAAAAATTATGTCCCGCCCCGCCCACTTCCAACGTCACTGCGCCAATGACCGTAACGGTGCACCAATCGATGCGCCGTCTCCTCGTTGTATTTGCTCCATGATTTAGGTACGTTTAAAAACGAGCGGGATTCAATACATAATTCTTTGCGAATTGAGACATTTGATTAGGACATTAGGCTTGAATCGCCTGATTGTCTGCCAATGAGATGATTCCGTGGTCCGGTAGGCACGTTGACCTGCAGCCATGAACACTGTAGGTACTGTAAGTGCTTGAAACGTTAGGTTTAAATAAATCCATACTAATATTATAAATGCGAAAGTATGTCTTTCTGTCCGTCTGTCTGTCTGTCTGTTACGCTTTCATGGCCAAACCGCTGAACGGATTTTGATAAAATTTGGTATGAATACCTATACTTGAAGACCCGGGGTCAAAAATAGGCCACTTTTTGACGCAAAAACAAAAAATGCGCTAAAACCGTATTAATATAGTTTAGTTTATTGTGTACTAGCTTTTCCCGCAGCTCCGACTGCGTCAAAAAGTAGCCTATGTTTGGCCCTGGGTCTTCAACTATATTCATACCAAATTTCATCAAAGTCCGTCGAGTGGTTTGGCCGTGAAAGCGTAACAGACAGACAGACTGACAGAAAGACAGAGAGACAGACAGACAGACTTTCGCATTTATAATATTAGTATGGATAGTATGGAAGTATGGATTAATCGCAAATAGGTGTCAAAATAACAATTATTTTGTTTTGTTCGCATTTTAACATGAATTATTAGGATACTAGCTATTTCCCGCGGCTCCGCCTGCGTCATAAAGTAGCCTATGTTTGACCCCGGGTCTTCAACCATATTCATACCAAATTTCATCAAAATCCGTTCAGCGGTTTGGCCGTGAAAGCGTAACAGACAGACGGACAGACAGACAGACAGAAAAACAGACAGATAATATTAGTATGGATATTTTTAATTTCGACTTCTCCAACGCCGATCTTGCGTTAAAATCTATGTTTAATATGTATATCATTAGTGTGAACATAATGTGTCCATTAATCAAAAGTCCATTAAATAAATTGTAACATTTTCCACGCTCATTGCTGAGCAGTTTACGAGATACAAGGGAATGCACTCAGACAGTGCCAGCAACATTAAAGTCTAGTTTTATCAAATTAATGTGCCTCTTTTGCCAATACTGATAAAGAAATATAAGTCTCATATATATTTTATCACATCTTCGTTGTTTGTATAATTGACTGCAGTGTAACGTAAACACACATACATACTTATGAATGTGTCACACACTCGACAGTACGGATATACTAATACACGAATTATATTCGAAGTAACTTTTACTTGGTTTTTCTTAAATAATAGATAAGAAAAAAATTGCGAACAATAAATGAAAATTTATAAGACAAGCTTGTTCCTTTTGTTTTTGGTTAACATGGTCCAAATGTTAAATGTGTTTGGTTTCGTTCTTTCACATAAAATATTGGTAGGTGAGAAAGGGTCAGATCATATTTTAGTTAACATGGGCTTGACTTGACTTTCACATTTTATGTGTTATGTTTTAAGTGTACCAATTTAAAAAAAGTATTTACACCTAAATTTAATTTTGTAATAGTTTTAAACGATGATAGGGTAATTACATGGTGTGCATTGAAATAAGGTCGTATTTGGCTTAGCAGGGTGGACGCAAGGAAATACGTGTGTACAGTATCAATTTTATTTTGCGACTGAATACATACAGAATTGATCTTTATTATATAGGTAGGATTTACTTCTGTAGAATGAAATCAAACATACCGCCCACCAAAGGGCCATATGGGCCTTTTAAAATAGAATTGTACAATTGAAAACCTTTTAGGACTAAAGTAATGTAAATTTTAACTAATACAGTTATGTATAATAATTCAGTATAATACAGTTATCAAAGTTAAATTTTAATACTTAATTGGTGGGTTCTTTAAAAACTTAAAGCATGCAAAATCATAACATAGAATCATCATCACTAACTGGAAAATAACATAATTTACTAATAGATGTTTTAATTATTTTGGTTCCACATTTAACGCTATACACTCTTGTTATGCCGTCGGAACCAGGGTGTTTATCAACTATTCGGCCTAAAGCCCATTTGCCCGGTGGCAACAACTCATTTTTGATCAATACTATCTGTCCAATGTCAAACTCTTTTTGCTTTTTTAGCCATTTCGGTCTTTGCTGCAGTCTCGAAAGATACTCTTGTTGCCATCTATGCCAAAAGTCACTGAGCAGTTTTTGTGTTAGTTGCCAACGAGTCAAATTGGTTGTTTTTGTGTTAAGTAAGTTAGGTGAAGGAACAACATTAGGTGCTTCACCAATCAGAAAATGGCCAGGTGTGAGTGGCTGAGAAGTTTCGGAATCGTCCAAAGGCGTTAAGGGTCGAGAGTTTAGACATGCTTCGATTACACATAAAACGGTGGTAAATTCTTCAAATGTGAGATTGGTATTAAGAATGCGCTTCAAATGGTACTTAATAGATTTAACCCCCGCTTCCCAGAGGCCTCCGAAATTAGGGCTATACGCAGGTAACAGGTGCCATTCAGTACCATCAGCTGCAAGCATGTCTGTAATATCTCCGGAAAAGTCTAAACTTGCTTCTTTCCATGCAGTCACTAAATCTTTGTTCGCTCCAACAAAATTTCTACCCTGGTCACTCCACAGATGAGAACATTTACCTCTCCTCGAAACAAATCGCTTGAAAGCTCCTATAAAAGCTTCTGACGTCATGTCTCCAACCAATTCTATATGGATTGCCTTTGTGGCCATGCATATGAAGATCGATACGTAAGCTTTTCTAGTCTTCATTCCTTTACCTTTTGACGTCAAGACTTGAAATGGGCCAGCAAAATCTACGCCACTATGTGAAAATGGACGCGACGGTGTAACACGTGCTTTGGGTAGGTCGCCCATTAATTGATTTCTGGCGACAGCATTTTGTCTGGCGCATACTATGCAACGATGAACATGAGATTTCACTAAATTCTTTCCGCGTACTATCCAATACTTAGACCTCAAGTAGCACAACATCATTTGAATACCGCCATGCAATGTCTTTTTGTGGGCGTCGGCAACTAATAAAGATGACAACTTGTTAGTATGACCCAATATAATAGGATGCTTATTATCTTTGCCTAAATGTGCGTGCCTAAGTCTTCCGCCCACCCTGAGAATACCATCATGGTCTAAATATGGATTTAAAAATTTTAAACTACTTTTCTTTCCAACTTCTTTCTTACTTTGAATAGCGTCTATCTCTTTTCCAAATTCTTCCTTCTGTACATTTAGTATACAAATATGAAGTGATTCTTCTAATTCCTTCGGAGTAAGAGCTTTATCAATGTCTTCTTGTAATGTTTTAAAATTTAGAAATCTTCTGCACCATGTGATTGACTTTAGTAATTCTGGCAACGTATCAAAATTCTCCATTTGTTTCATTAAATTTATTTCTTTCTCTTTAATATTTATTTTCAAATTTACGTGTATAGTTTTCTTCTTTTCTAGATCTGTGTCTGTAATGTCAGGCTTAATCATATTTAGATTAGGTTCAGAAAGCCATTATGGGCCTTTCCACCAAAGACTACAATTTGTGAGATCCTTCAGTAGCATTCCCCTAGAAGCAATATCCGCAGGATTGTCCTGAGATGAAACATGGAACCAATGCTTGCTGTTGAGATTTTCAATGATTTCCACCACTCTATTCGCCACGAATGGCTTCCACCTATTTGGTTCGCCTAGAAGCCATGAAATTACAATGGTGGAGTCTGTCCACGCAAAAACTTGAGAAGTCGACAGTTTCATTGCTTGTGTAACTTGTTTGAGCAATCTTGATAGCAGCACGGCACCGCAAAGTTCCAAACGAGGCAATGACACGGTTTTCAATGGAGCTACCTATGTCTGTGCGGCTATAAGATGTGTATGAATTGTTCGATCTGCTTTCTCTACTCGACAGTAAACCACAGCGGCGTATGCTTGCATGGATGCGTCGCTAAAGCCATGTATTTGGACAGCACTCTTTTCAGCAGTTAACGTGCTCAACCATCGATCTATATGGACTTGATTGACATTTTTGAAGTCCGATTTGATTGTAAGCCATTCATATTCAAGAGGTTGACTAACACGATCATCCCAATCTATTCTCTCTAGCCAGAGTTTTTGGATGAGAATCTTGGCTTTAACTACTAACGGCGCAATCCAACCTAACGGATCAAACAACTTCTGGATGTCTGATAGGATGTTTCTCTTCGTAACTTCAGCGTATTCTTCAAATGCAGTCGAGTTGAATTGAAATTGGTCTGTTTTCAAATTCCACAGAACGCCTAGCGCTTTTGTAGTACCATCAATATTTAGGTCTAAACGCACATTCGATGACCTGAATCGCATGAATTCAGCGTTATTAGAAGACCACTTTTTCAACTTAAATCCACCTAGCTGTAGTAACATCTTTAGTTCTCGGCGAGCATATATTGCTTCTTCAACTGTGTCAAATCCTGACAAAACGTCATCAACGTAAAAATCTTCTGTAGTTATTTTAGCAGCTATAGGATATTTGACACCCTCATCAACAGCAAGTTGCATAAGAGTTTTGATGGCAAGATAAGGAGCGGATGCTGTCCCGAACGTGACCGTAAGTAATCGATAGTCTTTAACTGGTGCACCAGGATGATCTCCCCACAGGAATCTCTGATAATCAGCGTCTTCTTTAGCCACCAATATCATGCGATACATCATTTGAATGTCGGAAACGAAACAAACTGCATGCATTCGCCATCTCATTATCAAGCTTCTAAGGTCACCCTGTAGCAATGGTCCTAGCAAGAGTTCATCATTCAAGGAAATGCCGTTTGAACCTTTTGCGGACGCATCGAAGACTACACGCGTGCTCGTAGACTCCTTCCCTTCACGAATTACTGCTAGATGAGGTATGTATACTGCTCTTCTCGTATCTATTTCTTCTATTGGTACTTCTTCTGCATGTTTCAATTCTTCGTATTCTTCTATCGCTTTAGTGTATACTTCTTTCAGGCCTTTTACTCTTTCAAATCTCTTCTCTAACATGTAAAATCTCTGTAGTGCTCTTTCTCTTGTATTGCCATCTGGAGATTTTGGATGTTGTGTTTTGAATGGCAATTTCACAATGTATCGCCCGTCTTCATTTCTTCTGTAACTTTTTTCATAGATTTCTTCACAAAGTTTCTCTTCGTTAGTATGCTTTCTTTTGTTGTCTACATCTATCTCCCATATGCTTTTTAGAACCTCATCTTTTATTACATTACATCCAATTAGTGATGCATGACTACGAAAGAAGGTTCTAGTGTGTTAACGAATGAATTGATGTCTCCAAATAAAATCCAACCGAGCTTGGTATTTTGAGCACATGGTGTGCCCGGTGGGCCCTTGATCAAATCGGGCAGTATTATTTTAGCATATTCTTTGACACCGATAAGTAAATCAATGGAGTTAGGTGTACAGAAATTTGGATTAGCCAGTTGCAGTTTCTCTATGTGTGGCCAGTTTGTAAATATAATAGCCTTAGTGGGTATCTTAGTGGTCAGATTTTTGGACATAACGAAGGCATCAATAGGTAAATTGTATTCTGATTCGAATCTAGAAGTAATATTCAACTGAACCACGTGATTAATATTTGTTCTCGTAGATCCCACACCAACCACACTTCTTTTTGCTGGCTTTCGTGTAAGTTTCAGTAGCTGAGTCGCTTTGTTACTGATGAAAGATGCTTCCGAATCTGGGTCTATTAGCGCTCTCAATATAATTGTGTGGCCTGTTTCACTTCGCACGCTCACCAATGCAGTCGCTAATAGTGCTTGTCTAGCATTGCAGAATGGTGACGTCACCATTGTATTAACATGCATCTCATTCTCTTCTACACTGGATACTGCTGATACTGTCGGTTGGATATTGCTCGAAGAAGCCGAAGTATTTGTATTGCTCTGAGTATGTAGAAGGGTGTGGTGACGCTTGGACACACACGACAGGACATTCGGACGCGACACTTGTGTACTGAGTGCCCTGGTACTAGACAATTGTAGCACAACTTGTTGTTTTTTGCATAATCGGATCGCTCTGTAGGTTGCATCTTGGAGAATTCTTTACAGTGACACAAATAATGGTTTTCCTTGCACATGACACAAGTCTTTTCTTCATTAGCAATATGAAAAGATTTTTCTTTAATGGGTCGCTCTTTGTTGTTAGATTGCGATGAAATCATCTCCAACGTACGGAAAGTATTTTCCAGAAACTTCTTAAGGTCTGCCCACACAGGTAATTCTTCCGAGTTTTCCTTGTAGGCAAGCTCCTCCCAATCTTTATGTGACTCCGGGTCCATCTTCTGCACGATCAGAAAAATAATAATAGGATCCCAGGAATCTGTGTCTATTTCCAGATTTTGTAAACTATGTAAACATTCGGAAGTAGTATCCAATAACAATTTAATTTGACTGGCAGATCTGATATTGACTTTCTTCTGTAAAGTTAATCGTTTGAGCAAAGAGTTGACTATTAGTCGCTTGTTTCCATAACGATGTTTCAAGGTATCCCACGCCTGGGTATAATTGCTGTCTGTGACTTGGACATGTCTCAATAGGTTTGCTGCTTCGCCACTAATGCTTGTTTTTAAATAATGTAATTTTTGTACGTTACTAAGGGATGTATTGTTATGCACTAATGAAATGAAAAGGTCTTGAAATGCAGTCCATTCTTCGTAATTTCCAGTAAATGAAGGAAGTTCTATTTTCGGGAGCTTAACTTGTTGATTTCTCGATGTATCGTGTACGTAACTTGCAGTGGAACATGATCCCGTGGGCAATTCTTGCATATCTTTGAGGTCCGCTTGCATACACAAACACAATTCCTCATAAATGTAAAATTCTTCATTCACGAAATATGATAAAGAGCTTCGCTGTTCCCTTGTAGTAACCGTGATTAGATCTTCATGCGATTTCTTAAAAGCTTTCCAATATTCATCGATACATCGCAATCTCGCATCGATATAACCTTTGGTTAACCTTTGTTTAGGGCATTTTTTGAGATTTATTTGAGTTTTTTTCAATAAATTTGCATTATCTTGTAGCAATCCCATAACTTGTTCCGATGACGACATGATTTTTCAAAAAATATTTAAAGTTCCGAATAACACCAATAAACACCGATAAACAAAGTTTGCAATGCACTTGAATAAAATATTCACTGAGTTAAATTGTCTATAATATTGCACAAAAGATGAGTCTCAATAGGCCTTATCAGTGGAATGCAGTTCTTTTGTTCACCAACGACGGCCGCCTCAAGTAGTCCGGCTCGGTTGTGACCACTTTATGTGCGTTGATATAAGGTCGTATTTGGCTTAGCAGGGTGGACGCAAGGAAATACGTGTGTACAGTATCAATTTTATTTTGCGACTGAATACATACAGAATTGATCTTTATTATATAGGTAGGATTTACTTCTGTAGAATGAAATCAAACACATGGACTTAGTTCTTATAATAAATAGATAAAATTTCTTTATAGGCTACAGTTAATAGCGGCACAGCACTATTTGTCGGTAGTGTACGAGCAATGGATACTAAAAATACCTTTTCCACCACCAGAGGTGCAAGTATGTGGTGTCAAGGGCCCGAAAAGATTTTAAACATACCTAATCAGTAGCGTGTTCAGAGAAAATTGATATGCTAAAAGAAACACAAAATTTTGTGACTTTACAAAGACCTAGGCATATCAATACGTCAATGTGTATGGAAAAAACTTGCACTTATAAATGATTTGCATCCTGTCGATTAAACAAATTTCACCGCCCTCCATATTTCAGGGCGCAATCTTATGAAATTCCACCTAAGGTGTTCACAATTCCTCTCCTCTCAAATGAGATATTTCATAAATTTCTGCTCTGAAATATCGCATAATTCCTGCGTTATGAAATCGCTTGATGTACGCCTAACGCGGTGGCAAAGACCAGCTATTCATAGACAACACATACGTAAATATTCTGGTGCAATTAATTTTTCTAGAAGTGACCGAAAATATATTTAAAAGTTGAATATAATCAAAACTAACGACCGCTCGAGCAAAAGTTAAAGAAATAACATTAATGTTGATTTAGGCTTCCTGTTTCACATTTTCAATTCAATTCGTAACATTGGCATTTTTAAAACTATCTTTACAAAAACATATATAATCAAATTGATTTATTTCTGAACTCTAATAACCTATGTGGGTACATTGAAAACTGAAAGAAACGAGGAAATCTTATCTACAACGGCGCCACATACAGACATTCATTCCAGCAGAAAATTCCAAGTTTCTTCTAAGAGAGGTAGGACATTTTGTAAGGAGTAGTCCGTCTGGGTAAGCACCTCCACCCTACAGCAGACCGCAGCCAAATAACACTGTGATGCAGTGTTGTGTTCCTGCTGGTGAGTAGGATCGCCAGGCTCCAGAGGGGTCGCTGTGCTGATAGCGGACAGGTCGGCAACGCGCTCGTGACATCGCCGGTGTTGCAGGCATTCATAGGCTACGGTAACCACTTACCATCACACCTGATGTCCCACCGGCCGTACGCCTGTTTGCCTACTTAGTTGTATAAAAAAAATCCGAAAATAACTTTAGTTGAACTTCTATTTTTTAGTTGTCTGGCGTTAGATCTCAGAGCACAAAGCGTACGGTACTACTCAATCACATAGGTTCCGCGTGCGGCGAGATATGTGATCCCTTCTATCACTCCATATTAAAAATGTGATATACAGCGTCTATTATTTCTTGAGTATACTTTTCTTTTTATTTAGATTTTTTGGGAATATTGCTTGCTACTAAAGGATACTGTTATAACCTTGTCATAATAAGATCATCAACATCTTTTTCAGTTATATCATCAGCAAACGCTCTATGACTTAAGACATAGCGGCACTTGGATTTCACACTAAAACTTTTGCCTTTTGACCCTTACACGATAAACCAGAGCGTATTTCATTTTTATTTCCTCTTTCTTATTAATTAGTATTTTTGAATGACTATACTTAAATGCAGTCGAACATACTAGTAGTTTATGGGTCATATAGACCATAAACACTCTGGGGAATTTATCTGTCGGAAAAATCAAATGTTTCTTTTTTGCTTTAAAAATACTTATAAACTTTCCTCGCACATATAAAGGTAACCTGTCCTGTCAAAATCCTTTGCTGTCTTGACGATGAAGACAAATTCAGACAGAAACCCTAATTCCACAGAATCTTTAAAAAGCCAGCTTCAACGTTTGCATAAGCATGGCTTCAAGGTGCGACCATCTTGAATAAGCAATGGTATGACTCTCACAGATCACACCGTCAGCGTGTTGTGTGCCAGGGTTTTTGTTACCGTTATTAAATTAACATAAGTAGCGGTAAATAATGTTAGAAATTTCCAAAGTACAAAGGTACTCATTTTTATCTGATTCTTCGTCCGAATGTATGTTGTGTTTTGTTTTCGAGGGTGAAAGAGTAAAATTACTTGGTGCTTAGGCATAGACCTAATAATAGTACTAAGCTAAAGTATACTTAAGCCACGAATTGGCAGTAGTGTACCATTCACAAGGTATTGCGAACGTAAATAGGTTAAGGCGCATCCATCTATTGCAGGCCGTATAGACAAACAAACAGCAAATGGTAATAATATAAAAAAAGACAATGATGATATCGTTTAAATAGTATGGTGGCCTCAAAGACGCAAAAATTTATGTGAGGTTTGATTCTTCTAGGTTGTAAGAAAGACGTAAATGGTTCACAGAATCATTATTCAATGGAATCTAGAAAAAGTGAGATTGATTTTAATGTTAAAAAATATAAACATTTTTTTTGTTTGTTGATAACCTTAATATTTGAAACTAACGTTAAAAACGTTACCGATGTCGTGAAGAGTAACGATACCTCTACCTGGTAACGTTATTAGTATTTAACGGTATAACAAGCCGTACTTAGTCGTTTATTTAAGGTCTGCCGTAACGTTGATTGGACAAATCCTTCTGGACAGTTTGACCTTAAAGATGCTCATCTACATGGATATTCTACATAAGATACACCTTCACTATAAGGTACGAACTTGGGAAATGAATGATTTAGTCACATGAAACATGGCTTTACTTTTGAAGTGTATATGCTATGCACAGTCTTTCTACATACTTTATGCGTTGGACCTTGAATGCCTAGCGCTGTACTTTTATTTATTTTTAAGCTATTGCATAGCTTTTATCGCGGGCTTTGAGCGCGGCGACCGAATCAAGAAATTCCGTAACGAAAATAAAACCTAACACCCCCCACTCCGCCTACCAGTACGCTGTCTCATCTAGCATCGTGTCTAGAGAGAGATAGAATCAGTTATGAGCAGTTAGTGCCAGTTAGCAGCTAGTTAGTCTACACGCATACCATAGATAACTATTGTATATACTGAAATAGATGAGAAACTCCTGTTTTAACAGTTGAACTGAATACTCTGGCACGCAATTTCCGAAATAATAATTTACCCATACATACTCACAGATACTATGTATAGCGTACTAGGTATGTATACCTATAGCTACTCATATTATATGCATACTAAAGTAGGTATTGAATGGATTGATGAAATAAAAAATGCGTTTTAGTGTATTTAGTTTATTAATTTTATCACAAACAAAATTAAATTAGGCTCTGTATACAACAAGTGGTCTCTAGGCTAAACAGGCACTAGGCTCTTGTTATCGAAACAAAAAATGCGGCACAAAACACAAATTCAGTCACTTCACAAGAACAGTTACTAATATCACACACCAACAATAGGATACTATATGATGTCTCATGAAACTAAAGCGGAGGAATTCAACTCGACGCATTATGCTTCCAGAGAAACTTGGAAAAATCACGAAAACCAGTCAAGTTCAAGTCGTCGCATGAATATGTTTTCCTTAACCATAAACCTCGTCGGGAAAATAAAAAATAATTTTAATGAACAATCCAACCTAAATAATTATGGCGTATAAAAAAGTGATTATCATGTAGGAAATGTGGAAAAGACGCATCACATAGGGTACGGTCAAATCAAGATTGTTCCGTATAATCAAATGGACACCAACTTCCTCTCCCACCTCTATTGATAGTACCTCTGTTACTCTCAACCCGGAGGGCTCACCCACTAGGTGTTCTCTGCTGGTTAATCTTATGCCGGCGCTTGAAGCTTCACAATTTAATGGCTTCTTGAACGGACTTTGAAGAATCCTGGACCTGTTTCTGTCTAATGTTCCATCGTCTCTAAATAATGCTGACTCTCTCTTGCCAGCACACTCTCACCATCCTTCATTTGTTGCCCATTCTATTGTCAGCCACACAGAAAAATCGATGAAAAGACGACCTACGACCAAATATAATTTCCATAAGGCGAACTATGACAAAATGAATACAGCTATTAGTGATATTGACTGGAATGCTTTGATTGATCATCTTCCCTCTGAGGTGGACGTTGAAGTTTTCATGAATACTCTTGATAACATAATAAAAAGAACACACTCCATTATCTAATACCAAATGCACTTCCTATCCAGTTTAGTTTTCTCAGAGATTAATTAAATTATGTAAAAAGAAAGAAAAAGCTTGGATAAAGTGGAAAAAATATAAAAATCGAGTTGATTATGAGGTGTTCTGCCAAAATAGAAAAGAGTTTAAAACTGCAAGTAAGGAATGCTTCAAGAAATATATTAACGTGCATAGCCAATCGCAAGTTAAAGCCCAGTATCCCTTCCTCCATGCAGTATCGAAACGTGAAATCACATGATCCGGAAACTATATGCAACATGTTTTGTGATTTCTTTCGGTCTGTTTTTGAGCCTCTGGCACCCACACTTGACCAATGGGAGCCTCCGAGTAATTTGAGTGAGGACGACATACTTGTAACCGACATTCTGATCAGTGAATCTGACATTTTGAAGGAGCTACTGTCATTGGATATCTCGAAGGGTCCTGGTCCGGATGGTCTTCCACCATTATTATTCAATAGAACTGCCAAATCTATATGTCGACCACTTTTTATTATTTATAATAAATGTTTGGCCGAGGGTGTGTTCCCTGAGTTGTGGAAACGAGCTAACATAACATATGGTCTAAAGCAAGATTGTGAAAATTATAGACCCATCTCTATTTTGTGTACACTAGCAAAATTGTTTGAACGCTTGGTTCACAACATATTATACCCTATTCTACACAAAGCCATAATACATGAACAGCATGGATTCGTCAAATAAAGATCTACCGTGTCGTAGATCGTTTTTACAAATTTTTTGTTTGAACAAATGGATCGAGGTATACAGGTTGACGTGGGGTACACAGACTTTAAGAAAGCTTTTGACAAAGTTGACCATGAACTACTTCTAAACAGGATAGCTTTTAATGGAATTCGTGGAAATTTGCTTCGTTGGTTTAAGTCCTACATTACCAATAGATCTCAGAGAGTGGTAGTCAATGGGTATCAATCCGGGAGAGTTTCGATCACATCAGGAGCCCCTCAGGGATCCATACTTGGCCCTCTGTTATTTATAATCTTTATAAATGATATAAAAACTTGTTTTCATCACTCTAATTTTTTACTTTATGCCGACGACTTCAAAGTTTATAAGTCCATTAATTGTATAGATGACTGCCTTCATCTTCAATAAGATTTGGACAGGTTCACGGCCTATTGTGATGATAGCAAACTACAATTAAACATAACAAAATGTTATATTATAACTTTTACAAAAAACTTAAATTTAATAGACTTCAATTATGAATTAAATAACACAAAAGTGACAACTGTGAGGGATCTGGGTGTTCATCTAGGCAGTAAATTGATTTTGGATAAAATATTGTGAATAATGCCTTCAAAATGTACGGCTTCGTCCTACGTTCGTCGACAGATTTCAAACGAACCTCCACATATCTATATTTGTATAAAGCACTTGTCCGCTCGCAATTAGAGTACGCTGTGCCCATATGGGATCCATATTATAATAAATACATTGATGCCATTGAAAGACTGCAGAATGCATGCATTATAGGTGTTTTAAACGCTACTTATCATGTCCTATGTTACTTGATAAATACAACATGCTCACACTTAGTGACAGACGCAAATATCTGGAAGTAACTACATTGCATAAACTAGTCAATATTTTTTACGGCTGTATTGAAATTGTAAATAACTTGTGCTATGTTGTACCAAGGAAAGCTCTAGTAAGAGAAGCCCGTTCTAGTCCCTTGTTTGCAACTACTACACGAACAGTGGGCTAAGAGTTCTTCTCCGTCGTATGATGGAAACTTATATCAGTAATTTTTTGGATATTGACATGTTTGCGTGCAGTGCACCTAAATTTAAGAATCTTGTCTTTTATAAATTATCTAACGGACGCATACATGTGTGCATGTGACGTGTAAGTGTATACCGTACACCTACTTACTTATTGATTATTATTTAGTTACGTCTTAAGTAGATTTTAACCCAAAACATTACGTATTACTTTGTGAATAACGTCGTGGGCTACATTATTAACAATCTGTTCATTCATAATCTGTTATTTGTATTGATACCTATAATGTAACAAATCTAACATTGTCTTTAGATTTGTTTGACGATAGGTTGACCTTTATGTAATTAAACATGTTCAATGTACGACTGATTCGATCCCAATGTTCGGAAAAACCAATTTGGTTTATGCAACATTGTAAATGTATATCTTATCTGTTTGTGAGAATAAATAAAGAAATAAAAAAATAAATAAAGGACTCAATTTCGAACAACTTTGTATTTTAAAAGTATGCACTACTACTATTTTTACAATAACCGTCAAAGCATAATATTATGCAGGCAGTATATTCTCGTCGACAGCTCAAGTCCGAGACATTCGGGGGAGAAGCCCGAGTGCGAGGCACGCCAACTTCACTCTCGCAGATCTCTCGTTGCTCATTCAGAGCAGTGAATTACGAGAGGATAAGATAAGATAATTTATATAATTGCAAGAGTACAGTACATACACAAATCTTTGTTAAATTATAATTTCGTGTATTCCACTTTCAGATGAGCATGAAAAAAAAAACAGAGAAAAAATACCGGCACCGGAGTGAGAGCGGGCGAGGAACTCAGAGTGACCCCGAGACACTCTATGCACTGTCTCAAATCTCAATCGATACTGATCAATTACGTGCACGTACCGAGGTCTATTGTGCAGTGGACAATATTGTGCTGGAAATAGGATCCGGGACGGGAACGGGACGGGGACGGGACGGGGAGGGACGGAATGACCGATGTGGAGTCATAACAGCGACGGGCTATTGACGGCAAATAAAACAACCTGTGTAATATGTTTAAAAATAAGATACTCGTACAAGAGGTCCCATGTACTGTCTCGCGTGTGTGTACAGCCGGCATTAAAATTACGTCTGTTACACCGAAATAATTCTAGTGAGACATCGAGTTTAATTATCGTATATTATTGTTCAAGAAATTACGTCTCTTCTCCCTCGTGTTAATTGGGGTCCCTTAATTAAAATTAGACACCCGAATCAGAAAAACGCCGAAGCAGTGGTGCGAAAAATACACATATTTTGTAAAATAAATGTAATCACAATATTTTCCAGACCACTGGACCAATTATATAAACGTATGGTACACGTGTTTATTTATTCATTCCCGACAGGCAGAAGTCAAAAGGCGGTGCCGAAAACTCTAACATCAGGATGTACAGGGTCGATTGACCACGTAGCCCACTCGATATGAATGAATAAATTAACTTGAACATTCAAGAATCCTGCCAAGGGTCAACTTGGGGAAAATATCACAACCTGGCAATTTTCAGGCAACGTGTTGAGTTCGTCTGTGTTGCCGTTCAAATAATTAAGTGACATCGATGATGTTGCCATGACAATTAACTATGCTAACTGCAAAATCAGGGAATTACGATTTCTACAGGCGAGTCGCAAGGAAAAGAATTTATGGAGCGTAATTTAATTTAATGTAATAAAAATTACAATTAAAACTTAATCTAGTGATTACGATCGAAGTTGGATCATGAATAATCTTAAAATAATCACTTGCACTGACTCACTTTAGATGCAGGTGTCCGAGTTTCCGCGAACTGGCCGCCGCGAAGCGTCGCCCGGTGGTCCGTATATGCAGCGGTATTGGGGACAGTGGGAGAGATAATATATTAAAGTTTAGCGTAGCGTAACACCTCCCCCCGTAGATCAGCGAGTATTGAAGACAGTTGTCGTAAATTGAGCTGGAGGTTGGTCAGGGTCAACCCGTCTGGTTTCAGGTACCGTGTAAACCCCTTGATGTTCCATCTGGTTACTATCCACGTTGGCTTGTGGAGTCACTGCGTTTCGTTTCATATAGTATTTTCGGTACATCAGGATGCTGAAGAGTGCAAACGCAGCGAGCAGTATGGCGTACATCGGAATAGTAGTGTGATATACGCTGTAGTTCTTATCTTCGATCAAGTTAACTGGCGACTGCTTAGACATCTTCACATTGGCTTCATGTAGATGGGCCAAATTGATTGAGTTTAACTTGAAGACTGCAACCGAGTTCGTATGCCGAGTAGTTATGTTCCCAGCTGGTAAGTCAATGATCTTCAAGGCTCTTCCTTTAAGACGATCCTTGTAGTTAGATATGTTGAAGTATGGTGTTTCTAGATAGCAGCCAGGAGGTAATATAGCGAGATAGCTACCACGCAAGGTGTCGTAGAGATGGCGTCCGCAGGAAAGGTGAGCCCTTGTAGGCTTAGGGAAACTGATGCTGTAATGCCTGTCATCGAGCTCTTCATAAGCGGGTTTGGTCAGCAATACTGTCACAGAGCTGCACGACGTAGTACGTTTTTGAGTGATGATCAGCTTCTGGATACAATCTGGTGCTGCTCGATTGTGCATAGTATTTACCTCGTTACATAGATACCATTTGCTCGTCTTCGGACATTCTGTCGCTATGTACTTGAAGTCTTTCTTATTAAGGACAAGGAATGGATATGGTGGAGTAAGGATTTGATTTAATTTATTGGGAATCATACATAATTTATAAAAATCATAAGTGGAGGGGATAAGAATTGGAATTTTATATACGATAACTATTTTATTTCCCGTGTAATAGAATCCTAGTCTAATTATATCATATATTTCCCTAGCATCTAAGTCTACTATTTCATCTCTTTTATAAATTCTAGTTAGGTTTACCATTATTTCTTTAATAGTATTTAAGTCTAAAACTGCATGATGAGCAGTAGAAGTTCTAATAAACGCTAGAACATTTTCTAATTTAAGAAGTTCTTGAGTTATATAATCTATGTTATCACTAAGAATAGTAAAAACTTGAAACAAATGGGCATACTTAACTAAATCGTCATCTCTAGAAGCTTCACTTTGGCTAATCTTCTCGACTAAAGCTTCTAATTTATTCTGGTTATCTATTATAGAGTCTATGATTTTAGACTGTTGAGCTATCCAATCTTTAGATAAACTAATGTGAGAGTTAAATTCTAAAGCTACTTTGTTCTCATTCTCTTGCAATGATTTTAAAGCCTGATCGTAGTGTAAGGCATCTGTGTAGTCCAGATTGCCAGTGATACTTTTTATAACTGAGCCAAGACCATCCACGAGTCCTCTCTTACTACGGCTTAGCTCGAAAGATTCCAAATGCTCTATTACGTTATGAAGCTTACTTTTGAGGTAATTCAAGTGGGGCTCGAATAAGAACTTGGTACGATTATTAAGTTCAGGGCTAACAGTATCTAGCTGAGTATAAATGGAATTAACAATTTCATGAATCTCGCTGAGGTCAATATAGCGTAGATAAGAATGGTAGTGGGAGACGATCCTGGCTGGCCCGAGTTGGAAAGGAAGAATACCTGGTCCACTGTCAAGACTTTCAATTTTTATCTCCTGCATCATTACTGGAGACAGTTGTAGGTGTAACATCATCACAATTATCCTGCAACAATTGGGCGCTTTTAGGTACTCTCTTAAGTCTCATTTTAGCTACTGGACCTCTCTTCTTCTTAGTATAAATATGAATAGGGAGGTCAGTCATAACTACGTCATGATTATATCGGGTAGCTAACTTTTGCCTGGAAGCAAACGGATTTTTCACAAAAATCTGTTGTTCAGGAGAATAGTTCACTTCAGGTTCTCGTGTCAAGTTGCGGTTATTCATTAAGTCTTCACGAGAAGAATTGCAAAGGTCCTGAATAGAATTATAAGCAAGGGTCATTTTCTCTTTATGATTATGCATATACTGTTGCAACAAGTGAGATGTTATATCTATATCAAAAGGATCTCGAGGATCATAGTGACCCGTAATTACTTCTATAGGTTTGCATTTTGTAAAACTATGTATGCTACTATTATAGGCTAAAAGAGCATATGACATAAGATTTCTAACAGGTTCAGATTTTTCAGTCAATTTCAGTATGCGCAAATGCTCTAAAATAGTTGAGTGGAATCGTTCAACTATTCCATTTTCGTTGGGTGCATTCGGGGCTACTCTATGATGTTGAATTTTGTGAACTCTCAAAAATTCTGCGAACAATTGATTTACGAATTCTGTACCGTTATCAGTGACGACAGTAATTGGTACGCCATGATGTGTACAGAAATTTAGCAAAGCTTGTACAACGCTAACTGCGGTTCCGTCTCGTAAGTAATAGGCATGACCATACTTAGAAAAAGAATCTACTATTGTTAGGAATTTTTCATTTTGAATAGTTAATAAGTCCATATGAACTAATTCGAAAGGTTTTGAGGCTGATGGAACTATCCTAAACTGTTGTCTTATAGGATTGCGATCATACTTCGCTTGTCCGCACACTGTACATTCATTTATGAATTTAGTAATTTGTTCCTTCATTCTCGGCCAGAAATATCTGGAAGATAAGGCTAAGTAGCATTCGTTAATGCCCCGATGGTTGGTTTTACCATCATGATATTTATGTATGATATCCTGCTGTTTTAGATATTCCCTGATATTCTCTAATTCTTTCTTAGCCAAAAATAGGTTAAAAGATGCATTTTTAAATGTTCTTTGTATAATAGGTATTATTTCATACATGTCTAGGTAAGGATTTATTAATAAGCCAGTTTTAACTTTAGGTTGTACATATTCTTTTATAGCATTAATTACGTCTTCTTCCAAGTTAGATTTAGAAATTTGTACAGATACTCTGGTAAAATTATGAAATGGTTTAGTTATTAGTGGTCTACTCTTAATATCGCCTACTATGTTAAATATAATTTGCTTTGAGAATTTATTTAAAGGTTCATCTGTGATGGGTATCTCTAGAATAGGGTTTTCATTATCAGTATGAACAGTAGCAGTATTAGAATTACTATCATTATCTGGGGCAGTTATGGTTCTAGAACTAGAATCATCTATAGTTGGAGTTTTATCAGAAGCATTGGCTACTATGGACATAAGTTCTTCATTATGCAGTTCAATACGAGAAAGGGCATCAGCATTCGTGTTAAATTTACCCTGCTTATAAACTACTGTAAAATAGTACTCACTGAGCTTTAAACGCCATCTAGTGAGACGTGAATTTGGTTCTTTGAGACTCATCACCCACTGTAATGGTTTATGGTCGGTAAAAATTTTGAATTTCCTTCCAAAAAGATAAGGTCTAAAATACTTGCAAGCCATATAAGCCATATAAGCCATATAAGCTATAGCCAGAAGTTCTTTCTCAATTGTGCTGTAATTTAGTTCACTGGAATTTAACGTTCTAGAGGCATATGCGATAGGCTTATCAGAGCCAATCAAACCCTGGGAAAGAACTGCACCGATTGCGACATTTGAAGCATCTGTGGTTAGGATGAACTCTTTATTGAAATCCGGGTATTGTAATATAGGATCATTAGTAAGAAGGGTTTTACATTGGTTAAAACAATTAATATAATCCTGATCTAATGTAATTTTTGAGCCTTTCTTAAGACATTGAGTAAATGGTTTGGTGACACGTGCAAAATTTGGTATAAATTTACGGTAATAGCCTATAAGTCCAAGAAAGCGTTTAATTTCGGTGGTAGTTTTCGGTAAGGGGTAGTTTTCTATAGCCTTAATTTTATTAGGATTTGGTTTAACACCATCCTTACAGATAACATGGCCTAAGAACTCTGTTTCTAACTTCAAGAACTCTGATTTGTCCATCTGAATCTTGAAGTTAGATTCACGAAGTCGTTTGAACACTTTTTCTAGGTTTAGGATATGCTCCTGTAGGGAGGTACTGAATACGATAATGTCGTCCAAATAGACGAGACAGATACTTTGCAGGTCTTTGAGAAGATTATCCATCACCCGTTGAAAGGTAGATGGAGAATTTTTAAGTCCCATCGGCATCCTAAGAAATTCGTAGTGACCATTCTCTACGTTGAAGGCAGTTTTGTGAATATCGGCGCTATCCATTTCAACCTGGTAAAAGCCAGAAGCCAGGTCGAGGGTACTGAAGTATTGGCACCTGCCAAGTTTATCTAGTACATCTGTTATATTGGGTATGGGGTATTTATCGTCGATGGTTTTTTCGTTGACCTTTCTGAAATCAACGACAAGACGCCACTTGACCTTTCCAGAGGCATCTGCCTTTTTAGGGACTATCCAGATTGGAGAGCTCCATGCGGAGTCTGAAGGTCGTATTATATTCTGCTCTAACATTTTTTTAATTTGATCCCTTACCTCTTGACGATGAACGTAAGGGTACCTGTAGCTTTTAGTATGTACTGGAATTTCATCAGTTGTCCTTATTCTATGTTTGATCTTGTTGGTGAACGTGAGAGGTTCTCCATCAAGATAAAATACGTCTGAATAGTTTGAGCATAATCTTTCCAAATTAATACGTTCTTCTTCATTTAAATGACCGGTACGTAATCGAGATAACACACAAGCTGTACGATCAGATAACATTTTAGTACTATTACAATTTATATTAAGTATTTCAGCTTCTACAGGTTTATCCATTGAAAATATGACATCATGAGATGAGGGATTAATTAGCTCAACCCATCCTCTATTATTCTCTACTTTAGTAAGACAATCCGAAATCACACAATTACAAATAGTCTGATTTTCAACCAATACTTCACCATCCTGGGTGTTAATAGGTACTCTAATTAATTTGGAGGAATTCGCCGGAACAATATCCTCATAAAGGTTAACATTTCTAGAATCATACATTACTATAGGTACTTTACTATTACGCGTAGTTAGAATTTTAGATTTAAGATCGATATTAGAACCCCATGCATCTAGCAGGTCAATTCCTAAAAGACCATCAAAGTAGTCATGAAATTTGTAGATAAAAAGCGTTATGTTATCTGGTTCACTAAACTCTGAGAAGCAAGGCAAAGTTATGGAATAATAATTTTTGCTAGTAGCATGTACCGTAGTAATCTGAAAAGGTTCAAAGTTTAAGGGTAGGTGACTGAAATACTTCTCAACTGCCTCAGGGCTTATAAAAGACTGATTTGCCCCGGTATCTATTAGCAGTTTAAGCGGAGGATTACTAATTTGCACATAGCCTAACTGTCTTTGAATATGAAAATTTAATTCTATTTTAGCTTGTCGAATTTCGAAATATTCTGAAAATTTTCATCATTGGTAGGAGTCGGAGTCTGTTCAACTTCCTGAATTACAGGGGAAGCCTCTGAGAAATAGTCTAATCCATCATTATAATTATATCCATTAGATTGTTCATAATTACAGCAATCATCGTAGTCACAATAGTCATAGTCGTAGAAATCAAATTCGTTAAAATTAGTTTCACGCGTTTTGAAATAATTGCTTGGTGGCGGATTCCCGAATCTACGCCAGTCATGTCCACTGGGTGGTAAAACTTTTTGTTCAAAATGGCTCACACCGCTCATAGGACGAGAAACGTTACCAGCGCTATGCGGTTGTGGTCTATTAGGTAATCTAAAGACATTGCTTCTAGGATTGTAATTAGGAGGATGCGCACGCATAATTTGCTGAGTCCGAGTTAAACCCTGCGGGGGTAAAAACTGAGGACGTAAATTAGGCCTCCACCCTTGAGGGGGTTGTGAACGGTTAGCCGGTTGAGGAGCTGATATAGCGTATGGTTTCGAAGGTCCCGGTAAATTAAATGGCATAGGCCTAGGCACAAAATTATTTAAAGGTAAATTGTAATTATAACTATTAGAAGTTGGGCGTAGCCAATCTTTCTTATTAGAGCCACCATCATTACGCTGTTGCATATATAATGTATTAAGTTCATCCTGAACATATTCGAGTGCTTTTTCAATACTGTCAGGACGCATACAACGAATCCTAGATCCTAGAGGATCCTTCAAGCCATGCAAGTAAGCCTGAAGAGTAAGCTTCTTGTAGAGTGAGCGCTTGGCCTCTATAGTTGTACGAAGAGACTCGTGTAACGAAACATATGTCATAATTGTACTAAACAAATTTTGGCACCGCTCATAGAACTCTTGCGGCGTGCTAGAGTCTTGCGTCTGCAGTGATAGATCACTGTACAGCGCGGTCTCGTCACGATGGTCGGCAAAGTTATTTATTAGCGCACTCCTAATTCCCTGCCAGTTTTCCGGTATACCATTAGAATTTATTAGTCTAGCCGCAGATCCCGAAATTTTATTCAAAATTCCATTAATTAATGCTAAATTAGTTAATTCATTTCCAGGTTGTGTATTAAAATGCGTAAGGACTAATTGATCGCACAAATTTATAAAACGCGTCAGTACATGCGGATTTCCATCGAACTCCGGAACTAGCCTAAGTGATTTATAGATCAAATCTACTGCATTACTATTATTCTCCATATTTTGTTCAAAATTAAAATTATTTAAATCGAAATCTTCTTCCAGAATAATTTCTAAATTCCTGCGTTCGTCGATCGAACTATGTCTATTCCTATTCCTATCTTTAACTAACCTACTATTTCTTAATTCACCTGGACGAAAAATCTTGACGGCAATTTATTAAAACGCAACGGGAAATAAAATCACTCGCGACTTAAAAAAAAATCGCACATTAAAATAGATATATACTAGGACTACGAAGGACTGAGAAATATTCAAAGTACTTACAGCATACTGCTCCGGTATCTTTTTCGTGCACAATCGATTTTTAGATCACTCACTGTAGAAATCACTGTAGGTTCAGTAGTTCTAGTTTTACTATTATCCCGTAGACTGCGCCAATTACGATTTCTACAGGCGAGTCGCAAGAAAAAGAATTTATGGAGCGTAATTTAATTTAATGTAATAAAAATTACAATTAAAACTTAATCTAGTGATTACGATCGAAGTTGGATCATGAATAATCTTAAAATAATCACTTGCACTGATTCACTTTAGATGCAGGTGTCCGAGTTTCCGCGAACTGGCCGCCGCGAAGCGTCGCCCGGTGGTCCGTATATGCAGCGGTATTGGGGACAGTGGAAGAGATAATATATAACAGTATAGCCTATGCGGATGATATTGTGCTGCTGTGCCCTTCTATCAGTGCACTCAACAAGCTGCTTGGCATCTGTGAGCGATACGCGGTGTCGCATGGTCTTAGATTTAATACTGCTAAGAGTGAACTCCTTGTCTTTAAAGCTAAAGAGAGAAACTATAAAGTTCCAGTAGTAAAACTAAATGGAGTTCCACTGAACCAGGTGCAGAAATTTAAATATCTGGGACACTGGATCACCGACTCGCTCAAGGATGATTTGGACATGGAAAGGGAGCGGAGAGCCTTGTGTGTTAGGGCAAATATGATAGCCCGAAGATTTGCACGCTGTACCAGGCAGGTAAAAGTTACGCTTTTCAAAGCATTTTGTACCTCTTTGTACACGTGCAGCCTTTGGACACATTACACCCAAGTAGCATACAGGGCTCTTCGCACTCAGTATAACAATGCCCTTAGAGTAATGTTGGGGATGCGCCGCCCTTGTAGTGCCTCAGGGATGCTGGCGGAGGCTGGAGTTGATAGTCTGTCAGCAATTATAAGAAAGCGCACAGCATCCTTGATTCACCGGGTGCGGGGTAGCGCCAACATTCTAGTAAAGACTGTTGCGGCTAGATTGGACGTGGATAGTGCTATCATGCAGCACTGGACTCGCGTTCACCTAGTCAAAGACACTAGACCGTCAATAAATTTCGATGTGGATAATATTATACTAACATAGTTATAAGTTTTCTTTGTTACTAACACTATATGGGTTCTTAAGCCTGAAATAAAAGATTTTTATTTTATTTTATTTTATTTTTTTAATATATTAAAGTTTAGCGTAGCGTAACAAGGGGCTAGGTGACGTGTTAATTAAAAATAAATAAAATTTTCTCAATGTTCTAAGTTTCATAGGCATGACGCATACGTCTAGTCGCATGCACGCAAACACCGTGCCGAAGTCTGCCGAAGTGAAACGTCGTTAGACGATGCACGGCTTTCAACGCCGCGCCGCTGCGCTGTGCCGGTCGCAGGTTGCCGAGAAACGTTACCAAACTACAAACTCGTACTAAAGTAGTAGGCGACGGCGGGCTTTAATGTCACCTATTGGATAGATTGCTTATTTATTATTTTCCCCGGTGGTTATGATTTATGTTTTATATGTTATAAATATTTAAACGAGATACTGTTCCAAAAGGTGGGGTAGCTATTTACCAAAATAATAATAATGTTACTAATATTATGACTCCGAATATTGAAATAAATATGTTAGGCGCTCATTTGTTGGAGATCTTTGTGCGTGCTTGCAAACTTAGAAATGGCCTACACATAGTCATGGTAGCAATTTACATTTCACCGAATCTAAAATTGGCTAGTAAACTTTTTCATGAAAATGTCTCATTCGTAAACCATTTCGAGGAATAGGCTTAGGGAACAGATTACATTAATCAGATCTTTAGATAAGCAAGTGTTTTTTAAGAAAATCACAGAAAACCCAATGACTTTCATTTTTTAGCAAGGTTGACGTATGACGTAGCCGGATAACTTCCGGCTATTCACATTTATTTTTTTAGGTTGGCAGCACAGCGTAGTGAATAAATATTTTTTGTTTGGTAGCGCTAATTATGTGCTTCACGTACTTGTCACCCATGTCAAATGTCATCTCTGTTCAAGTAAACATAACCTAATTACATTCATTCATACATTATAATGAAGAAGCGGTGTCCAATTATTGAAAAATCAGATGTAAACGGATGAAGAGACTGCAGTAAAGTCCAATAAACAGGCCAATATGCAATAGATACGAGAAATGGGGTACCTAAATATTTGGCAATTGTAAACAAACAAAAAACTAACTCGAGGCTCGCGGTCCATCTTGACTTTGACATTTGACACTGACATATATATTTTTTAATACCTTAGTAATTTTTGCTTTCTTGCAGTTCGAAAATGGCCATTATAGCTGCGTGACGTCATCACTATAAAATCTTTAAAATTTAATAACAAAATAAATATAATTTTAAGAATTTTTTCGTTTAAATTGTATCTCGGAAATAGTCTATTCTATCAATAAAATATATAATATACACAATTTATTATTTAGTTGACTAGCCAATTGGACGAGGTAGAGCATTTTATTTATTGCACTTTACTGAAGTACACTGAAGAAGGGTCGAAAATACTTGGTACAAATGGTAATAAACTTCCACTTATCTTGGCTGGCGATTTCAACATCAACTTCGCTGATAAAAAATCAGAGCGGTTGACAACTTTTCTTTCGGAAAAATTAAATTTGAAAATGAATAATGATCCACAAGAATCCACAACAAAATATGGGACCACCATTGACGCGGTATTTTCCAGATATTTAGAGGATATCAAGTCTCAAACTTATGTTTCTTATTTCAGTTATCATAAACCTATAGTTTCAATGATAAAAATTCCTGAATAACCTACATGTATTGTAAGATAATAAAAATATTTTAAACGATATTAACTTCTCATTTATTCAATAAAAGAAAAAATTGTTTTCTTATCGGTCACCACGCTCAAAAAGTGTAACTTGAATGAAAATCAAAGAAAAAAAAAAATACTGCATAACAAATAAATAAATAATTATAATTGTATAAGTTGATAAAAAATGCTATGCAATAGCTTTACCGCGGCAGTCCCCGAGTGCCACACGTTTTTTTTCATACAATTATTTAGGCAAACAGGCGTACGGACCACCTGATGGTAAGTGGTTACCGTAGCTTATGATTAAAATATTTTTTTTCACGCCCTTTTTGTAGGCTCCCATGTTATCGTCAAAAGGAAAAACCATTATTACAAATCTCTATTTTCAGAAAGTCACATACCAATATATATATATACAATATAAATGTTTTTGTTAAAAGTGTTTGTGTTGTGTTTTTTTATATATTTTTTAACCGGTCAAGGTTTGTGTTGCAACCGGCAACCGATGTCAAAGCACATTTTAATTCACCCAGAATTTTTGCACGGTTTAAGAGGCTTCAAAATATTTAAAACATATAAATTAACTTATTATAATAAACATTTTAAGAGGCTTCAAAATATTTAAAACATATAAATTTTTAGTACCAATTTAGCTTATAATATTTTGTTCTTAAGATTTTAATTTTCAGATGCTGATAGAAAATGTTTTCAGACAGGTCTTTTTAAATCACTTACATAAACAAATATTATTGATTTTGCTTTGTTTGCGGGGGTGAGCTTTACAAAGTTTTCGGTAAATTATGAAGCATTAGAGCTACCTACCTACCACTGCATATCTGCTACCATGAACGCTGTAAAGTATTCGAAACGTTAGATGAAAATCAATCCATACTAATACTAAAGTCTGTCTGTCTGTCTGTTACGCTTACACGGCCAAACCGCTAAACGGATTTTGATGAAATTTAGTATGAATATAGTTGAAGACCCGGGGTCAAACAAAGGCTACTTTTTGACGCAGGAAGAGCTGCGGGAAGATGCTAGTAAGTAATAAACGCGATGAAAACCGTATTTAAATAGTTTGATATTAAAGAGCTTTGGAGCTTTTTTAGAGAATGTAATTCAGTCTAGTAACTCCGCTGCCTGAGGGATCCTCACGAATCTTGGCCTCCTCACGAGAGAGCGCCAGAGTGTTCTATTCTGCGCGATGACTGCCGGTTGTCAGCTCCCATCTCTCCAGGTCAGCTATTCAAAATACTAATAAAGAAATACTATTGAACACTAGCCACAAAGTAATCGACCAGCACAGCCGTTAGTGTACTTTTCTGCGATTGCCCAACACTACTTACTTTTTACGATCTAGATAGCGAAAACTTAAGTGAGCGGACTGGGGTTATTTCTCCTTAGTTAAGTATTCTCGGTAACTATAGCATTAGACATGTAGGTGTAATGTTGATTGTCTGCAAGAAACATTGATTCAAAGGAAGAAATTGAAAAATTCCCAAAAAAATAAAAGTATGTGGGTAAGTTGAGACGAGGAAGGGGATTAATTGAAAATTTATACGTTTTTCACCATCAATTAAGATTGATAACTGTAAAAATTGATAAAAAGCATAATCAAAGTCAAAATAAAAAAAAAGATTTAGCATTAAGTACATACTTTTTCCCTACATACATGTTGGCACCTGAAAACACGTAACCATATTCAAGGGAATTTTTTTTCGCTGTCTGTTAACTAGTTGTGAGAGAGTTATTATTTTTATTACATTATTGGAACTTTGGTAACTAAACTTATGTAATCAGTTGCAAAAGAAGATTTATTTTATTTTTTTATAAGTATTTATGAAATTATTATTCGATTTCTCTTTTTAATGCAATGCCAACAAAGAGCGTGGAAACTTACAAATAAACGTTCCTTTTCTTAATAAATGCCAATGTCGAAGGAAATCAGGCTACTAACACTTAGCTACTGAATTCATGGGAGTAATAAATACCTCATGACTAAATCCACTTTGATACATTTGAACATAGAGATTTGGACTACAAAAAGGACAGCGCCGACTATGTTTTACCGCAAATTGATTGTCTTTAACTTAGCCTGAAATAAAATTATATAAATCTATAATACATTTTATACTTTGTTTCAATCCTTAACATTTTTAAACCGCATGTAAACAAGGAATTATTTTCACAAACTGTTTAAAAAGTTGCCAAAGTATATGCGCGACGGACTGTGGAATGTTGAGTAGCAATTTCAGTGAACATTGCTGTTTCTATTATGTTACGTTCATATTTCAGGAGCACCCATTTTTGAAAATAATGACTCACAAAATTCGGTTGAATAATTTTTGTTCGATATCGAATGATTTTTGTTTGACTTCTAACGATTTTCATTCGACATAATAATCTCATGCATTTCAAAAATAGGGCTCCAGAAAAAAAAAATATCAACGTGGCCCAAAAAAAACTAGAACAAAAGAAATGACGCACGCGTTTTACCAGTTCAAGAATATCGAGATCATTCAGTAACTGCGGTGGGCATTCGTAAATATCATCGAGATATATGTACTAACGTACTAGAGAAGACACCGCACGTCCTAACTTCGTCCTGTTCAACTGCGGTGAACGTGCCGCAACTCACTTAGTCGCTTGCTAGTTGTTTCGGGCCTTGTGCTTCCGACAATAAAAAATCGAAAACACTGTGAAAATCTTTAAAAAATGCCTTGGTGTATGTTGAGGTATTGTAGCAATAATTCAAGGAACACGGCAAAGTGCAAAAGAATAACTTTTCATCGGTAATTTAATTGCCGCGCGCCATTTTAAATAATTCGTCGTAGACTAACTAATTCGCAGTAAAATTTATGTAGGTCGTAGGTAGATTAGTTTGACATAATGCCAAGAGTATGATTATCTGTTTTTAATGTAATAAATATTAAGTGAATATAAATAGCGTGCATACAATGCCCTTCGTGTGCAATATAACAACTCCTTCAGGGCGCTGATGGGGCTGTCGCGGCGTTGTAGTGCATCAGGCATGTTTGCGGAGGCACGCTTAGATAGATGACCATTATGCCTTAATTCGGAAGCGTTGTGCCTCCGCCCTCCAACGTTTGCGTGACAGCCCTAACGGTATCCTGAGGTTGTTGGCTGATAGGTGGGACAGTCCACTGCTGGCGCACTGGAACAGCTTGCACTGCAGGTAGATGGGCTGTCGTACCAATCTGGCCTGTTTTGCAATATTATTGTTATTTTTATTAATTGTATATACTAACCCTAGGCTTAAGATTTCAATTGTTACTAACACTATGGACGTACGTCTGAAATAAAGATTTATTTATTTATTTATTTTATTTATAAATGTTAAGTGATGAAAAGAGAATACTAATTAGGTACTAAAGACAAAGTTAGTCCGATAGTGAAAACTGTATGTATCTAACATGTTCCTAATATAGGTACTTCTCCTAATCCAAATTCACATTGTACATTTTGTTTTTTTAAGTACTATATTTCATAAATGTTTTTCCTTCATATATGTATTCATCAAAATCGGTTTAGTAGTTTAATAAATAGAGAATTCAATGTGTTTCAGTAACTTAGAAAACGAGTTAAGTATTAACTATTGGCGTAGGCAGCGTAATTCTAAAATATACCATTGAATGCATGATGTTGGATTTGTAAATAAGAGATTGTTATTTAACCAAGATGGATAGAAAATAAATTGCCAGTTACTGATAAATCTTAATAAACTCCAAACAAAAATGGATTCAGATTTGCCAACAAACTTACACCACGTCAAATAGACAAAAGATAACTCACATCGTGTAATCATTAAAAGAAACAAATAAAAATAATCACAAAAAGCAATTTTTTTTTTATTATTTTGGAACCACATAGGTAAAATACCTACATTGTACATACCGTACCTGCCATTATCTATAGGGAAGACATCTTTGAAAAAAATACACGTTTGTAGCAAATGTAGCGCTGCATTTTTGAATGATGTTTTGAGATGTATTATTGTTTCAGCGCTGCAGCAGCTAAAATGATAAATTACCAAAAATGCAAATGTTCTACGTAGCTTCTCTAGTACGTTAGTACATATATTTCGATGGTAAATATCCACAATTATGTAAAAAGTACGGTACATTAAAAGTTCCAAAATGTCCTCCAGTGTTGACAAAACAGAGCGCAAACAAGATTAGGCTTTTAAAATTATTAAAAAACATTTTATTAGCCGTAACTCCGGCTGGTTGATCCGGAGATATAACCACATTAGCAAATGTTTAATGTCGGTCTACTTATCTTCTTTAATGGTCGTTTGTTTGTTAATTTAATGAAATAATTTTCCATATAAAATTTACAAAATGAACACGAACGTACAAGAGGACAGGACTTTCTTGTAAATGTGTTTTTCTAATAAAATGTCTATCTAATCAGGCTTAGTAAGCGAGATAG
Source organism: Euzophera pinguis (assembly GCA_947363495.1). Lineage (NCBI taxonomy): Eukaryota > Metazoa > Arthropoda > Insecta > Lepidoptera > Pyralidae > Euzophera > Euzophera pinguis. Next base: position 679,935 of record OX376156.1, on the reverse strand, counting down.
CACATTACACGCTGTAAGGTGACATAGAAATAATAATAAACACTTTATTACACCAGGAAAATACAATTTTGAGACACATACATGTATAAATAATGATATGCAAAGGCGGCCTTATCGCAATAGCAATCTCTTACAGGCTACACTTCTCGCTCTCTCCAGGCAGACATCTCGCTTGCTCACTCGTTTATGCTTGATATAAGCAGATGGAGATAAGCCTTTTGAGCCTTGTAAGGCTCGTCTTTTAAATTTTGTATAATAAAATTCTAAAAATATTATTTTGACCGGGAACATCGAAAATTGGAAATTGTGTCTGTACTGTTAAAGATTTTAACTATAACATGTCTTAAGTTTATATGTCATGTAACTTAAATAATAGTACATTATTGCAAAGGCAGCGAAATAGGCAATTGCCATTTTGGCCGAGGCATATATAGTGCTTTTCTTAAAAAATTGCAAAGAAATTAAAAAGGGCCTTTTACATAATAAATTTAATTTATTTTACAGTTTGTGCCGAAAGGTAAACGCATCTGTGGCTATACAGCCACTAGAACGCAATGTGTACGATAGATAAAAGAGTTCTAAATTCAAACAGCACACCGTTTCATACAACATTGCCGGCGCGCTCTTCGTTCCAAATTCAAAGAACGCGCCGGGAAGTGATTTTGGTTTTCCAGATACAGCCATGAGAACGCAATGTGTACGATAGATGAAAAAGTTCTAAATTCAAACAGCACACCATTTCATACAACGCGCCGGGAAGTGAATTTGATTTTCAGTCTACGTAAATATGTTACTTCGTGTGTTCTTTATTCAAAAGTAATGATAATATTTCCGCGCATGTTTAAGAAAAATATATTACAGTGCTATGTCTACAAATAAAATGAACTGAAAATCCATACTAATATTATAAATGCGAAATTCTGTCTGTCTTTCTGTCTGTCTGTTACGCTTTCACGGCCAAACCATGAACGAATTTTGATGAAATTTGGTATGAATATAGTTGAAGACCCGGGGTCAAACATAGGCTACTTTAAGACGCAGGCGGAGCTGTGGGAAAAAGATAGTAAGAAATATTTCTTAGACTTAGAAAACCGAGAACACTTTCAGACGACCTCGCTTTGATAATTTAATTCAATACAGTTTATATTGAATTGAATTATATATTTGTTTTTTTATGAGCAAATTGTGACATTATCTAAATTGAGAAGGTGACTCTATTTACAAGTACATTACTTACCAAAAAAGCTTACGTATATTATTTTGAATTGATAATATTTAATTCAGTTCATTTATTGAATACTGTTTTCATTAATTTTTTTCATACATCATCATCATAATTTCAGCCGCAGTCAGTCCACTGCTGGACATAGGCCTCTCCTAATGATTTCCAAAATGATCGGTTGGCAGCAGCCTGCATCCAGCGTTTGCCTGCGACCTTTTTCAGGTCATCTGACCATCTGATCGTTGGATGTCCAACGCTGCGCTTGCCGTTTGTGGTCGCCATTCGAGAACCTTTCTGCCCCATCGGCCATTGGTTCTCCGCGCTATGTTCCCCGCCCACTGCCACTTCAAAGAACTAATCCGCTGGGTTATGTCAGTGACTTTTGTTCTCCTACGGATCTCTTCATTTCTGATTCGATCTGACACCGGGCATCGCCCTCTCCATAGCTCTCTGGGCTACCTTGACCTTTCTTATGAGGCCTATGGGCCTGCTAGTACTAGTCAAGGACGTCAAGTCATCACTGGTAACACACACTGGTCGAAGACCTTAGTTTTAAGGGACTGAGGTATTTTGGACAAGAAAACGCTACGTAGCTTCCCGAACACCGCCCAGCCGGGTTGGATTCGACGAAAGACCTCGTTCTTGAAGCTGGAGTTGCCAGCCTGGCTCATCTGACCCAGATAGACATACTGGTCTACAACTTCAAGGGTGTGGCTCCCGACAGAAACCGGCGATGGCGTAACATGGACATTACACATTGCTTTGGTTTTGTCCATGTTAATTTTAAGGCCCACCTGTTGAGAGGCCACGTTGAGGGCAATGAGCATGGTACTTAAGTTCTCCAGCGACTCCGCCATGACCACGATATCGTCGGCAAAACGAAGGTGAGTATACTCGCCATTGAATTTGATGCCAAGTCCTTCAGATTCCAGAAGTTTGAAAGCAAACAGTTTCAGAGAAATGACATCTCCCTGGCTTACTCCTCTCTGCAATGGAATATCCCTCGTGCTCTATAATAATACATTGATATAGCTATTCCAAATACACACAATATCAATCTACCATATCTCAAAAACTCACCAAATATCAAGAATTAGCAATAGAACTAAAACGACAGTGGAGAGTAGAAACAATACCTACATATAATTCCCATAGTTATCTCAGCGACCGGTGTAATTCCTAACTCATTGCAAAAATCTCTAGACGTGCTTGAAATTAATAAAAATATCCTTTTCCTGATCCAAAAAGCGGTTATTTTAAACACTTGTAGACTTACCTGAAGATTCTTAACAACATCATCTATCTCTTCTGCTTATAACACCATCAATTAATTCCCTTTACATGCTTTGGCTACGGCTCTTATGTTTAGGTATATACCCCTTTTGAGAGGGAGAATGAACCATCTTCATAAAATAATAATAAAAATGATGGGACCCTAAGGGAGCAAATGATCGTTGTTTAAAGTCCAGCGACACCTCTTCACCTTTAGCCGCTCAACTAGTGTTGCCCTCTTTGCTGCACATTATGTCGTGCAGCCGTTTTCGGGGGCCCATTGACTGAGATGGCGAGTCACCGCCTGCTTATTTTATCCGTGTGAAATACATAAGGTCAAGCAGGTGTCATAGTCCTTTCCATAGCCCTAAAAACTAAACCACTAAACCTATCAACGTAATAGACCGGTATTAAGTTGAGTGTTCATTTCTTCCCATAGACTTGCACCTTCTGGGAATTGATCTCAAGTACATCTCTTTGATTTGCTTGAGGCCATGCCTTGGATTGTGCCCCACCCCAATTATAGTAAACGTCTCACAAGGCCTCTACATGTTGGACCTGTGTCCCCATGCAAGCCTCAAAGGACCGGGCTACGGCCCGTGAATACTAAGGTATAGAGACAAAATAATAATAAAAATTTATTTCAGTAAGTAACATATTAATGCTACGTTCCGTCTTCTTCTGGCGGCAATCTGAGGATTCAGTGGTAAGCTTTTGTGCTTTCTTAATATCATTTGCAGTATGTACAGTTTTCTTATCGATAATAGGTCACAGATTTCATATAAGGAATTGGTAGAGAATGTTCTTTTTTTAAAGTACATAACTTTCAGAAGGGTTCGCTGTGATCTTTCAACTTCAAGAAATCTAGTTTTCAAGGCTCCACCCCACACCGGAATACAATATGTTATTACTGATTGTACTAACGAAATATAGATATTATTTAGAAGTGTGTTTGGAACTATATGCCGGAGAGTCTTAAACATCCATATAAATTTTCGTATTCTTACCGATAACTGCTCTATTTGGGGATACCAAGAAAGATTCTGGTCTACCACCACACCCAGATACTTAGTTTTGTTAATTTTAGCGATAGAAGGACATTTACATGGTTGACTTCTGTCGCAGTAGTGGATTTTAATCTCAGAACTATCGCGAGGTTGCGTATTATTATATATACTGAAACAAATGTAGTTGGTCTTGGTTACATTTAAAGTGAGTAGGTTGTGTTTCAGCCAAGTAGCGACCTGGGCCATGCCGTTTTCTGCGTTTTGATGTGCTATTTCCCAATTTGGACCAGTAAATACTATGGCAGTATCATCTGCATAGGAGAAGATGTTTGAATTATTTATTGTCAAGTTGCACAAGTCATTGATATATATAAGGAATAAAGTAGGCCCAAGAACACTTCCTTGCGGAACGCCATACATTACGCTTTGTCCCTCACTTATGCAATCATTTAACTTTACTTTTTGAATACGGTTTGATAGATAATCCTTAAAAATAGCCAATTGTTCACCTCTTATGCCTATTTTTTCCAATTTCTTTAATAGGATGGGAATGGAGACGGTATCAAATGCTTTTTTGAGATCTATGAAACAAGATAAGCACTTAGCGCCATTATCCAAGCTGTCAACAATGGTTGCAGTCAGAGAAGTTACTGCATCTTCGGTAGATATTCCCCTCCTGAAGCCATATTGCGAGGCTGATAGTATGTTATAGGTTTCGAGGTAATTTATAAGTCTAATGTTAAGTAGTTTTTCGATAATTTTTGCTAATACTGTAATAACTGATATTGGCCTATAATTGTTAATATCGTCTCTACTTCCACCCTTATGAATTGGAGTAATAATCGATTCCTTTAGCATTAAGGGAAATATACCTTTTTCAAAGCATAGGTTAACTAGATGAACAATGACAGGGGTTATTTCCTCTTTTGTAAATTGCAAGTATCGGGTTGTAATGTTGTCTATTCCTGGAGCACTGTCTGTTTTTAAGTTATTAATAGTGGATATAACTTCCTCTCTGTCGGTTTTCGTTAATATAAACGATTGCGGGAGGCTGGGAAGGTTACTAAGATAAGTGTGTATATCATCGTTTGATACAGTTGATTGAATGTCGCCTGCAAGTTGGTTTCCAATATTTTTAAAGTATTTGTTTATATAGTTTGCTGATTCAATTGACGTTGGCTTTAATTTTATTAATTCTTGGTTAGGACTTTTACTTTTACTGCTATATGTTAGAGACTTGATGGTTTTCCAAAGTTGTTTATTGTTATTGATAGTACTGTTAATAAGATTTCTTTCATAGTTACGCTTAATTTTTTTAATGATTTTATTACAGAAATTTCGATATCTTGTATATGTTATCTTTTTAATAATATTGTCTGGATCGTCACGCAATTCTTTTTGCATTTTATTCCGATTTTGTATTCATTTGAGAATACCCTTAGTCATCCATGCTTTAATTACGCGTTGACATTTAGGTACGTTTTTTGTTGTCGTATTTTGTTTAAGAGATTCTATAAGTGTTTTTATGAGAGCATTTGTAATCATGTTTGGGTCATCTAGAAAAAGTAATTCGGATATTTTTTTATTTTTTAAGTAAGTTAGTGCGTTATCGTAATCTACTTTTGTGATAGTTTTTTGTATTGTTTTATGAGTTTTAGTTTTATTAATTGACAATAGAGTAGTTGCATGGTCAGTAATAGTGGTATTTAAGATAGCGATAAATGCAGCATGTTTTTTTCTATTTAATCTTAACATTATGTGGTCTAGATAGCTATTTCCTCTTGTAGGTAAAGTATGTCCGGGTAAAATACCATTTGCTGCCATCATATTTAAATAGGAAATTCTATTTTGTATTATATTGGGTCTATCTTTGACTTTAGGTGAGATGATTATATTAATATCTCCGGTTATGATAAGATTGGTTGAAGTGTTTATTTTGTTTATATATTCATCTAATGAACTAGTAAAACCTTCGGTGTTTGTATTAGAAGGGGAACGGTAAATGCAAAGGATAGTTTGATTGAGGATATCAACTTGTAGACAAGAGGCTTGGGTTATTTTTACTTCTTTGATTTTAGGTTTCAGATTGGTTTTTGCATATACAACGACCCCGTCATTTTGATTTAACTGAGATAAAGTTGCACTCGAAGTATAATTATTTAATATAGGAATAGGTTTTTTTATATCGAGGCGACATTCCGTTAGAATAATAACATCGGGTTCAAAAGCAAAAGAGGCTGTGTTCGCCATGAAATCATCGAAATTGCCATAAATACTACGGATATAGTGCTCTGCTCCTGTACTCGGGCTGACATGGTGGCGTTACTTTACAAACACTTCAAAACCTCAATGTACTGATGGTCAATGCGGCATCGCTGGAGAGACTGAAGCACTGCCCACGTTTTGATCGAATCGAAGGCCTTCTCATAGTCCACAAACGCTAGGCATAGCCGGTTATACTCTTTCATAAAACCACCTGAACAGCTCTATCAGAGGCCAAGCAAAAGTCATTCAGGATGCTCTTTGGAGAAGTTGATGTCATGTGGTCTCCTCCCAAGACTCGTGCTCGTCTATATCAATAGATGACATTTGCGTAAATAGGTCTTGGCAGGAGGAGGAACTATTATTAACGTCACTAATACGTAGAAAATAATTATGTTAAAATTAACACAAATTCTGCCGTTTTATCTATACAAATTTTCAACAGTCTTAGTTAATCGTACGTAAAAGCAAAGCATTTACCTATGTTTCTTCTAAGATTAGGATTTACCTACTATAAAATATTTATAGAGTTGCTCGAAATTTCTAGACAATCGGAGCGGCCGCCTGGCGTTTCAAATACCCAATTTGTCCGCAAGAGTTCCTATTAGGCCCATTAGCTTTAAAAATACGACACCAAAATCGCTCCTATAATGTTTTCAGGGATATAAAATTTCACTAGCATTACCACAGAATATAAAACTAAGAGAAGTGAAACAAATTGAACTTCTGCAGCAAATTTGATATTTTTTTGCACTTTTAGTCACATTATGACTAAGAAGTATATTGTAATATGTTATTTGATCTAACTAGAGTATGTTACGATTATTCCCTGCGTATTAATAATTTAATTGTGATCATTAAATCTAAAAAAATTATAGTTTTTGTCATTTTTTTAATACATTTTGTTACATTTTTAATGCAGGATCTCACATTTTTTATTTATTTTACTTATACTTTTTATTATAGTTTTTCTATTGATTACTTACTCGAATTACAAACAAATAATCAAAGCGCAATAAAAGGTTACGACTCGTACGCACCAGCAGCTTAGATTACAAATATTTTTTATTTGCTATACAATACACGTTGTTTGTGTTAAAATCTACTTTAATTTTAGATTTATATTTTTATTTGTTATTGAAACAATTTTTATTGAACAAAATAAAGTCTCTACCATACTAATACGATTTCACAATTACAAAACTGCCTCAATGTTTTTCTGTTGCTTTTACCATAGACCCGAAGGTCGATGAATGACTTATTCAATAGGCTAGTTTCCTTAAATATAATTAGTCCGTTGGTTAGATAATCAAAAATATTGGAGACATATAGTTTCTTTTGAAAATTAAACAAAGAATGGTAAAGATATGGCGCGTTAAAGTTCCGTGTGACGTCACAGTGCGCTACACTTTTTCGCAATATGTGACATCACGAGCCCCCCACTCCTAAACTTTGATGCGTTATATCTTAATAATTAATCGCTCAATTGACAAAAGAAAAAATATGTCACTAATATATTTTGATTCCCTAAATGACGGACTAATTTTAATGTTAGTGGCTTTGAAAAAAGGTCAAGATTTTAACAATTCTTATACAGAATTCTTTAAGCTGGTTTACGTCATGATTTTCAATCCGGAGAAGTACATTGTATGTGTACAGTTGGCTGGAGCCGTGGGGCGGTTAACTTTGAAGCACTTCGGCTATTGAGTGGGTCGGTGTGCGTTCCATAGAGATTTTTGCATCCGAATTGCAATCTTGTGTGTTAGTGGCAAACAAACAGACGACAGACGCTCCATTGTAATAACTAAATCTAGGACCACGACTTACAGAGTACCAAATTAGGCTTACTCTTAGCTGTGGACGCAACTAGGAAAAACACGGTTGAACGAAGTAGTGTTTGTGGTAAACTATGTTGCTAGATATTTTTTCTTCCTGCTTGAGGAGCTAGATAGCTTTCCGTAACAAGCATGTTCAAAATGCTTGTCCGTGTTAAGCGACAGCGAACCTAGCCTTGAGTTGGATTGGTTATCAAATTTCAATTGTGAAAGACATGCTTCGTAATGCCTCCAATGATCTACACTAGTTGTTCACCGCGAACATAGACCTCGCGATTATTTTACTAAATTAATATTGCCAGGTTCCAAATAGTCGTAGCAACATGGAAGTAACACTCAAATAATTTTGTAGGTAATCAAGCATACAGCCTGCCAGCTAAAATGTCAGCGTGTTTTCCCGTTGCATCCTGAGCTTTCGCGTCAGAGCCTAGGGTAAGCTGTAAATCATGGTCTTAGATTTGGCGGCATTTGTTATTTCAATGAAGCCAGATAGTGGCCAACACTGTCGGACTACTTCAGTTGCCTAAAGGCATCTGACACACCCTAACGACTGCCATCTATTGATATTAACTGGGCCCACAAACTTAACGTGTCTTCTGAAGCACTGAAGAGCTCGAGATATAAACTGCTATTAATGGCGACCAATCCAATATGACACGCGCAGTATACACCTTAAAGATATTTGGACAATCTAGTATGAAAAAGTGGGGATATATCATGTCTTGTTTCTTCACACTAGCCTGCCAATTTTCCGTTTTACGCCTTCCCAACTCTTTCATACTAGATTATCCAAACAATTGTGAGGTTAGTAGAGGCCGTGCTACGACAAACGCTATTCGGGGAGCCCAATTTTGGGAGTTTAAGAACTTTAAATATCATAGAAAAAGTTGTTATTGCACATGACATTTTTTTATATGATATATGTGGGCAATAAATATATAGTATTGTATGTTTAATAAAAAGTAAAATAACATAACTGGAACGCAAATGGGTCGTATAAATATACCAGTGAGGCTCGCTCATCCACGAAATTGAAAAAGCTTCGCAATTTGGAACAACAACAGTTTCGTTGCACAACAAGTAACAATGGTTTTGTTAATGTTGTGTTATTTGTGCACTGTCCGGTGCGACGTGCCCTCTTTTTCAGAGGAAGCAGGTTAACCTTTCATGTAAAATGAGGGGTCTTATGCAAGTTTGGTGTGTCTTTCCCACGGAGTAATAAGAATGCGGAGATGGCATATCGAGAGCTTCCTTACAAACATTGTGTGAGGCTATGCGGGGCGGAAGGCAGACGCGAGAGGAGCTCGGTTTGGCTGTGGTTCCACCCTTTGTGACGATCCACTCTACTTACCAATAGATGTCGCTAGCAAATCGAAGATTTCAACATAAAAAATATATTTATATTTCTTTAACTTTATATTAAAAACAGACATATATTTTGTGTAAAACTAAATCAATTAAAATTATTTTAAAATATGCTATTTACTTACATTTATTGTGATCCCATAACAGTACAGCGTTGAAACAGTTAAAACTAAATGGTTTAAAATATTTTACAAAATATTCTAAGCTGAAACGAAACGTACATTAGAAAAATAAGAAAAACATCTCTCTCCACATCACGCATCGTTTACAGTTGAACGAAGAATGACGTAAGCTCCGCCCACTTTTCCGACGTCACTGCGCCAATGACTGTAACGGTGCACCAGTCGATACGCCGTCTCCTCTTTGTATTTGCTCCATGGTCTTTCTGTGGTATGATATAACGTTGTAACGATAAGTCAGAAATTGATTTGGTTGAGACCTACAGAGTTAAAAGCCAGTAGCAAATGTTTAGATTAGGGTCATTGGTGGTCGGTTTTATTAATTTTTTCTTATCCGAAGATTCCTCTTCCTTCGAAGATGTGATTTGACTCAAGATTTTATTTACTTTCACGAATCCGAATATTTATTTAAAAATAATTTTAGTACTACAAGAACAAAAATACTTTGACTTTTTTTTTTAATACATTATCTGTTTGCGTCACTCATCTCCCTCTAACTTTGCTTGCGTGTTGTGAAAGAGTTTGAAAAGTGAATGGCAGTGAAATTACCTACTGGGTACTATGGTGGATAATCAAGGAATTGACAAGACAACATATCACAAGTGTCCACAGGGTAAAAGTGATCGCGCCACTTAATTCTTACGCATTTTGGCACGTAACTGTCTATATGCTGAAAATGTATCTGTCTGCAATACACATTAACATTTTCAGCATGGCAAATAATCGTGTCACTACACTCACAGTCCCAATGCAACAACCTGCCACAAAGCGTATGCCTGAATTGTTTAAATAAACGCCAGAACTGCAGCTAAACTGGTTTTATGAGAGTGGTTTCATGTCGGCCGTTTGAGCAAAACTCCAAATAAAAGTTACTTTATTTATTAATCCTAGCTCAGCGCTTTTTTCATCGTGCAAAGCAAACTTCCTATAATGAAAAACCATTGTCTGAATTCTGAGTTTGTGTAAAATGCTGAATGGCTAAAAATGTTTGCTTATAGGGCAGAAAAAGCGTTTAATGGTTATTTCAATCTGTTTACTAATTTATGGTTTCAGTCCATTTTTTGATAAGTCCCAATCTTCCAAATTGCTAAAATTGATGTAATTTTAAATGAAATAACTGTTATTTAAGCCGAGTTGTAAATTGTGAAATAGGCTCTTGAAGACAAGGTTGCTTTCTGAGGAGCTCGTCAGTCGAGCGCGACCCGTGTATCCGTAGCGAATGCGCGTGTCAAGCGACGGCGTGACGCGACCACTAAGTATTGGATTGGTCGCCATTTAGTGACATTTTCTATCTTGAGCTCCTCCATGCTTCGGAAGGCACGTTGAGTCATTGGTCCCGTTTGTTATCAATACAAAGCAGTCGTGAGGCTGTGTCAGTTGCCTTTGGGCAGCCTGAAAAATTCTGACAGTATTGGCCACTAACACACTTCGGGTCATGTTCCTGTTGGTCAGGTTTCCCTTTAAAAAGGGTTAGGGAAGTCAGACAGCAGTCGTTTCATTGCAATAACCAGTTCCTCTAAATATAGGACCATGACTTACAGCGTACGCTAGGCTTCGAACCGTAAGTTGACTACGCAACTAGGAATACACACTAGGATGATGATGACAAGGTTGCTTTCACAAGTATTCTTCAAAATTTACTCTACCAAAATAGCTATTTCGATTAACAGGTCAAAGATGACAATAAGAAGTAAAATTTCTTATAATTGTAACAATATATAGAGAACAGATGCAATATATGCATATACTTTTGGCGCTGCTTCTTCTCCGTGTGCAATTGCTAAGCAGCGGTTATTTCGTAACCCTCCACTGTCCACACTTCCCATTATCTCGTTAGCTAAAAGGCGGCTGGCTTGCATCCAAACACGTCCATTCACTTGAGAAATTAATTAACGCGGCTGCTGCTTTAATATTTTAAAAAATAGCCAGCGCTTCGTTTCGTGGAAAAGAAATAGTGACATCGCCGACACAGTTTGCGGAATGAATGGAAACAACGTTGCTGGATTTGCATTTTACGAAGTTAAACAAACTCCCTGTAGAGTTTCGAAGAAATACACACGATGTAAGAAATAAATGCTTTTTAGATCTTAGACTAGATGTTCCTTGCGATTTTGTTTACTGTGTATCTACCCTCAAGCATCAGGCATATTTTTTAATCGTAGTAGTAGCTTATTCGCATTCGTAGCGTAGTTCCCTGTAATGATTTTTAGCAACAATATTTTGTGATTTTGGGGAACTCCCCAATTATTACATGAATAAACAAAAATGATTATTAAGTATTTATGATTATTATTTATGCAAATTGCTACAATTTCGCTATATTATTATAAAATAGCTGATTTTTTAAAGAAAATAAGTAGGCAATTTACTTTTGCGTAAAATATTTTACCTTTCACACAGCAATCCAAAACATATTATTAACTTTTGTAATTTTATATCTATGGTTCCTAAAATTATTAACATAGTAACTTTTCTATTACGAACGAAGATACATTGCTTCGATGTTGTGTGCTGAATTAAAATACAATATACTTAAAATACTGTTCAACAAATAGGTCTCATTTTGTTTCTAGTACGGCAAAGAAAAATATTAAATTTTAATTTTTGTAAACAGTTGTTGGCATGCCGATGTCTCTCACTTATTTCAAACGGTCTGTTAAAATCCATACTTAAAATTATGAGTATATGAATATGAATATTATGTCTGTCTGTCTATCTGTTACTCATTCACTGCCTGAACAGATTTTAATTAAATTTGGTATTAATACAGTTGAAGACCCGGAGTCAAACATAGGCTAGTTTTTGACGCAGGCGGAGCTGCGGGAAACAACTAGTAAAATATATTTCAATGATACTTGAAAGGAAGCTTAAGGCAAATTAACGAACTATGCATAGGGTCATGCTTGGTGTTACTTCACCAAAAAGATGGTATCAGGAATATGGAGGTTCGTAGAAAAACAGGTCACTGACCTAGCTCATTATTATATAGAGCAAATTAGTTAATTTGGTCTTATTGAACGTTTGTTTATATTTATGAATAAGGGGGTTACTATTTAGTCTACCATAAACGCTGTAAGGTATTTGAGACGTAAAACGTAAACTAAATCAATAAGAAAAGTTTTAAAAATAGTTTACAATACAATACTCTTTATTGCACCAAAATACAAATTTACAAAAACAATTTATGTACATAAAAATTGAGGTATAAAGGCGGACTTATCGCTAGAGCGATCTCTTACAGTCAAACCTTAGGTTGGATGGAAAAATGGAAAACTTTGAACAAGGCGATGGCGCAGTATATATACTGCGCCATGTATGTATATATATATATATATACCACATGTATATAACATGTACATACAAATCTAAGTAAATACCACATACAATGAAATATAACAAAATATTATACATATATAAATAAAAATACATTTATAAGTAAGTAGTTTATAAGTATACAACAGATTAGGAAAGAGAGGAGAGGTAATGAGACTTCACAAGACTTTGTTAATTGTGTAACAATCAAGAAAACAGGCATCATAATCCCTATCTGATCTCTTTCGTATATCCTATTTACCTTAAGTTAGCCTGGAAGATATTGCTTGCGCGATAAGGCCGCCTTTTGTACCTGTACTATGTATTATAACTTCTTTGTTTATTGTAACTGTTAAATGTTATTTACGGTAGTGACAAATAAAGATTTTATAAATAAATAAATCATTACGCAAACCTATTAAAACAAATAGCTTCCAATTTTTATGTACTCACTCGCACTATTCATCAAAGGACACACATTTTTCTATTGTTTACCAGCAAACATTCGTCCATTATTTCTTCTCATGAAAGTGTACAAATATTGCCGAAGGGGGCGGGCGCCCGACGAGTTCTCGGGCTAAGAGTTTCTGTGAGTTATACAGTGCGTGGAGTCAAACCCACGGTCCTCATGGGTGTTCCGAGCAGGCACTAAACACAATATTATTGATATTATCTTTCAAACTAAACTTTTAACAGAAAACATATACCGTGTTATGAAATGAAATCGATTATTTTCAATATAGGGTATAAATATCACTTATTAACGTCAATTTACTTATATTAATGAAATTAGTTGTGAACTATATAGAGGGCGATGCTCGGTGTTTCCCTACGAGACTGGATCAGAAATGAGGAGATCCGTAGGAGTAGTTCTTTGTAGTGGCAGTGGGCGGGGCACATAGCGTGGAGCACCGATGGCCGATAAGGCAGAAAGGTTTTTGAATGGCAACCAATTATCTGGTAAACCATAGAAAATGAAATATCTAGAAGTAGTATGAAAGTGAGGCATAAAGTAGTAATACAAAGTAGCATAGTACCTAATATCTCTGGTCAGTCTGAAATCATTTTGCTATGAAAATATCCAATATGTCTTCCTGTATATTTTTCACATGCAAAAAATTTACTGAACAAGTCACAAAACATGTTAGTATCACTTTTCACAAGTTAAACAAAACATTCACAAGTCTTTTATTCGATAAAATAATTCTAATTCAATCTTCTTATTTTGACTTAAAATTTGGCGCGTCGATTATATCGGTGTTGCCAGTATTACAAAGTCAAAAAATTACTATTGTTTCAAAAACCTCGTGTTTATTTAATTTTAGAAATGATTGATTTATTCGGTTTGTCATTCATTCTTAATCATTGAATTCATTCGCTAGCAACTGCGTTAAGATTTTGTATGTTTTTATGGGAAAAAGCAAAGATTTGAATTGTAAAATAGTCAAACAGGGTTTGCTTAAACTGATGGTAAATCTTCTTCTTAGTCGTGTGGATGATCAAATTTTAGAAGCCAGGAGTATATATATGTCGAATGAAAATCGATATCGCACCAAAATCCTTCGATATCGAACGAAAATTATTCGTTAGCGAAGAAAAATTACTCGACTCGCCGATTTTGCGTGAGTCACTTTCACCAGTGATGAATTTCATTCGACATCGAATGATTTTCATTTCTCATAAACAATGTGTCCAATTTTTCATTCGTCTTTGAGTTGAACGACTTTGTATGTTGTGTTGAAAACTGAATTAATATCTATTTCAAATTTTAACAGTTTTATTCTTGTCTATATATACCAGACAACATTTAAACACCTATATTTACATTTTATTTTTCCTACAAGAATTGGTATTTAACATACATCCTGGCAATCATGAAAATTGAAAAAAGTTACTGTTTAAGACACAAAGCATGTGTGAGGAGAGAAGATAAATCCAGGTTTCAGGGAATAGTACTTATATTATTTTAACTTTACAAATTTAGACTCCAAGGATACACGTTAATAAGAAATATAGATAGGGGTCGTGAGATCGAAGTAGGCACGAGATCCAGTCAGGTAGACGCTATGAAATAGCCAGCCACTTAACTTGGAGATGACGAGATGATCCGAGAGAGGTCCTCTGGTGGACGCGCGCAAGCTCATATATGGCCCTCGGGGTGATGCGGTGAGAGGAAGGGCAGCCGTTGACAAAGACACGACGTCTAGCCTTCTTTTACTATTGGAAACTGCATGTCCTTAAAAATTTCAAGAAATGACCTAACGCAGTTAATTACTCACTACTTTCTTATAATCTTACTAATTACTCTTCAGTGTAAATACTATCTCTATTTCCCCACGTGACCCCACGCTTCCCAGAGTGGACATACGAGTATTTGTGCGTGTTAGGTGACGTGCCGGCCGATTTGTCCCGCGACAATGTCCGGGATAACAAGTTTTATAAGGTTACACCGGTGTCATGTTTCTGAAGTCTATTTCTCGGAAAAACGAGAACACCTAATACATGTGACGAGTTTTGTTTTAGGTGGAAGAATAGACCCTTTAGGTGAAACATAGTAAGTATAAGTAGTATAAAAAAAAAAAAATTGAATTGTTTCAGATACATAAATAAATAAATACTTATATGTGATGATACTTACTATGTTTAGCTTTACGCCCATGAAATTTCAAGAAATAAGCTGACGTAAATCTATCAGTAAGTCTATCAAAATATTTCCTCTAATAAATCTCTCGCACACTCTCTTCTGTGTAAATACTACCTCTATTCCCCCACGTGACCCCACGCTCCCCAGAGTGGACAAACGAGTATTTGTGCGTGTTAGGTGACGTGCCGGCCGATTTGTCCCGCGACAATGTTCGAGGAAACAATAGTTTTATAAGGTTACACCGGTGTCAAGTTTCTGAAGTCTTTTTCTTAGAAAAATTAATGCAGTACCTGTGCAAAGCTATGTCTCTATAAGAAATAATAGACTTATTGATGTTATGAATGCCTTGATGGATTTCACGAATTTTTCTATACAAGTTCGTGGCAGTCAACTACCCTGTATATTTGCCATCTTGTAAAATGTCATCAGCAAGTCAACTTTGGGGAGGAGCTCGATATCCGAGGGCTTCCCTAGCAAATGTGCATTTTATGCGACGGGCAGACGGGTCATGTTCCTGTTGGTCTGGTTTCCCTGTAAAAACGGTAACGGAGGTCCATTGTAATAACCAATGAAACCAAATCTAGAACCATGAATTACAGACATGACGTACCGAAGCGTAAGCTGAGGACGCAACTAGAAAAAAACACGCTTGGACAAAGAAGATTAAAAAACTTTAGCACCTGGACATTTTACAACTTTTACGTAAAATCATGGAGCGAAATTGGCGAGCATGCCCAATCTATCGCATATACGTTCGTAAAACACTCGTGGCCTATCAAGTCGCATCACAGTAAACAAGATACTTTATCTTTCAGACAGATAGAGGGTTAAATCGGCTGCAATATTCAATCCACATAGTCTCATAGTACTAATCGCTTTGCGTCGGTCAAGCATCAAAATCATAGGTGAGCCGGGATCGAATAATGCCATAAGCGGATTGCTGCAGCTTACCGGATTACGGATTCATTTCAAAACCTAGTATATAGTTAAGTTTATTAACCAAAACATTACAACCATTACATTTTCAACAGCGCACAATTGCTGGTTCATTTCAAAACTTAGTCATCATCATTTCGTGTTGGTTCCATTGTCAATCGACCATGTACACCCTGAACTAAGAAATGAAAAAAACAAGTAAGGATATGTTAATCATTTTACAGCAGATCGTAAACGTATGTCTGCAAATTTTATTGCACCATAGAAAATTGCATACAAAGCTTTAATTTGCCATCTTAACGTTCTACTCCCTAGTTATTTTACGATCTAGACATTTTACTACCGGGTCATTGAAAGACTTTGACACATGGACGTTTTAGGAGTTTGACGTAAAACCGCTGAGCGAAATTAGAGAGCATATACAACACATTGCATATTTACGCTCGTGATACCATGAGAGTGTCACAAGTGCATTGCCAACTCGTTGCCTATCAAATTGCGTCACAGTATTCAAGATTCTTTATCTTTCAGTCAGATAGATGGTTAAAACGGCTACAATATTTAATCCACATAGTCCCATAGTACTAATCGCATTGCGTCGGTCAAGCATCAAAATCATAGGTGAGCCGGGATCGAACAATGCCCTAAGCGGATTGCTGCAGCTTACCGGATTACGGATATCGCGGATGTAGCGGACAATTGCGGCTGGTTCATTTCAAAACCTAGTAAGGACAATGTAAATAATTTTACAGAGGAGAGCGTATTTCTGCAAATTTTATTGCACCACAGAAAATTACAAACAAAGATAAATTTTGCCATCTTCACGTTCTACTCCCTAATTATTTTATCTCTTTTTACTGACAATTATGGCTGGTTTATTTCAAAACCTTGTAACATGTCAATAGTTTTCAGAAGAGCGTAAATGTATGTCTGACATACTGTGCCGACCCCACGTAACATAGAAGGATAAGGGGGGAAAAAGTGGAGTAAGTGTATGTAGTTTTCTCTCACACTACCACACTGTCTTCTATACTATCCATTTTGTGCTACTTAGGTTGGCTGGAAGAGATTGCCAATTCGCAAGTCCATCAATATAATGTTCATTGTAATATGGGCAAGAAAGATATATTGTATTGTATTGTACGAGTATGTTTGATAATGTTAAAATTATGTATAAGAATGTACAGTCTCAATAGACTTATCAGAATTTTATATGGGTTAAGTTAACATTGTAGGCAATTATAGTTGGAGAATGGTTATAATATTATGTCCTCTACGATATCAGTATTTTTTTATTATTGGAGCAGCTATTGTCATAGCGAATATATTGCAGGGAATGCGCCTTCATACGTCCGGTTAGTGGAAGGGTTTTTTGAGTTTGAAGAATTTACCTAAGTAGTTATTAACGACTCTGAGTGAGGCGATAAGACGACAAGAAATACGCATGTCATAAAACATAAAATACTCAAAACGGATTTAATAACCGACTTAAGCGGCAGTCGAGGGCGCGCATAAAATTTTTAACGATCATATAAATTCGGAACGGCGATAATAGTGAGGGCTTTCAATGCTTTCGTTTGGGGATAAATTATTATTTATTTTATTTGCCAAGTCGGCACCGTCCGCCAGGGGGCGTTACTGTGAATTATGGTCGTCTAATTAAGACATTTGGGAGCACCAAAGTGCCGACGCAATTCTTTGAAAGGTTATTTGAGGGCTTGTTCGGGAGGTCTTAAAAACTTTTTCAGAAGATAAAAAATGTTGATTATTTTCTTCTCTTTTATTGGAAGGGGAAACAGTTAGGAAGATAAAATCTATTTCGCGTGTGGATGTCTTACTACGCTACATATTCATCATACCAAAATAATTTTTGCTCCAATAAACAGTGCAAACATCAACATCGTGTCCACTGTTTATATCATTCTAATTGATATAAAAAGTTAGTTTGCACATTAGTTTGTAATAATAAACAATTAATAAAACAAACGATGCTTATAACAGTTGTCATGTTGTGTATACACGTTTTTAGGTTACAATCTTATTCATGTGATTCAAGCCTGCAATATCCTAAAACTACTAAGTACCATATTCCAATTGATTTTGATTCCCAAATGTTAGCTAACGATTGTGAAAATCTTTTAAATTCCAACAAATACGATTTTGCGGTTTATTGGCGATAAGTCCTTGATTTGATTCGGCGTAAATTACGTTAACCGGGAATTGATCCGGATATTTCGGATAAAGGGCGTTTGTTTTACGGAGACGGATACAGCGTCAGGTTTGGGGCTTGGTGTTATTTTTCCTGGAAACATCGTTAACTGATGGTAAACGGGAGCCGTTTCTAACGTTTTGGAAAGTTATCGTGATGGGCTGTGAATTGATTAATTGATGAATAGAGTCCGTGCCATAAATATAAGGATAGTGAATCCATTTGCATAAAAAAACTAACCATAAAATATGTTGGTATATGGTAATTTAAACTAATGATATTTACGCATAATTTTTTTAACCACAACTAATTTAGCATAATTGTCTTAATCATAAATAATATCAGCATAATCATATTTAAGCATAAAATTACAAGCATAACTTTATAAAGGCATAATAGTATAACCTTTTTTTTTTTTTTTTTTTTTTTTTTTTTGTTAACGGAGGGGAAATGCATTTACGCACAAAGTATGGGACTCGCCGGGCTGCTAGTCAGCCCGGAATACCCACTAAAACCCCTCCGGCGTTTCCGCACCGGCTGTTGAGGGCGCCATGGGGTCGCGTTAGCATTCTGCCTAACCTAACCTACTTTTCTGGTAGCAAGTCTTTGCTAACTTTCCTTTGTTTAACTATACACTATGCCTAAAAACATTGTACAAATTATAACTATGTATAAATATATTAGACCTAAATATAGTTATGCAACAGTACATATACTACTAAAAATCAATTATGCCAAAAAAAGTGTGCCAAATTCGTTGTGCCAAAACATTTTAGGAATAAATACATTATGTCAACGAAAAGGATCCCTAAATATGAAGGTTTTCGAACATTTCGAACATTTCTGCTAGCTGTTTACATCGGCTCCGCCTGCGCGTCTATAAAAGTATATTTTTTGTTTCATTCATACAAACTTTCACCCGTATTACAAACGCTTGAAGACTGGTTTTGGAAAAAAATGTAGCTTTATTTGTTGTTTGATCCTGAATATTCAACTACATCCATACCAAATTCATTTCACTCGTAAATTTTATCGAAATCGGTTTAGCGATTTAGCCGTAAAAGTTTTCACTTATTTTTCTACGACAGTGGTTAGATTCACGTACTAAACATGTCAAAAAATTACCAGTGTTTGAAAAGTCTCCTGAATACTTATTCTGTGATCTTACGGCACCCACGAAGAGATAGTAAGAGACCAATTTATTGCTTAGTAGTTCTTAATATTTCGTACCAAATAGTCTCTTAGCGAGTCGACTATTGTTTGTCATTGAATCATTATGGAAGGATCCGCAACTCTGCGTCACCGACTTGCCGTCTTCGCAGATATATCCATAATACAACACAACGTTTATTTTTACCACAGAATTATTAACCATCATCATCGTCATCCTAGCGTGTATTCCTAGTTGCGTCGTCAGCTTACGCTTCGGAGCTTAGGGTACGCTGTAAGGCATGGCCCTAGATTTGGCGGAGCTGGTTATTACAATAGAGCGACTGCCGTCTGATCTCCGTAACCCTTTTTACAGAGAAACCAGACCAACAGCAACATGACCCGAGATGTGTTAGTGGCCAACACTGTCAGGATTTTTCAGGCTGCCCCAAGGCATCTGACACAGCCTCACGACTGCTATCTATCGACAACAACCGGGACCAACGGCTTAACATGCCTTCCGAAGCACGGAGAAGCCCAAGATAGGGTCGTGTGCGTATTAACTAGAAGCGTAGTCGTAATAGGTAGGTATTGCGCTCACCGCTCTTGTATGAAACATAATAACCGAAAACAATACAGTCGGAATTTTCCCGATAATACAATTATGCCGTTTTCATCAATTCAGGCTGTACTCGGCCAGCAGTTAATGAGGACACGACATTCTAGCTCGTTAGCGATGACTTAGTGCGTAATTATAGCTCGGAATGGCAGGGCCGCCCTTGTCGATGTCAGAAATTAGGAGATATGGCTTTGTTATAATTGGATGAACGCTAAAATATTCGAAGTGTGATTGTTCGCTGTAATACCTTTGAAATCGATTTAAAATCATATGGTTTTGAAAGCAATAAAAATAATTTTGAGAAGGTGATGGATCCGTGATGATGTTAAATTGTATTTCTTCTTGTTACTTTGTACTAGCCTGTCCTTGTTACAATAATGCTGTTCACAGAACTTAATAAAAATATGTTAAACATTTTTTAAGAATAAATATAACATTTCTATAAATACCTAAACAATTAATAAACTTTTAACCTATTTCTTGTGAATAGTTCTATCAATAGGCTTCAGTAGCTTTTGAGGAACACGTTAGTCGAGCGAGACCCGAGTATCCGTAGCGAATGCGCGTGTCAAGCGACGGCGTGACGCGACCACGATTGGTCGCCATTTATTGGCATTTTCTATCTTAAGCTCCTCCGTGCTTTGGAAGGCACGTTAAGCCGTTGGTTCCGGTTGTTATCGATAGATAGCAGTCTAAAGGCTGTGTCAGATGCCGTAGTGCAGCCTGAAAAATTCTGGCCGTGTTAGCCACTAACATACCTCGGGTCATGTTCCTGTTGGTCTGGTTCCCCTGTAAAAAGGGTTACGGAGATCAGGCGGTAGTCACTCCATTGTAATAACCAGTTCCGACAAATCTAGGACCATGGCTATCTAGCGTACCCTAGGCTCCAAAGCGTAAGCTAACGACGCAACTAGGAATACACCCTAGGATGATGAGTTATAGGCTTCCGTACATTTTGACAACAACATATAGGTACACTGTTGTCAAATGGTGAAAACACAACGGGAAAATTAGATAAGGTAGACGAAATGAGGTAGATGAGGTAGATGTGGGCAATAAAGTTATATTGTATTGTAAAATCTAATACTATTAACAAGCAATCAACTAAAATTATTACTTCTACTAGTAATTAGTTCAATGGTTTAGCTATAAACAGGAAGGCAATCGCGTTATTTTAAATGGCGCGAACGTTCAAACTAAAACCAATTTTCGAACGCGAGGGCTATTTTTGACTATGTAAATCTCACCAATTATGTCAAATAACAGTAATTCGAAATCGAACTATTTTCAATCGACAAAACCATTTTACATACTCAAAAATAGCCCTCGTAGGCTAAATAAATCTAGTAAAAAAATAGAAAAACCAAGAAAATATAATTTTTATCGTGATCTTTGTTGGAGGCATGTTTGGTCGAACGTTCTGTGTTGTAACGGTATCGCGCTATTTTTGACAAACGTTTTTGACAAAAGGAACGTACGAGCCACTACCAAAATAACGTTTGTCAAAAATAGCGCGATACCGTTGGAATAAAGTTACTATCGAGAAAGTTTTTGGCATAACGTACGAGACATTCGTGACATGAGATAGTCAGACAAATATGCTTGAATTTCATTAATTTTGATTAGTTTATTTATTTAATTTCTTTTAATTCGTAAAAATTCATTTTATTCCATTTTTTATTTTGATTTGTTTTCGAATTTAGTATTATTACAATATAACATAATAAATTATAAGCTTTAAGGTATAAAAAAAAATTTTTTTTCAGAATTACTCATCTCTATTTGGTAAACGGCCACGATTTTGTCTGTAGTTCGACTCGCCTATTATGTCGAACGAGAATCTTTGAATTGAAATGAAATGAAATGAAATCGTTTATTTTCAATATAGGATATAAATATTACTTATTGACGTCAATTTACTTATATTAAGTTTACCACCACTTCCAAAGCGCAAGTGGAAAAGAACCGGTGCCACAAACTCCACTGCAGCATTTTCTTCAAAACGTCAATTTACAATTAAGAAAAAAAAACTTCCTAAAATAACGAATTCACATGTTTGCCAACATTTCTCTCAATATTTTATTGTGATTTCAGATTATTTAAATTAAATAAAAATAATAATAATAATAATAATAATTACTATTGCAATAGCCCAGTTTAAATCCATCCAAACTTCATCACCATAACCCATTTATTCTTTTCACCTATTAGAAATAGTTCCTCCTCCTGCCGAGACCTGTTTATGGAAATGTCAACTATTGATATAGCCGAGAACGGGTTTTGGCAGGAGCACCACATGACATCAACTTCTCCAAAGGGCCTCTACGTGTTGGATCAATATCCCCGCGCAAGCCTCTCAAAGGACCGGGGTAACCCGTGAAATCCAAAAGGAGATATAATAATAAAAAAATGTCAAATGTAAGAACATAATATATAATGATATGTCAATTTGTCGAGGACTCTGCACCAAGCTTAAGTTAAAATTGGACTCACCGATATTACATACTCGAAAATAGTCTAACGCTCGGAACTTGGTTTTGGTAAATACGTTATTTAGTTATCGCGATTCGGGCCAAGTACTTGCATATTAATCGCTACAAACGTAAACGTTTGTGGTGCCGTGTTGTGACCCTGGTCTCCGAAGCACACAGCGAATGATACATCCGGGTTAACGTTACGATGATGATAATGAAAATACCTGCGTACACTGGATGATATAAAGCTATTCAAGATAGCTCTTTATAATTTGCTTATTGATAAATGCTATTATAGCTTAAAAGACTACTTTAGTGATGATTTGGAAAGTCTGATTTATTATCAAGCTCAATCGTAGCTTAAGTTTGTGATGAGTCTATTTGAAACAATTCTTGAATTTGACGAATTATATTTTGTAATGAATGCATGTAATGAAATGTAACTTTTGACCTTTTATCATTGTAAACCCTAGCGGTAGGACATATCGATCTTATATATTTACTATTTCCACCTTGTACAACATATGATCCACAATGAAATAAATGATTGATTGATTGATTGATAACAACTGTCGTCATATCTCCTCATTTCCTTCATCTTTCACTCCGGTACTACGGTTTTGAGTGCCATAACTATTCAGTGGTAAATAGCTCCGGCCCGTGAGGATTTATGTTTCCTCTAATGAAAATATTTGCATGTAGATGGCGTAACCCTTTGGAGTTATCCCTTCTTAAATGGGTACGACTAGAATTTAGAGTATCTTTGCAGAACTGTAATTACGACTCCTTATTCATTTATATCAAATGGGTTTATGGTCAATCGACCATGTACACATTGGTGTTTTTCAGAACCGTCTTTCGATTTCTGACGACCACCTAATTGAAGCCTTGGCTAACGACATAACATGCCTTCCGAAGCACGGAATCATTATTGTTGGCAGACAGTTCAAGCCTCCTTTCTCAAGTTCAAGCATTCTAACGAACTAAACAAAGTTTGCTTTTCTTGGGTGTCGAACCCATTGTGGGTTCTCCTGGTCTAAGGAAACAGCGGAGGCTGTTAGGACCCTTGGAACGCTAATAGTAACATGAACTCTCAGTGTGAAACAGTTGAAAATATTTCGATTTATTTAGATTTCATAATTATAAGATTTTGTGTTGTTTTCACGAGTTAATAACTATAGGAAATCTCCTTTTTGGCCCCTAGTTACTTAACCAATATGGAATTCTGACAATGCCCTTGAAAATTCCATAATTTAAAATTAAAAAAAAATCCTTGATTAGAGAAATATTTTTTTTAACCATTTACGTCCCACTGTTGGACAAAGGTCCCCCCCCCCCCCCCCTCCGTGTGCTTCTTTCCAAAACCAACTCCAACCGCCAACTTTGAAAATCCTGTAAGTGTCCACAATTTGTTAAGTAATTAAAATTAATAAACAACATGTCACTATTTTTAGTTCTTCTGAGACAAATTCTATAATACTGATATGCGATACATATAGTCTCACAATAGTATGTGAGTATCTATAAAGTTGAGCTATATCAAATAGTTGAGAGCGCCACTGTTCACATCCGACACTAGGGAATGTAATCAAGTAGCCAGTATAGAAAAACCTACAACAGAAGAATATCCTTTTAAAAATGTCGACATTTCGTTATAGTAGAATATATTTGATCCCATTATATAAAACTAGCTATTTTCCGCAGCTCCGAAGCGTCAAAAAGTAGCCTATGTTTGACCCCGAAATTTCTTCAAAATCCGTTCAGAGGTTTGGCAGTAAGCGTAACAGACAGACGGACGGACAGACATTCGCATTTATAATATTAGTATGGATGGGTTAAAAGGACGATTAACCCAGATCACCCTGGAGTCAGAGTGATTTGAAACCTTAACGGCCGTTAGGTTAGCTAGACCAACAGCTTGACGTCTTTTTCTTTTGTGCCGGTACTTGGACGTGTAGGATATGGCTCTGGACGTTATTTCGAGATTAGTGAAGCTCCGGAGAGCATTGTCCCGAAGTTATCAACATTAATGCAAATAAAGAAATAATGATTGATTATTGAATTAAAGAATTAAGTTTGTGTAGTTCATCGCATGTTTTATCTCATTGGCCCTGTAGCTTCTTCTCTTCTTCTTCATAGGTCCCTCACTGTCAGCAGTGACACTCTTACTCATGTGTCCTATCCCTGAGGAGAGTGACCACATATGAGGCTCCAAGCTGTGCGGTCCTCCGAACCATGAACCGCTCAATATGCCCTGAAACCTAAACGGCTTAAAAAGTATTTATTTATTAAAACTTCTTTACTAAACATGAAATTAGCGTACACGTAAGTCTATTTTTTTGTCTTAGTTGCAAAACCGACACATGATATTCCCAAATGTACACAAGTATTTTATATTTTTCGATAATTTACTCTAGGATCTCATATTACTTAACTGTGAGCAAAAATTACAATTAATCAATCAAATATTTATTTGCATAAAATGTTACTTCTGTAATTTCGCTACTTTGCACCAACGTTGTGGCGACTTCCTTCAGAACGTATTAATTGATAAAGTTCGCCCACCGTCGCAACACCAGAGCTTTGCTCGCAACACCAAAGCTCGCACCTGGCGCGAACTTACGCGTATATTAGTTAGCGTTAGTTGTTACTCTAGTTGTTTCCTGCGGATTTACTTGTACAATTATATACTTACTGTAATGGCACATCAACATATAGAAGACCTTCGAATCGAGATAGTGTCATAATTTTTAATGTTGTTGTACCATGGTATCTCAGTTCCTATCGAATGCTAATAAATAAGCGAGATGGCGCAATACAGCGTGTAACTCGACAACTCGTTTACTCACTCGCATTTATGGTTTATTTATATTAACTCACCTTGCTTACTAATTGACAGATACCATCTAACGCAAAACGTCTTTTTCACATAGAATTTATCTGTATAACCCGAAGAGCATCGAAACCGCTTTTATTCCTTTCTCAATGGTTCAAGTTTAACCACATGGTATAACCATAGAATTTTAAATAAACCGAAACACATAATTGATAAAAAAATCTTTATGAAAAGCATAAGAGAATAGAATAGATAAAAAACAGAACAGAAAATAATAGAATAGAATATATCTTTATTGAGAAAGCTATCACATAGGTACAGCAAAGGTCTTTTAATCGCATGTCAAAAGCCAAAATGCACTTTAGGTTGCTGCACCACCAGCCCCTTCAGTCCTGTTATACGCTAGAAAAAAGTATCTATTGTATTTTGTAGATTATGCGTATTGAATAATAGGAAACTAAATGTCAAACGTGATTCGTACACCATCCACGTCGCAGACAATGCGGTGCATCGGATAAGGCTAAACTTCAAACACCAACAAAGGATGATGCGATCTCTCGCCGAGTCCGTCCGAGGAATCCAAAGACAAACAAATAAGTAGATACCTGTCTGTAATAGTTGTAAGTGTATTAAATAATTAAATACAATAAATTAAACCCTATTTTTGTACACAATTTGGGGAAAATCCGAGTGAATATCTAAAACGTGATTTTTTACTTTGTGTGGATTAAATCTTTAATCACCTAGAAAGCTGTATCTGTGCTTTGGAAGACACACTAAATTATTGGTCCAGAATATCATCTGGTGATCGTTTTAGTCTACGTTAAACATAAGAGATTTCACCAGGATATGTGGGACCTTTTGACATTGTGACATCTTTTTCGTCCCAGCGTGTTTTCCTAGTTGCATTCCCAGCGTACGCTTCGGAGCCTAGGATGAGCTATAAGTCATGGTTTGGCAGCACTGGTTATTAGTATAGAACGACTACCACCTGACTTCCGTAACCCTTTTTTAGGGAAACCAGACTAACAGGAACATGACTCAAGATCTATTGACGTTCTGATATCTCTTGAATTAATTTCGTTGCTGGATCTATTAAGTTGTTTGTCTGTGTATTACCCATTTGGCTAAATTACATTTCTGTCTATTTGTCTATCTCTCACACCAACAGAGACACTGCATGCATCATGCATTTGAAATCAGATAAATTCCATAATTTCGATTCGACACTAGCTATTGCTCGTGTTTCTACTTGTGCTGGATTCTTGATAGCGCGCCAAAATATCGTAGTTCTTTCTCAAAGACTTTCTATTTATATAATTATCCAAAAGAATTCGATTTGAAAGGATATTATTCTTCATCTCATTCTCCTTTACCTTATCGCACTTTGTGGTCGGCACAGATGTCAGTTCCTTCCATTATTTTTTATCTCTAGTCCTTTCCATCTCAACACCCTTCCAACTCATGTTCTCCTTGATACTGTCCAGCCATATCTAAAACAAACTACTTATTAATAACTAGTAGTTTCCCGCAGCTCCGCCTGCGTTAAAAAGTAGCCTATGTTTGACCCCGGGTCTTCAACTATATTCATTCCAAATTTCACCAAGATCCGTTCAGCGGTTTGGCCGTGAAAGCGTAACAGACAGACATACAGACTTTCGCATTTATTATATTGGTATGGATGGATATGGATTCTGTGGTATAGATTTACATTACGAAACTTCAAAATTCGTCCTATAAAGGAGATTTTATTTATTTGAGTTTGCTTAGTCATTTACTACTCATGAAATGAAATAGTTTTACCTTCCTACCTTCTATATTATTTGCAATGTCTTAAATAAGTGCTCAGTATAAAGTTAAACTTTCAGGAATTATCGTGAGACTAGAACAAACGATTTCTAGCTCGATTGGGTATGCAGCTCGGAGCTTCTTTCTCATGATTTGTGGGGCTCCGTGGAGTGGAGGGGGAGGCGGGTTTAGAGTTAACGTATGATCTAACTTGTCGAGATGTAGAGCGCGCGCGATTGGATAAAATGCTTAAAATGAAGAGGAGGATTCAGTGACATAAAATATATTGCGACGACATATTCGCACAACAAATAATTACACCACTGACGCAACAGATGGAGTTAAAAAAGAAAAACAGAAATTTCTATACAAGACGCAAAAATTAGTGTGGCGGTCTAAATCGCGCAATTAAAGTTTCTAAGGGTTGGGGCATATGTACAAACTCGGTTCCCCAGGCATAACACCACACCTGGCGGGAAGATCTTCCCTTTGCGGCTGTCGAGCCTAACACCATCGCTCCCGCCGTACTCCAAAATATCAATATCGTTATTTAGGTAATGATAAGAATATGGGCAGATCTGGAGAAATAGAATCATAAATAGCACTAACGTATAGAATAGACACTCACGCCCTCCCACACGAAAAATATATCGGAAATCACCGCGCAGATAAGGGGTTGAAATTGATTTCAAAATAATGCAAGACTTCTGCCGCTTACATAATCGACAACTATGACGCTGAAGTAATAATCAACCCTAAGAGTAACACAAACATTAGTAATGCAACTGAATCGTAGTAGGCGCAGCCTGTATCGAGTTCGCCGCTGTTGTATAGCGTGTCCAGGGCACGCTGGAGATCCTAATGTCACATCCGGGAATATATAATAGTGAACAGTGAGCGAACTCTAACCATAACAGTTTCTCTTTCAAGCGATCCTATCGAGTGAATAATGGTGGGCATCGATCAGGCGCGTTCTCATCCGTCAGCCAGTAGTTTCTTCCCCGACATTTGTCTGCACTATCGCCGTGTACCGAACGGTAATTACTGTCCTTTACTTGTTGCCGTCTCTAGAGCCTTTGTAGTCAAGGGTTTCAATTTCTAAAAGAGACATACTTTGAATGAGTAATTTATTCCTAACTAGCTTTTTCCCGCAGCTCCGCCTGCGTCAAAAAGTATGTTTAACCCCGGGCATTCAACTATATTTATGCCAAATTTCATCAAAATCCGTTAAGTTGTTTGGCCGTGAAAGCATAACAGACTGACAGACAGACAGACAGACAGACTTTCGCATTTATAATATTAGTATGGAAGTATGGATGATTTCTTATGCTTTCGCTTTGCTCAACCAAGTCTTCATCGACCCTGCACTAGGACTAAATGCGTTTTGATAATCCTCAAGTCCTTGCAAATGAAAATAGATTCATTTATTTATTTATTTACATTTGGTAAACATACAGATAAGTAGTTGATATACATATTACATTTACAATAATACTGCTTAAACCAATTAAGTTTCTTCAGATTACTTTTGCAAAATCAACGACAAGACTAAAAATACTAAAATGAATATAATATAAAAATTAGGTAAACATAGAATACTTACTTTAGTGACTTTTACAGTGAAGCATTACGTGATTTAACTTTACTTTTGAAAGAAGAAATAGTTAAATGGAAAATATTCCAAGAATGTTACGTCAAGCTATTGAAACTAAATAACATCCTAATTTCAATAGTAGGCACCATCAGTTTGAGATCTAGTCATCAATTTAATAAAATCTTAACAGGGAAACACGATTGGACGATAAAGAAGAATTATATTTGAAAATTGGCTTTTGAGTTAAGCCCATCTCGGTAGGAGATAATCCCAGTTTATACTCAAAGAGAAAAAGGCTATGTTATAAGTTATTGTAACATAACAATAGATTGAAAAAAAACAAAGTTCTACATAGTAAAATAAAAAATAATATACCCGTGAAAATCTTCAAAAAAAAGGAGAAAAAATGGAATTCTGTACTTACAAAGCAAAATGTAGCAACAATTAAATTACCGAAATATAACACGCAATTAAAAACGCATAGTACTAAATACTTTAAAATATTCCACATTTTAATTACTCAGCGCTTCTTTTAGTGAATTAAAGTTGCAAAATTATGCACATTACCAGTAAAGCCCTTTCTACACTAAGCCACATATTTGCTAGATAGATGGATCGAGTGAGTCCCTGAATTTTCAAAATTGCATATCTTATACTAGCTGTTTCCCGCAGCTCCGACTGCGTCAAGAAGTAATCTATGTTTGACCCCGGGTCTTCAACTATATTGATACATGATTTTTGTTCATTAAATCCGTGAAAGCGTAACAGACAGACTTTGGCACTTACAATCATCATCATCATTTCAGCTGCGGTCAGGCAACTGCTGGACATAGGCCTCTCCGGTAGGCAGCAGCTTGCATCCAGCACATTCAATATTAGTATGTAAGTATGGATGTTGAGAACCAAGTGATGTAAGTAGCCATACACAGATATGAATAGTTTGAAAGCAATGACTGAACTATCATTAATAACAAATAATCCAGGTCATCTAAATATGAAGCAATTCAGAGACATCGATCTAAAAAAATGAAAGACATTTCAGCATATTACAAAACTCACACTAGAAAAATAGCCGAATAAATTGTAACTAACTGTCCGTAACTATCACTTTAGTCCAATTTTTGTTATTAGACGAATAGAGAGATTAGCATAGCTTGGTCTCTACATTATTAGTATCGATTCGTGTATTGGTTCGCTTTATGCAACTGCGGCATTTTAGATATGGCTAAGCGCGTAGAGTGGACCTTGGCCACCGAATCAAGATTGTTCTATTGCTCAGCTTCTTATGGAACTCATCTACTTACTAGGATGGCGCAGAAGCCCAAAGTGAATATTGACCTCCGACACAAGAGGATTCATGCGGTCTTATACGAGTTACCGCCAGTTGAACACTCCCAGGCTTCGTAGGATTTCAGCACCTCATCGCCCCTGGCGTAAAGAGAGCACACTCGGGCAGGCTGAGTAGACTTCAACCGTTTGGTTGTCACAGGAGCTTATTTCTGAAATGTAGACATATATGTCGACTGAAAATCATTTGATATCGGTCAAAAATTATTCGACTCGCCGATTTTGCGTGAGTTCTCAAAAATAGCACTCCAGGTCGCGCCCAGTATTAATTTAGCGATATCTTAGTCGCTCCATGTGAGAAGATCCTAAATCTTGCATTGCAAACGAGGGTCCACGCTGCGCAGCGCGACGCCCGGCATATTCATACGGCATTATCGTGAGGCGCGCGATCGGCGCCAGGCGTGAGCGTATGAATAAATTAAACGCTCCCTAATGTCTGCTAAAATAATTTTGTGTTACTGAAAATCTTATGCAAAATTTTGTTAATTACCACATGTTTTAATTCGGTAATTTAAGATGCATTTCACATTAAATTTTTGGCTATTTATTTCTGTTCCAATAGGAAAAATGTTGAGTAAAATAATATAATATCCATACTAATATTATAAATGCGAAAGTCTGTCTGTCACGCTTTTACGGCCAAACCGCTCAACGGATTTTGATGAAATTTGGTATGAATATAGTTGTAGACCCGGGGTCAAGTATAGGCTAATTTATGCAGGCGGAGCTGTGGGAAACAGCTAGTTTTAACATAACTTATCTTCACATGGTAGACAACAGCTAGGTGGTAAATAAAATAGAACATATCGCAAATCTTGTGAGATTATAGTAAACATACTATTTTAAGGATATCGTAATTTAGTTCGTAAATTTAGGAGAGCTAGAGAAAGAAGAGCTGTATAAAGAATGGAGAACCGCTTTCATACAACCAGCAATAAGAAACTACAGCCTGGTAAGTGATTTGAAGGTTAAATCCCTATTTCAGTATTTTGTCGTTTTATCAATGGGTAGATTTTCCGTATAAAATTTTTATGTACGAAACTTTTATAGGTATGAAACTTTTATGGGCTGTATGAATTAGATCACGTTCAATGTACTGTTACGAGGTTGGCTCATAAAATATGCGACTTTATTACTAAGTGATAAAAAAATCAATGACATGCAATTTAGTATTCTATAGGATTTTCATTTGTTTTTTTACTAAAAACAATGTCAATAGCATCTAAAACAATGTTGGCAGGATGATCCGTCCAAAACTGATGCATCTTGGTTTCTGATTGTTACAAAACCAAGTCATTTTTAACGAGTCGGCTTCATGGTTAATTGACCGTGTATACTCTGGTGTCAGAAGTTTCTGGAACCGCTTTTCAGCCTCTGACGTGGTTCCTTGAACGTTCACCAAAGGCAGCCGGGACCAACGGCTTAACGTGGCTACCGCAGCACGAAATCAAAATTATTATTTGCGATGAAGTCCATATGTAAAAATATATTGTTCCGCAAGTAAAAAATACTTATAACATTGACTGATGTCATGCTTAGAGCATCATTAAAAACATTTGCCATTGCTTTCTAAACAGAAAACCCTTTATGTCGGCTTCCTTCAATGACATCTACCAGCTAAATTAATCATGATCATGATTCAAGAGCTTCTTGTAACTAGACAGTGAACGAAACCCTTTATGTCGGCTTCCTTCAATGACATCTACCAGCTAAATTAATCATGATCATGATTCAAGAGCTTCTTGTAACTAGACAGTAAACGAAACCCTTTATGTCGGCTTCCTTCAATGACATCTACCAGCTAAATTAATCATGATCATGATTCAAGAGCTTCTTGTAACTAGACAGTGAACGAAACCCTTTATGTCGGCTTCCTTCAATGACATCTACCAGCTAAATTAATCATGATCATGATTCAAGAGCTTCTTGTAACTAGACAGTGAACGAAACCCTTTATGTCGGCTTCCTTCAATGACATCTACCAGCTAAATTAATCATGATCATGATTCAAGAGCTTCTTGTAACTAGACAGTAAACGAAACCCTTTATGTCGGCTTCCTTCAATGACATCTACCAGCTAAATTAATCATGATCATGATTCAAGAGCTTCTTGTAACTAGACAGTAAACGAAACCCTTTATGTCGGCTTCCTTCAATGACATCTACCAGCTAAATTAATCATGATCATGATTCAAGAGCTTCTTGTAACTAGACAGTAAACGAAACCCTTTATGTCGGCTTCCTTCAATGACATCTACCAGCTAAATTAATCATGATCATGATTCAAGAGCTTCTTGTAACTAGACAGTAAACGAAACCCTTTATGTCGGCTTCCTTCAATGACATCTACCAGCTAAATTAATCATGATCATGATTCAAGAGCTTCTTGTAACTAGACAGTGAACGAAACCCTTTATGTCGGCTTCCTTCAATGATATCTACCAGCTAAATTAATCATGATCATGATTCAAGAGCTTCTTGTAACTAGACAGTGAACGAAACCCTTTATGTCGGCTTCCTTCAATGACATCTACCAGCTAAATTAATCATGATCATGATTCAAGAGCTTCTTGTAACTAGACAGTGAACGAAACCCTTTATGTCGGCTTCCTTCAATGACATCTACCAGCTAAATTAATCATGATCATGATTCAAGAGCTTCTTGTAACTAGACAGTGAACGAAACCCTTTATGTCGGCTTCCTTCAATGACATCTACCAGCTAAATTAATCATGATCATGATTCAAGAGCTTCTTGTAACTAGACAGTGAACGAAACCCTTTATGTCGGCTTCCTTCAATGACATCTACCAGCTAAATTAATCATGATCATGATTCAAGAGCTTCTTGTAACTAGACAGTGAACGAAACCCTTTATGTCTACTTCCTTCAATGACATCTACCAGCTAAATTAATCATGATCATGATTCAAGAGCTTCTTGTAACTAGACAGTGAACGAAACCCTTTATGTCTACTTCCTTCAATGACATCTACCAGCTAAATTAATCATGATCATGATTCAAGAGCTTCTTGTAACTAGACAGTGAACGAAACCCTTTATGTCTACTTCCTTCAATGACATCTACCAGCTAAATTAATCATGATCATGATTCAAGAGCTTCTTGTAACTAGACAGTGAACGAAACCCTTTATGTCGGCTTCCTTCAATGACATCTACCAGCTAAATTAATCATGATCATGATTCAAGAGCTTCTTGTAAATAGACAGTGAACGATGAAAGCTATACTTTCTTAGGAAATGCAGACCTGTCAAATAATAACGTATGCTGTGCTTCTACAAAGGCGCTCTCAATATGTTACGGAGATATTACCCCACAATCCAGTGAAATTTATGGCTGGGAGAAACCCAGATATATATAAAAGATTAAATCTGCAGACAAGACGAATGGCGCGTCGTATGCACGCCTACCGACGGACAATTATTTTCGAATTAAAATTGTTCATATATGGTTGACCCTAGAGGATGATATATGGGGTTTTTGGAAAGGAATTGATGGATTTTCGTAAAGCGGTTGTTAGGTTACATGATAAATAAAGTTAATTTACATTCGTTTGCAATATACTCTTTTGTTTTATTTACATTTGCAAAGGACTATATTTTTTATAACTTTCACACTAATGCTAATTTAATCAATAATATTTACAAGATAAAAATAGAGATAAAAGTGCGTTTAATACTTTTATACTTACATTCATTAAGTACGTATTTAGATAAAATTTATTTGTTTACGTCTGTAAATAACAATGATTTTTATTAAACTTAATACAAGCGTGTTTCCTTGTCGTATCCTTAGCTTGTGATTCAGAGCCTAGGCCACGCGTGTCCTAGATTTAGCGATATTAGTTATAACAATGGACCATCCTCCGTCTGACCTCCATAACCCACATTTTCTTTATGGACCAACTGGTATGCACAACTAGTGCTATCCTAGATAAGTGTTCCCAATACGAGTAGCACAACTAAGCACAACTACACTCGAAATAGGAAATAGATTCGTAATACAAACTTTAGATATCTAAGGGAATCTAGACAAAACCAAAACCAAAACTGTCAGATTTTTCAGGCTGCCAAAAAGGCATCTGACACAGCCCAACGACTTCCAATCTATTGATAACAACCCGATCAAGTGACTTAACGAACGTGCCTTCGAAGCACAGAGGAGCTCCGGAAAGAAAATACCACCAGTAATGGCGATCAATCCAATACGGGTCGCATTTCCCCGCCGCATAACGCAACCAAATTGTTATGGCAATCGATGTTATCACTTACACCGATATTTATTTTACTAAAAACCCAAAAATAACTTTGCTCTTGAATAAGATAACACATCGTTTCAACATAAAAATACTCGTCCGTATTGAAGATCTTTATCTATCGAAAGCTCAAGCTTCGGAAAGCTCGGCCACTCCAACTGAGAATAATATCCATCTGATAGCAGTAGAAGTGCTGACTCGGTAGATTTATCAAGCTTTAACTGTTTGTTCTATGTTTTACAAACAGAACTATGACAGGAACATGTTAGTTTTATCCGACTGCACAAAAAAATAAGAGTACTTAAATATTTTGGTATGAGAAATTTCTGTGTGTAGTTGGACTCGTGTTTGATTTGTTCGAAAAGTGAAACTAATAAGCTGGCTCAGAAATAACAAATATGATCATAAGTAATAATTATCTTATAATTAAATATCATACAGATAACTTTCTCACTTGTATTATTCATCTTGTGGATTCCAAAGAGACGTAGCGCCTTTAAATTTCCACAGTACATAGTGCGCGAAATCGCTCATTCAATAATAAAAAAAAGAAACTTGAAAAAAAGGGAAATACGAGAAACCGTAGAAACTCGTAGAAAGTAAGATCAAGTTAGTAGGCATCGATTTATATGGATATCATGTTGATCAGGTTGATTGGTAAATGCTAAGCATAATGTTATATACTTAGTGTATGTATTCGGTCTTAGTGCAATCAATAAATGTGTATAGATTTCTCTAAACCAAAACATAAATAACAAAATAGAGTCAAGAGAGAGATCGGAATTTTCTCCCAAGTACGCTGAGACTTTGGAATGAACTCCCTGGTTTTCTCAAGAGACTACAACCTGGGATCTATAAAGGCGTGAAAGGATTTCTCAAGTGTCGACAATGCACACGTGATGCTCCTAGTATATCTTAAGCTGAGGTGTCCATTTACTATCAGTATGCCATATGCCTTTTTTGAAATGGGCTGCGGTGACCGCATACAATCAAGAGGACTTTTTGTTTTTTGCTTAACTGTATAAAAAATAGAGTCCTAGGTCTTCTTCTTGATCTCGTTTTCAAACATTTTTAGTGATGGAACCATTTAAAAAAACCAAATTTTGGAGAAACCCCAAGTGAACTAAAAACGGCCAAGTGCGAGGTCTGCTTTGGAGGGTCAGTGCATAGATCAAAATAAACCATTTTAATTTGATATTTAATTTAGGTGCCCGCCGCCCTCTTTTCATTGAATAAAACATATTATTTTGTCCTACAAAGTTCAACACAAATAATTACTATCTGTAATTTACAAATATGTGTATATTTTTATAATTTTATTTTATAACTTCTAGGTTATTTTTTTCCAATTACGTACTACCTTACCGCCATTTCATTCATACTTCTTTTTAATTTTTTCTGTAATATTAACTCCTTTTTCTGTAATTTTCTTAATATTATGTTGTTCAGTAATTCAGTAACTTTCTTAAATAATTTCAAAAATACAAAATACAAAATAAATATTCATTTAAACTAAAAAATGTTGAAAACATGAATAAGTTTTATTTGATGTATATCGTTTGCAAAACTTTTAGCCCTATTTATGAAATTAATTAACCAAACAACTTGACTCGAGTCATCAATGACAGATGGGCGGTGAGACCACATGAATGATCCTTGGTCCACTTTATTCATTTTCATATAAGCAACTCTAAAAATGGTGTGTAATTTTACACTATATGGTGTAAAACAGCGTCCTACGGTAGATATTTTGTCTGCTAGATATTATTATTATTTTTCTTATTATTACAAGTTATCTCGCGGAACCCCTACAGAGGCCTCGCGGAACCCCAAGGCATCACGGAGCATACTTTGAGAACCGCTGAGCTACGGATACGCAAGTCGCGCTCGGCTATAGAGCTCCTCTTAAAAATAAAGTCCTAGGTATCTGCCATTAAAATGAGACCAGACTCCATAAATTTCTAGCAAGCGTGGTTCACACCCAGGTGCAACTTAAGCAATAACTCTCAGGCATTGTCACTGCTGTAGTTAGCCGAAGCGAGGACAATGCGGCCGCGTTATACAAACCACTTCTGGAACTTCAAGTGTGCTGACCGCGTCTGCGCCATTGGCAAAGTGAACTAGCCCTCACCTGCTCAAAATAAATGCTCAAATTTATGGTCATTCATATATCCCGTCCAATCTAGCAATGGTGCTGCAAACTATGATTGTGTTTTTATCTTATCATTTAGGGAACTTGATGTGTTGATTTTACCGCAACTATGTGTGAAGACTATGACTATCGCCTAAAGATCTGCTATCGACCATGCAAAGATTAGCAAAAGGTCGTTTACGCATCAACATTTTTTTCACCTTTTTCTTCTTTGTGAGTCGACTCTGGCTGTTCTCAATAATATATGTTATCATAAAAAAAATCAAATATCTTATATTCTTTCACCTAATATATCAGAAAGAAAAAACAGATAAATTCTTTATTTGATATTTAAAAAACCTTTTCTAGCTGATATTATGGCAACAACATCACATGATACTAATTCACTGAAAAGGATTTTAGTTTGTAAAATGAGTGACAGTGAGTTTATAACCAACATCTTCATTAGAATTACAAATCTGCCGTTGCATTTTTTATG
This sequence comes from Euzophera pinguis, assembly GCA_947363495.1. Lineage (NCBI taxonomy): Eukaryota > Metazoa > Arthropoda > Insecta > Lepidoptera > Pyralidae > Euzophera > Euzophera pinguis. The sequence continues at coordinate 642,981 of OX376156.1, read as the reverse complement.
TAGGTACTTTTATTTTTATCGTGCAACAAAGATACAAACAAACAAATTCGACGGGCAGGAATTTAATCGTAAATATGGTCTGCGCTGCTCCTAAGGGGCTAAGCTGCCACATAGCTGGAAGTTTGCTGATCCGCTGACTGGTATTGCATTCCCTAGGAGTGTTGAGGTGTGCTAAAACTTCCTGTCGCTTGGTTCCGATTGTGTGGTTAACAAGCAATCCGGTCTATCAGCTTTGTTATGTAAGTATTATTTATAGGCTTGGAATAACAACCTTACCATTGGCAGACAAGAGGAACTCTATGAAATTAGGTCTTGATGGATCGCACTAGTGAGATATTTATGTTGAGCTTTTCCGTACTTCGGATAACATTGTGAAGTTTATGGTCCCAATTGTCTGTAGACACCATTCGGCAGCTTGAAAACATTGACCACTAGGTCTGGGTTCTCTAAAAAACCGGTAGTCGCATTATTGTGACACCAATGCGACCAGTAGGCTCTGAAGCAAAACTGAGGGTATAATAATAAAAAAAATTATATTTTTAAAAGAATTAGTCTGCCTATTGTACTTTACAGTTCATAATTTGTAGATTAAAGGTTAAATAAATAAATAATTGAAGCCCATATAAACTACAGTATGTAACTTCTAAAGGGAATAGAGCAAAAACAACCCTACCAACTAAATCCTAAAACAGCAAAACTGATACAAAAATTACTTGAATAAATAAAACGTCCGACTAGTTCATCGACCGCTCTAGAAGTCACCGTCACATTACCATAATTGTCCAAGTGCATTCCGCTTAGTTCGCCCTAAGGGTATCGGATAGGAAGCACAAAGGTTTCTAATAGAAAATCATGTATTTATTTATCCCTTGCGAGGCAAAAAGGTCGAAGCCCTGCGGCCAGAGATAGGTACGTAAGAAGTATTAATTTTATATGTGTGTGAGCGTCCTTTTATGACCTATTTTGATCTGTGTATGTGTGTATGCAAAAATAGCTATATTTTTAAAATTTAATTGTCAAATACTTAGACCAGTTACAACCCAACAAGCTTCGGATACTGCTAAAATAATATTTTTACTTCCATTCATGAGAGAAAATTAATGATGATTTTTTTATGATATATTTTGTCGCACTGGCTGGGAAAAGGTCTCCCTAATGCCTTTCATTCTCTGCTTCGCCACCTTTGGTTAAATCTTTTCCAGTGGTCGCTCTAGCTCATCCTTGGTCTTATGAATTATTTCCATAAATAAATATACAGGGACTAATAACACAGAATGATATGTGACGTCTAGACTTAATCAATTCCCTCTGGAAGACTTCAAATCAATAAAAATTAGAATAATCTTCTTGTGAGGCAAATGGATATAATGTATAGACTGCTCTGTCGTTGGCCGCTCCAAGTTCCTTAACCGTGCAGGAATCTGGACCATTGGGACGCTTCATAACTGGCAAAAATTAGTCTTACAAATGAACGGATGAACCCATACAACTGTTACCACCGCTCTTAAATAAGTTAATTGGTTTTAGAGACGCTAAAAACTTTTTCTATTCATAACTGGCTCCGAAATTCATCACATCTAGTCTTATATTTCCACTCATGCTCCATCAGTATGAAGAGCTCTCAGTAGTTATGAAACATATAAGAGTAGCCTGGTTAAGACGCGAATACCTTGGAGTTTGATAGGCGCGGATAGTTCCTAACTTGTTATATAATGGGGCAGTGGTTTTGTAAATGATTGCCCATCATTGTGGGAGAACGTAATTATAAGTAAAGTAAGAGAGGTAGGACATTTTTTAAGTAAGGAGTAGTCCGTCTGGGGAAGTACCTCCACCCTACAGAAGACCGCAGCCAAATAACACTGTGATGCAGTGTTGTGTTCCTGCTGGTGAGTAGGGTCGTCAGGCTCCAGAGTGACAGCTGAGAGCGGACAGGTCGGCAACGCACTCTTGACATCTCCGGTGTTGCAGGCGTTCATAGGCTACGGTAACCACTTACCATCAGGTGGGCCGTACGCCTGTTTGCCTACTTAGTAATATATATATATAAAAAATATACATTAAGACAAACCTGAAATTTTCTTGCTTGATGTTGAAATACAGAAGATATAATAGTTTATGTAGTCGCGGTAGGACATGCTCGCAGACGGTCAAATGAACAGAGATACATAATAAATTACAAAGTAAAAAGAAAAGAGGGAAAACAGACTATATAGGTTACTCAATAGCTAATATTACTTATCAGAGCTCTGAAGCTCTAGCTTTTTGACTTGGCTAACTAAAAGTATATTTTAATTCAATTTTATAATAATTAATTGAATAAATACAATTAGCGAGAACTTTGCCAACTAGCAAGTGTACATGACTTTAGTGTATTAATTTCAATATTGAAATTAAGTGACAATTATTTCCACTACTTAGGACCCCGGTCTGAAGTGGCGTCGATGTAGCGTAGCTAACATGCCAGATGCAAACTTTCGCAACACGGAGATGCCAAAATAGGAGATATAAGACAGCGACTGTTTCGACAAAATTTGTTAATGAATGAACAAACTCTTAGCTTTATGACGAAACAATAAGAATTGGATTACTCGTTTGTCTAAATACAGAAATTGACATAAATGAGACAAAATCTTGAATTCGCCATCTAGCCAGCACGTAGAAGAGAACAGTCTCGTTTTGTAGGCCAAGATTTACTTCGAGTCGTTGAACCGCATCAGATCGGCTGTTTACCTACTCAGTTTAAAAAATCTTTATCCCGATCCTAAAAAGGTAATATATATATATATATTTTAATTAACTCCATTAAATAATTATAACATACATAATATCTTAAATAATAAGGAAATAGTTACAATATAAGTACCTAATACTTTATCATACGTTATGTAGATAACTAGTATACTTGCTAGGTTTCTACCCACGGAGTAATAAATAAGAGGAGATGGCATATCGCGAGCTTCCATACAAAAATTCTGTGAGGCTACGCGGGGCGGAAGACAAACGTGAGGGGAGCTCGGTTTGGCTGTGGCTTCGCCCCTATTGATGATCCCTTCTACTTACCAATAGATGTCGCTAGCAAATCGAAGATTTCAATATAAAATGTATATATAAATAAATATATATGTATATATAGATATATATATCTCTATTACAGATATTTTAAACATTAAAATCAGACATATATTTTGTGTAACACTAAATCAATCATATAATTCGAAAATATTTTATTTACTTACGTTTATTGTGTTCTCATAACAGAACAGCATTGAAACACTTAAAACTAAATGGTTTAAAATATTTTTCAAAATATTCTAAGCTAAAACAAAACGTTCATAAGAAAAATAAGAACAAGCTAATTATTAAAAAAAAAAAAACACGACTGACTGCTATACAATTCATTCTTTTTTTTTCTCACAAAAATATATTGAAACATATAAGGTTACTTATATACATTTTTGAAATCTCTTTTTAAACCTCTTCATTTTGATACCTCACTCGATTAGGTTACTCAAAATTATTTTGTCAGTCCGCCTTTTATTGCGTATATAGTACGCTATTTTTTTTTATGATGACGTCACATACCCTATGACACTCGGAAAGAAGCAAGGAATCTAAAGACACCTCATACGTCTATTTCCGATAAGCTTTTCTTGACTTACGGTGGAATAAAGAATCTCACATACGTACAAACATACATGAACGCTAAAAACATTACACTTGTGGGCATCTTCTAATAATTTATATTTTACACGCACAACATTCATTTCTTATTAAAATTTCAAAAATAAATTAATAATTTTTAAATTAAATATTTTCCAAATTCATAATTACTCACGTAAAATGTAACGCAATTAGAATCGTTGACCAGCAACTTCGCAGGCCTCCCTAAAGGATAAAGTACATCGGCTTGTCCTGGTTACTATAATCTGTTTTACATTATACAATAATCTTTCTTCAGTATCATATTATATAATAAATACATTAATAAATATCTAAACATATATTACAACAACTACATATAAATAAATATGAATAATTTTACTTATAAATTATTGAAATCGCAATATGTCAATTTGCTAATTTTTTCGCGTTAGATGCTGTGGGCACTTAACCTTAAATGTGTTCCTCCAGCATCGACGCGAGTTTGCCTGTCAAGGTATGACAGTAGAGTTTTATGATTGCTTACTCGAAGTCCGTATCGCTTCTTGCAATTTTACTATGTTTACATGTCTTGCGAATTTTGTGTTATTTGCTCAATATTATTAGCTTTAATTTCTCTACTATCCATATCGCTTGTGCACCTTCTTTCTTTCTCTATATTGTGAAACTGTGTGAGTGCATGTAATTACAATAATTAAAGACGCCCTTCGCTATCCACTCCTGCTTGTCTCATTCCGCATCCGCTTTCAATCTGGTTATCACCACTGCAGCGCATGGAACACTAGCAGCTAAGTACCTGAATAATTTAGTACATAGTCCAAGGGCCAGTCATACATTTACATCTCACAAATAAAAGAGAAATCACAGTTGGGTGGTTAGATCTGACGGCTACATTATAAGCCCAGTGCGCACCGCCCGACACGGGAGCGCCCATTTGGCAGCCCCCATACACTCTTTGGTCAGTCGTGTAAAAACATAAGACCTCGCTCCACGTCACGCATTGTTCACAGTCGAACGAAAAATGATGTAAGCTCCGCCTACTTTCGACGTCAGTGCGCCAATGACCGTAATGGTGCACCAGTCGATATGCCGTCTCTTCATATTTGCTCCAAGGTTCTACCTAGCATCTGTCAACTGGCGAGCCGTCTAGCCGTTACTCTCTTGTTTCCGTGAACAAGACGAATGAATGAATGAATGAACGTTTTATTGCACCATTCACATAAATTAAATAGGTTAAAACAGTTTACCAATCGAATGAACCACATAGCAATCGCTGAGCCATTGTAATAAGTAAAGGAAGGTAATAAAGTTATGAATATTATACGTTTTCTTTATATTATACGAAGGAAAATATAGAATCTAAAATGGTATAACAGTAGGGTACTTTAACTTTAGTCGAGCGCCCCTCGATGTTTGTCTTTAGTTATAAAGGAGCTGTTTTTGTTTCCATACGTCGGAAACTTACGAGCAGAAAGTAATGACTTCTATTACGATTACTAGACTTATCATTTATTATGCATCTACGCTTGGGATTCACGGGTTGCCCCAGTCCTTTGAGAGGCTTGCGCGGGGATATTGATCCAACGCGTAGAGGTCCTTTGGAGAAGTTGATGTCATGTGGTGCTCCTGCCAAAACCTGTCCTCGGCTATATCAATAGTTGACATTTCCATGAACAGGTCTCGGCAGGAGGAGGTACTATTTCTAATGCGTGAAAAGAATAAATGGGCTATGGTGATGAAGTTTAAGTAGTTTAAATTTTTATTATTGTCATAGAAATTCGGGCACCTGCCATAATCATGATTATTGACTATTAGTGGCAGGCAGTGACTTGCCACTCAGTGAATGGGCCCCCCAAGTAGTCGCCGCGTTTGGCAACAGAGCTTATTCTACTATTTATGCATATTTCATTTTATCTGCTCACTTGCTAGTTGCACATAATTTTATTGAGATCTATAGAGGTCGAAAGGCGATTTCTTAAAACCAGGTTCGATTGATCATATTACTCCGTATGAATGAATAACATTTAAAAAGAGTCTAGTACGTAGTACATTGCAAGTCAATGTGCACTGTTTTTGTGGTGCACCGCAGCGCACTGTCGCGGCTTGTAGCAGAAACGACTTCGTGACGATACCGAGATGGCGGGAATGAGCTGTGTAAACTGGAGATGACGTCCTCCTATAAAATCGATACTCTTGTGCCTATATTCATGTAATATTTATAGTTCTCATCGGGATTACAATACTTACTGTGATGCTTCAGCAACCCTGGCCTCCGGCATAAGAGATCTTCACTGTTCCCTGTTCAGCGCAACCCCCAGCCAGTCGGCTCTTTGAAGGGCTTCCATTCCTAGGCTCTAGGGTCCTTTGAGAGACTTGCGCGGGGTTATTGATCTAACGCGTGGAGGCCCTTTGGAGAAGTTGATGTCATGTGGTGCTCCTGCCAAAACCCGTTCTCGGCTATATCAATAGATGACATTTCCATGAACAGGTCTCGGCAGGAGGAGGAACTATTTCTAATAAGTGAAAAGAATAAATGGGTTATGGTGATGAAGTTATTATTATTATTATTATTCTTTCCGAAGACCTTATGGACTCATGATATCCTGCTTTACATTAAAGTTGTAAAAATGTTGTTTTAAATAAAGCCTTTTGCTATAAATAATGCCGGGCACACCCCGGACACTCCATACAACAGCGGCGACCCCGATACGTATTACTACTACTATGATTCGGACGCGTACGCACGCGCTTTAATGTGTGTGTATTATTACTATTAATAATTATATGCTTTAGGTATGCACCTAAAGATGTAAATAAATTTGCGAAATAGAGAAAACGTATGTAGAAAAAACTCTACCAATATTAACAGTTCTTAAATTTATTTATTTATTTAAACTTTATTGTACATAATACAATTGTATAGCACAATAGGCGAACTTAATGCTAAAAGCATTATCTAACAGTCAACCTTTGGGTTAAACAGATATCGTCATGTGGGTATTAAAAATATATAGCTATAAATACAAAAGTTGGAATGATAATAAACTTACTTATGGTACTTACATAATATACTTACATATATACGATGAAATAATAATCAAAATACAGTTAATTTTAAGAGTTATATCAACGAAATAATAGCAGCAACTCAAAATTTACTCATATTTAACTGCCTAAATTTGCTCCCGTAACCGCGAGAGTAGGAGATCGTAGACAAGCCTTTTAAAGTTGGCACAGCTGGAGACTGTTCTAATGGACTCAGGAAGATTATTCCAGAGTCTAACAGCCGTCACACCGAAGGAATACGAGAAAAACCCGGTATGGTGAGAAGGAGTAGCGAGGGTCATGTTGTTGGAGGAACGCAGGATTCTTTCATGAGTGGAACTCAATAGTTTAAAATCAGTTTTGAGGTAATCAGGGGACAGTGGATTGTAAAGAATATTATGAAGTTGGCATAATATATGCAAATTCCTGCGTTGCCGTATAGGTAGCCATTTAAGCTCAGAACGGTATTTCGAAATATGGTCATACTTTCGGAGACAGAAGATAAATCTAATACAATTATTTACGAGACGCTCTAGTTTGTTCAGCTGTTCTTCGGTTAAGTCCAGATAACACACATCACCATAATCAATGAGGGGTAGAATAAGCGCTTGAGCCAGCATAATTTTGGTTTTGACGGGCAGAAAGTTCTTAAGACGCTGCAGGTGCTGCTAATTTGGACCATATCCCAACAAAGTTTACTGTCTATGTGTAGACCAAGATCTTTTACTACAGGACCGAAGGGAATCGCTTTACCTTCAAACATTAGCGGCTGCAAGTTGTTAAAATCTATATTATTACTGCACTATTACTGCTTGGCATTTTACGGGGTTTACACGAATTCCAAAATTGATAGACCATTCCAAAATACCGTTCAAATTTTCGTTTAATAAAGAAATTGCCTGGTCAACGTTATCCGTGTTCGTCTGTGTATAAAGTTGCAAGTCGTCGGCGTAGAAATGGTAGGAGCAGGACAGGTAATGTGAAAGAACATTTATAAAAAAGGAAAAGAGGTTAGGGGACAAAATACCACCTTGTGGAACACCAGCTTTAAGATCGCACCAATCAGAGGTATCTGTACCATTACGAACCTGTTGCCGGCGTCCACTAAGATAACTAGAGAACCAAGCAATGACAGAAAATGATACGTTACAACGGGCAAGGACAGCTAACAAGATGTGAATATCAACGGTATTGAAAGCATTACTAAAATCAATAAGAGCTATAACTGTTACCTTCCTGTTCTCCATCCCCTCCCTAATATCATCAGTTAATCGAATCAGAGCCGTGGTTGTACTGTGGCCGGGCCTAAAACCAGATTGATGAGTATTTAGGATATTATTATCTAGCAAGTGTTTGGAAAACTGTTTAAATGCAGATGCTTCTAGAACTTTGGACAAAAATGAGAGGATAGAGATAGGCCGAATATCATTCATCTGAACGGGTTCAGAGATTTTAGGAAGCGGGCGAAGAAAGGCAACAAGCCATGTAGATGGAAAATGATTTTCAGAGAAGCTGGCATTAATAAGGTGCGTAATAATAGGGAGAACGAAACGGAGGATCGGGATCAACATAGCACGGTTTATTTGATCTGGTCCCGTCGCATTTGAAGAGATCGACTGAATAATTTTGCATATGTCATCCTCCGTGACCGCGGCAAACTCGAATATCCTACCTTCAGGGACAGGCAAATCAAAAACTTGAGATATTGTAGAATTTTTTACATTATTATCCAAAAGAGGGACTGAAGAAAAGTGATTGTTTAGATCATTCAAAGAAAGCGATAATTTGGAACAAGGCTTCTATATATTTTGCCTATGCCCTGAGAATTGAGAAATTTCCAAAGATTGGCGGGAGAAACATTTACGATGTTGTCTGTAAAGTATCGACGTTTAGCATTTCTGCAGAATTGATTACAACGATTCCTTGCAACTTTATACAGTGACCAATTTTCGTCTGTGCGATCCCTTTTAAATATACGAAACGTTTCGTCGCTTCATAGCAATTCGGACACCGTCAGTAATCCACGGAGCAGGCGGACGCCGTATTTTTACTGCTTTGATTGGAGCGTGAGCGTCGTATAGCGAGAGAACTTTATTGTTAAACAAAGAAATTTTCTCGTCTACTGTATTTGCCGCAGCAACCAATCAATCATAGAAGCATCAGATTTCAAGGCATTGCTATTTATCTTAGACAAGCAACGGATATGAAGTGTCGTCGGCCTAACTTTAGATAATTTAATTTTGTAAGATATGTGAAGAAGATCATGATGAGAAAATCCGGGTGCTGGCGTTTGACCATGACTGGCAACAAGTTTTTCAGACGAGGTTATAATTAAATCAAGTAAGCTGGGACCATGATCTGTGAAATGTGTCGGACCTAAAGGGAGAATAGAGAAATTGACAGACTTCACAATGTCTACCAGCTTAGAGATTCTGTCGTCTTGTCTTAATAGGCAGGTATTGAAATCTCCCAAGATCAGGTGATGAGCGTAATCCGAACAAACCGATTCCAGGAGGGTATCGAAAGTTGAAAAGTAGTTTACTTTTGAAGAAGGAGGATAGAAGACACCGAGAGCGGCTTTTACGCCTTTAATAGAAACTTCTAAAAGGATATATTCCATTGACCCCGAATATTTGCAAGATGACTTGGAGAGTATTCTGTAATCGATGTCAGAACGTAAATATATGGCAACACCGCCACACCCTGCACCAACACGGTCATTTCGTATGAGAATGAAACCAGGTAAGGAGTAGCTGGTGGATAGTAGGCTTGGTTTGAAGAACGTTTCCGAGACAAGTACTGCGCTTACCAGCTCAGACGAGAACGCTTCTAAAAGATCAGTGTAGTGAGCGGCGATACTTTGAACATTAATGTGGCACACATTAAAGTTTTGGGGAAAATTATGGAATACGCCATCGACAAAAGCTCCTAACGTCTCATTCGAATCACAGGAAGCAAAACTGGAATTAGAGTTTCCTCTGGCAGAAAAAAAAGAACTGTTAAAATTATCATTATCAAGTTGCTGCATAAATAAATATAAAATATATATAAATATAAATACTTAAGATAAATAAAGAAAAATAATCAAATCAAATCTTAGTATAACCTGCCGGTTGGACCTGTTTACAAAATTTATCACAGAAACAGGAGACCATGGTAGCCCTCTCAGGCCGTAAAGTCGATACATCAAACACCATAGGGAAAAGAGAAAAAAAAATAAAAAATAAAAATTGTGACAGCTGACATTTGATAATGAACACTGCTACATATTGCAATTAAGTTGTGTATGAGCAAAACTTTTGAAAACATTAACAAAATAATTTGTCTACCCATCGCAAGTTTGTTTTATAAAAAATAAAGGTAAATGTAATTTTAGGGTAGTATTTGCTAATTAACTAATTTGCATAAAGTGAGCAGTAGCTTTAGACTTGTACCGCGGCAAAATTTAAATAATAAAAATGTATACCACTAAAGGGGCCGATTGATCATCTGTCCGACATTAAAATTCAATACGACTCCATCTACTTAGTCGTCTTTCCCGACTGCGCCTTTCGTCGAGTTAGATTCCTTTTATCGGTCACCGCAACATCAGACTTTTTCGGCTGCTCTGGACAAATGCCGCAGCCATCACAGGGTCAGCAACGCCGCTGGGCGCGGCTGCAGGGTACTTCCTGATTAAAGCAGCCAACTCGTCGTATGTCGTGATCTTCACCCGATCGCCTCCCGGTGTCTTGATGTTTATGACACCGTCCAATGTCCAGCACCGCCGCATCCCAAAATGTGACCGAGCAGCAAAGAATACCTCCTGGCTGGGACGTGTGAGGAACTCGCCTATGCTGACTGGAGATCCCTTGAGGGCAGATTTTTTTGCCCATACGGTAGCTTTGGCTTCCGAGGTGTGAAATCGAACCAGCACTGGCCGAACACGACCAGGTCTCACCGATCCGATCCGATGGCAGGTTTTTATCTGGCTGGAGCAGTCGGCTAACTTGAATTTGTCCCGCAGAAGATTGTACACTGACTCTGAAGTACTTTCATCAGAACCTTCGGTGATACCATTGAATATTAGCACCTTTCTACGGCTTCTCATTTCGATGGAGTCCACCCTGGCACTTAGCTCACTGATTTGCTGTCGCAGCATTGAGAAGATGGATTGTACGAGATCTTTAAAATTAAGGAACTCACTATGCAATTGGCCAACATCAACAGCTGGGGTGATTGTCAATCTTTTCTCGAATTCGGCCATCCGACTAGCCAGTGACATCTCGAGCTTCTTTTGTGTTAGTTAGACTTGGTTTAATTGTGGCAGTTCCATGTTTTGTGTTGATGAAGTGAGAGTGGATTGTCCAAAGGCAGGTTAGTGCAGATTATATTATATGTGCATAGGTTAATGCTCCTGATTGAATATTATGACAAATATTCTTCAGAAAAATAGTATTATTTATTTTTAAATTATGTAAATTAAGGAGCTGTAAATTTTACGTATTGACTCAATAACTACCCACAAAAAAAAAAAAAAACGTTTATGTATATGTAGGTAAATTTAATTAAATTAAGTCCGCCTATTGTGCTTTACAAATTGTAATTTGTACAATGAAGGTTAAATAAATAAATAAATAAATAAAAATAAATAAATATTAATTCAATGACAAAAAATCTTGGAGTACACAATCTTTTCGAAGATAAAAATTCTCTCATTTAAAATACTTATTTTAAATGAGAGAATTTTTATATAATAATAATATTATTTTTTCTTGAAATACTTATTTCAAGAAAAAAGAATATCGCTCTAAACCTATTAGTACTCGGTTAGCGTATGAGAAGATGATGTGCGTAAGTTATGGGGCGATTGTAAGTTGACTGCGTGAGTAGAGAAACTTCACAGAGGTACTGTTCTTACACTTCAGATGCCTGTCCTATACCACAGAATTAATAATAGTACTAACCTCTACTGAGGAGGTCAGTGTTTGATCCCCAGTCTGGTCAAGAAGAAAAGTTATATTTTACTGATTGGCCTGGGTCTTGGATGTTTTTTTTATATGTATTTTTATAACTTATACTCGTAGTTAGTTTACTTTATGTCTCACAGGTAATTTCGCCAATGCTACATATTATTTGTAAGTGATATAAATTGAAGTCGCTTTTCGCTATAAAACACACTACGAATTTTGATGCCGTTTTCGCCATAATTTAGAAGAATTTTTCTAATAATAGATTCGCGCGAAGACGAAGAAAGTCATTATTAAATAGTATGAATATAAGTCGCTTTCCACAACTGTACACTAAATTCTCAATCCTGCAACAGATATTGATAAGATTTTCAACACACCACAATATTTCACAAATAACTTCGTTTACACGTACTCGTATCCTATAGCATGACTTTACCCATTCGCGACCCCTGTGCCAATTTTGGAACACTTCATTTTCAGGGTATATTCAAAAAAAGTATAAACAGGAAATAATTTTGCGTGGTTAATTTAAGAAGAGGATGTGCGTAAGATCAAAATACCCAAAAAAATAACACCAAACGATAATTTCGATCTCCTATACAAATCTAGTGATCAGCTGAAAGCATTTATTTATTTCGTGTACTATATTTTACCGTCTCTTTTTGTTTCATTACTCTACACCTTAAAGTAGCCTGAACGAGGTTGCATTTGCCATAATAACCGCCTATCGTATAATGATAACAACACATATGTTTTGTATTTTATTTGGTGCAACAAAGAATTTCTACTTAAACACTAACTTATATTTTACATTGGAAACAACATTAAACATTAGAAGTTTTTGTAAGAATAGTCGGGAAAAATTCTCGGTTTATAATGGAATTCCACGCAAATCCCAGTCGGTCCTCTCGACAGGTATTTATACTCATGCGTCGTCAACGGGCGGTGTGCTCGCGGTAATTGAGCAATAACTCACTCGGCCGGCCCGGGTTGCGACCGGCTCAGATACTTTATGTACTGTGGGTTTGTTACTAGTGTTTACAATGGTAGCAAAATAATGACACAAATTATGAGAAAAGTTTTTTTTTATACAACTAAGTAGGCAAACAGGCGTACCTGATGGTAAGTGGTTACCGTAGCCTACGAACGCCTGCAACGCCGGAGATGTCACGAGCGCGTTACCGACCTGTCCGCTGTCAGCACAGCGACCCCTCTGGAGCCTAGCGAACCTACTCACCAGCATAAACACGACACTGCATCACAGTGTTATTATTTCAAGACATTTAAAGGACAGTATAGAGAAAACGTCTTTGGGCGTCATCATAGAGAATCTAATTTGATCTTCTTTCAGCTTCATGCAGTCGAATGTTAGAAAAAAATCATTCCCCTAGGATTTAAAGAATAGCCGGTTTATAAACAGCCTGCAATTAGCGCTTGCCAGCGAAATTCGCTTTAGTTCATCAGCTGATATTTGTCAGTACATGTGTCAAGAATTTCATAATTATTGACGCTACATACTCGTAACATGTCTGCTTTTAATTATCCAGTAACTTTAGTGTCTCTTTCACCGTTTAAACTAGAAGACTATTAAATAATTCAAGTTTGTGGAACGTCATTTATTATTCCATGGATTTAGTGAGCACATTTTCTCCAAAATTAGGATTATATTCGGCATTTGAAGGACTAGGTTTCAAAATTACTTGAGATGAATGATGAATATTGGTGGTATGCGTTACCATAACCTGCTTTATTTATAACATTAACAGAGGTTAAAACAATTTCAAAGTTATTATACTATCATCAAAGTTGGCAATTTATTATTCACTTTGCCAAGAAACAAGCGAGGCTTCACATTCAAATTGCACGTGGGTCATGTTTTAGTTAACTGTAATCACGCGTATGTAATTAGAAAACTACATACATGTATTATCATACACAGATTATTGTCTAAAATCAGTTTAATTTTTTACTCGGCTCTTTTTTTATTGAAAATATAGTTTAAAACTTTGTTTTAGGTAGTACACAACAACTTGTAATTTGAGTGCTGTTAAAATTTTTGTCTCGGTAAATATACAGCAATATAAAAAAATATTAGCTCATGTATCGAAGTTGGATCGGTGAGCCATCGCAGAAAGAGAAGAGAACATAAAATTTGAGTTTATATAAATACTAGCTGTTTCCCGCAGCTCCGCCTGCATCAAAAAGTAGCCTATGTTTGACCCCGGTTCTTCAACTATATTCATACCAAATTTCATCAAAATCCGTTCAGCGGTTTTGGATTCTGAAAGCGTAACAGACAGACTGACAGAAAGACAGGCAGACAGACTTTCGCATTTATAATATTATTATGTAATAGTATGGAATTAGTATGGACAATTTACATATCTCGTACAATAAATGAATACATAAGATTAAAGACATATGCTACCCACCTCGGTATAGGCCGACGACGTCGCGCCATAAAACGCATCGAAGGCCATCGATATGGAAATTTTACGAGCTTACAGCCTTTACACGTGACTTATCGAGCAGGGATTTATCTTGGCACGTCGACATTATGTAAGTACTACGCTACTAAAATCTAAATATGTGTTATCTGCCCCGGCAGCGATGAAACGCCTACATTATCATACATACCTAAATTGATAGCTACTTTGATAATTCTATATTCATAGCAATCAATCAATCTAATCATTTGTATACATAAGACAATACTAACGACACAAGACACACTTGTTGAACGAAGGAACAGTACATTTTGAATGCAACAAAATTCATCCATGTGCTTTACTGAAAGTCCAGACGAAAGAAAGGAGCGAGAAAGTACTAGGAATGAGGATTTAAAATCAAATATTATACCAAGTCTTAATGTATAGTACAACATTTCGCTAAATATCAAGCAGTACGTTTGTTTTTAGATTGCGCGTCGATTATAAATGTATTCCAGACTTCATCTCTTTCAAAGAAACACTGAAATGCTTCTTGGTGGAAAAATGTTTCTATAGTCTTATTGGTCCTCAAAGTTAAAATATACTTATTTTTATTGACATTAAATGTGAAATCATATTCTTATTATTATTTTAATTATATTTTCAGACACAATGTATATTGTTTTTATGAATAAATGAACTAACTATGATGACATTTGAGATTTTAATACGCCCAGTTTGGTAGATTTTGGACAATTTAGGGAATTGGTGGTAAATTATCTGCCCGCGTCTCTAATATTTTCGATTTTTTTGTTAAAACTATTATTATGCCATGTAGTCTATTATCCTTTTCTCATCGCAGTCGAGTGCATTATACGTGGGGCGCACTATAAGTTTCCGGAATGAATATGAAAAAATACTATTAAAGGTACACAATTAATTTATTGTTTTTCAAAATAATCTCCCTTGGCGTCTATGCACTTTTTCATTCGATGAAACCAGTTTTGAAAACTTTTGTGCCACTCCTCTGTGGTGACCTCTGAAACGTGTTTTTCATACTCCTCGACAGCCTCTTCTGGTGATAAAAATCGTTGACCGCGTAATTGGTTCTTAATTTTTGGGAACAGAAAAAAGTCACAAGGTGCCAGGTCGGGACTGTATGCAGGATGACTCATGAGTTCTACATTTTGCGCCTTCAAAAAGTCGTTTGTCTGTCTGGCCGTGTGAGAACTAGCATTGTCGTGGTGCAGGATGATACGGCGTTTACGGTTATTTTTACGGAGTTCGTCAATAACTTCCGGCAAACAAATGGTCGTGTACCAGTCACTATTCACTGTACGACGATTCTCTAAAGCAACAGTAGCCACGTGTCCAGTTTTATTAAAAAAAGAAGCAATCATTCGCTTAGATGCACTTTTCACGCGCGCCACTTTGGTTGGTTTCGGCTCATCTTGAAAGACCCATACGCTCGATTGCTGCTTTGTTTTGGGATCGTAGCAATAAATCCATGTTTCGTCACCTGTTAATATGTCCCACACCAAATTTGACGCACCTTCGTTGAATCTGGTAAGCATGGCACTGCACCTAGTGACGCGGTCCGTTTTTTGAGCCTCGGTCAAGTTGTGTGGGATCCACCGCGAGCACAGCTTTCTCACACCCAAATGTTTGTGTAGGATTAATTGTATTTGACTCATGCCTATTTCTAAGGATGCGCGAATTTCATGGTAGGTCACATGCCTGTCTGTTTCAATCATACGGCGCACAGCATTGATGTTTTTGTTGGTCATAGCGGTGGACGGCCGACCATCGCGAGATTCGTCACTGAGATTGATACGACCACGCTTGAATTCTGCAAACCAGCTATAAACAGTTGTCTTGCATGGTGCTTCATTGCCAAAAGCTGTTTCAAGCCCAGCGATGCTCTGTTGAGCTGTCAAATTACACTTAAAATCGTAGAAAATCATACTACGAAAATTTTCCCGAGTTAAATCCATGTTGATGCAGACACACAATTTTTTAAATGGCGCCACAAGGTAAAAACAATAGACAGTCAGATGAAACAAACTGCATTCTACAGCCAAAGAGTTCTATTTTCAAATATTGCAAGAAATTTTTAAATATTGTTTATGTAAGTGGCCAGTTCCGGAAACTTACAGTGCGCCCTATGTAATATACGTGTGAATAAGCATGATATAAGCAATCTGCTGACGACGTGACGTAGAAATATGGCTGTCTCGAACAAGGAAGAGGCGGGAGCGGCAAAGTGCGAGACGTGTTCCCGAGCTTCCAAACTAAAGCTGTATGACGTCATATGACTTATATTGTTAGAGGTTGTGCTCTGAAATGCTTTCTATGGAATTTTCAGGATCTCTGTAGTGAAATGTTTATTACCTGGGTTTGCTATCTAATTCCTGTCCTCTATGAAATTTGAAGGGAAATAAGCAAAATTAAAATAAAATAACAAAAAAAAAACTTTTACAATATTTATTTGAAGAAGAAGAAGCTGAAAGTTACACAAAGTTAAAAACTCGAATTAAAAAAAAATGAATTTATATTGGAAGTTACCTATTTAATGTTGAGTAAAGAAGTAATTGCGATTAAAACGAGAAAAGAAAATTAGGGGCGCAGGAGATCGAATGGCCAATATTTAGATCCCTTCTTTAAAGTTTTAAATTAAAAAAATAAATAAAGGGTTAATAAAATAAAAAAAATGTAGAAAGCGCAGGCACTGGCTGACCGATAATGCTGGCTTCGGCTGTGTGGTTACCTCAGTTTAAGCAAAAATGTCTATCGCAGATTAAAACGGTAGTATAAGCAGTGTCCTCTTGTTTCAATAAAAGAAATGTGGTATGCACTCCTGACACCTCGGGAAGCTGGTAGAACTCCCAGTGTTCAGCGGAGGGAGTGCTGAGGGAAACTTGAGGTGTTCTTTTTAACCCTGAAGTAGGAATAACAAAATAACTTTCAAAAGACTGCTTATGAAACAATGGTTTACTATAGGGCGGGGCTCTGGAAATTTCTAGGTTTTATTCCTGTTCAAAATCCTTTTCAATATATGTAAAATCTTGTTATAATGTAGTAGGTTTATTCCTAAATTTAGGGCTGAATCTTGTTTGGTTGTAATTATAAAAAAGGAAGTCATAATCCCAAATGGTAGGTTACCCGACAATGAAAAATCTACATAATTTTGTAAAAAAAACGATTTTGTATGAAATATTTCAATTTGAATTTATATATTCTACGCTTATTTATGTGTACCAATGGTGAGAAATCATTTTAAGACCGAAATTAGATAAAATTTTAATAAAATGCACATGTGAATAAAATACACATTCTACCCACTTTTGTAAATTATAAATTTCTCACAAAACCCCCAATTTAACCAGAAAGTTATTAGACCAAATGGAAGAATTAATCGGTTATTTAGCTCAATAGGACAATAATTAAAATAAAATAAATTACCTTTTCAGGGTTCTTTATGTATATCCAACAAAACACTTTTGTCTTATAACGCCGTACGACAACCACGTCGGCGAAAATATTTGTTACGACGGTTGCACTATTAAACTCCAAAATAGCAGTATTAAATGGCTATTGAAACCTTTAAATTATAAAAATAGCGAGCAACTATCGACCCGCTCCGAAAATCATCTGATTTCGTCTCCGGTGTCGGCAAGTGTCTAGCTGTCAGTTCAGTCGTAGTGATGGCGACATCGGGAGTCGACATTTGCTCGAATCGACTCGATGAACTATCTATAGACTTCGTGCCGAACCGTGTGAAAACAACAGGCATGTAGTATCGATTTTTGAGATACGCCGGCGACAATTAAACCAACTCGCACGGATTCGATGAGTGATTAAAGAAATACGGAAAGTAAGGAATGATTCGATTATCGTTTACCACCCGCGTACATTTCAGAAATACAGAATGTTGCTTCCACGATCGCAATCGATACATCTCACGGAGGAGTCAATTCTCTTATTTTAAATAGGTACCTAGTGCACAATTGAATCGCAATTGGATCGTAATGACTTGACTTTGACGCTTCTGATATTCCGTTACTCATTTTATTTACATTTCCCTACTAATATCATTGAAATACGCTCCAGTCGCAAATGAATAGAGATTCAAAACTGTTTAAGCAGAATACCACTATTGAGTGTATCAAGAAAAATGCAACACAATTAAGTCGCGATTGAATATCAGTTGCGTGGCCTTTAAAAGTTCATTAGCGGAATCGATCCCCTACTCAACAATCGAGCAATTAGGCAGTTAATCGACTTAATATTTATGGCATAGCAAAAATGGCATTACAGTAGATATTCATTCATATCTAGTGGGACCAAATTAGTGTAGTTTTTACCATTGATTGAAAGAAGATCTAGTGGGTTAGAAAAATAAATATTTCACTGTATTATAACTAGTTTTAAGAGTCGCTTGAAAGAATACTACCTCTCACTTGACACTGTTATATTTTTCGCTTAGATATATACTGTATGTTTGTATGTACATGATATAAGTTATATAAGTACGTTTATTTCATACTAGCTGTTTCCCTGCGTCAAAAAGTAGCCTATGTTTGACCCCGGGTCTTCAACTATATTCATACCAAATTTCATCAAAATCCGTTCAGCGGTTTGGCCGTGAAAGCGTAACAGACAGACAGAAAGACAGACAGACTTTTAGCATTTATAATATTAGTATGGATATTGATGCCATATTTGTGTATGTTTATAATTTTCAACTATACCTGTTGCTGTAGCTGTATCCTAACTTAACTGTTTCTCTTTCACCTCGTAAGGGTTGACTGGAAGAGATTGCCTAGCAATAAGTCCGCCTTTGCTCATATTATGTTGAAGCCTTTGTAAATGTTAAATTATTTGTTACTGTATAAGTGGGCAATAAAGATATATTGTATTGTATTGTTAGTCAATCGACCCTTTACTCCTAGTGTTGGTTTTTGGAACCACCTTTAATTCTCTGACGTGGTTCCTTTAACCAAATGGCAGCTTACCAACAGCTTCCACTTCCACAGAACGAAATAACAGACAATCAGTTGATTATTAAGAAACCTGCAATATCTCAAATTGGAAAGAAATTGTTATCTATACTTAATATTATAAAGCTGAAGAGTTTGTTTGTTTGTTTGAACGCGCTAATCTCAGGAACTACTGGTTCGAATTGAAAATTTCATTTTGTGTTGGATAGATCATTTATCGAGGAAGGCTTTAGGCTATATAACATCACGTTGCGACTAATAGGAGCGAAGAAACAGTCGAAAATGTGGACAAAACGGGAAAAATTATTCATCTTTGAGGGCTTCCGTTGTGTGCGCTGCAAAAACCGTGCGAGATACCCAAAAAAATATGTATGAAAGAATTATTCCTCTTTAAATTATCTAAAAAAATATCTGCGACAGTATATGTCTATCTTTTAAGACTAACTTCCAATAACAGTTTTTATGATAATCAAATTTGGTCGAAATTAATGCATTATTACAAATTATTTGTCAGAGTTGTATCAACATAAGAATATTAATCTTTATCCAAATAAATGTGTCATTGATTCTGCCACAAGAAAATAAAACTAAAAATATAATATACGCAGAAGTACTTTAAAATATATACTTTTTAAAACTACTTTAAAATATATTCTATTAATTATGTAACTAATTCGTCTAAAATAAGTCGTGGGTAACAGCTATAGGTAATTTATAATAAAGCTGAGGAGGTAGGTTTGTAAACAAAAAATAAATATGATTCCCAAAATAACTATTCCATGCTGACGAAGTCGCGGGCACAGCTAGTAATATTATAATTCTCCCAATTGGAATCGAACCCGCGACCTTTGAGTTTTTGCCCTAGGCCTTTTATCATTTCGTGTAGGTTACATTGTCAATAGGCTAGTTTCCAGGGTCAAAAGACAATCATTATAATTAGTCCGTCATTTAGGGAATCAAAATATATTAGTGACGTATTTTTTTAAATAAATTATTTAAATATATTCAAAACCCATCTTCATTATTTAACGTTTAGGAGTGGGGGCTCGTGACGTCACATATTGCGAAAAAGTGTAGCAAACTGTGACGTCACACGAAATTTTACCGCGCCATATCTTTATCATTCTTTGCTTAATTTTCAAAAGAAAAAATACGTCTCCAATATTTTTTGATTATCTAACTGACGGACTAGTAATATTTTTTAGGAAACTAGCTTATTAGAGACGCTCGTTCGTGTTCTTTTATGTGTAAAACTCAATATATCTACGAATTGATACAAATCAATACATATTCTACTTAACATATTGACACACCTACTCCATTTATATTTTCGTGTATAAATTACGAAAGCTCCCAACACAACAGCCGTCGCTTCTGAGAAGCACTTTATTCGGGAGCTTTTTATAATAAATTCACGTGCGACACGCACACATCTTATTCTATTTTTTGGGCTTTATGCACCCACACGGGAAAATGTCGCAGGCAATAGCGCGAAAAAGGCATTGAGGGTAGTGAGGAGTAGTGATGCTTAACTGTCGATAATTTTGAATATCGATATTCTCATGTTTTTATTGCTTTTACGATTAGCCTGCCTTTTGCTTGTCATAGTGCCAATGATTGCACTAGCAGTTTTTTGACAAAAAAGTAATTATTGTTATTCTAAATTATCACAACGACTAAAAATATTTCTTTCGCGGAAAGTGTGAATACTACATAGTTTTCAGATTTTTATTATATTTATTTTTTTATTATATTTATAAACGTGTTTTTCCTAGAAATCTATTAAAATTGTAACAGGTCAATGTCTGTACATTAAAGATTTTAAAGAAAAAACAATTTAAGGGGTCTATATTGGACCAAAAGATGGCAAAACATTTTTTGTTAGAATTTTTGCCTGTCTGTCTGTATGTTTGTCATCGCATCACGCAAAAACGACTGACGATGTATTACTAGATGCCCAACTTAGAAATTAGGCTACAATTTATGCCGAATTTTTCACCAATCTAAATTGACCCCTAAAATGTATTGCGCGTGTACTATACGAGAGGTTAAACTACACTGGTTAGTTGGTTTCTTTTATTTATTTATTAATCTTAGGAAGTTTTACAGCTTTTTTATAAATAGTATGATAAATGTTACCATAATTGCCAATAACAAATCTCCACAATTATAAATACTCATGTTCTTTTGTTATAATACTGTAACTACAAAATGTAAAAAATATCCCATTAAGAAACATAAAAAAATACTTAGTACTACAATATAAACAAAGCAAGTAAAATCGAAGTGATTCGATTCCACTCGAAGATTGAATAATAACAATCTTGCGAAAAAGTACCCAAGTATTTCTTTTGCTTTGCTTTATAATTTGATTTTCTAATAGTAATGTGTTTAATATGGGTCGTGTGAGATGTGAGTAAATAGTTATACTATTTTTAATTAGGATTTTTGGTGATCATCATGCTTCTTAAAAATAACGCTTCCAGCTGAGAATATTCGTAGACAAATCACGATTGTTTGACTTTCTTCCCTGTGAAACAGGATTTCGTCGCAATATTTTACATAATGAGATCTTGAACCTTTTAATTAAGATAAAAAAAATCTTTATTTACCAATAAACAAAATGTAAACATACCTTACAGTAGGTTTTGTAAGTTTGTTTAGTATATTTAGGTTGGACTTTGGACTCCGCACTGAGCAATGCTTGTATCGCAGAGGTCCAGGAGTTATTCATTATCCTGCTTAAATATGAATATAAAATCTAAACATCGGATCAAAAAAAAAAAATGCTTATGCAAGGTAAAATTTGTATGTGCGAGTACAAAATATTAGAGAGAAACAAAATCTTGTCATTATGATTATACGAGTACTTGTTTCTGTGAGTGTGCAGTTTTGTATATGAAATGTGTGATTGGGTTTGTATGTATTCAAACACTTGTTTGTAAGGTCTCTTCTGTTTCTGTGTAGTCTAGCGTTACATCAACGATCTTTTCTAATAATTTTGAAAGTATGGAAAGCAGCGGAATCAGCCTGTAATTACAAGGAGGTCAAACACACTAACAGGTCCGTTTTTATGTATGGGTATCATTAAAGCAGTCTTCCAAATGTGGGGAAATGTGCCTGTAGTTAAGCTTGAATTAAAGATGTGAGTCAGAGGCGACAAGATGACGTACTTGATTTTAGAAATAAGACTTGTTACATTTGTCTAATTCTGCTGCGCTGTTCGTTATTAAATTCATTTATTTCTTTAGGAGGAGCTCTGCAGCATCAAAAAGGAAAGTACATAATCGAACATTACGCGGACAGAGTCGCGAGCACAGCTAGTTTAAAAATATATAGATAATTATGTGGTTTCCGGGTTAAAAATTAACCACCCTCTTTCAGTAAGTGTTGTCTTAAGTAACGAATTGATTATATGTTTTCAGTATCTGTATTGAAGTTTTTTTGACTCAATAACATGTTAATATGCTCATTTAAACGCATCAATAACCTCTCTACTTAAACACGAAAAATATTTACAAAAGAAATTAATATTGGTGATTTGCTGGTACGCTATGACTCCTGAATTTGCGGAAATAAAGCCAGAGAGGTAGATGTAGTCAATTTATTAGCTGTAAAATATTATGCCATTATCGATACGATACATTACTGCTACTTTACAACACTAGTGAGACATGCCTCTGAATAGAAAGGAAAATAGTTATATAAAAATTTTGTTCAAGATATCACTAAACTTGCTTTTTCCCGGGGCTTCGCATCAGCTGGCTTTGAATAAAATTTATCTTAAGCGGTATTACAATTTTCTCAAGCTTTGCTTTTTTCCGGGAGATATGTAACATATTTTAGCTTGATTTAATTAAAATTTTACTGGGCACATTTTTTTTTATTACTTGACTGGAAATTCACTTCATTTTATTTTGAATTTCGAATCAATAAATAAAATAAGACGCCTATCAAAGATATAACTGACAAAATTAATATAGAGAAAACTGTAGATTTTTTTTAATACCATATTATTTAAGACCTTTGAGATTCAAATAAGTTTTGAAGCCTTTTAGTTAAATAAACTCCCGACTTCAATTCCAAAATCTCTCTTGTGGCATAAAAATTTCAAGTCGAATATTTAAAAAATGAGCTAACAATAATACTTCCATTGCCAATCAATCTACAAAAGGGACAAAACCTTTCTTAATTTCCTCTTTTTTGTGAAATAAATGAGTCGGTTGGTCCTGGCCGCGAATCAATTAATTCTTTGATTACCTGCGTTTTTCCAATGGGGAGGGGTCCTGTCCTACCTCACAGACGACATTTTAATCGTCCTGTTAAAATGGACGGGTTTAGCGTACCCCGCTGTCACCGACTGCCTTGGAGGTCTAATTAAAACAGTATCCATAATCCATACTAATATTATAAATGCGAAAGTCTGTCTGTCTGTTACTTACACGGCCATACCGCTGAACGGATTTTAATTAAATTTTGGTATGAATATAGTTAAAGACCCGGGGTCAAACATACGTTACTTTTTGATGCAGGCGGAGCTGCGGGAAAAAGCTAGCTGTGAAATAAATGAGTCGGTTGGTCCTGGCCGTGAATCAATTAATTCTTTGATTACCTGCGTTTTTCAATGGCAGGGGGTCTGTCCTGCCAATAGACGTCATTAAAATGGACGAGTTTAGCATGCCCAGCTGTCGCCGACTGCCTTGGAGTACGACTTTTTGAGTACGACCGTTTGATGGCGCAAATTGTTTTTTCAGAGTTTCAAGGTGATTTTCAATTCGCTATGTTTTTTCTTGTCGAGTCGAAATGGCTGACTCTTCAGATTAGTTTAGACCAATAAGTGGCCGCTACCAGATCCTCGTACATGCAGGAGTCCGGGCATTCGCTATGCTGATAGACATACCTGTTTCTGCCAGAATTAGCAGAAATTACGAATTTTAATATGCTATGAACTTGACGTTGTTTTATCGTGCGATGGACACAACTTGATATACAAACTATTATCTCAACAAACGATGTTATCTATACATCGATACTCTATACATATAAATCAAATTGGAGTGTCTATATGTAATATTAAAATAACCTTTTTTTACTACATGCATATGAATATACTCGTACGTATATACGGTACTTGCACCAAAATAACATTTTTTACAATTTTTGTCTGTCTGTCTGTTTGTTCCGGCTAATCTCTGAAATGGCTGGACCGATTTTGACGGGACTTTTATTGGCAGGTAGCTGATGTAATAAGGAGTAACTCAGCTAGTGGTATATAAAATAGCTAGAAATATGGGTTTAAAAAATGTGCCAGTTCCTTGCATGAGTCGCAAAAAAGTTTTAGTTTTCAGAAAAAAGGCGATTGACACAAAATATCTCAGCTGATGCACTCTGGCAGATAAATACTTTATCTCCTGCACCCCCCTCCCCCCTTCCGGGTCGTTCGTCACTCCGCGGAGACACTCGCTACATTTCCGTTGCAAAGTGCTCCAAAATTATACTTTCTTCTCACCGCCTTTAAAAAGCACTTTTTTATTAACAAATCCATACTAATATTTATACCACTGAACAGATTTTGAAATTTGGTAGTTGAAAACCCGGAGTCAAACATAGGCTACTTTTTAACGCAGACGGAGCTGCAGGAATCAGCTAGTTATTAATATATTATTAATCCATACTATATACTTTACTATCCATCCATACTATATACTATAATATCCATACTAATATTATAAATGCGAAAGTCTGTTTGTCTTTTTGTCTGTCTGTATGTTACACTTTCAAGGCCAAATCGCTGAACAGATTTTAATAAAATTTGGGAGGAGCTGCGGGAAACAGCTAGTTATATATATGTAAAAATGGTGCAATCATTGAATCAATTTAACAATAAATGTTTATGTCTCTGACTGGTGTCTAAATGTATTTCTTGCATATGATGCTTGCAATAAAAAAAAAGCGTAAGCTGAAGACGCAACTAGGAAAACACGCTTCGACGAAGAAGAGCTGTTCAGTTCGATTCTCTACTATATATATATTATATATTATTGTATATTTTTTATTCTATGTTTTAAGGGGGCTTTTAGTCCTAAGATTTTCAGCCCACAACATTGTGCACACGTACATGAAATAAATAAATTTATATAAATACCAATTGCACGCTGCTATATGTTACCTAGACAGGCAATTCACACCCCTTAATCTCGCTGATGAAACGATCGAACTAATAGACACAAGGAAATACACGCAAGACAAATTTAATAGATGGCAACAAAAAGAATTGCATGGAAGACACGTTAAGGACTTAGGACAACCACACATTAATAAAGAAGCGTCTAACATGTGGCTCAGTACTGGATACCTTTTCCCGGAAACTGAAGGTTTTCTGATTGCCATTCAAGACCAGGTTATAACGACAAGAAATTACATTAAATATATAATAAAAGATAGGACCATCACCAGTGATCTTTGTAGGAAATGCCATAACAAACCAGAGACCATACAACATATAACCGGGGCATGTATTACACTTACTAAAAATGACTACACACATAGACACAATCAACTTGTCAACGTAATTCATCAAAAACTTGCTGCTAAAAATAACCTTTTGAGTGACAGAGCCACTCCATATTATAAATACACACCGCACTCTGTATTAGAAAACAATACACATAAGCTGTATTACGATCGAACCATTCTTACAGATCACACTATTCATAATAATAGACCGGATATCACACTTGTGGACAAACACAACAAACACACATATATAATAGACATCGCAGTTCCTAACACCCATAATATTCAATCAACCATTGAGGAAAAAATTAGAAAATACACTGAACTACAAGAAGAAATTAAAAGAATGTGGAAAATGAATGTAGTGACGATAGTTCCGATTGTTATTTCTACCACTGGCGTTATACCCTCAGATATTTTTAAAAGATTAGAACAGTTAGGCCTACCAAAATGCACATATATGATTTTACAAAAAGCTTCCATACTAAATACCTGCCGAATAGTACGAAAATTTTTACAGTTAGATCCTGAAAACTTATTAACTACACCATAAAAAATGTGAGTTAGCACTTGGTCAAGAGCCCGTGCTAACCTTACAAAGTTACCAGGCTTGGCCTGAGAATTCCTGATGGAAAAACAAATAATAATAATAATAATGGTAATTATTAATATAATAATGGAAATTATTCTTTCTGTGTGTGAATGTATTCCTTTAGGGTCGGAAACGCGCATAAGATGATATTTCAAATTTTTATTGTACAAAAGTTAAAATATTAAATACCACAAAAAATATCATTAAAAAACCATGAATGTAACCAGGTACCAGGCTTAGACGAAGATACGGAGTAGGCACTCTTATGATATAGAGATCTGCGTAGTATAATATATATTATTTGTTTTGGTTTTCAAGCCTTTCATCAATCCAATTTAAAAATAAATGACTTATAATATTACACCAAACTTTCACAAAAACCTAGCCAGATAAAAGAATATCTTTTACGGAATTCTTAGAATCGAATACTGCGACATCAAAGTGAGCTTTCTTGGAAGCTCGGGAAAGCTCGCGAGTCGCAAGGCCACGTGCTAGACTGCTCATACTTTAATATGAGAATTCATGACACATTTTCACAGATTCTACAGAATTCATTGAATGTCAGAATTTGATTTAATTCTGAGACTATTTGTTATTGTTACTTAGTTATCTGATGAATTTGCACGTGTAGAATCTCAAATAAACATGTTTTTATTTTATTTTCAAATTCTTTATATCTTTACCTTTTTTTTCAATTCAATGTTTACGATAAAACTTCAGAAAGAAAATTTTGGGAAATTCCGCCGATACGCGAAAAATTTAAGGAAATTTATGATAACTTAAGATTGTAAAATCTTTGTCTGTTGTTTATATTGTACAAAAAAGAACATATCAGAGATGAAGAGAGAACGTATCAGAGATGAAACACGGACATAAAATACCCATCTTTGGGTAGTTTGCAGTGAACGAAGGATGAGTAACGAAGATAAAGCAATGGCTGACTTATATCTTTCAAACAGCGAATCTATAATAACTCTTTTAACAATAAAATTTACCAAAATATATCTGTTACGAGATCATATTTTTAGCAAAGCTCTTATGTCTAAAACAAGACGTTTGGTGTTAACACGACGTCGTTAAGCCTAAGATAAGTCTGAGGCTCTGAGCTTAGCACGCCGCGCCGCCCCGATTTCAATGTGATATGTATTTGCACCGAGGAGAAAGCATTAGCGAACAAAACATTTGCCGCTGCAAATAATTCAGCTTGAACTAGCAGCGTTTAAGTGCCCTTGCGGCAGAACCCTAAACCCTGCTTTAATATTACCTACTGCATAACCTTAAAAGCTACACAAATATAAACCATACTACACGGGAAATAAAGATGAAAATCGCGCGCGACATGACTTGATTTAGAACTTTTTATACGCGGCTTGGGAATTTCTTTCGAATGTCTTATATATATCTCGGGTGAGTATAATCCGCTGTATTCGCGGGAAAAATCTCTATTGCACCGACTACAGATGCACTAGTAGTGATTTTCCACTTTCATCGTTACCTCCCTCGCCTCGGACCTCACCCCGCGTTCGCCTTGCTTCAGTTTCCATTTAAGGCAATCTAAGTGCTAGTCTGTACTTTTAAAGTATTGCTGATTCGTTCAAAAATAATTATGGTAAGCAAGTCAATTTTGAAATATTTGTTTTATGAAAACACTAGCTGTTTCCCGCAGCTTCGCCTGCGTGAAAAAATAGCCTATATTTGATCTTGGGTTTTTAACTATATTCATAGCAAATTTCATCAAAATCCGTTCAGCGATAGACAGACAGACTTTCGCACTTATAATATTGTTATAGTATGGAAACTTAAGATTGGGAAGTCTTAGTGAAAGATTTTTCTGTCAGATTCGCGAAACTACTACCTACTACTATTAAATAGTATGTTTGATAATTAACATAAATTTTCTTCCATGTAAGCACACTTCTTTGCGAGTCGAAATGGCTATTATATGTGTTAGGAACAGCTTCACTGCTCTGTCGTTAGCCTCTTCACGTACACTGAGACAACGGAATCAGCTCCCTACCTTGGTTTTCCCATCATGGGGTCTTTAAAAAATGGCGTGAATGGAATTTTCAAGGGTCGGCAATGATCTCGTGATGTTCCCGGTGTTTCATGGATTTTTACACCTTAGGCCAGTTGCACTGTGCGCCATGCAACCGGATGTTCAAAACCGTCAGGGAGGACGTGAAAATGATCATTATTTCTCCCTAAATTCATAAATCGTATCGTAGTACCTATTATAAAATAGATTTAGATTGATCCTATTATTTTTGTTTTTTTTTTCTTGTACGCCACTTTGCCTCTTTCTTTCATAGTTCCTGTCGCGGGTCTGCTGGAAGAAATTTCTTTAGAAATAAGTAGAACCCTTGTACACAGTTTTCCTAATGTTAAGTTTTCAATATATATTTACAGCGTGTACATGAAATAAATAAATAAATAAAATGATGAACTTCATAATTGTATCAAAAAATTAAATAAGAAAGGTACTGAATTTTGTAATTGAGGATGTATCCAGACAGTAAAATAAGAAAAAGAAATCGCATATGTAATTAAATTACCCGTCAACAAATTTTGTTTACGACATTCACGAAACAAATAAATCTGTCGACGGCAACAATAAATTTCACATGCAACGCTTATTCTTTTAACTGCCAAGAAATTGGAGAAAAATTACGCGTTTCTGCTCCGTTTTTGAACGCAAGAAGTAGCATGCAAGCTTTCATGAAGTTGGGACTAGTACAATTTAAAAGGGTGCCAAAAGAAATGGAAACCAACTTTAGTTAGATGAATAGATGATCTATCTACTATGTTTATTTATTCAAAGCTACTCACAACACTTACAGTTTTCCGCAAGGTGGACCAAAAACTAAAATATACTTGGGTATGTGCTTGTGATCAATACTTAAGTTTTTAACTAACACACTGCATATTTAACTCTGGAAGTACGGAGCTATAGAAATGTTGAGCCAGTCCGTGACCACGGCTGTTGTAACACGGTTAAAAAGTCGGATATAGAGGTAGGTGTAATATTACGTTTCAACACTCATTTATTATTTGAGTTATCTATGTACCGCTTATATTATTTACATATTATATCTACGTAATAATTCATTTAAATTGTATTTATATAATGATTTCTTATGTTTTCGCGATTGTTTTACATTAAATTAAACTATTTCAATACGGTTTTTATCGCGTTTATTACTTATTTATTTACACCTGACGTTTCAAACACTTTACAGCGTTCATGGTCGCAAGCAGACTAAGTTAACATTTGTCTTTGATATCATAAAATTACAAACTACCTTCGATAAAAACCGTATTAAAATAAATTAAACTATTTTAATACGGTTTTATCGCGTTTATTACTTATTTATTTACACCTGACGTTTCAAACACTTTACAGCGTTCATGGTCGCAGGCAGACTAAGTTAACATTTGTCTTTGATGTCATAAGATTACAAAACTACCGCCTGAAATTTTTATTGGGAACTATTCCGATGCACGCAGTATTGGCTCACAGTATCTAAGGGTCTTGCAGTCTGCTTCCGAGTTTGCAATTTTATTAAGTTAATGACTGGGTCCCAAGCTGGCGGTACCTGCCATCCATCCTCTCTATTGAAATTAGGATGTTTTTTAATTTCAATAGCTTCACGTAACATCCTTGGAATGAATCTGTTTTCCTTTGCAAGGACTTGAGGATTATCAAAACGCATATAGTGGTTGGGTTTGTCTAGAGCATGTTCACAGACTGCAGACTTGGTTGAGCGTCTATTTTTCATGTCAGCAATATGTTCTTTTATACGAGTATTAATGCTTCTCTTTGTTTGCCCAATGTATGATAAACCACAGTCACAGTCAATTTTATAAACTCCAGCATCTTGCAATGGGATATTGGATTTTACAGGTCTTAAAAATTGGTTTATTTTCTTATGCGGCTTGTAATAGGTCTTGATTGAAGCTCGCCTAAGTATGTTACCAATCTTGTCCGTGACTCCCTTTATGTATGGTAAGATGGCAGGAAAACGATCAACTGTGTGTGGCTTGGGTCGACTTCTGTGACAAATGTGTGGGAGGCTGAGATTGTTGCTTCTTAAGACAGACTTGACTCGTTGAAGCTCCTCCTTAAGATGGTGGGTGTCACAGATGCCGTGTGCTCTCTGTAACAAAGATTTGCCTACGGTAGTAAATAAATAAGTAATAAACGCGATAAAACCGTATTAAAATAGTTTAATTTAATGAATAACAATCGCGAAAACATAAGAAAACATCGTATTAAAATAGTTTAATTTATTGTATTTATATGTTAAGAACATATATTCCTAATACGTTAATTTATTAAGTAGTTTATATAAGTATGTATGTAAAATTATTTCTTGTACAATAGAACACAGGCAAATGTAACAACAAAAATTTACTTATAT
This sequence comes from Euzophera pinguis, assembly GCA_947363495.1. Classification (NCBI taxonomy): domain Eukaryota; kingdom Metazoa; phylum Arthropoda; class Insecta; order Lepidoptera; family Pyralidae; genus Euzophera; species Euzophera pinguis. The sequence continues at coordinate 612,369 of OX376156.1, read as the reverse complement.
ATTGTAGTTACTTGTAGTGTTTTATGGCATCATTCTTTATTTGCTTCTCTTTTTAATTTTTTTTTAAATACTGGTAGAGAATGCCATAAGGCACTTTTTGTGCAATAAGGATTTAATAAATAGTTAGTTATAATAATAAACATCCAAACTTCATAACCATAACCCATTTTATTCTTTTCACTCATTAGCCCTCCTCTTTCCCAGACCTGTTCATGGAAATATCTCATCTATTGATATAGCCGAGGACGGTAGGACCACCACATGCCATCAACTTCCTCTACGTGTTGGATCCAAAAAAAAAGTTTATTAATCAGACCATAGATCCATAATACAATTGAAATCATTGGATTTTTTTTTATGAAAATTAATTGAAATAATAATAATCATTATTTTTCCCCATGTTCAAAACTCATGTGTATTTAAATACACACGCGTGCCGAAAATTCCACTCAAGTGACAAAGGTTGATTTTGTCGCATACTGTCACAACTTGCTCTTCATTAAAGTCAAGATATAGGATGACATACAACTATGTTCGTAATAGAATGGAAGTTTCAGGGAAATACGATCAAGTATTAATTGAAGTGTCGCGAGCGAGATCAGAAGATGGCTCTGAGGCAGGGTCGCCATGACTTAAGTTATAAACTACCGACATATGTATATTTATATAGGACACAGACATATTTTTACTGTACCATTAATGTGGTACCGTACCGCTATAAAAAGCGCAAAATAATTGTCTATTCTGTATCTAGGTGTTTAACTGTGGTAAATGAAACCACGTTAGAGACCGAAAGGCGGTTCCCAATAACTCAGACACAATGCAGGGTACACATGGTCCAATGACCATGTGACCCACTCGAAATTAATAAATCTATTTGTGGCATCGTAGTGTCTAAACGGATGAACCGATCTTGTGTTTTTTTTTTTGTTTGAAAGTTTACTGATTTGACTACGACGGTCCTTGCTTAACATGGAGATCGTTTCAGCCATTTGAAGATAGCTTTTGATACTAATCCATGAGATTTTACCAACCATTTTTTTATATATGTATGTAAAAATCTTTATTGTTCACAAAGGCCCTCAGAATCCAGTACAACAATGGCTTCAGATGGGGCATCCACTATTCTGCAGTGCGTCGGGGATGTTCGCAAACGCTCATATTGATGATTTTTATGCAATTCTACGGAAAAGAACAGTATCCCTGATGGCTAGGGTTCGGGGAGCCTCTAATAGCCTGCTGGCCGTTGTTGCTAATCATGAATGTACAGGATACATAACAAGGTTCTGGCTGTCTGGGTTGAGACCCCACACAACTAATGTCTCGTAGTAATTGAATTTAATATAATTAATAATTAATTTTGATAATTTAATAACAATTCAATTCAATTATTTATGTGATGCAATGTAATTTTAATTTCAATTTAATTTAATTCTTATTAACATAGTTTTGTAAGATAACTGTTAATAACAAAATGTATGGAGCTTGACATCTGAAATAAATTATATATTATATTATTATTATTAAAGAACATAGTAACAGAATACAAGGAACAACAAAAGGCGGTCTTATCCCAAATAGGGATCTATTCCAGTTAACCAAACAAACCTGTGACACAGATATATGGACACTGAAGAGGGTACAACACGCAAAGAAATCTTAGGTGCTTTCACTTTTGATATTAAATTTGGTAAACAGGAGAAATATATATATTCATATTCATGTCCAAAAAAATAACCCGTCACGTTGAGAAATAAATAAAAATATTTCCGTATTTTATTTCCAAAAATACACCGTCATGCGTTTTTAACCAAAATTTTAACCCAAAAAACATGACACGGGTCGCAATCAAACATCTGATGCCAGTATCTTGATGTGGCTCACCGCCTCATTACGGGTTAAGGCCTTATCGCAGTTTTTCATCCGAGGCGTAATTAATTACAAGCCGCACGCATTAATTTATTAAGTTTAGCTGGGAGAATTACTATTTTGGTAAAAAATCCTAATGATATTTCAAGTCTTAAAATTTCCGATATTTGCTGGAATCGTGCAGCTATAGAAATGAAGTCTTTTTCCTACAAGTAATTTATTGCCATAAATTAAAGGTGAATTAACACCCGTATTCTTAAACCTTCACTCAAACTCGACTCAACCTTACGAGTACTCCATCTCATTCGTATGATAAGTCGTCACAAGCTTCCTTGACTTGAGATGATTTCTCATTGGAGGTGAGTATTGAACTGTCAATTATAAGGTTGGTCGAGAGGTACCTTGAGGCGTCCTTGAAATGAAATAAAGTAGATAAAAAACGGGTTTTTGCCACTTTTGGCTTCGGTATTAATTATTTCATTTTATTATTTACTCTATTCTTTTGTAATTTTCAATTTTTGTGTTTAAAATTGTTATTATAACCTCATTGGAGTTTGCTCAAGCAACCAACTAAGAATGTCGTTTTCAAGGAAAGTTCGAGGACTTCCTTAAGGCGCCCTCGAATGAGTTTGAATGAAGGACGTTCTTAAGGTTATGTTTAAGAATACGGGGGTAAGTCTGCGATAAACATCTTACATGGTCTCCTCAGATTGCGGAAGTTAGTAGGAGGATATTTGCTTCAGCTGGATCACTTACGCGGCTTAAGAATTTTCTTACTGCTGCTACTAAAACCTCTCTTGGACAGACCTTACTTCTCCCTATCCTAGACTATGCCGATTCATGTTATCTCGAACTCTCTGAAAAGCATTGCAATAAACTTGAGCGCCTTCAAAACATTAGATTCATATTTGGATTACGCAAGCATGATCATGTTTCTTCTTTCCGCGTCAACTCAAGTGGCTCTCGATCAGATTTCGTCGTAATTATCATATTCTGTCGCTCCTGTTCACTATACTCTTTATTCCTTCGTCACCTCATTATATAAAAGAGCGCTTCATCTTTCCCCATCAAGATGACCAGCGTTCTGCTCGTAGTATCAACGCCCTTTGCCTTAAAACTCCAACTCATGCTTCTGCTGCATACTCTAAATCTTTCACTGTACAAGCAGCACTTTGAAATGCTTTGCCTGAAGATATTCGCACTGCTCAGACTATAACCAGTTTCAAGAGTCGCTTGAAAGAATACTACCTCTCACTTTGACTTGATACTGCTGTTATTTTCGCTTAGATATTCATACAGTACGTATGAATTTTACATTATGTAAGTTATTTATGTATGTTTATTTTATATGCAATATTTGTGTATGTTTATAATTTTCAACTATATCTGTTGCTATAGCTGTATCCTAACTGTTTCTCTTTCACCTCGTAAGGGTTGACTGGAAGAGATTGCCTAGCAATAAGTCCGCCTTTGCTTATATTACGTTGAAGTCTTTGTAAATGTTATATTATTTGTTACTGTATGTGGGCAATAAAGATATTTTGTATTGTATATTGTCTTAAGCATTTTAGGTAATAAAGTTTCAAATTAATAAAATCATACGCCTATTTTCCTTCAGGACTAAAAAATAATGAATATGGAAGAATGGCATTTTACTTTTAAACTTTGGCTGCGGAGCGTAGTAATAGGTATCATACAAACTTCGCTACAAAGTATTGTCAAGTGCTACAAGATTCGTAGCTTGAAGGTCGTACCATGACCGTGCTACGAGAATCGTAGCTAGAAAATCGTATCATCGGCGTGCTACGAGAATCGTAGTAAGCTCGTGGTACGAAATTCGTAGCCAGAAACTCGTAGTAACTTCGTGCTACGAGCTTCCATTAGTAAGAAAAGTTAAGACTCGGTTTTTGCTTAATTTTAGTTAAAACTCACTGTTAACGTTATTTCCATTTTCGTGTTTAGGAACCCACCGTAATTAGCGCTGGTTAACCTTTCTTAATCCAGTTTAAATTACTATATTTTTCCCCACTTTTTAGTAAATACTGACTAATTAATACGTCGTCCCACATTAGGTTCTGGGAAAGTAATTTGCGAGAGCCGAGCAGGTTCAAATAAATTATGAATTAGCCCGCGCCCTGGAGAGGAGGGGGGAAAGTTTCCAACACTTTGATCTAATCAGGACATGCTAGGGCTAATGCTGGACTTAGTTGTAACTTTAGACATTCATTTACTACTTGGTGTCAAAGTTTTTTATGACTTTGTTCAATGACTTTGTTCTAACTGGCAGTCGGGATCAACGGCTTGACGGGCCTTCAAACGCGCATATTTACTAATATTTTTTGTTTTTTTTTGTTTTGATTCTATCTTATGTTATCATTATAATTTTATGTATATTTATTTAAATCTAATGTATTGTTTTTTTATGGATCTTTGACATACGAAATAAATGATTTGATTTGTTTATTCTGTCCAGTAACTTTACTTTTATACAAATCAACGATTCTAGTGTGCTATAATCATAACAGGTGTATAAGCTGTCGTGTATAAATAATAGGATACGAGTTAATTTCGATTTGTTACATCAAACTTTGTTATATTATCATCTTAAGAGAGGTAGGTAATTTTGTAAAGAGTAGTCCGCCTGGGGAAGTACCTCCACCCTACAGAAGACCGCAGCCAAATAACACTGTGACGCAGTGTTGTGTTCCTGCTGGTGAGTAGGGTCGCCAGGCTCCAGAGGGACAGCTGACAGCGAACATGTCGGCAACGCGCTCGTGACATCTCCGGTGTTGCAGGCGTTCATAGGCTACGGTAACCACTTACCATCAGATGGGCCGTACGCCTGTTTGCCTACTTAGTTGTATAAAAAATATGTGCGCGAATTTATCGCCAGTATGGTTAACGACTAACAATAACACCGGCCACATCGGTCAACAGCAATTATCATTGTCGCGCACATAACAACTCATTATCACTTGCTTTCAACCTGATAATTCGACAGTTACCACACAAGCAACATAATTATCTATTGTCATTCCCTAAATGTGTATTGAGGCATGAAATATACATACTCGTCTATTATTCCTTCTACACGCAGTATTCACTAGTTGTTCTGTGTACAATATTGCATTACTAGTTTATGTTTTTTTTTTTTACAGTAACCCATTGATTCGGATTTTTGTCCGGCAAAAGGATGCACGATGTATGGAAGCGAGATAGCATAACCAAGTTCAAATCGGCCGAGAGCAATAAAGACAGTGTAAGGAGGTCATAATGGTTTGTATCTAAGTTTAGAAAATCTTTAACAATATTTAATGGTGTAAAAAATGTTTCATAACCTTTGGAGGTAGTATCGAGTCTTACAGTTAAGGATTGAAGTTAAAGATTTTGCTTGTAAACTCATGTAAAGTAATAGGATCTTCTACTTAATTTTATTATTCATACATATCATTCATTACAAACATTTCATTGCCAGAAACTGAAAACAGATAATAATTTTAAATACAGTTCTTAAAAAGTTAGTTATAAGCATGTTATAAGCCTTTGAAATTCGGTGGAAAGGGAAACTGTCAAATAAAAAGCACTGTGTGTGCAGTGACGTCACTGCCACTTGGTTTCTTGCGTACAAAAGGGATAGCAAGACCACCACCATCACCACTTTTCTTCTTGAGAAAACTACAAATTACTGAATTAACAGCCGATTTTTTTTTGTTTATTTTCGGAAACTGTAACTTTTTATTGCTTCGTTTGCAAATATTACCCATGTATGAATACAGTCAAGTAGCCTATTGTTTAAAAAATGTACTACAGATTATACATGCACTTGCAGACAGTCAAGGAAGCAAAAGTGTTGATCCCGGGCGGTCACTAGTACGTTTATAAAATCGACTCGATACAAGCGAGTGAAATAAATTACTCGATAGTGACAGCTAGATTTATTTATTATTTACCTTTCATTCCACAAAAGCCGTATATATAATATTTAGTTATTTATTCGTGCGGCGCGTACCGGCCTTCATAAATAAATTAAACTTCCGGTTCGCTCCCATACTGTTGTTATAAATTAAAAAACATTTTGTAAATATAACTGTTACTATTTCTTTGTGTTATTCCATCAAAACATAGAATACCTTGAACAATTGAACATGGAATTTTTGAATTCTATGCAATCATCAAAGAGTTTTCCTGGTTGCACCCAGGAAGATGCATTGAAGAAACTCAACTTGACTGAACTTTTGGACTTAAATAAATTATTCTAAGTGATGTCCTGACGTCATAATGCTTTAGATAGACCGATTTAGAAGGAATGTAGTTTAAGTAGAAAATAAAGAAATAATGTAGTTTACTTTTAATCCAATAACGACACGATTGTGTATGTGATTCTCTTGCATTTCTTGGCACAATGCGGCACATATCCTTTTATCAGGCACAAGTTAAAAACTTTATGTACCAATCTTCAACAGACAATTTTGTAGTTTAGTCTTGTAAAAGACGATTTAAACAATTGCATTAACAATTCACTTCTATATAAAAATAACATAAAATATATATATATAGGCTATATTGACAATTAAATGACAATTTGATTAATTTAGAAATTACACAAATAATATTCATTTAATATTTATTGAAATATTAAACACCCATACCTTGGATCTCATGTTATCGCGTACAGTACCCTTCAAACGAATTTTCCTCCCTCGTACACTGCGATTATGGAATGAACTCCCTGCCATGGTTTTCCCTAGTGACTATAACATGGGAGCCTTCAAAAAGGGCGTGAAAAAATTCCTTCAGGATCGGTAACGCGCTCGTGACATATCCGGTGTTGCAGGCGTTCATGGGCTACGGTAACCACTTACCATCAGGTGGACCGTACGTATAAAAAAAAATCGATTAATCATTTGATACTGGAATTCGAGTTTCAAATTAATTGTCTTACTCCTCAGCATAGGCCTCCCCTAGAGACCTCCACAGTGACCGGTCTCTCGACAACCTCATCTCTGTAGCACCTGCTGCTTTTTATGATGTCGTCCTCCCATCTGTGTATCATGTACAATATGGAAAATAATAAATGAGACGCACCAACGCCTAAAACATAATTTATATGAATTTTGAACTGAACAACTAAAGTCGTTCGTTTAATTCAAATTTGAAATATTTATTTACTTATTTATTTATTAAAATTTATTGTTCCACAAATTACATATATACTTATAACAATTGGCGGACTTAATGTTACGAGCATTCTCTACCAGTCAACAACTGGGAGAAACAGAAAGATAGTTTGGCGCAAAAAAGTTAAGGGGGAAAAAATTTATTACTTATAGAGCAAATTTTATTAAAAGCTTAAGTTCATACACTTCGTAAACATACATAAAACATACACAAATACTGTTTCATTTTAAATATATAAATATATTTATTGCACATATTTATTTTCAATTGCATTGAAAAGAACAAGACGAGTTTTATTAAGTTTCACAAAGCAAAGGCATCTGATATCAAAAGTAGGTACTTACACTATTTCTAAGAAACTCAACTTGACTGAACTTTTGGACTTAAATAAATTATTCTAAGTGATGTCCTGACGTCATAATGCTTTAGATAGACCGATTTAGAAGGAATGTAGTTTAAGTAGAAAATAAAGAAATAATGTAGTTTACTTTTAATCCAATAACGACACGATTGTGTATGTGATTCTCTTGCATTTCTTGGCACAATGCGGCACATATCCTTTTATCAGGCACAAGTTAAAAACTTTATGTACCAATCTTCAACAGACAATTTTGTAGTTTAGTCTTGTAAAAGACGATTTAAACAATTGCATTAACAATTCACTTCTATATAAAAATAACATAAAATATATATATATAGGCTATATTGACAATTAAATGACAATTTGATTAATTTAGAAATTACACAAATAATATTCATTTAATATTTATTGAAATATTAAACACCCATACCTTGGATCTCATGTTATCGCGTACAGTACCCTTCAAACGAATTTTCCTCCCTCGTACACTGCGATTATGGAATGAACTCCCTGCCATGGTTTTCCCTAGTGACTATAACATGGGAGCCTTCAAAAAGGGCGTGAAAAAATTCCTTCAGGATCGGTAACGCGCTCGTGACATATCCGGTGTTGCAGGCGTTCATGGGCTACGGTAACCACTTACCATCAGGTGGACCGTACGTATAAAAAAAAATCGATTAATCATTTGATACTGGAATTCGAGTTTCAAATTAATTGTCTTACTCCTCAGCATAGGCCTCCCCTAGAGACCTCCACAGTGACCGGTCTCTCGACAACCTCATCTCTGTAGCACCTGCTGCTTTTTATGATGTCGTCCTCCCATCTGTGTATCATGTACAATATGGAAAATAATAAATGAGACGCACCAACGCCTAAAACATAATTTATATGAATTTTGAACTGAACAACTAAAGTCGTTCGTTTAATTCAAATTTGAAATATTTATTTACTTATTTATTTATTAAAATTTATTGTTCCACAAATTACATATATACTTATAACAATTGGCGGACTTAATGTTACGAGCATTCTCTACCAGTCAACAACTGGGAGAAACAGAAAGATAGTTTGGCGCAAAAAAGTTAAGGGGGAAAAAATTTATTACTTATAGAGCAAATTTTATTAAAAGCTTAAGTTCATACACTTCGTAAACATACATAAAACATACACAAATACTGTTTCATTTTAAATATATAAATATATTTATTGCACATATTTATTTTCAATTGCATTGAAAAGAACAAGACGAGTTTTATTAAGTTTCACAAAGCAAAGGCATCTGATATCAAAAGTAGGTACTTACACTATTTCAATAAATCTGCAGCAGCCAACCACCGTTTAATTTTAGCTTCTTTGTGGAACTATCAGATGGAAAGAAGTCCTTAAACGTTGCAAAAAGGTGGACGGACGATGTCAGGGTTGTCTATTATAAAAAAGAGATAATTTTTATACAATATGTATCCACAGAGGCAAGAGGCTTGAATAAAAAAAATTGATGAAATGTATTTAAATAGGCTGCGGTGATCGCTTTCCGTTAGGCTGCCGCATACGATGTGAAGCAACGACTATATCTAGACATAGATCGGCTCGGAAATGCACTTCTTCCGTGCACATAATAACCAGAAAAACAATTAAATGCTCAATTTGTTACCTTCTCTATAAACTATCACGTATCCTGCTGTACGTAATGTATTTACTATTTAATAGCTCGCCTCATAGAAGTACAATGTGTGTTTTTTTAACATTATCTACAGCGACGAGGTGGCACCCCTAATTGCTGTATTCTTAGGTAATAACTTTCATCTGGCCATTGGAGCTCTTTCGAAGATAATTTATTCCAGTTTAAAATTGATAGGAATAATAGTCTCGTCAGTGGCAGCCTGCCCCGCTTCGCGCCGCGCCGTACCGCGCCGCACCGCGCCACTATTAATTAAACTCTGTCTCCTTTGTCCGGTGTCGCCATTGAAACGTATTTAGTACTAGGAGACAGACACTGGAGACCCTTGACTACAGATAAAGTTGTGAAGCAATAAAGCTAGGATTCACTGCTGAATTTCATAACAACTTACAAGAAATCGGTAGGACATCAAACCAATTAATTGTTGCATATCGCTAAGGCTGAATTAAATGTTATTTTGTTGTGCAACTTATTTAACACATTGAGATTGCAGAAGACGCGGCAGAACAAAAGATAATCCATTGTTTGTCGGGACAAGATATTTTTGTTATAGCATTTATTTTTATTTCCCGGATAAAGAAGGGCGTTAAAGTTAGTGATCTGCATGACTTGTGGTATTTGTAAAAATCAAGGTTTTTAAGTAGACTAATTATGCTACTTCATCATGATGACTATATTCCAAATTTAGGTAACAATATAGAGTATACAAACAAATTAACCTAAAAACTTTAAAAAAAAACAAGTAAAACAAAAGTAAAATCTTAAAATAAAAAAACTAAAACATTTAAATTTAAGCAATGTTCGTTTGGCATGGTGCCAAGAACACTGGCTGCATTCCCACGTTGAATTGCAATTGCAATTCTTTGCGCTAGGAATGAGCCAGCACTCTTGTCATCTACGGCGTCAGCTAGCTTAAGAGAAATTTTTTCAAGTTTGGCCCCAATGTTTCGATACCAAGCGGCACAAATATGTACTCACTATTGAGAGAAACATATTTGCATATATAAAATAGTTTACTTTTTTATATATTTGAAAATAATTCTCATCTGTAGCAAAACCACGAGTAAGACCTAGTCTTAAAATTTAATCTGAATAGTTAATTAGTCTAACAACGATTTAATTCTAGCGCCTCAGTTGGCCCGTTGTAGCCACCAATTATGGAACTATTACGCTGTTCACATAGACTTAAAGGAACTACAGATTAGCATAATATACATCACTAAATATAACTAACAATGTACCAAATTGAAAATAAAATTTTTACGAATGTTCCCAATTTTAGGTACAATGTAGTAAATAAATGATTTTTCATTTACATTGATTTAACGTCCAGTGATTTACGTCGTTCATAGAAGTAAAATGAAATGCGTTAGAAACGATGTTGATATATCTCCGGTTTCTTTATTATGTAAGCCTTTTTAATCGTAGTATTATACTTATATATATTAATCCTCTATTTTAATACAGTTTCTATCGCGTTTCTACAATCGTGAAAACATGACAAATCATTTAATTAATCTGTGTCGATCATGCGACTGTGAGCGGTAAAAGTGACCAAGTGCAAGATCGAAATTAACGTAAGCCCTTAAAAGCCATTATGCTTTGAAAGAAGAAGTGATACCGACGCTATTCGCCAATACGTATCACGCAACTTACACACACTAAGATTTTACGAATTTTCGAGCTAATGTTGATTCAACCACAATTATCTGTAGTTCTATCAAGTCTATGTTGCGCACCGCACAGCACCGCAGCGCGATAGTAAATTATCCGACACGTAGCGTCGCTCACACGCGCGACGCTTTTAGAAAACTCGAGACGATTAGTTGCTAGATTTAGTGGTCGTTAATGTCGCAATTTTTAACAATATAGGAGCTATGAATGACTTTCATATCGAGTAGATATTACCAAGTTGCATTTGTTACTTTCTTGTGAAATAACGACTTGAAGTTTGTGTGTACACTATCTTCTTCTTTGCGTGTCGATAGCTTTACATTCTCCCAAAACCCAGAAAAAAAGCTACCTGAATAGCTATGTCAGAGACCAAACGCAAGTCTTTCATGGTGTTTGGACATCCAGCTCCCGACAGCAGGTACGCCATAGCTTGAGGGGACAAACCAAACTCGCACTGGTTTTGTGTGCCGTCAGTAATTCCCCACTTTCTTAGGTTGTCTTTACATCGACCTACTTGGGTTTGCGCAACCTATCAACACTACGAACTGAACATATGTCTGTTCTTAAATACCGGATTTTGATTCGGTTTTCTAAAGATATGGCTGGTCAAAAGTCGTTTCGGACCGCAAGAGCGTTTCGAATCGCCAATAGCCCTTATTGAAGGGGTTCTTTCGCACCGCAGTGGTTGGAGCGGTCCGAATGGCCCAAGGTATCTTTTGTAATGAGTCGATTCGGACCACGGAGTAATAACAAAGAGGAGATGGCGTATCGAGAGCTTCCTTACAAAAATTGTGTGAGGCTACGCGGGGCGGAAGGCAGACGTGAGGGGAGCTAGGTTTGGCAGTGGCTTCGCCCCTTTTGACGATCCCCTCTACTTACCAATAGGTGTAGCTAGCAAATCGAAGATTTTAACGTAAAAAAATATTTAAATTTCTTTATTTTACATATATTTTGAACATTAAAAACTGACACATATTTTGTGTAACACTAAATCAATCAAATGTATTCGAAAATATGTTATTTATTTACGTTTATTGTGATCCCATAACAGTATAGCATGGAAACACTTAAAACTAAATGGTTTAAAATATTTTAAGCTGAAACGAAACTTAAATTAGAAAAATTTGAGGTTGCTCCACGTCACGCACGCACAGTTGAAGGAAAAATGACGTAAGCCACGTCTACTTCCGACGTCACTGCGCCAATGGCCGTAACGGTGCATAATACGCCGCCTCCTCTTTGTATTTGCTCCATGATCACGGGCGAATAGGTGCAAAAACGTCATTAAAGTAATCGAATTATGTTTTTACACTTCAGAAGAAATATGAAGAGTGAAAAAAAAACTTATGAGTTAATATATTATATAGATTATACTTCATGTCTCTCCCGAAGATGATTATATTTACATGCAGCAGTATGCGAGATGATACCGTCCTCACCACACTAATAAAGCTATAGATTTAAAAATAAAAATAAATTAAATTAATACGGTGTATTGAATCACTTCCGGAGTCTATGCACCCCGCCACCTCATTTGCCCGTGACCTTCATTATACGTTTTGGTGTCGTACGAGCCACACATTTTTTATTCCGGTACCCTCTATAATAATTCGTTTCGGTAAAATGGGGAAAAGGAAGAGATCTGATAAGGATGATAGTGAGATTATTGGATCGTTGCTAAAGAAAGTTAAAAAACTTGTTCGTAAGCGAAGGAAAATTTCATCGTCGTCATCCGAAGGTGATGATGAAGTGGTACCCCCGGTTCATTCGCCGCTGCAGTTCGACCTAGCAAGTGATCTAGAACAATCAGGTATGTTTTATAGTTGTATACTATAATTGAAGTCATATTTTTTGACTATTATGTATCCCGACTTATTGTGTGTGGATACCCGCTCATTTAAAAACACGAATTATCGTGTACAATATCCCGACGTATATCGTGTGTGGATAGTATCATCCCGGCAATAGCCTGTGGAAAGACAAGCGGTTTACATTTAAGATTTGTCTCGCTCTCTTGCAGGCGAGATCCCAACAGTCGACGCGGAAGTTTCGGTGGATGATACGCTGGCAGACGATCAGGGCTTGGACCCAGATATTTTAGAACTACTGGGCGCTGACCCGACTTTAGATAAAACTTATGGTGATAATCTTCATAAGGATCTAGCTGTGAGGTGGAAGCATATTCTTGTAAACGGGCTTCCAAAGGAAGACAAGGTTGAGATAATGAAGCGATATCTCCCTGCAGAAAATTGTAGCTTCATGAAGAATGAAGTGAATCGAGTTGCAAAAGGGATTCATACAGTGAACAGAAACAAAATCAAATGACGAGTTGTATCTCTGCTATTGGTAAGGCCCTTAACTTAGCCTTGTCTCAAACTAGCAATGTTTCTCAGGAAATCGTTAAAACGCTAAGCGACGCCGGGAGACTACTGTGTGATACACATTATCGAGAATCCCTGTCAAGGAGATATATTATAACAAATTCGATAAGCAAACAAAAGCGGGATATCATTAAAAACACGAAAATGGATGATTTTTTATTTGGATCCGATCTGTCTGGGCACCTGAAAACATCGAAGGCTATAGCAAAATCCGCTTCAGAGCTAAAGTTCACTAGGCCGCCTGCTCAGGCGCAGGCGAGCACGTCCGCGTATCGTCGGTCAGATGCTTTAAACGCGAGGGGGGCACCGCGACCAGCCGCCGAGCAGCGAGTGAACCCCGGGCCACCCGCTCGGCGCCAGCCACCGCCGCCACCGCCGGCCGCGATGAGGGACCGGCGACGCGAACCGACCAGCGCGCGCTCCATCAACAACCGCCAACAACATCGGAGACGATAGCTGACGAACAGGAGGTAGGAAACACTGCTGGCAGACTTAAAAATTACGTTTCAGAATGGCGTCATTTAACGAGTGATGATACTATTTTATCCTGGATTTCAGGTTATACAATTCCATTTTATTGTGAACCACAACAAAATTCTTTACCTAGAAATAGATCATGCACATCTGACGAAATTGCCAATATAGATAATTGCATTTTTGATCTATTAAGTGCGGGGTACATAACACCCTGTTTACCTTGTATGAAACAATTCATTTCACCGATATTCACAGTGCCAAAAGCTGACGGTAGCCATCGTTTCATTCTAAATTTAAAAGAATTAAATAAATTTATCCATGTCGACCATTTTAAAATGGAAGACTACCGGACAGCTTTAAAATTATTACATAAAAACGATTATATGGCGACGTTGGATTTAAAAGATGCTTATTTTTTGTTACCAATTGACGTGAACGACAGGATTTGGCTTAGATTTCATTGGAATTCACCTAAATATAAGAATCAGCTGTTTGAATTTAATGTTTTGCCTTTCGGTTTGTGCACGGCTCCGTATGTGTTCACAAAATTGTTGAAGCCTGTATCTCATTATTTACGTTCTTTAGGTCATTTATCCGTCATTTATTTGGATGATTTTTTCTGTATTGGTAGTTCAATTAACGAATGTATGAATAATGTTAATGTAACTAAAGAAACATTAGTAAAGTTAGGTTTTGTTATTAATGAAAAGAAAAGTCTACTCCAACCTACTCAAATGTGTACCTTTTTAGGATTTACTTTTGATACAAGAAATTTACAGTTATCTTTACCCCTAGAAAAGAAAATTCGTATAAAATCGTTTGCTAGCAGACTTCTAAAAACAAAAAATAGGCGTATTAAAATACGCGAGTTCGCTAGCTTTTTAGGTTTATTGACCTCAGCGTGCCCAGCTGTAAAATACGGATGGGTCTATACTAAATTATTAGAGAGGGAGAAATTCTTAGCTCTAAATTACTCGACCAATTATAATAAATACATGCTTGTACAAGATTTTTTGAAAGAAGATTTGTCATGGTGGAGAGATAACATCGAATCTGCGTTTTGCCCCTTCCAGCAAAACAATTATTCTCTTGTTATATATACCGACTCGTCAACCACTGGTTGGGGTGCAGTTTGCAACAACAAGACTGCTAACGGGAATTGGAATCATACACAACTTTCCTATCATATAAATACCCTGGAGCTGTTGGCTGCATTTTATGGGCTCAAGATATTTGCCTCGCATCTCCAGGATTGCAATATATTATTAAGAATAGACAATACCACAGCTATCGCATATATTAATAAAATGGGAACACTGTCACTTAAATAATCTTGCACGTGAACTTTGGCAGTGGTGCGAAAAGCGCAATATTTGCGTTTTCGCTTCATATATTAAATCTAAGGAAAATGTTGTTGCTGATTACGAGTCCCATCATACTAACATTGATACCGAATGGGAATTAGCGGATTTCGCATTTCAACAAATTTCATCTTTGTTTGGCTCCCCAGAGTTTGATTTATTTGCCAGCGTCCAAAATCATAAATGTGAAAGATATGCTTCTTGGAAACTAGATCCAAATTCTGAAATTATTGATGCCTTTACATTTAACTGGAAAAATCTTAGATTTTACGCTTTCCCGCCGTTTAGTTTGATTTCCAAAGTTTTACATAAAATAAGAAATGATCGGGCTGAGGGCATTGTAGTAGTACCATCCTGGCCCACGCAGCCGTGGTATCCACTTTGGTCCAAATTACTTATCTCCGAAGCTATTTATTTTGAACCCAATCGTGAGCTCTTATTTTCGCCTTTCAGAGCCGAACATCCGCTCCACGGGGACCTCACCCTGATGGCAGGGAGATTATCAGGCTGTCGCTGTTGAAGCGAGGAGTTCCCGCTGCTTCGCTTGAAATTGTAATGTCTTCGTTCGCTGCTAACACGCTTAATCAATATAATTCGTATATAAAATCCTGGTGGTTGTACTGTAGGGACAGAAATATTAACCTTTTTGATGCAAATACAACTCAATTAATGGAATATTTGACAGAAAAATTTAACACCGGCGCTAGTTACAGCACGCTAAATAGCCACCGTTCAGCGTTATCTATATTATTAGGTCAGGATATTACCGCCAATGATTACTTAAGACGCTTTTTTAAGGGAGTATATCGCCTTAAACCACCATCCCCTAAATACGATAATACTTGGGACCCTAATCAAGTATTAAATTATTTGTCTAATTATTTTCCAAATGACTCGATAACATTGAAAGAACTGTCGGTCAAATGCATTAGTCTTCTCGCCCTGGCATCCGCACAGCGAATGCAAACGTTAAGCCTGATTCGTATTAAAAACATTTCATTTTATCCTGATAAAATACAAATTAGAATTGAGGACCTGATTAAAACGTCCAAACCGGGTTGCTACCAACCTCTAATTACCTTACCGTATATCAATGAAAATCCTAATATATGCCCGGCATTAACTTTAAAATCCTACGTTGACAGAACCTGCGAATTACGAAAAAACGAATTTCTGTTTATAAGCTTTCAAAAACCTCACAAAAAAGTATCTAGTCAAACATTATCTCATTGGGTAAAATTTGTACTATAAAAATTTGTACTATAAAATTAATATTAATATATACAGTGCACATAGCACTCGCCACGCCTCAACGTCTGCGGCTCACAGATTAGGCGTCAACCTAGAAGCGATTCGGAAAGCCGCAGGGTGGACTGAATCTTCTCGGGTATTTCTAAAATACTATAATAAAGAAATCTGCAATACCACAGATAGTATTTTCGCTGATTCTCTTTTTCTTAATTTTGAGAGGTAATCTTAATTTAAGTACTAACTTTTGTTTATAAATCGTAATTAAGCAATTAATGAAAGTAATTACAACATTATGTCTTTCTTGTTATTAACAGAATATATGATTATTTTCATATTGTTCTGGTCTTTAATTTTTTCGATACTCTGAACATCTGCATGTAAATATAATCATCTTCGGGAGAGACATGAAGTATAATTTAGAATCAAACGAACTTACCTTGTGAAGTTTGATATCTAATTATACGAGTGTTTTGACCGAAGATGATTATGATCCCATCCCACCCTAGTTCACCCAGGTAGATCGAAAAAATTTTTTTGCTCTAAAATAATGAAGGTCACGGGCAAATGAGGTGGCGGGGTGCATAGACTCCGGAAGTGATTCAATACACCGTATTAATTTAATTTATTTTTATTTTTAAATCTATAGCTTTATTAGTGTGGTGAGGACGGTATCATCTCGCATACTGCTGCATGTAAATATAATCATCTTCGGTCAAGACACTCGTATAATTAGATATCAAACTTCACAAGGTAAGTTCGTTTGATTCTAAATTATATTTAAAAAAAATGAAATTGAAACTGAATACAATCACAGACTGTCTATAACAAAAATATTTTAAAACAAGTTTGTATTATTATTTCAAAAACAGTACCTACTAATAAATTGTGATGTTTGTTAGGCCTGTAGTAAATGTGTGGTTAGGTCGGTTAAAAATATATCAGGAGAGCGGAAGTTATGAGACGTTAATTGTAGTATTTCTTACATTTCAATTATTAGAAGTTTGATAAACTTCTCACAACTCCTGCGATCCTGGTAAAAAAGCTATGGAGCTATTCGGACCGCGGTTCGAAGCTCTTGGGGTCGGAAACGACTATTGACCCGATATGGCAACTAAAATATGGCTGAATGCAAAAGACAGAATCAT
The DNA here is from genome assembly GCA_947363495.1 of Euzophera pinguis. Classification (NCBI taxonomy): domain Eukaryota; kingdom Metazoa; phylum Arthropoda; class Insecta; order Lepidoptera; family Pyralidae; genus Euzophera; species Euzophera pinguis. The sequence continues at coordinate 594,994 of OX376156.1, read as the reverse complement.
TTTTCGAATCAGAAAGTCGGTGGTTCGTACAATCTATAATCTAACTAAAGTAAGGATGCGACTTCTACAAAGTATGCTTACAAAGTTATTTAACTACAACAAAAGACGTCATAACAAAATATCTATATCCTCTTTCCTCGTGATAATGTTATCACATCTCAGTTACCTTTCACCTGTCAAGTCCCTGTGATGAGCAGACACTAGAGAAGTAACAAATTAAAGCATGCCCAGAAGTGAAACATAAAATAAAGCAAATCATCATTGCAGTTTTAGGTTCGCCTCATCTTTGGTATCCTTGGCGGTTTGTGAGACCATATTCCTATTGGCATATCGCCTGGTGTTAGATCGCGTAGATAAATAATATTACCTGCAAAAGTTAAAGTTCTTACAATGCGCCATGAACGATGTACTCACATAAATGCTGAGTGCATGTAACAAAAATAGAGGGCTAGTTTGTTTATGTGCATCTTTAAGACGCGTTGTTCATTTATGGGACCATACTCTTTATCTTCTAATATTATTGACTAAGCAAGCAAAAGTCTCCACTTTGAGTGATTTGTTACATTTCTGAACGGATATTTACAAAACTTGGCACACGGGTTTTTGAATATATTTTTTTGGATTATAGCTATTACTGATGGTTAAATAAAAAAGGGAAAGCTTGCTTGAGTTTTATTAATAAACGGATGTCAATAATATTTGCTGGTAACGTCGTATGTAGAATTACGGTACAAGTGATGTGAAAAAAATAATAATAAAAAAGGTGACGTTTATGGAGGAATATATATGGAGGAGATTTCGCAAAGTCTACTGTTCACAGTACTATTATAGTTCTTTTTTGTGGTTTGATATATTTCTGTAATTTTATTATTTATTGTCATGTTGTGAGTGCGTCACTCACGTCTATTTCAGAAACCGCAATATCGCGAACAAAAGTGAAACAAATCACTTTACTCACGGGGTGTCCTTGAGTTTTTACGTGGCAAGAAATAGGGAATAGTTTTTTGTGAATGTTTTTTTTTTTGACTTGAACCTGGAATTTGGACTTATTTCTATTGAAAATATTGTTAAAACTAATCGAACCATTTGAATAAAATGTCATCATCTATTTATTTCAAATACGTGTAATCAAAGAGAATCAAAACTATTTAAATTTTGGATCTATCTGTGAAGACCTGTAGTGGCTCACTTGCTTTATATAATTGTTACCTTACTACTCTTATACAAAAGAAGCTGTTGGTCTTACTAATAAATAAATAAATATTCATTAGAAACTTTAAAAAAAGTTGGATATTCTACTATTTTTTTTTATTTTTTTATATCACTATTTTTATTTCCAGAAACAGAATTATGAAAGAATTTTTGTAATTCGTTCAAAAATAAATAAGTTATAAGCCTTTGAAATTCGGTGGAAGGGGAAACTATCTAAAAACAAGAAAAGGATGCACTGTGTGAGCTTTGACGTCACTGCCACTCGGTTTCGTGCGTACAAAAGAGATAGGAAGACGTCCCCACCACGCTCCCACTTTTCTTTTAGAGAAAACTTTAAAATCGAATTACTGCCTTAATTAACAACCAATTTTGTTGTTGTTTTCAAAATCGGTTACATTTTAGTGTATAATTTGTTTAGTATAACAATATTAACCAAGTATAAATATTGTAATAGAGCTTAGCATAAAGTTTTTGGCTTCATTGGTTCATATCGACTGGGATACATGGTCATGGGTGTCATAGTTTTTGGAACCGCATTTCAGCTACTGATGCGGCTTACGGCCGCCAAATGGTAGCCAGGGCCAACAGCTTAACGTGCCTTACGAAGCACAGAATCTTCATTATTATCCGACAATTAGGTGTGTAAGATCTGATAGATTTAATTAATATTTTTATAAGAATCTGTAAAGAATCTTAACGTTGTTTGTGCCATTTTTGGGGCAACACTAATAAATTAAAAAAAAGGAGGACTTGACAGTTGACAGATGTCGAGAATGAGCCGGTTGGATTGATTTGAAAAATGAAAAAAAGGAAAAATAATAAAAGTTGGAAAGTGAATAAGTTATGAGAAAAAGATGAGTAAACAGAAATACAAGTTTACAAGAGATTATTAGCAGTTTTATTCGACTATCCTAACAAGTCGGAAGTGGAAAGAACACGTACGTATCGCCATTTTATATCTTGTTTAGTTTTGTTAATTTTGGCAAGATTTGTAGTTTATGCATAAATACTAGGATAACAAATAATCAGTTTATGCACTACATTAACTAGTAATGCTTGATATTCTATATTTTGACTTCAAATATTCAAGAGTTACCTACCTATCAGTTAACAGAGAACACCCCCCCTTTCATGAAAGTAATGGGATATTTTATTAATGCTTTGCTTTGTTTATTGTCGAGGAACAATGCCAGAAGAGTCAACATGACATTGAGCTGCAGAAGGAAAGTGGCTCGGAGCTGATGTGGCACTCAAATACAAGATGGGACCTCAGCAGCGAGGTGTCACTGGAAGTTTCTGAGCTGTGTGGTTGCTGAGAACCTGCCGGCTGCGACTGCAAGCAGCCTGAGCTGTATAGTTGCTGAGAAGATGCCGTTGGATCTGCCTTGCGGCCGGGAGCCTCTGCTATGTGTCCAAGTGGATCAGCATTGCGGCCGGGAGCCTCTGCTATGTGTCCAAGTGGATCAGCATTGCGGCCGGGAGCCTCTGCTATGTGGTCAAGTGGATCAGCATTGCAGCCGGGAGCCTTTGCGATGTGGCCGAGTGGATATGTGCAGCCGGGAGCCGATATGTGCAGCCGGGAGCCGATATGTGCGGCCGGGGGCCTTTACGATGTGGCCGATTGGACCAGTTTCCGTGCTGCTCCAGGAAGCCAGCTATGGGTTGGCTTTGAGCGGCTGTGGGAAGGATCAATGGAGCATCAATCACTCATCCGGGTGTTGTTCAAGGTCATGTAGTCAATTGTTTCTTTTTTATATTATTGAGATAAAACATTTGTTTAAAACAACAATTTGTGTAGTTATGGACACATTAATAGCTATAAAAAGATTTCTCAAGTTGACAGATTTAGAATTAAATAGCCATAAAGTTTTCCAGCCAGCTATATTGTATGTACATGTATGTGGAATAATTATTTTGGGAACTAAGTTACAACATAACAAAAGGGGAAGATCAGAGTCGGAATGGTTGTTTTTGCAAAAATATGTGTACAAAAGGTGTTACAAAATTATTCATCCAGTAGGTATATTCTGTTGGGTAGCTGTACAAATTTAATTACAATAAACTTGTCGGAACAATATGGTATCCTACACATTCACTGTTACTCGTATATATGCACAATGAGGATCCACATGGTATAATATGTAAGTGTACTATGGCTCATAAAGTACCTATCTTGAATCCGACCGATGTGTGATGGTTGGTCGACAGACATATTACAGCATCATTTATTAGTTTGGATTAAAGAAATTATAGTTACTGAACAAATCATTTAGATCATTGTGCTTTCATTTCTCTGTCTTAGTACAACAGAGAATGTGAGTCGGAGGATGACCACTTGGTAGACTTGGCCAAGTAAGCACTGGTCTAAATCAAGTATGGATCTTTAAAATGTCTTAGGAATAAGATATATTAACATTTATTAGCATGCTTTAAGGGACTGTTTATAGCAATGTTATTAATGGAATGGTGTTTATATATGAGAAGTTAATTATGTGCTTAGACTGTTTAAATAATAGTGGTTCATTCCCGACTCAGTTTTGTGTTAAATGGAGTATGTGTTTACATGCGATATACACATAGTTTGAGAAGTATGTAGAGAATTTTAATACATATTATGTCACATAGCCGCTGACAAACATATGAACTGGATCTTTTAGTTATCGGGAGACATTTCTTGCATTTTTCGGGTTTACTAACTCAAATCCAGTGGGTTACATGGTCAATCGACTCTATACCAGGTTGGGCTTAGAATCATGAAGACTAATGAAGCTGGTCCTATTGGTTGGTTGTAGTAGTAACATAAAAATACACATTTTATATTCGAAATTTACAGACTAAAAATGGAAACATAGCTTACAAAAATTGTTGTATTATTACCACAAATAAAATCGATTTTACTGTTGTTGTAAATGGAGTTATGGTGTATGTATACATTGCTGGGCCTTTAGTGATGGCAGCTAATAGAAGGAACAGGGGAGTAGGTAAATGAATTGTTGCAATGATGTTAAGTTGAAAAATAATATATATAATGAGAATCATCTTGTCGATTTTGTGTGTCATACTTTTCAATGATAGCACTCCAGGTCAAAGCGATGATCGCCGCTCAGAAATAAGACATTACCGCTTCATAGTGTTCATGTTAGAGAGAGCAAAATCTTAACAGATTCATTCATTAACTGAGGCAACTAACATTATGCCACTGAATGGTGAGAAGAAAACAAAAGGGGCATTTGCACTTCTATGCCAAACAGCACCAGGTTGCTGGGGTGAAATATATAGTTTGTTGATAAAAGTTTAGAGTAAAAGGGTACAATTATTACTTGGTTACAGTAAGGTGTATAAATAGTAGAACCAATTGTTACTCAGTAATAACAGTTTATTCGCTGTAGACACTCCTGATTTATTGACTTAAGAATCTGTCATTACATAGACTTGTATCTCCTGTTGTGGGTACAGAATACTTAGGTAAATTTGAATAAATATAGACTTGATAATTCCTTAAAATATTGCAATAACAAGTTTAATACAATTTTGCTTAGATTAGGGCTTAGAAGATCTAAAATGTGATTTGTTTATGTACCAAACTTGAAGGTAAAGATTAGTTTTACATTCTTATTTATCTTCATTGTGTTCTGATAAACTCCGCATGGCAAAACTAGAAATATGTTATCCGAATTAATTATTGACACCAGAGTCTAATCATTCAATAGTGAACAATTTTAGACAGTTATTCTAGCATTTAATGCAAGACTATTGTAAAGAACAGAATAGGTATTAAATAAATTGATTATAAGTTGTGGCCAAATTAAGTATTTTAATAGCTTTTCAAATTGCTAATAATACATTTATTCTTTGTATAATTTGGTTGGGCATGAATCATGTTTAAGATTTGTCACATAAATCATGATGACGTGTATTTGTATGCTACGGGGCAAACATAGCCTCAAGTTGAGTTTAAAATCCTCACAAAATTAATTGGACAAAAGATATGGAAAAGTATGTGGTAACAGGTTGATTTCCAGTTCGTTCCCTTAATGATTTTATTTATCATATATTTATGCTCATGATGACAGAGATATTCTGAGACAAGACTGAACATTTAAAGCTACTTAGATTACCTTTTAAACTCAGCTAGTTTTTGAGTAGTTCATATTAATTTGTACAATAATTTTCTTGTTGATAAAGACACTTTTAAAAGTTATTGTTATTTATGGGAGTTAGTGATGATAATAAGAAATATTTGATGATTTAAGGCGGATAGATGAAGTTGAAGTTATTGGTATTACAATAACGATTAAAATAGGGAAATAAATAGTTACAACAAATATGATTAAGTATGTCTTTTAACACTGTCAGACTTTTACCAGGTTAAGTAAAGAAATATATAAGCAGAAGATCAGTGGAATGAAAGCCTCCAGGGAATGAGTTTAAGTTTTATTTATATGTTAGTTAAATAAATAAATCTTTATTCAAAGTTCATAAATAGTAATTCTTCCATTGTAGACCTAATGTATTGGGTGATTACAATAAATGTTGTTGAGCTAGGATGTAAAACAACTTGTGCTTCATATATTGTATAACTAGTCTAAAATAGGATACAATAAACCATGCCAAGAAGGAAATAATGATATATGGAAAATGTTAAACAAAATAAACAGAAAGGAGTTGAAACTATAGAAAATTCTTCTGTGATAATAATGTTATGTATTTTAAAGAAGTTCAATGAAAGTTGTTCATCATAATGATCAGTTTAAGTTGATGCCATGTTAAGCTATAAAAAAAAAGTTAATACTACGTTTACGGATATGATGACCCTCATAGGTTAGCTCTGAATGCAGATTTAGGTTTTAGATGTAAATCAGGATTGAATTTGTGATTGACTAGGAACCAATTGAATGAAAAGGGGATAAAAGATTAAGGGGGTAGTTACTCTTTAAATATCTATGATAAATCAGAATCTCTTAATTTTGGTTTCGATGGAGCAAATGTATATTATTACTGCAAGAAGTTGTTGTTGTTTCAGGCCAAGCACGGGACATCGTGAGCGAGCGAGTTCGTTGCTTGGTCAAGAGAGTTAAAAGCAAGATAGCGCGGGATTCCGTTAGCGGGCGGACCGTGACCAAGATTCGACCTGTAAAAGAAGGCAGGCTAAAGTTTTTAAGGTAACTTCGTGAGCGAGCGAAGCCGTAATAAGAATTAGTTCAGTAAGAGAATAGAAAGAGTTGATCAGAGGATGCAGGTTTCTTCTTGACGATTAATAGATGTAACTTCCTGGTTTTGTCTCATATTGGCTACAAATGTGGACACGGTATATGTTGATGACTTATATTTTGGATGACTACGCGATTGACATACAAATGCTGTACGATATAACAAACGAAATTAATAGAAAATTGGAATGTGTTTATGAACAAATTAGTCGATGACCTCAAGTTTTATGGTCCTTGTTAGAGTGTATAGTTAGTTACTGAATGAAAATGAAAATGTAAGATTGTGGGAAGTCCACTATAATAGATAGATAGTTATATATGGCTTGAGTTAGTACTTAAGTTAATAATAAGGATGGCGTTGGTGATAAATATAAGGTGTGAGATTTGAGAGAATAAATACCTACAGTAAAAAGCAAATGTGATACAGCAATATTGAAAGATAGAATCAAGTATTTTATTTTTAAAAGTAAAATGGATTGTCTGTTGTTTTAGATTAGAACATTTGATGATGTTAGAAATATGAGTTACAACATTATGTGGGGTGCAAAATGTAGTTTGATTAAGTCACAATCACAACTAGTTAATTTTACAAATTAAGGAAGAAGTTTTGTTAATATAACAAATTGGTGTCGTTTTGTATTGAGGATAGGTGAGACAATGATGGATCTCTATCGAAAAGTGTACAGCTCTAGAATTTATGACCATATGAAGATGATAATGATAATAATTTTCTTTGTCAATTATTAAATCTTGCTTGTTTAAAGAGTGCCTAGAAAATCTTAGTTTTCAAATACAAAATGTTGTCACAATATTTCTATACTGATTTTAGCTTAATGTTTAACTTTGCTGTATTTAACAAGTATTTCGTATAATCCATTGTGACCTGATTGTTTAAAAGATGTTATTATCGTTAATATGTAAAGTAAAAGGTAATTTCGGTAAATAAACCAACTAGTTGCATGAGAAAATAATATTAAATGAAACTATGTTTATCATGCCATATATTTGAAAGCAATTTAATTGTTGTTTAATGATGAGTAGATTCAATTTGCGACATTTTAATGAAGATTGAGATGTGGAGCGATTTGAGAATTATGTAAATGTCTATTTTGGTTATGAAATGATGTAGGTAAATTGAACTAATAGTATTGACAGTAATTCAGATGTTATTGTTATTGAATATCTGGAAAGTATTAATAATGTTATTCTTGAGTTTTAACATCTGTATAAATTTATGTAGTCAAATCAAATCAATGATTTATTTGTACAAACATATACTGCTGTTTGGAAAAGATCATCAAATGTTAAATGTTTTAGTTTGTTTATGATGAAATTGTCAAAAGTTAAGCAAAAGTTAAATGTTTTAGCCTGTTTTGGAAAAAGTTAAGAAAATGTTTAATGTTGTATTTAGTTAAAGATCACCGCGAAAAGAAAGAAAGCCACCGAGATTTTCTTGCTTGTTCTTTTACTCGAGTAGGCCGGATAGAGTTTGAACAAGCGTAAACTTAGTTTAAGGTCGAACAGATAAAGTGATCTTATGCCGAATGAATCGAACTGGCCAAGTGTAAGATTTACAGTAGTAGCATATGTGAGACACATATGTTGTCAGGACGGTCGAGTGTAAGATCTGATAGATTTAATTAATATTTTTATAAGAATCTGTAAAGAATCTTAACGTTGTTTGTGCCATTTTTGGGGCAACACTAATAAATTAAAAAAAAGGAGGACTTGACAGTTGACAGATGTCGAGAATGAGCCGGTTGGATTGATTTGAAAAATGAAAAAAAGGAAAAATAATAAAAGTTGGAAAGTGAATAAGTTATGAGAAAAAGATGAGTAAACAGAAATACAAGTTTACAAGAGATTATTAGCAGTTTTATTCGACTATCCTAACAGGTGATTAAAGCTTGCAATGTTCTAACCAAACTAGAAACACAGTAACTAAACATAGTATGCTTCCCATGTGAATCGAACCTACGACCTCCGTGTCTAAGGAAAACGCCTAAACCACTGGATCACGTAAGCAGTAATATTGTAAAATTAGCACAATAATATCATAATTCATTTAAGTTCTTAAATTCAAACAAAGAAAGCTTTTGCATAAAGTTAGTGTGAGGCGAACTTTCCGTCGACGTTCTGGGAATTCGTAATATCGTGTTTCGAACTAACAATTCTTACAATATTAGTTGTTTACTGATAAAATGAACGTTCAAGCTATGTGCTCTAAAGTTTTCGGATTAAAAATAATAGGATCAAATGAACCATTTTGTTTATAAGTTCTTTATTGTTTCTACCAAAATAACACAGAATAATTATCTGTGCCAAAAATGAGCCTATATTTGACCCCGGGTCTTCAACTATATTCATACCATATTTCATCAAAATCCGTTTAGCGGTTTGGCCGTGAAAGCGTAACAGACATACAGACACACTTTCGCATTTTTAATATCAGTATGGACATGGATGAATTGAATTGTCATGCAAAATCTGTGATAGATAAAACAATAGCAAGCAATAGATAGCAATGCTTGCTTTTCTGAAATATTATACTTAAAACCTTCATACTTCTGACTGACTGAGTACAAAAATCCTTTCCATAATGTTTTGTCGTTCGGGCTTTTATAGTAGCATTAGCGCCTCGCTCAAATTTCTCAATGATGATATCAAATAGCTGAAAGTGTTTCAACTATATTTGATCATAATTTACCTTTGGTAATTTCCATTACATATTATATACCTAAACGATCCCTGAGAATCATTCTATGTTGTAGTGGAAAGCAAAATAAATACTGTATAATAGTTTATTTATCAGGAACTAGCTTATTCTCGCAGCTCCGCCTGCGTCAAAAAGTAGCCTATGTTTGACCCCGGGTCTTCAACAATATTCATACCAAATTTCATCAAAATCCGTACAGCGATCTGGCCGTAAAACCGTTACAGATAGACAGACAGAAAGACAGACAGAAAGACAGACAGAAAGACAGACAGACAGACTTTCGCATTTATAATATTAGTATGGATATACAGATATACAGATAAAGTGCGCGAGCGACCTGAATTGTATTCAAATAATATGCAGACATAGAGAGAAATAATAAAAACTGCCAGAGTCGACTCACTAAGAAGACAAAAAAGGTAGCAAAAAAAAAAAAAAAAAATTTTTTCAGTTCATTTGTACTACTCCATTACATTCGTACTCCTTGTATTATCTACCAGCTGGCAGAAGCTGCGTAATAATTATTGAACAAAAGCGAGTCACTCGATACCATCGATCACGGAGGCGTTCGCAAGTTAACGAATGGCGGATCGTCATTACTTCAGGGAGAGGGGAGATAGGCTGCGTATAAAGTTTTAGATCACAAATGAATTCGGAGTCATGTTTTGTAAACAAGACAAGAACATTCGAGAAACAGGTTTCGTAGTTATTCTCGTTCGATGTTGGGTGGCTCAGAAATATAATTTAAATACTGTGAAGAAAATGGTTCTTCTATAAAACGCGTTTTTAATTATATTTGAGGCTCGAACAAACTAAACTACCCAAATATAGTATTATATTATATTATATAATAGGTTGGGAAAAATGTTCCTTCGCATTTTTTAAGAAAATTCAAACCATTTTTTTATTAAGTTTATTTACATTTAACTAAAGTAAAATTGTTCCCATTGCTATAGAAATTTTGAGGCTTCTGATCAAAATACCGCGAATAGTGGTGTTGTCACTCCTCTCGTGATGTTAACCTGACACTGCCTAAAGAATTCTAAAGAGACCGAAACAGGTGGAAATCTGTAGGTGCAAGGTCAGGATTATAAGAGGATGCATTAACACCTCCCAGCGAAACTATTTTAATTTTTGCTGAGTGGCTAAAGATGTGTGAGGTCTAGCGTTATCATGATGAAAATCCACACCCTTTCTGTTGATTAATTCCGGCCGCTTTCTTTCAACTTCTTGCTTTAATCTTATCAGTTGTTCGCAGTAGAGTTCAGAATCGATGGTCCTGCCTGGTGGTAACAGCTCATAATGAATGAAATGCCCTTCCAACCCACCACACACACAGCATCACCTTGTTGCGAGTTAACCCGGGTTTCGTCACAGTCTGTGAAGCCTGTCCGGCCTTTGACCACGACCTTTTTCGCTCGTTCTTGTCCTACGTGATCCATTTTTCATCACCAGTTATCAGCTTCTTCAAAAATGGTTTGGTTTCATTACGTCGTAATAAAGAATCACAAATAAGTACACGGTTCATTAGGTTTCTTTTAGTGAGCTCGTGAGGTGCCCAAATATCGAGCATTTTTTGTATACCCAGTTTTTTTCAAATGCGCCAAAACTGTTTTGTGGTCAATTCCCAGTTCTTCAGCTACGTCGTAACTCAGTAGCAAGATCGGCATATCAGTACATGTCGATCTTGCTCTACTTTTTCAAAAATTACTACCATTTTATCCGTAATTTTGACATCAAAATTTTTGTAGTAAAATTTGAAATCGACCAATTATTGAATTTCTTCATTAGATTCACTCATCTTACAGTGAGTGACAGTAAGAAAAACAAATGAAAATTACACATTTCCTTAATTTAAATTTGGAATTATCTTCTTTAAAATTTAAACTTTTTAATGATACCAAAACCAGCCAAATACAAATAGTATAGCCAAAGAGATTTTATTACAAGTTCATACATACTATATGCGAAAAGACTTTTTCCCCAACCAATACAAAATCAAAAACAATTAACAATGAGGACAGGGTACCGCTCAAGGTGGTACCTGGTTCAAAGGATTTCTATAGCTATCCAAAGAGGCAATGCTCTTGCAGCATACTACTTGTATTATGGGAACCTTAGAGCCGGGCACAATCAGAGGCGGCAATTATAGATCGATTTAAATGTAAACATTTTGTGCAATTGTTTTGGATAAATTAACATTTATTGAGGACCAGACGTGACGGTGGCTTCTCTGAAAATTTGATGTCCTCCCGTACGGATCACGACGCGCATTGAAACACATAAAGGATGCAGAAGATCGTGTGAACAGTTTTCAGTCTTCTAACACAATTTTAAGGTGGAATTTAGTGTTCTCTGTTATTATTTTAGTTTAGTCGAATAATAATAATCTATATAATACGACATCCAAGAGCAAGAGTAGAGATAATGTGGTATATTCTTCTAGGCCGAAGATTTAAGGCCTAGGCTCGATGCATGGAGAACAAAAAAGTAAACAATAAAGAATTAGTGTCGGTGGCCAAGATCTTTGAAATTGAATCACTAAACCATCACAACAAGCAAGGAAAAACTAGATTTAAAAAAAATCCGTTTTGTTTTTTCCTTAATGTTCGAATCTTACAAAAGAATATCCCTTTTCCAGAGAAAAAAAAGATAGTTCAAACCGTAACATAGTGGGGCGTTAATTCATGGATCGCGTGACCCGCGAATGTGTTCATTTGTGCGTGCTATCCGCTTAAACGCTGCCCGGTTGTGCGTGCGATCCAGTTTGCACCGGTTAAATGCGGATAATACCGCCATTTGCGGGCCCGAACTGATGATGGTTAACTGGCGGGTTTGTTTGTTCGACACGATAATATTTTAACTGGCTAACTATCTTAGTTAAAATACTAAGGCCGATTTCATTATTACCGTTCCTATCCAATTACTAAACTAAACACAAAAATGGATGGTAGACAAATTTATTCTAGAGACATAGTCTTTATTCCGGAATAATACGTGGATTAACAGTATATTCTCGAGGTAACTGTATGGTGAAATGCAAATTTCATTATAGGTACAAGACTAAAACTTATCAGAATTTGGTGATATCTACTCTTAGACTAATTAATCCCAATATTAAAATTTTCAGTTTTAAGTAACTTTCTTCAATGTTAAAATTGTTAATGAATATAAATAAATAGTTTGTTTAACAAGTGTTTAACAATAATCTTAAAGTACGTCACTAAATTAATTACGTTACTAAATAAGACACTAAATCGTATGTGTTGGATGTCACATTAATATCGAAATTTATAATTAAATGAAATTGATACCATTTACTTTATTATTATTACTCATTGATGTAATCAATAAGTATATTTAAACGGTTTTGTGTTTGATTATTATAAGTCCCTTATTTAAATTTTAATTAATAAAATGATCAACTCGGTTTTTCATTGTAAAAAAAAATGTTTTTTCAATGTCCTTATATCAGAATACGACATTGGAAAACGATATTTCATCAATTTCCGACTGCCGAATGCAGAACGATCCCCTAGACACAAGATAAACAAAAGACTGGGCGATTGTTTCAATCATCGACGTCTTCCGCTGTAAATGATTGAATTGCATATCTAATGTTTCCAATAAAAAATTCAGGCGGTAGTTTTGTAATCTTATGACATCAAAGACAAATGTTAACTTAGTCTGCCTGCGACCATGAACGCTGTAAAGTGTTTGAAACGTCAGGTGTAAATAAATAAGTAATAAATGCGATAAAACCGTATTAAAATAGTTTAATTTAATGAATAACAATCGCGAAAACAATAAGAAAACATAATGTTTTGCACAAATTTATACAGCTCAATTCGTTTCTAACATAGGCGATCCTTCGATCAATTAACCATAAATAAAGTAGATTTTCTTATATTTTTTATATGCAAAAGTGAGCTTTCTGTTTTTGTACGCGTAACCGCCCAAGATATTAAGGTAAACATTTGTTTTGAAGATGTGAAGTACATGAACTCCGAAATAAGTATACAATCTTCTTCATCCCAACTTGTATTCCTAGTTGCGTCGTCAGCTTACGCTTCGGAGTCTAGGGTACGCTGTAAGTCATGGTCCTAGATTTGGCGGCACTGGTTATTACAATGGAGCGACCGTCTGACCTCCGTAACCCTTTTTTTCAGAGAAACAGACCAACAGGAACATGATCCGAGGTATGTTAGTGGCCAACACTGTCAGAATTCGACGCGACCAATCCAATGGTGGTCGCGTCTCGCCGTCGCTTGACACGCGCATTTGCTACGGATACGCGCGGCTATCGAGCTCCTCCTAATTAAGACAATAAAAGAGAGTAAACATGGAAGGTTTCAATACCTACAAAAATCAATGAGCAATTACTTCAAAGAAATGTGGAGAGAGCAATGCTCGGTGTTCCCTCACGAGATCGAATCAGAAATGAGGAGATCCTTGCGAGAACATAAGTAACTGACATAGCCTAGTGGATTAGCTCTCTGATAGAATTGGCAGTGGGCACATAGTGCGGCAAACGATGGCCGATTTAGCCTATAGGTTCCCACATAACCAGCTTGATTATCCACAGACCAGATGACCTGAAAAAGGTCACAGGTTTGATGTAGATCGTTTCCAACTGGTCATTTTGGAAACCACTATGAGATCCCTATGTTCAGCAGTAGAATGACTGCCGCTGAAATGATGATAATGAATTACTTTAATAATTTTTCAACACAGAAAATATTAGGTTTAAAGAATCTTTATTAACTCATAAAGAATACAAATTCACTTATAATGAGTATTGAAACTAAATTTACAAATTTAAACTTAATGATCGCATAAACAGTGTAGTTTTTCAAAATTTGAAATTAAATTACAAAATTTTATTGTAAATATTTTTTTTTTATCTTACTTTAAACAAAGTCAAAGTATTAACATCTTTTAAATCTTTAGGTAAGTCATTTAACATTTTTGCTCCTTTATATAATATATCACTCTTACCATAGTTTGTTCTAGGTGTTTTTAACTTTATTTTGTTGGTATATCTCAAATGGTGTTTATATTTTCTTATGGTAAAAGTTATTTGTGTATGGACTTCTTTTGTTAGGATTTTCCTAATCAGAATGCATATTTTGTATGTATATAATATATATAATATATAGTTTTAAATTGAATATTTCGGTTTTATTATATAAAGTTGTCGTTTTCATTAAATAGTCAAAATGGAATAGCGTCTTTATTACTTTATTTTGAGATCTTTGTATCAGATTCATATTATATTAAATTCGTAATTAGAAATTTCCAGAATACTACAGCGACATGTATCGGAAATCGTTAAACAGATTCGATGTTGTTTCCCTGATGTAAGACATCAAACTCGACGAAAGCAATCAATCGAGCCGTTTCGCCGAAAGTATTTTCAATTTAAAAAATACTTTCAGAGAGACGTTATAATCAGAAATTCGACGATGGATTCTGTTTTTTAAGTCGTTGTTTTGTCGTGTTTCAAATGCGGAATAATTTGTCAATACATATTATAGAATTGTTACTGTCCTCTGTGAATTTGAGGTATTGGAATGAAAAAAATAAAATATTGGAAAGAAATTTATCCTCGTCACTATTCTGGGTGCGTTATCATGCCGATAGTAAACGCCTATGCTAGCTCGCTGGACACGGCTACATGCAGTCAATTTGAAACTAACATTCTAGTTCATAAGGTACCTAAAACAATATAATTGATGATTAAACGAGCTTACCTGTAAGTGAAGTTCTATCACAATTATGTGAGTACGTTTCATTCGAAGATATAATTTAAAACACCTGTAGTCCTCTTATTGCAGTGGCAACCCTATCGCACATATTTATAGCATGTAGGTAGATGGCAAGTTTGAAAAACACTTCTACCCCACAACTCCCTTGTAAGTTGCGTTCGACCCGGGCGTTGGCTCATCTTCATTTTTTTTAGAGATTAACAAATTTTTCTTCTTATCAGGGACCTGGGATGGGAGGGTAATTATATCTTCGAATGAAACGTACTCACATAATTGTGATAGAACTTCACTTACAGGTAAGTTCGTTTAATCATCAATTATGTTTCATACGTTTCATTCTTTGATATAATTTAAAACACCTGTAGATGTTCAGAGATGAAAATTTTGTTATTTATGTTATTTAAAATAAAATAAATATGAATTATTTTTTTATATTTTATTTTATAATAATTACAACAAAAAGAAAATTTTTACTTAACAGATATAAACAAAAAATATATTTCTTCATTTGGAAAAAAAGGCAGATCTAGCAAAGCAACCATCGTCGCTCATTGGACGATTATAGAATTTAGCGAATGTTTCCGATTGTTGCGACCAACCGGCTGTCCTCCTGATGACATCCAAGGAAACACCCTGGGCGCGAGCCGTGGTGGTGGCGGAGTGGCACGTGCTATGTGCGCTCCACATTGACACGTCGATGCCGCTCTCTGCCAACATCTGTTTGACCCATCGACTGATGGTTTGTGAGCTGGCTGCTTTAAAGGGTCGCTTAAATGTGATCAGGAGGTTTTCTAGTGAATTCTTACGTAAATTTTTAGTAGCCAGTAAATAATATTTTAAAGTAGTAGATGGACAAATATTCACGTTATTAGAAAAGTAAGGCAAAAACAAAATTGGTTGATCACGTCCTGCAGCTGATGTTTTGATTATCTCAGTAATTACAATTTTTATACCGTTAGGACATACATGTATATTTCTTGTCTTGATAGATGATAAAGTTTGAGCTCTGTGAGCAGTACATAAAGCTAGAAGAATAACAAGTTTCTTAGTAATTTGCTGCAATGATAGTTCATTATTAGGGCCCAGTTGACTGATATAATTTAGAACTATTTGTGGGTCCCATGTCGATATATACTTAGGTATATTCGGTCTAAGCTTATACACTCCTTTTAATAGTCTTTTTATTTGTTCGTGAGACCCCATGTCATTGCCAAAAAGTAAACTTAAGGCAGAGCGGTGGCTATTTAGTGTTCCATAGGAAGCACCATTATGAAATTGCCTTGTAAGAAAAGATAAAACCGAAGGTATACATGGATTATATGGGTCTAAATTATTTGTACCGCAATACTGCCACCAACACTTATATGTAACGCTGTACTGTTGCAAGGTGCTCTTGGATAAGGACGCCATCATGAGATCCAGCGATGATGTTGGAGCTCCTCTTTTTAAGAATGCGCTCCTGAGAGCCTGGCTGCATCCAGAGTAAGTCCTTTGAGTTGTCGATTCCTACAAGAAGGCCCAAGGTCATTATCTGAATTTAAAAATATAATGTCTGATACCAATATTCTCTGTAACAAAGGAAACCACGCCTGAGAGGGCCAATAAGGAAATATGAATATACCTTCGGCCTTATCGGATATTATTTTTTCTAAACATTTTAATATCAATGGAAATGGAGGAAATGCATAAAACGAAACACTATCCCATGGAATTGTGAACGCATCTATTGCAATTGCATCTGGGTCTGATTTCCATGACACATATGTTGGGCATTTGGCATTACTGCGAGAAGCGAATAAGTCAATGTCAGGTTCTCCTAACTTTGTTGCAAGTCTATTGAATGTCTTCTTATCTATAGTTAATTTAATATCATCATTAATTTTTCGCGATTCTATGTCCGCTTCCTTGTTGTCTTCACCTCTAATATATGAAGCAGTAAGCCAAATACGTCGCTCCTCACACCATTGCCAAATCTCCCGTGTTAACTCATTTAAATGGGGAAATTTCACTCCGCCCATGCGGTTAATGTAACACACAGCGGTAGTATTGTCGATGCGCAGCAATATAGAACAATCGAAAACATTTCGTGCAAAACATTTGAGCCCAAAAAATACAGCCGTTAGCTCCAAATAATTGATATGAAAGTCTTTCTCATCCACTCTCCATTCACCGTTTGCTCTTTGATCATTACAAAAGGCGCCCCATCCAGATCTAGAAGCATCTGTAAAAATTTCTAACTTAAATTTTTCTTGTCTTAAAGACAAGAACCACCACCAATCTAGGTCGGGTAATATTGAGGGTGATAAAGGAAATTTTGCATTATATGAATTATGTGTTTGTAACGCTAAAAACTTTTGCCTCTCGAAACGTTTCATATAAATCCAGCCGTATCTAACAGCTGGACATGCTGCTGTTAGAATTCCTATTAAACGAGCAAACTCTTTGATAGTACAACGTGACATTGATTTAAAATTTTTAGTTAAATCTGATATTTGTACTCGTTTATCATTAGGAAGTGACAAGGTTATATCAATAGTATCATAAATAAATCCTAAATATTTGACTCTCTGAGAGGGTTCTAGAGAGCTTTTTTCAAAATTTATTACAAAGCCAAGATGTTGAAGTAATTTTACTGTTTCTCTAACATTATATAAACATTCTGTGTATGTTTGTTCTACGCATAAAATATCATCTAGATAAATAACAGATAAGAATCCGCGATATCTGAGGTAAGTTATAACTTCCCTCATTATTTTAGTAAAGGTTCTAGGCGCTGATGATAGGCCATAAGGCATGGCATTAAACTCATAGATAAAATTTTCTCCACTTTCGTTTTGAAACTGAAATCTTAGATACTTACGTTGTGATTTTTTAATCGGTACCAACAGATAAGATTCTTTTAAGTCTATAGTCGCCATATAGCCATTTTGAGGTATTATTTTACTAGCTGACCTATAATCCTCCATTTTAAAATGACTTGGAATAACGAACATATTTAATTGTTTTAAATTTAAAATGAATCTCTTACTACCGTTAGCTTTCGTTATAAGAAAAATTTTAGATATAAACTGATCTTTCTGTGGCTTACATTCTAAAATGGCCCCTAAATGTAATAAATTTTGAATAGCTAATGACATATCACGAGTTTCGTTGCTACTAAAAGTGTTAGAGGGAACAACGTTCTGAAAAATATCATCTGAGAACTGTATCTCGTAACCATCTCGAATCCAGTTCAAAATAGTCGTATTCGTAGTGACCTCCTTCCAGCGATTATAAAAATGTTGTAAGCGTCCCGCATGTACCTGATCAGCTACCGGCGTGTGTGGGCTCGCTGGCTGCCGTGGCTGGAGCGGCTCCGCGCAGACGCCGTCACTGTGGCCGGACGACGGGTGGAGCCCGCCGTCGTCGTCGCTGTCCGGGAACTCGCTCCTCGCCCCCCCTGTTTCCCGAGTAGTAACGAAGGGGCCGCGACTCGTTTCCCTGAAACCGAGTCCTCGTCGTCGCCGATGCACCAGCTGTATTTGCGGGTGTAGTTTTTTGCGGTGGTCTCTTTATCTGGAGACCTTGACGCTCGATGGCTTTTGAGGCTTTTATTTTGGTGTCAGAATAATGCAGATCAGTTAAGATCCTACACCCATCTGACAGTGTTTTTATGGCTTGGACTTTGTCCCCGCCCAGCAGAAGTATGGTGATCGCTTTATTGATTGCCGTTATTCCTAATCCCAGTTGATCCTGTTTAACCATGATATTTTTATCACGATTAAGAGTGTTTTCCGGAACCGCCGCTTTAATCTCCGGGTTTAAAGTAGGCGCCTTAAGTAAGGGGCAATTTGTAGGTACCTGGTATTTTTTTAATAAATTTTCTTTTTCATCCTTACTCAAACCCTTTTTTAAGATTGGCATCCATCTTTGAGCTAGGCTGTGGTGAATATTTTCACCGTAGACCGGCTGTTCGACCATGGGGTCTCCAAGAGCCATTAATATTTCCGGATCTAGTTCCTCGTCGCATACTGGTTCCGTCTGTGGCTGTGGCTCCGCACCTGGTAGCTCCTCCGGTACTATGGCCTCGGCCATCTTCGTGGACTCGTTCTGTTCAACAGGCAATTCATCTCGCGTGGTTCCTCCTGGAACGAGTACATATTCGTTGTTAAAATATGCAGTGTTAAGCTATTTTTAATACCCTCGTGTTAACCCTCCGTTAACCTCCAGGTTGTTTATACGAATACGCATCATGCTAAACCTTCGTGTTAACCCTCCGTTAACCTCCAGGTTGTATATATGCATCATGCTAAACCTTCGTGTTAACCCTCCGTTAACCTCCAGGTTTGCTTAGAGATGCTTATGTAATCTATCTACAAAATTGGAGTAGAAGCAATTCTTAAGTTTGAAATTAAACAGTGAAAAAATAAAATAAACTTACCATAATTTTCTTCGGAATCAGACGACGAAGAATAAACTATTAAACGCTTGCGTTTTTTGTTTGAATGTTCTTTTAATTTTCGTATTTTATTTTCATAATATTCTACACTGCGCTTAGGCATGATGAGAGTTTTTTTTTTAAAACAAAATAGTTAATAACAAAGTGCTCGTTGCCGCGCACAATAAAAAAATGAAGATGAGCCAACGCCCGGGTCGAACGCAACTTACAAGGGAGTTGTGGGGTAGAAGTGTTTTTCAAATTTGCCATCTACCTACATGCTATAAATATGTGCGATAGGGTTGCCACTGCAATAAGAGGACTACAGGTGTTTTAAATTATATCAAAGAATGAAACGTATGAAACATAATTGTTAGTAAACTCTAATGAAATTTTAGTAGTAAAAGCACAAAAACAGCTACTAGTAAGCCTTATAAGTATTTATTTAATCTTAAAGCAGTTTTTTAATAAAAAGGTAGACAGACATTTTTTGCTACTTAGATTAATGTAAAATTTAAGATTTAATCAATATAACGTATCACCCTAATTACCCTGGTTGTCTGAAAAAGGTTGCTCTAGCGATAAGTCCGTCTTTAAACCTAATTATTTCACGTACATTTATGTTATTGTGTCTTGTTTTTAGTACTATAAAGTGAATTTTGTATTTTACTGTATCCCATTTTGTATTGTATTGTACCCTTTTGGAACGACATTAATTTATAAGAGTAATTTCTTCTGTATCCTAATTATTTTCCCCCAGCAGTGGCTCACAGCCTTGCGGCTGACACGCGATCGCATCGCAGAAATAGAGCTGTATTGATAATGTACTGCTATCGTAAGGACAGGGCCGACGTAACAAAATAGCATAGTTTAAGGCCCTAAAATGATCGTATTAGGGCCAAAGTGACTGAGTTGTTTACTTTAATCATTTACATGTTTTGTAATTTTTAATTAATAATTAACCTAAAAACTTTTTTATTGATTGGTCATAAAATACCTTGTCGTAAATGGCTGCAATTTTTTTTTATTAGCTATGTATGCCCCACTGCTGGGCAAAGCTTCCCCGCTCTACTTTTAGAAGTCTTTGGACAAAGCACGTTCCGCATCTAAGGACATTAGTAGTTACTTTATAAGTTGGAATGCTATGAGACAGGCTTTTGTGCAGAAATATTGCGACTGAGATGATGAGCTATAATTTTCTAGCTGTAGATTTCCCATTGACGTGCAAAACCCTACCCTATTCGTTTCAACCAAGGACTTCCATATATTAAGGTTATTGTTACATTCTAGTTTTTCATCCAAAAAATTTTTGGATTGACTGTTTTTCTTCGTTCTTCTGAAATTATCAATGAATGTCCAACATAATATGATGATGTGATGGAAGATATCCATGATATCTGTAGATATATCTATATCAGCTAGATATATCTGACCAGCCGTCTCAGATATCGCTGGATTGATGAGGTACGGAGGAATTTGCACGCCGATGACTGGCAAGAAGTGGCGCAGGATATATCGATATCCTTATTAACGGAGACCAAGACTCACTTGGGTAGTAGAATGTCCTTTAGATCTCATCCTTAGTAGAAATCAATGTGTGGCACTCCAATCGAGTGATATCGCGTTATTATTGGAACCGGTCTAGTCGCTCGGTTGAGATATGGCATGTCGAATTCGATTTCTTCGTAAAATAGCCTTCAATCATCTGTACTGCCTTTGCCACTTCAACTTGCGATCGTCGGCTTTAAGTGAGATACAAGAGACTTCATTGAATCTTCTTTTTCTTTAAGATAATCGTCTAATAGCTACAAGCTGATTTGCTAGAAATATGAGCTAACAACTGTCGTGCGTTTTGGGCCAAATGCATTTGGAAATTTGCCATAGACACGATAAGCGGTAGGACATATATGTCAATATTCATCTCATATTTTGACTCTGTATTATCTTTGTAACAGCGATCGCGCACAATAGAAAATTTTAGCGTTCTCTCGTTTAGGAGGCCAAGATCCACTTTGGAGCGCTGACTCAGTGGAGTGAGTATTTTATTGTACCTATAATGCAAGAATATAGTTAGCAGACAGTTAGGTTTCATAATAAAATTTCTTTAAACTTCATTGTACTAATTACAAACTGTTAAGCACAATAAGCGGACTTAATGCTAAAAGCATTTAACAGTCAACTTTTGAATAAAGCAGAGAGCTTGAAATATTACAAATTAGTCAGTTACAAATCATAAAATAATATCCGTTAACACGTTGGTCTAAATGTTTATTATTTTCTGGAAATCAAGGTTAAAAAAATAATTTTTCATTCCGCTATCGGTTCGGAAAATCGTTGAAATTCAACTATAAATAAAAACTCTTAATTTTTTTATAATATATCTTTAAATTCTAAAAATAAAGTTTTTTTCCTGACTATTTATCAATATTTGCGTTCACATTTAAATTCCGATTTAACATTTTATTTATTATAGGTATATTACAAATTAATTTTAATTAGATTTAAACCGAACTACACTGACACTTTTGTATATTCGAAAACATTTGAGTTTATTGTTCCCTCTGGAGTTTTAGTAAAACACTTTTCAAAAATTAATATGTCTAGATGTCCTAGGTAGTGGAATGACTGCAGGCATCCAGGCTACACTAACTGGCTATGCTTGATTGCCTACTAAATGGCATGAAAAACCCGTGAATGAAAAAAAAATCTTAGAATTATTATTGTTAGGTTAGGTTGTCTGTAAGAAATTGCTTCTTGCGATAAGGCCGCCTTTGTACTATTATTGTATCTATTTACTGTAAGATGTGTTATGTATTCTTGATGCAATAAATATATTATTACAAGCTGACCTGGCAAACTTCGTACCGCCTCCGAATATATTCACCTTTTAAACCTTCCCTGGACTTCCACAAATAATTCAAACACAAAAATAGCCAAATCAGTCCAGCCGTTCTCGAGTTTTAGCGAGACTAACGAACAGCAATTGATTTTTACATATATATAAATTGGATTTCCTTTTGGGTTTCTTGGGTGGTACCACGTTCCGTTGAGAGGCTTGCACTGGGACATTGATCCTTCGCGTAGAGTTGATGTTATTTGGTTCTGGTAGAACCCGTTCTCGGCTATATCAATAGTTGACATTTTCATGAACATGTCATGTCATGGCAGGAGGATTATTATAATTATAAATTTTATGGAAATCAGTTTTCCATTCAAAATATATACACCAGTAATAAAAAACTTAAATAAAGCAGATATATTCTAACTTTCTGGTTTCCCATAAATTGAACTTGTAATGAATTGATATCAATTCCAACAGTCTTAAACATTAATAAAACGATTTTGTATTGTGAGATGGTACTGTGGGGGATTGGGAGAGGGGAGCGTACTTTAAGCGATCTCCAAAAGGCAATTACTCCCCACTTTTCCACTTGATTCCACTTTATTCTCCAGTTATTGTCAGATTTTATGGGCGTCGATAATGTTTCATGTGACTATGAGTACCTCTCCGCCTTTACAAGCCTAGTCTTCAGAGACTAAAAATACGTTTTAATTTTTTATAATAATTTTTTTATATACGACTAAGTAGGCAAACAGGCGTACCTATTTAATTAATACTACTAGATGTTTCCCGTCGCTCTGCCCGAGTCAAGAAGTAGCCTATGTTTGATCCTGCGTCATCCATACTTAAATAATATTCTAAATGCGAAAGTCTGTCTATCTGTCTGTTACGCTTTCACGGCAAAACCGCTGAACTGATTTTGATGTTTATGTTATGAATATAACTTGAAGACCCGTGGTCAAACATAGGCTACTTTTTGATGGAGGTAAAGCTGCGGAAAACAGCTAGTAAACTATATCCATACCAAATTTAAATAAAATCGGTCCATTAACATTAACAGACAGACCCGCGGCTCTGCCCGCGTCAAACAGTCGCCTATGTTGATATGGAACTCGTATTTACACTGGCTGACATTTCTAACAAGTCAGAGAGCATGTCGACCGAAAGACCATGCGTTGCATCTCATATGCTACGAGTAAGAGTACAGATGTGTCACTTGAGAAATTACTGAGAATACGAACACGATTTTCAGTACACATCCGCCATGTTTTTTGAGATATCGGGCGTGATCAGTGATGTGATAATCATATTATGATATAGAAAGTATATTATACTTACTCGATTAAAATGAAGAAAGATTGTGATTGAAATGATATGCGTGCTTAAGGACTATCTGTCAGGGATGCCTAAGACCGGGCGAAGTGAAGACGCAAAAGTAGGAAAGCGGACCCTGGGCTCCGAAGCAAACAGCTGAGGATGCAACCGGGAAGGCGCTAACATGATAATGATGATTAAAATGAAGAAATATTAGTTAGTTAAATTAAATTATGTAACAACCGCGTTAAATTCAGAGTAAGCTGACATGGAGCGGTGAACGGTGCGTGTGGGAGTCTCTGTTAGAAGAAACTTTCCCAACTGATAGTTATGAATTTCATTGTTGTTCACATTAGAATTTTCCGATTTGGTACACGCTTATTAAATTAATGGATGTAGAGAAGAATAACTTAATAACCGCTCAAGTGCGAGTCGGACTCACGCACGAAGGGTTCCGTACCATTCCTATAAAAACCGCAAAAACCAACCTGTGGGCGGGAGCACCCGAATGTCAGCTTAAGCCGTTTGACTACGGTATTGCGCCTTTGAGTCTCAGGAGAGACTTCGCTACCTTATGCGTGTTGTACCGCTTGTATAATGAGCTATGCTCGGAGGAATTGTTTGACATGATGCCAACAGCCACTTTTTACCATCTCGCCATCATCAGGGATTTCATCCCCATACCTTGGATCCCATGTTGTCACGTACAGTACGTTTCAAACGGAATTTCCTCCCTCGTACACTGCGATTATGGAATGAACTCCCTGCCATGGTTTTCCCTAGTGCAACGCGTTCGTGACATCTCCGGTGTTGCAGGCGTTCATAGGCTACGGTAACCACTTACCATCAGGTGGGCCGTACGCCTGTTTGCCTACTTGTATAAAAAAAACAAATCAAGTTTGTATTTTGTTTGGGTTTTTAGTATTTGTTGTTATAGCTGCAACAGAAATATATCATCAGTAAAAATGCAACTGTCTAACTATCACGCACCCTTCTTTTTAGTAGGAGCTTAAAAAGTGTATTAATCGTTTTAATAGAGTTGCTGTAGAGGCCTTCAGGGTTTAATTTTCTATCTAATAAATGATAATGAAAACTGACGTATTGATCGTTTGCAATAATGAAGTATAAACTTCGTTAATTCTTTATTTTGTGCATATTTACCGAGGGAATTAATTTTGCCGAAACCTGGCTTTATCATTTGCGGTCGTGAAAACTTGTACGACCATTGAATTTATAATTAAGGGGTTTCGAAGGCTTCAATTACTTATAAAATATACGTAAAGTTTATAATTATTATACCTATTAATTTTCACATAAGGAAATAATCGAATCAAGTAATTTTTGTCACTGAATCTAATTTTTAAGGCACAAAAAACAGTTTGATTATTTCGTTGGAAGCTTTAAAAATGCTTATTATACTCTAAGGCCAAATATATAAATAGGTACATTGCTTCTACTATGCTATACAAATATATTTTGTACAAAAAAGTTTAAATAAATAAAATTACTTCTATATTTACTGAATATCGTTAAAAACACAAATCCCCGAAGCGAGTTCGTTCACAAGTTATTTGCCAAATACCTTCATACGTTACCAGCGTACCTTAAAATGTTTGCTCAAGATGATAGAGTAATTTTGTACACAGAGGGTGTATACGAGAGCTGGTTTGATGTAGGCACAGTTGATATAAATATTTGTTAATTAATGAATCCAATAAAGCAAAGTAATTATGTATGCGTTCATTAATGCTGAAAAAAAAATTCTAATGTAGATCCGCATGTTTTATGGTACAATGTACATTGACTTTGAAACTGATATTAGACACTATATTATAAAGGTCTAACACCTTTAGCAAAGTAAATTAAGAGTACACCATAGAAGTACACCGAGATCACAATTATTCTTTATTTTTTCGACAGATGGCTAATGCCACGATTACATTTCCAAGAAAAGATAACGTTAGGCAGGCGGGTGGTTTGAAATAAATGAATTTGGCCCACTATATTTCAGTGGGCATTATTTTGTGCGCATGGGTTACAAAAAGTTGTTACAGGTCAGATAAACATAGAATTCGATGTTCCGCCAACAGGCATACAAAATTCAATTCTTTGTCGTTCTAGCCATGTGTTATTATAGGCAGTAGTGTACTTCTAAAAGGTAAAATAGAATAA
The DNA here is from genome assembly GCA_947363495.1 of Euzophera pinguis. Taxonomy (NCBI): domain Eukaryota; kingdom Metazoa; phylum Arthropoda; class Insecta; order Lepidoptera; family Pyralidae; genus Euzophera; species Euzophera pinguis. The sequence continues at coordinate 569,343 of OX376156.1, read as the reverse complement.
AACATGATATTTAGCTCAACCAAGATTAGAAAAACCAAAATATGAAAATGTAGACACAGATTACGTCCCGCCAAATGTATTCCAAGTTCCGAGCCTGATCGTCGTCATCGACATATGTTTACATATAATTTCCCAGAGGGGCCTACTGGTATTTGCACTTTGCATAAAGCACTTAGCTTGAAGATGCGGGGATTCTTTTCTATAAGGAAAGATCAATAGATTTATAGGAATGATAACATAATATTTCTATACAAATATCACATGTTTAATAATATCATGTTCTTTTACACTTGAGCATTTAAAAATAATGTGGTTGTTATTTACACTAATAAGTCTTCTTCTTTTTTGCCATATCGATATGTGATACATTTTTGTTTATTTTTACCAAAATACTGCCACTTTTATTACATTGTCCGTTTTTCGCGTAAGGTCTAATCTTGTCAGGACAGGGCGAACTAATACAATAAATATTTTAATGTCTAGAATGCGCGTGCGCATCACGAGCCACCTTTGACACTGTGATTCCCCTGGGGAGTTTTTAGCAACTCAATATTGCAAACACTGAGATTCCGTTCGCGAGGACATCAAATTTTTAGAGACGTCACCTCTGCACGACACGTCTTAGCTCATTGTAAATTGTGAATTGTGTCATATATTTGGTTAATTAAGATGTTAATAAATAAATGGAAGAAACAAATATACCGTGCCGACCCCACATAACTAAGTGGGATAAGGTTAAGGAGAAGATGTTATACATATACCTAAGCAGAAGTCGGGGCACATAGCGCAAAGAACCGCTTTGGCCGATGGGATAGAAAGGTTCTCGAATGGCGACCATAAACAGGCAAGCTTAGCGCTCGACACCCATCGACCAGATGGTCGGATAATCTGTACAAAGTTCGGTCATTTTGGAAGTCTTTAATGGTGGCCTATGTCCAGCAGTGTACTGACTGCGGCTGAAACTATTTCACTGTAATTTCACCCAGAAACCGATGATATAAAATATCAAATTGTTCACAACACTCGCTTAAATTCTAAACTTTCTCTCGTTCAATTTCAGCAGGTTCCCAACTTTCCGTTTATTTTAATCCTGAGATCCGACTTTGGCACAAAATTCCAGGAACTGTTAGAACATGTATTGGATACGTTTTGATAAAATTATGTAAATATTCTTGGGTAAATTGTAATCGTCTGCAAGATTCTCAGTAACATCCTCAGCTTACACTTTTCAGGTCATTGTCTTAGATTTACACTGGTTATTTAAATAACATTGGAGCAACTGCCGGCCGTCTGAGCTTCGTAACCATTTAACAAGCAAATCACCCAATCAGTCAGTATTAATAACCTGATGTCTTTGTGGTCGACACTGATAATGATTTCAGATTTTATAAAAGCGTTTGACACAGTAACCAACGCTTACAAGACACTTAAATCGTTCATTTTTATAGCTGGAGCTCAAGTGTTTAATACTGTTAGTCATCGCAAGAATGCCCCTTTTTGACTTCGAATGCTCCACTAGGATATAGAAACGAGAAATGTTCTTCTTCTGGGGTGTAAGGTAAAGTGGTTGTAATAATAAATTTCCTTTTCAGTTTTCTTTCTTCTCTGTTGTTGGTGAAACTTCAGGGAGATTGGATTAGTCAATGAAGAGAAAAGAGCTAACAAACAAATAAGCATTCGTACTTTCCCTAACACTAATAAGTTTCTTTAAAAATAGCACTGTTTATCCGAATTTCATTTTAGGTTTATTCAGAGATCCGTATTCGGGTCGGACTAGCGGTATTTTTCACCGGTAAAGTTTGACATCTCAAAGCAAACAAATTCTTTGTTTCGTAGTTTCTACTTTATGACATTGAGTGCCAGGAACTTCGATTGTGAGGTTATTTGCTTATTTTATTCAGGTAAGGCAAACATTTTGTATCTAGCGAGGCTTTGCGATTAGTATTATTTGTTTTTTTACTAGGAGTATTATTTGACGTGTCCATTCTAATCTGAGGCATTATAGTGTCTCTTGTGGTTTATTATGACGGGTAAACTAGTTGGAAAGAAAAAGGTGGGAGAAAGGAAGAAATAGCTATGGAACATCCGTGAGTGGACTGGAAGAGGAGCTGAAGTTTTCCTCAGAGGAAAGGCTCTATCAGGCTAATCGCTAACCTTCACTAGTTGGAGATGACTCTGCAACTCTAAGGATGAAGAAGAAAAAACTTTGATACGGCTTTTTATGTTGATTTGTTTTTTTTTATTTGGTTGAAGTCGACTTCATTTCAATCAAATCTTAAATTTTGTAAAATAGGGAACTTTATAAAGTACTAGCTGTTTCCCGCAGCTCCTAAAAAAAAGTAGCCTATGTTTGACTCCGGGTCTTGAACTATATCCGTACCAAATTTCATGAAAATCAATTCAGCGGTTCCATACTTACAAACTTTCGCGTTTATAATATTAGTAGGATGACTTTCTAACGTCCTTTATCCTGTGTTGGTCAATAAATGAATGATGAAAAAAGTAAGTTATGCACAAAAATTTTACAAAAATTGATAAATAAAACATTAAGTCTTCTATGTAGCATCGCGCACTGAAATTAAAAAAAAAAGAAAGACTGCAGCAGTCACGTGGCAGTGTCGGACTGGCAGGACCCGGACGTCCGGACGTCCGACGTCCGCAGTCTGTAACGCCGTGTGCGTGATTAATTGGAGGACACACGTCCGAAACTCTTTTTCTTATTTGTCACACTTCCTAAAAACGTAGTTTTGTGTGACACTGAAATTAAAATTAAAAAAAAAGAAAATTCGCCCTTTAATCATAAATTACCAGCAAATACCTATGCTGTACATCGGCAGCGGCTGCAGTGACCACTTACCACCTGATGGGCCGTATATATTTTGATATATACCAAAAAAAATATGTTTTGGTCCACCAGGTTTGAATAGTTAAAGCTAAGCTTTCTCTAAGAACGTATATAAATGTACTTGACTTAGTGTCCCAGTTGGGGCAAAGGACGTCTGCAGTGTTTCGTCGTACAAAAGAGCAAACACTCAAAAAATATGTTGATAAAAAAATGGCCAGTTTTGTAAAAAAAAAACTGCTTAAGCAGCCTTATCTTTAAAAAAAAGACTCGTCTTAATTTTTACTGAAATCTTAGGTTAATAATTGGTCTCGCAATAATTAACCTAAGCCTGAAATATAAAGTTTATGAGCAACAGCATCACATAAAGTAAAATGGTTATGTTATGTACAGTCAGGTAGTGCGCGCCCGTAAAACACTACTTTGACATATGAAAATGCTACTGCAAGACCGAATAATTTCTCATCTGTGACTGCAGTGACGGAGTCATTCAAAGAAGTTAACAAAGTCAAAAGAATTAGACACGACCAAGAGTTATCAGAAGTAGTCATAACTCCATCGAGTCGACGTGGCATATTAATTTCGATGATCTCCCTCGGGAGGAAAACTATTAAAGTGAGTTTGTCGGTCCGTCTAACTCGCGAAAGAAGTTTTAATCTGTTTGATAATGGAATATAATGAACTGGATAATAGCTTCTTAGATAGGTATTTAATAGGGAAATTGAAATTATTTATGTCCTGGGCCCTGGATTTGTCGTGGCTTATGTCAATCTCATACGTTTTTCGTTTTCAAATTTAAATTATGATTTTGGCGGTGCTTTATAGGTGAATCGCTATTACCAAGTAGATGTTATCGTAAGAATCCAGCTTGGCCGTGAAAGCAACAGACAGACAGGCAAACAGACTTTCGCATTTATAATATTAGTATGGATTATATATGTATACTTAAAGTATATTATATAAGTATTATATGTATACTTAAAGTATACTAGGTTTTTGCCGCAGCTCCACCTGCAGCAAAGTAGCCTATGTTTGACCACGGGTCTTTAACAACATTCATACCAAATTTTATCAAAATCTATTCAGCGGTTTGGCCATGAAAGCGTAACAGACAGACAGACGGATAGACAGACTTTCGCATTTATAATATTAGTATGGATGTATATAAATATGTTTTAGCAATTGTTAGGTACCTACACAAAGAATTCTAGAAACAACGCAAAACGCTTAAAACAAACGAGGTTACGATGCTATACATGCGAGATGAAGACGAAAGACCGATTGCCAGGGTGCTAATGACCTTTCAATCATGGCTGAAGCCCATCTCGCCAAGAGCATCACATATAAGTCTAGTCTAGCTAGTGTCACATAAAAAATGCCACTTCCCCAATTAGTAACAGTTCAAGCTATTGAAAGCAAGCCTTTCAAGCCACAAAGTCTCCGAAACTTGAGGCAATCCAGTCGAGTGCTCTCATTCGAGTCGGATACCGTTCCTTTGCCGGAATGTTTAGTGGGACACGGCTCAAAGAGTTTCGGAAAGTTGAGACGATGCACGTCTTACTGGCAGGCTTTTGAAGATGCTGTGTTTCTGTTTCAAGTATGCATTTTCTGTTTGTTAGTTGTGTACTTTCATTTTATGATGTCGATGTCGAGCTAGTTGATCATAGTTCTGAATATATTATCAAACGAAAGTACTCAAATATTGCATATTTCATTTAAGTAGTCGAAAAAATACACAGGTGAGCTAAATAGCTCAGTAAAGCATGCGTGGCCTGACATGTATAGGTGGCTATTACAGGCATTTCAATTTTGGTCTCCACCGTGCTCCAAAAAGGACGTAATGTAGTTTATTCATTTTAAATATATGCCTTCAGGCAACTTGAGAATTATTTCATCAATCCTTACTTACCTACTTACTAAGAAGGAGCAGCGACCCAAGGTGAGTCTTGGCCTTCGATAATAAGGATCTCCACTTCGAACTATCCTGCGCCATCTTCTGCCAGTCATCGGCGTGTCTTATAGGGGGACATGGCTTAAACATTTTCGGAAAGTTGAGACGATGTACGTCTTGCTGACAGGCTTTTGAAGATCTCCAAAAAAATCATTACTATACTTATGGCGCAAATTTTAATATTTTGAAGTAACATTAGATCTTAAATCATATCTATGTATGTATCACATCTTTGTAATAAAGTTTTTTTTAATTACATACTTAAAATTATACGCAAAAGGCGGCCTTATCGCTAAAAGCAATTTCTTTCAGTCAACGTTATCTGATCATAGACAGATTTGGCATTTTCCAACCATCATCACCTTGCAAAAATCTCATATCATCTCATCTCATCTTGACATAAAAATATCTTATTTAGCAATAAATATAAAGAAGAAAACATGCGTGCGACCGAAACGTGAACCCTTACGGCCGGAGCGATGGGTATGCTCAAAGTAGCGCACTGAGCCATGGAACGCCAACATACAAAGGTCACTGATGCCGCAGAACGATCACACGCCTCAAATGGCGTTGGACCGGACATATCTGTCGCAGAGAGGATGAGAGATGGAGCCAAAAAGCCCTCTATTGGCGTCCCCGAACGAGAAAGCGAAGCGTGGGCTAACCAGCAGCAGGATGGTTGAACGACATTAGAAGGACGGCAGGGCCCATCTGGACAAGAACCACCGTAATCAGTGAGGATTGGAGAACCATAGAAGAGGCAAACCAGCAGTGGACGCAGATATGCTGAAAAGAAGAAGAGAAAGAAAGAAAAACAAAGTTATCTCCACAAAACAGTTGAGACAACAATCCATTAGTTATCCAAATGAATGGTATTTGACCCCGCTATGTACTCGCAACACAACGTTGTGCAAATGAGAGGACGACTAATGGCGGTCGCGACTGTTTGGGTCCTGGGTTTTTAGAGCAATTGGTCGAAAATATATTTATTTTTTAATTATTTAATCTTTAATGTAATTTAAAAAAAACTAAAAGTGGACTTAATACCTTGAGGATGAAACTCAAAATCAAATTGAAAATATTTATTGTTGAAACACATACAGAAGATAAAGTAGAAAGTTCATAAATTACACTTTTCTACTTTTTCTTTTTCATTTTGTATGGGCTACACACGAACAACTTAAGAAGTAAACACATAATTCATTACATATAATTTATTATACGATAAAGAGCTCCTACAGGACCTCAAACACGACACTAGCCTAATACATGTGTTATTTGCTAGATTATGCGGCAATTGCGTACAAAACTCAAGACTCATATTAGGTCAACACTAAACCCAGGAGGAAAAATGGTCATTTCGTAGTGTCAGCGAACAAATATGTACAGAGCTTGAAATACTACAAGGGTTTGAGTCTACAATCTACAACGAAGTATACAACTTGGTAAGGCAATATTACACCTTGCTTGAATATTAAAATGATAAACATCATGTAATACGATAAGATAATGATAAAAAGCATGTATTGTTTGAATTTATGTACAAGTAAGATGCCAGTAAAAATTATAACAATAATAATCTCCAAATTCTGCCTTTTTCAGGTGAACAATTTATTGAGTCAAATGAATGGGAGCGAATCCCCGGGCGAAAGCTATATTTGGGATGTCATTTGGTGGTCGTAAAGGAACAAAGTCAGCGGCCAAAAGGCGGTTCCTAAAAACTCCTATAACAGGGTGTGCAAACTAAGTCTGCACTGCAGAGTCGATTGACCGTAAAACCCGATATGTCTAAGGAGTTTGATCGATTAGTCTAGAAGGTTCATTCAAACAGACGGGAATCCTGCGCGGTTATCGCGTTTGAATCCATGTAGGCTAGAAATGTAGTATGTCCGCTCGATATTAGTATATTTATTTAAAAATCACAGATACTCAATACACTAACAGTTTTCCAAGACGTGTAGCGAGTTAAGTATAATTAATAGGTAATTAGTTGGTCGGGGTTGATGCACTATTATAGGCTTCACTTTGAAACTTTGGGGTGAGCTATCCGTCAATTTGTTATATCCATTTGGAATGTATGACTCATAATGTCTTTGTATGAATAAAAATCGTGCGAATCACGATGAAATCATTCGATATCGAGTCGTTACTTTGGATCAATAAAAAATTTTCGAAGGTCAGAAGTCAGCCGCTTAAATATAAATCTTCAGGACTGAGTAAACGGAACCTTGGGCTCTGAAGGGTAAGCTGATGATGTATGAAGGGCAACTAGGAATACTTGCCCTATACATAGGTATAGGCCTCTTCTTAGATTTTCCATTTCGCCCGGTCTCTGCTGCTCGCATCCAGGTTTTGCCCATTGTTTCATAGAGATCGTCGGTCTATCTGATTGGTGGCTTCCCGACTTTTCTTGACCCAGTTCTTGGTCTCCATTCAGCAATTTTACAACTACAATACACTGAGATCATAATTTAGGTCTGGTTTTCCTGTAATGGGTTATGAACACATTTGACGTTTACCAGAATAATGGTATTTACCTGATGCCTTCATATATATGGAGTTATGAGGATGTATGAAGGGTAACTTGGAACACACTGAGATCATGTCTCTTTACATCTGGTAATTTGCCATGTCATTTCAGGACACAAAAATGTGGAATTTGATAACCCAGGTGATATCATCCAGGTGTTTCAAGAGGAATAAACCTGTTTTTCTGTGATGAAAACAATAAATAACGTTAATAAACCTTTGATTACTTGAAGCCTAGATGTCAATGGAGTGGAAACATTGGAGTAGCGCTCTACATCCAAAAGAAAAGATTCTGGCTTCTAAAGAACTCTTGGTTCATAACACAAGTTTGTAGCGCTCGTAACTCATTGCAATAAAAACTTCATATTGCAATAGTTCCTCCATTGTACAGCTTGAGCGAAGAAAATCAATCTATTTTATGACGTAACGAGCTGAGAACCGTAAATGGAAACCCTTGAGACTTCAAGGGTTCATAGAACGCATAAAACTGGAAGACACAGTTGGCGATCTACAATATTACATTCGCTTTCTCCATTTTCTTTATAAGTCTTTGACAAAGTACGACTTTCATATAGGATATTCTTGTCACATAGAGTCGTTTATGAATTTTAAAATATGGTTTACCACTACTTCCAAAGTATAAGTGGAATAGAGTCTGTGCCACAAACTTCACTGCAGTATAATTAAGATGAGAAATCGTACGAGAAGAGAATTCGTGGAAGGCCGGAGGCGAGGATCGGATGCCTCCCCTGGGAGCATTCAGATCCGCGGTGCCGCCACTCACCAACAGCTCGCCACAAGCTGCCCTGCGGAGACCGACTGCACTGGGAAGAGAACCCAGTAGGCGATGGGCTCGTCACTACGCCGTTTATTTATTATTATTAATGTTAAAAATTATTTAAACCTCCATGTATAATTTTCTGGAACCTATGTTCGTTCGACTAGTAGTGGTCGTCATTACCAGTGGCATTCCCAATTTTTGACGTCAGATAGGTTGACAAATAGAAAAGTAATGCCAAAATTATCAATCATAATCCCATTTAGTAAATATTTTTTTTTGACACCGGGATTCGAACCAAAAGTGTTGATGAAGTAATCGGGAAAACATTAGGAGGAAATAAATTATCTACTTATGTATTTAACATCCTGCATTCTTATCATATTATTCATTAATCATTATTCATTGCGTATGGCATTATCCTGCATGGATATCCATACTAATATTTTAAATGCGAAAGTCTGTCTGTCTGTTACTCTTTTACGGCCAAACCGCTGAACGGATTTTGATGAAATTTAATATGAATATAGTTGAAGACTCGGGGTCAAATATAGGCTACTTTTTGACGCAGGCGGAGCTGCGGGAAACAGCTAGTATCCTATATTGTTTTTCAACCAGCTTTCAGCGGCGAGCATAAGTTGGTGAAGTTCCGACATTCCTGTGTATCTATGTAAAATAATTTAAGTGCTAAAATCGTGTAATGACGTCATGCTTAGCCGGTGTCCTGTTTTATACTGTTGTTGATTTAGGATGGGATGTTTGCCCGCCCACCTGGTGAAAGTTACACCGACTTAAAACATTTGTTGAAATAAGAATAAAGGGACATTTAATAGGCGTGGCTTGGATAGATAAGCAACAAACTCTTTTTACAAGCTTGACAATATTTATTCTGCTAGCTTTGTTTTTCTTTTTAAATCAATTTAAAACCCTATAGGCCTCCAAGGCATTTGGAATGCAAAATGTAACAAGCTTTTCGAAAGCTTGAATGAAACTATGCGATTTTTTCCAAAAGATAAAATGAAATGGTATCATATTTTCAATGAAACAAACATTAGTTTAGGAATAGGATTAAATACTGTAGAAGTTTAAGTTAAATAGATATTTATTTATATTCATTATTGCGTATGGTGTTCTCCATGCGTGGATCAAACATGATTTAACGTGATAAAAATACTGAAAAGTTCAATGGACAATAGAAAATTAAGGATTTATTTGGACTGGTTTGCATTTTAGGAGGCAAACGTTTAATTCAGAAATGAAGCATCATTAAATTTCGCTATAAATAAAGAAATGAACTTTTCTGTTTATGAAATCACTTAAAAAGTTTTTGAATTTGTTCAATGATAATTTGGTATAACAGTGAAACATTCGAGAAATCGTAATTTAAATAAGCAAAGAAATTTGACAGGCGAGGTCAAGTTTCCCCAATACTTTTATCTTTTAAATCAAAAAGTAAAAGGTTTCTTTCGGCATTGAGTGGCACTGCTGGATTATAAAAGTTACGAACTTCATGATCACCCGATATCTTGGATCTGATTACCTATTCAACATAATTTTAATTAAAAAAAGTCAATGAGAGATCGTTAAGTAAGAAAGGGAGAAAAAAATAAGTGGTTTTTGCCGTTGATTGTTCGGAAAATTTAATCATATCAGTAACTTTGGGGTTAGGTCTACTAATCGTAGTAACCGCTTACCAACAGTTAATTTGAAAGTTTATTTTGCCTGATACGTGGTAAAATTTATACTTTTTGGAAAAAATCACTTTAAAAACTGCTGGATTTTTCATGTAGCTTGATAAAGTAAACTATTTTTTAATGTTAAATAAATAACAAATTTTCAAATAAATTTTGAGGAAATTTCGTACAGAATAGATTCAATCTTAATAATTTGTGTTGAATTTTTGTTACAATGTATTCCATAATAAATATCATCGTAAAAATGTTGTGTCTTACAAATTAATTGTTCGAAACAAAGCTTATAGTTGGTTCCTGCATTATTCATATAGGTAACTTATTTGGGAGATTTCGGGTTTGGAAGAACAACGAAATAAAATATACAATTTCAACATTTTCCCATAATTCGCGGCAGTCTCCAGAAATTCTGATATAACAAGACTTCGCTTTGTATGCGCGAAACGGGAATTTGCATAATGGAAGCTAGAGTTACTCGGACTGGGCGCTTTGAGCCAACAAAGGGTGTAATATGATCGGTCGCGCCTTGACTCCAATAAGTATATCAATTGGACTAAAAAGATTACTATCTGCTTTGCTACAAAAAATAATAGCTATCGACATCAATATAGCTTCCTTCACTATACATATATGAAATGGCTACATTTGTTAGACTGAATTTAGGATTGTTTGTAAAGTTATCAACACTGAAAAAGAATCCGGCACACATTATGCAATCAAAAATTAAATTTTAAATTAGTCAAGAAAATTGTTCTGGGTATGGCGGTAAGAATTTATAAAAAGCTACCAAATGACCTGAAAAATTTAAATACTTATCTGTTTAAGGAGCAACTTCTACAGAAATTAATTGACAAATGTTACTACAGCGTTTATGATTTTTTTAATGACAATTTGTAAGTACTGACATCACTATTGCTTAATTAACTATATGACATGTTTATTAATCGCCTATAATCACCTTAATTGCTTTATTGTTTGTGCATGAAATTTATATTTTTGACTTTAAATTTGGAATTGTTTTGGCTGTAAGCCTGTGACCATATTAGTATTAAATACTTATTTGTATGCTGTGCAAAAATAGCAAAACATAGTGCGTCTTATACTCTGTAAAACATCTTAATTATGTACCTATGTTTAACAAATAAATAAATGATTGATTGATTGATTGACAGGACTCGTTCTCATAGGATCCGACAGTCTAGTTTACTTTGTTTTATCTTTCATCTACATCCTTACTTTCTATGACCCACTGCTGGGCATAGACCATTAAACGCGAGTCGTGTCGTAAAGTTTTGTGATGATTTGGGCTGTTGAAAATGTTAGTGTCGAGTGAATTTTACATTAGGGATTAGCTGTAGAGTAAATAAGTTCTCTCATTTTGGTTCCATCACCAGGCCACCTATTTCTGTTGCGCATATTTTCTTGGCTAGATAAAGCCATCTTTTTGATTAAAGATAACTTTGCTCTCGCATCCTCAGGCACTATGGACCCTATTTTCACGATGAAGGATTTTTTGTAAAAATATAGGAACCTATTTTTAGAAGGTGTTTATCGCGTTTATAGTTGAATTGAATGGTATAGCGTTTTTTTTTTTTCTTTAACGTTGTCAACGCTCCCGCTGTCTGGTAATTTTAGTGAGACCTAGAACATGATGTACCTACGACCCAACGACTATTCATGCCGCTTAAGCGGTTATTCTATGGAATACAGCACTGACTGTGGATGAAATTATGAATACCACACCCTGGAGTTGCAACCACTAACCACTGTACCATAAATCTACAATCGCAATAGTTTAAAAAGTTATATAGCCAATTTTTTGTCAAAGCCCGGTACTCATAGCTAGGGCGGCGAATGGGCTCGGCAGGGCTCCGCGCAGCTGAAATTCAGCGCGAGTCACGGCAGTCGCGCGGCAGTCGCCGCAACATACGCACACAAGTCACCTCCTTGTCGAATCTTGTCGCGATTTATCTAGACCCGACATCAACTAGAGTCGACATAGTCCTCTTAACGCGAATCGGGAAGTGTTGTGATCATATGTGCTGTGGAAAATGTTAGTGTCGAGTGTTTAAATAAGGGGCTGGAGAGGCGGCACCGCTCGAGGTATTTAATTTACTGTATTTGTAAGTTTTGACGGCGGGGAGATCTTTGCCCAACTTTGGGACCAAATACGTTAAAAATATTTGTAAGGTAATGAGTTGGATCCGCTTTGCTTGGCGATGGAGCTAAGTTTGCAGAAATGATGGCCAATCATTTATTCGTATCGAGTGGGTTATATGGTCAATTGACCCTGTGCACCCTTGTGTCAGTTATGGAGAAGCACTAATAGGAGAAGATAAGTTGGATTCTTTTAATATTATGGCTTGGAGATCTCGTTAAATGCGCTGGAAGAAAATGAGAAAATGTGGGTTTTTCTTTTCAGCTTACAATTTACGTAAGAGAGATTTTTGAACTTTTTTCTTAAAATTGTGTGTCACCGTTAGTTAGTTTAAAAGTATTCACAATAAGTACTTTTATGTGAAATAATTAACTCACATCAAAAATGAACGTAACGGCTACCGAATGAGGTCATTATGCAACCAGGCAATTAACCGTGCTAAGTATTGGGTCAATGTACGAGTATTTTAGTCAATAGCCATTTTTTTAATCCATATTCTCCACAATCCACTTCTGATCGGGTTTATTTTCCTCACTTAACTTTGAAAAAGGTTTACAAATTACTATTTGCAAAATAGAACCAAGTTCTATGTAGCATTAACTTTCCCATTCAACTTGCTAGCTCATAAAATTTCCTCCATAATTTTTGTACAAATCTTCGAATGGCCAGGACATTTGCAAAAATAAAAGAAAGTAATTTATCACGATCAAATTTGGATGAAGTAAGTAATTGAAAGCAGTGTCCTCGCCAATCGAAGAGCCGTGCCATAAATTTCCAATCGAACTTTTTAACCGATGACAGGAAAAAAATCCAATTTTAAATGTATCTAACTTATTGTTTTATTGAATTAAAACTCGCCATTCATCGAACATCGGATTTTTATGAAATTAAACGCTGATATGACCATTTTTTTTTTGTTCTATTTCATTAGCAATACAATTGATTTTTTTATTGGTGAGCGGTTATCGTATTGACTTTTTTCATTTGTGTGCCTTTCCCAGCTGTTTGTTCAGCTCTGAAGCTGGATTCGATGTTTCCTAAGTTTAGCGGTACTTGTCATTACATTGGAGTGACTGCAGTCGGACTCCGTGCCAGACCACTAGATTACAAAACCAATAAGACAGATGATGATGACCAATAAATAGATAACATAAAGATTGAATTGGTTATGGTTTGATAGATGCTTTAATTTTGTACTTATGAAATATGTGTACCTCTTATTTTTTGTACTTATATTTAATATATATTAACTTGTTAAATGTTTAAATTGGCAACATCCGATGCACGTAAAATCTCGAAAGAGATTGTGATGGCATCGTATATAGATACAAAACTGTAACATGTGTTTTATGTTTAAGTAAATAAATAAAAAATAAAAAAAATATTATCAGACAATCAGAGGGTCAATTCCGCTAATAAACTTAAAAAGACCACGTAACTAATATTCCACCAAAAACATACCTGTTAAAAAGGGGGCCAAGTTCCTATCGGCTAATTGTTTGCCTAAAAAGGGTTGAAAACCAATCCAATGCCAAGTTTAGATGCACTTTAAAATCGATCATAATCATCTTCATCAACAGCTTGATCCACTGGTAAACATTTGCCATTCCCAAGACTAACCACCACACCGTCCTCCGCCTTCCGCATCCAGCCACTACCCACCACCTTATTCCTTTCTTTCCTTTCCTTATAATATAGTTGTGAAAATACGTAGGTACTTGGTTAAAAATATCTAAAATTATATTATTTCTAAATTTGAACTCGGCAGGTTTTCGTGCTGTACGTAACACTTGATTTGTATAATTAAATTAACCTATTTATATAATTAAAAAATTAACCTGCCAAGTTCAAATTTAGAAATACCTCCCCCCCCCTCCTCATCCTAACTCATTGTATCACTGGTTCATAAATATTTTTATTAAAATTCGATATTCGATTAAACCAACTCACGCTTGACCGATTTCTTAAATTTCTTGAGTTTTTGTTAATCTACATATAAAACACGACCTGTGTGCCAAATTTCATAACGCTAGGACAATTGGAAGTGGCCTAAAGGTTTTGATTACCGGTCAGTGAGTCAGTCAGTTAGTCAGTGCCAAAATTTGCTATTTTCACAGGGTCATATTTCAGGATCTACTGAAGCTATATCTATGAAATTTGGCATACTGCTTTAGTACTAGTATATGATTACGTAGGTACAATTTTATCTCTGTACTTGCAATAGGCACTGAACTACAGGAGGGTCAAAAGTGGGTCGAAACGGTTCGTGTAAATAGTGCACCGCATCCGCGCGGCCTGTTGCTGGAACTTTTCCTGCGCACTACAGTGCGCTTAGATTCAATTACGACTCAATTACGATGCATTTCGAAATGCTCGGTATTGACACAATTTTGAATCTCAATTTAATTGCAACTTTAACGTACCTTAACGTTTTTGAAATTTTCATGTGTTCCATATTAAAAAACTTTTTTACTGTTATGTGATATTTCTTCCCAATCCTTATCGAACACTCCTAAGCTATCTGACCATCTTCGGCCTACCTCTCTTACTATATAATTAAATAACTATTGAATAAAAAACATCCAAACATAGATTTATAATATCATTAGAAGGATCATTAATTTAATAGGATCCGGCCTGCAGGTGACGACCTTTCCTTGAAAACCTTCAGAACGGATGTAAAGCCATCATTGTCGCAAGATTCATGAATTCACTTTGTATTTCTATAGAATTAAATTACTATTGAATAAAAAACATCCAAACATAGATTCATAATATCATTAGAAGGATGATTAATTTAATCGGATCCGGCCTGCAGCGGACGACCTTTGCCTGAAAGCCTTCAGAACGGATGTAGAGCCTTCATTGTCGCAAGATTCATGAATCCACTTTGTCACACGGAGTACCGTTTTGAATGAAAATAGGCCAAGTAATGACAAAAGACTGGCCCTAAAATATTTAGAGGTATATGTGTATATCAATGCTCTATATTAAGTGTGGCCTTATTTTCATATCATTTAAAAATGTGGCCTTATTTTCATATCATCTATACTAATATTATAAATGCGAAAGTCTGTGTGTCTTTCTCTCTGTCTGTCTGTTACGTTTTCACGGCCACCCCGTTGTACGGATTTTGATGAAGTTTGGTAGTAATATAGTTGAAGACCCGGGGTCAAACATAGGCTACATTTTGACGCAGGCGGAGCTGCGGGAAAAAGTTAGTTAAAAATAAATTAAACTAGCCTTGAAGTAAGTTCGTGACTTATGAGAAGGGATACTTAGTCACCGATACTAACAAATACATTTAGATAAATAACACCCAAGAACCAGGATCAATCAGAAAAAGATCATTTTTAATCTTGATTTGGCCGGAGATCAAAACCGGGACCCCTTGAGAAGTGGGCAGGCATGCGTTAACCACGCCACAGATGTCGTCAAATATAAGTATTTGTTTTTACACTTGTCGTTACTCTTACATTTCTTATAATCATTTCAATTTCAATTTTTGGGAGTGTGTTTGTAGGAGGAAATCTAGTGGTAAATTAGACCCAATCAAAAAAAAAAATGATTCTGAGGAAAAATTATATTGAATCGTGTATTTTATGTAACATTATAATATATGAATTTATATGTTTATTATTTGTATAGGTATGTATTGTTTATGTATGTTTATTGTAGTATAAGATGTATGGTTGTGTAGATTTATTCGTTTAAGTATAGATTTTAGCCGTTCCCGTGGTATTTTCAGTACACCCACATTTAAGCTCTCTGCTTTACCCAAAGGTTGACTGTTAGATAATACTTTTAGCATTAAGTCCGCCTATTGTTCTTTGTACAATGAAGGTTTAATCTACACTAATATTATAAAGAGGAAAGATTTGTATTTTTGTGTGTATGTTTGTCTATACTTCTATACTAATATTATAAAGAGGAAAGATTTGATTGTTTGTTTGTTTGTTTTTATTGAATAGGCTCCGAAAATAATAGACCGATTTAAAAAATTCTTTCACCGTTGGAAAGCTACATTATTCCCGGTTAATATAGGCTATATTTTATTTTCAAAAACATTAGGGATCTTTAAAAAAACTGCAATAATGTAACCCAAGGTGCAAAAAAAAACCTAAAAAATTGCTTACATCGAGTGCGCTGCGAAAACTATTGATGATAGAACAAAATAATCTACCAAAAATGTCGCGACAGTATATGTCTGACTATTATATTTATGTCAAAATAAGTGGTTTTTTATTTTAAAAATTTAATTAAATTGCCGCCGTTGGAAAAGGTTCTTTATTTCTACCTTCGTATTAATCCTTATCAAAATAAATAACTTCATAACCAAGAATGTGTCAATATCTTTATATAACTTCTTTAATTATTCAATTTGCACTTTCCATTCGAAAGATATCACGAGTTCAAAAAAACTATTAGAAAAAAGTCGCGTGGTCGCCGCGCGGTCGCCTCCCTACGCAGCGATCGTGTGCGGAATCGAATAATTTTCGCTTGAAAATATTTTGGATTCGTTTAGTAGGTAATTAAATACAATAAAAAAGTTTTTTTAAAACTAAACAATAGTTCTTTTCAGAACTAAACCCATTTTTTCAGTAAATACTAGCTGATAATAAATATATATTGTACATTTAACTTACAACTTAACAGCAGTTTAATTTTTTTTTATCATTTTAAAATGCCCAAAAGATCATATGGTTTAACTTTGTCTAGCAAAAAGTTATATAACGTTTTTTGTCAAATGATTGTTCGTCAAACGTTTTTTATCTCAGGATATCGACGCGTAAGTTTCGTTAAATGTATGATTATATGTAACTGTACATTCTGTGTTCCCAAGGAAGGTTAACGTAGGCAGGCGGCCGATCGTAAAACGTGCCAAAATAACAATAGGAATGGAAACACCAAGAAGAGAAAGCGACATGGAAGCGGGAGCTGAGGACGAAACTGGGAGAATGCTAAGAATTTTTGTAGTAAATTATAGATTAGTATTTCAAGAGTTTAATTTTACGTACACTATACACTCCTTTTACCCCGTGGAGGGAATTGATGAAAATTATTGATACCTTGATTATTTTTCTGGTGTAAGAATAAGGTTTCTTTATATTCGAAAAGATATCAGATTTTTAGGATCAGCGAATTAATTTTTAAAAATAATCACATTTAATTCCCCTGAAAAATTGATCTTTAAGGCTCTATATGGGCATATGCCTATGCTTTCGATCTTCCTTGGAAATAAATTCGTACATTATTTATAGGTTACTAGCTTTTTCCTGCAGCTCCGCCTGCGTCTTTAAGTAGCCTATGTTTGACCCCGGGTCTTCAACTATATTCATACCAAATTTCATCAAAATCCGTTCAGCGGTTTGGCCGTGAAAGCGTAACAGACAGACAGACAGACTTTCGCATTTATAATATGGATAAGTATGGATTAGGAACTACTCGGCGTCAGAAAGATCTATGTAGCCGGTTTGGAAAGAGATGGATAATGAAGTGTTTATCTTTAACTTACTACATACTTTGTATAACCCGGACGAAGTCGGGGCGGGCTGCTAGTAATGAATAAACTCAAAAACTACTGTGCCGATTTCAAAAATTCTTTCACCATTGGAAAGCTACATTCACCTAACCTAACCAAACAAAATGACGTTTCTTTCTGAATGACTCTAGCACGCGACAGTGTGCTGATAAAGTATCTAGTGGTAGAACTATTATTCGGATTAGTATACCTTTTCTGCGTACATTAAAAGTGTATCCGTGTAGTTTCCTAAAAAAATGTAATTAGTCCGTCAGTAAGATAATCAAAAAATATTGGAGACGTATCTTTTTTTTTGAAAATTAAACAAAGAATCGTAAAGATATGGCGCGTTAAAGTTCCGTGTGACGTCACAGTGGGCTACACTTTTTCGCAATATGTGACGTCACGAGCCCCCACACCTAAACTTTGACGCGTTATATCTACAAAATTTATAG
This sequence comes from Euzophera pinguis, assembly GCA_947363495.1. Taxonomy (NCBI): domain Eukaryota; kingdom Metazoa; phylum Arthropoda; class Insecta; order Lepidoptera; family Pyralidae; genus Euzophera; species Euzophera pinguis. Next base: position 551,418 of record OX376156.1, on the reverse strand, counting down.
GTCAATTGACAAAAAAAAAAATACACGTCTTCACACGTCTTTGACCCTGGAAACTAGCCTATTAGATATATGACTTGTCAAAACGATATATTGTAACTCATACTACAAACATTTTGTATGGATCGTTTACCCCCATTAATTCCATATTGCAACTGAGCCAACCCTTAGTTTCGGTTAATAAGCAGCTGTTTTGTAACGTAAGGGGAGGGTTTCTGTCCGGGTTGCTACCCTTATTTTGTAGTGAACCTCGAAATAATTTATCAAACTTATGTTAACATTTTCAGGAAATATGTAGTGTAATGTTGTAAAATTATGAGAAGATATTTAAATGTTGTTTACGATAAAATTGTTTGGTGACCTTGTAAATAAAAATAAATAAAATTTGGATCCTAGAAAAACTGATAGCCATATCTAGTGTTTCTTAGTTTAAATTTCAGTTAATAAAATTAACATATTGTGTTTTGGAGGTTAGTTAATAAAATCACTTAAATTTGTTAATTGATTTATTAACCGCAAAAATGTACGCGTAACCTATTTATTTTTGTATTTACTGTAATATTATTAGTCTGTGCAATAGTTATTACAAATAAATATACATTTTTAATGTTTATCACTTGTTCTCTTGAGAAAAAATATCTTAAACCTAACATAGGGTGGATTTGCAAACGAATTTTGAACATAATCTCGTTGTCACGGAGTTCTGTAGGCGCGTAGATAAGGGAACTTAGCATCAATTTGCGTTACAAATGGCTAGACAAACTGTCTGTTTGTTTGCGAAGGCCGGTCTCCGGTACAGATTACCGTAAAATATGGGGATCGTTTCTTGTTTAGACCTCAAAACAAGGTCACAAACAGATATTAAGGCATTTTCGTACAAAAAGTATGTTTTTATACGTGTTTTTGCAAGTCTCGATGTTACGTCTAGTTACTTTCCGAAATTTACGCTTTAGAAATGCTATTTAAATGTATATATTGAACTAAAATCGTTCGACTCATAAATTTGACGCGAATCATCTTTTTACAAAATAGCACTCCAGAGCTTAGGGTAAGCTTTCATCATGGTCGTAGCGGTGCTGTGCGGTGCATATATGAGCGATGGTATGGCGCTATTTCTCTCTATCCTGGGCAGAATCCAGTTGCTACCCGCTATATTTTGATGTCTTCACATTAGTGTATCAATAATACATCGAAATGTTCCCTTTTTCATAAACTGCGTCATTATTGAAGCCACAACAAAGACCAATCATAGCCACCGACACGTGTCACCGGTGTACGCCTAAATACACATTTACGTCATTAGCGAATTCACCGAACTTGGCGACAAACAATAGTTAATGGATAGTTTAGTTTACTAAAATTGAAACGGCTATTAGAACTAGCAATATTATTAGCAAATTATATAGTAATCTAATAAATTAACGTGTGAGTGTGGTGTCTCTCCCCAAACGATGAAGCACTTGTTGCCCTGCCCCCTGTACCCAGGCACTTGGGATGACCTGATGGCGGCAACCGTTGAGGCCGTGAATGTGGCAGAGCACTTCTTGGGAAGAATTTAATTTACTTTGTTGGAAGGACATCGACACGCAAAGAAGAATAAATTGATTTTAAAATTTCACGTGTTCTTTGCTGTACCGAATCCGAATTATACGGTTGTTTCGAATGCTATAAAATCGTCTGTCTCTGCATGGTCTCTATTTTTATAATAAAACCAGTAGTCTTCAAATGAATTCAAAAGTCAATGTTGAACATAGGTTGTGGTCCTAAGGTTGGACTGGTAGAGAATGCCTTAAGGCAAAAGTCTATTTAAGGTACTTTTAAAAGTGCTGTAAAATTAAAAAAAAAAATGTTTGTTTTTTGCCTAAAGTACCTACTATTCGAAGTGAATACAGTAAGAGTTGTTTTTGGTTATATAGCTAGTTATGCAATCTAGTAAATGCTGTGATAATGAAGAGCCAGTGAGTAAATCGGTAACATTTCGTCCTTGAAGACATAAACGCAACATTCAGCTCAAAAGTTCCTTCCACAAATAAATATTTGCGAGTAAATAAGCAAATCTGCGCTCAGTAAATCTCTATGAGATAGAAACATTTCTCAAAATGTTTGCGGGATTCCGACGAAGTTTACGTATATATCGGTCGATGACACAACAGGATTTTGTAAACGAAATGTACACAAGTTTCCACTCAATTTTACATCGAATTTCGCGGAGACTTTTCCGAAAACTTAGAACATAACAACGCACTTCTGGTAAATTGGTTAAATTAGTTTCCGTTATAGGACCATGTTTGCGCAGTTAGGCGCCTGCTTTGGGAATCAATTATTAATTAGTAGTTTGCTAAGTGCTTGCGTTAACTTGATACTGAAGTACACGTGAAAGTAGATTGTATTGTTGTAAGTTGTATAGTTACTGATAGATCTGTTGTTATGGAGCTAGGACAAAGAGTGCAATCAAATTAGTCATTAATTTATTTCATAGGCGAAAACTAATAAAAAAAAAAAAACTTTATACCAAAACGGTCCCTGTGACCTTGTGGCATTGTGCAAAAGATGCTGACAGCATTACGTCGTTGAATTACCAAAGTACTTAATTCGTTGGCCAACGAAAGCGCCAGCACTTTGCTCTCCCGCATTAATAAGCTTTCCAGCATTCCTTTCTTATTTAATTTCTCTCGTTGATATCCTGGAGAATCAACCAACGCAAATCAAGTATCATAATTAAAAAAGTGCTTGATACTCTATGCTTGGCAAATTTACAACATTATCAAGCGTGTTTTGTTTCAAACAACTTGCTTGTTTGAACCCGCGGGCGTAAGATTATGCGGACTACGTTTTATTAAAATGTTAAATTGTCCACTACCAGCTCACATTTTGCCCTCTACACTCGGTTTCCAAGAGAAAATATAACTATATTCTTTTGCAAACGGTTTACTGGTTCTGACTATTAGCTATGTATGTATTGTTACGAAATCAAAAATAAATAAAAATAAAATGCGGCCCGCGGAAGTTTGAGTAGCGCTGTCCGCGGAAAATTCTCGTACAATCGTCGCGTGTTTCCATACGGGAATAATATCGCGAACGATCTAGTACATCGATTATCTCGCTCTGACATATTGCTTTGTCTCGCTCTCGCACTTCTAGTATGTACTAAGGGAACGAGACAGAGAGTATCCCTCTCTCTCTATTCCGGAGTAGTTGTGATCTTTCTAGAAACTTATGGAGCGGGTTTCCCGGGCCATATAAATATCGGAAGGTGCCTCAGGAGGGCAGTTCTAATTTAACTGAGCTACAAGTGCGATCAAGAAGCGATATCCGGAGCGAATAACAAGTGATACAAGCGACCTCGGCAAGGTATAGTGACTGTGATTAGCAAGTGTTTTGGACATTGTTAGTGATAAGTGAAGTGAAGTGACGTCGGCGACCATCCTTGTGGGAATAAACGTTTTTAAGAGTCATCAGGTGTTTTTCTCCAAATTGCGAACCCCGAGCTCGTAACAATTGGTGTCATAAGTGGATTTGGAGATGCCATTGACTCCGAGAGAAGACGTCACCAGTGAGGGTGTGAAGACGAGGGCGAAGCGTGCTGCGGAAGCCAGTTCTACTGGATCTGCTGACCAGGCCGCTCCCACCGCGGTCACCGGCCACCAGGTCACGTCCAACGCCAACCAGGCTACGTCCAACGCCTACCAGGACACGTCCAACGCCCACCAGGCCATGCCCAACACCCACCAGGCCACGTCCAACGGCAACCAGGCTACGTCCAACGCCTACCAGGACACTCCCAACGCCCACCAGGCTATGTCCAACGCCCACCAGGCTATGTCCAACACCCACCAGGCCATGTCCAACGCCTACCAGGACACGTCCAACGCCCACCAGGCCATGCCCAACACCCACCAGGCCACGTCCAACATCAACCAGGCCACGTCCAACGCCCGCCAGGACAAGTCCAACGCCCACCAGGCTGCGCCTTTCTTTGATTTTGGGGAATTGATGCGAATGCTGGACAACAAATTTACAATGCTGGACAACAAATTTACAATGCTGGACAACAAATTTACAATGCAGGAGAAGCTTCTACAAGACACAAGAGAGCAACAACAAAAAGCTCAAGAGCAACAACAAAAGGCTCAAGAGCAACAACAAAAGGCTCAAGAGCAACAACAAAAGGCTCAAGAGCAACAACAAAAGGCTCAACAGCAACTCCTGTCAGCTATTGGTGAAGTTAGTGGCGTGGTTACCAAATTACGCAAGGATGTTGACTTGGTGGAGGAACGCGTCACGACTCTTGGGAACGACATGGAAAATATGAAGACGGACCTTTCCACATTACAGAAGAAGGTCGTGCGCCTTGAAACAACGGGAGTAGCAGTTGCATCTGGCGGAACAGTCATTGCCCACCACGGACCCAGCGTGAAATTGCCGCCATATGACGGAACCTCGTCCTGGACCGCATACCGTCAACAGTTCCAGACCATCGCAGCTGCTAACGGATGGACAGATGAACAGTGCCTGACAGCTCTCACCGTCGCACTCCGAGGACAGGCTCTGACGGTCTTGGAGGTTCTTCCGTCGGGCAGTGGATTCAAGGACCTGCTGGAGGCACTAGAGTCGCGATACGGGGAACGGCATTTGGAGCACGTCTTCCGCGCTCAACTCCGCGACAGAGTCCAGCGCTCAGGAGAGGGTCTGCAGCAATGGGCGCTGGAAATAAAAAGACTCGTCCGCAAGGCGTATCCAGGGGACGATTTGAAGATGCTTGAGTCCAACACCGTGCAGGCGTTCGTCGACGGCATCAAGGATTCGGAAGTCAGAGCTGCAGTAAGGCTAAACCATCATGCCTCATTGAAAGATGCACTGGCCCACGCTTTGGAGGTGGAAGCTGTCAGACATGACATTCGTCATTCCGCGACTCACAAAGTGCGCGAAGTAGTGAAGGAAGTTAGGGAAATAAAAGCCCCGCTAAGGAAGAGACCTGGATTCATGTGCTATAGGTGCGGCGAACGAGGGCACCTACAAATGAACTGCCCAAAGATCAAGAAGCTTGAAGACGACGTAAAGGAACTGAAGAAGAAGCAGGAGGCTTGATCATCGGAGAGGGCCCATGGAAACGCGGATGCGCTGTCACGCAGACCCTGCCCAGAAGATTGTAAGCACCGTATCAGGCAGGAGTTAAAAGAAATGACAGTAAAGCTAACTCGGACAGAACCATTAGAGACCTGGGAGAACGATGCGATGAGAAAGGAGCAAGAGAATGATGATGACCTACGGCACATCATCAGGTGGAAGGCACAAAGTAATGATAAGCCAAAGTGGAGTGAAGTTGCACCGACAGGCACTGTTTCCAAGGCGTACTGGGCGCAATGGGATAGCCTCGTTGTACAAAACGGAATACTCTACCGGAAATGGGATAAACCTAACGGCAGAGAGTTTCAACTGCAAATTGTGGTTCCAAGAACAAAAATACGTGATGTTCTTCGGGAAGTACACGACGGCGTGTCCGGTGGACATTTGGGAGTCAAGAGGACGCTAACGAAAATCCGCGAAAGGTTCTACTGGCTCCATTGTCGGGAGGATGTGGAGGACTGGTGCCGCAAGTGTACAACTTGTGCTGCCGTAAAAGGGCCACATACCAGGAGCCGAGGGAATCTACGACTGTACAACGTCGGTGCACCTTGGGAACGCATTGCAGTCGACGTAGCTGGACCATTTCCTGTCACTGACTCAGGGAACAAGTATTTCATGGTTGTCATGGACTACTTCACTAAGTGGCCGGAAGTGTTCGCCATACCAAACCAAGAAGCTACGACAATTGCAACCAAGATAGTGGAAGAAGTGATTTGTCGCTTTGGCGTGCCCTTGGAAATCCATTCCGACCAAGGCAGGAATTTTGAGTCACAGGTTTTTCAAGAACTTTGCAGGATTATGGGAATGAACAAAACCCGAACCACGGCTTACCATCCTCAGTCAGACGGGATGGTCGAACGGTTTAATCAGACGATCGAGAGACATCTGGCAAAAATAGTGGAAAGCCATCAAAGGGACTGGGACAAGTACATTTCACTGTTCCTGCTAGCGTACAGAACAGCAGAACATGAAAGCATAAAGGCAACTCCGGCATATGTCAACTACGGTCGTGAGCTGCGGTTGCCAGTGGACCTCCTAACAGGAGGCTCACCAGATGAACCTCAAAGTGTTCAAGACTACGTTTCTGATCTGCGTGACCGAATGCGAGAAATACACGCCGCAGTTCGAGAAAACGGGTTGCAGTCGAGCCAGAACATGAAGACCAGATACGACAGAATGTCGAATACAAATGGCTTCGAGGAAGGCGCTCTAGTCTGGCTTCACAACCCGACTCGCTGGAAGGGGAAATCGCCAAAGTTACAAACCAAGTGGGAGGGCCCATACAAGGTGGTAACGCGACTAAATGATGTGACGTATCGGATACAGCGTCAACCAAGAGGAGCAATGAAGATTGTTCACATCGACCGCTTGGCGAAATATCACGGAAGTAATGCTGATGCTCGGGACGAGCATCTCTAAGAAGGGGGCAGTGTTACGAAATCAAAAATAAATAAAAATAAAATGCGGCCCGCGGAAGTTTGAGTAGCGCTGTCCGCGGAAAATTCTCGTACAATCGTCGCGTGTTTCCATACGGGAATAATATCGCGAACGATCTAGTACATCGATTATCTCGCTCTGACATATTGCTTTGTCTCGCTCTCGCACTTCTAGTATGTACTAAGGGAACGAGACAGAGAGTATCCCTCTCTCTCTATTCCGGAGTAGTTGTTATCTTTCTAGAAACTTATGGAGCGGGTTTCCCGGGCCATATAAATATCGGAAGGTGCCTCAGGAGGGCAGTTCTAATTTAACTGAGCTACAAGTGCGATCAAGAAGCGATATCCGGAGCGAATAACAAGTGATACAAGCGACCTCGGCAAGGTATAGTGACTGTGATTAGCAAGTGTTTTGGACATTGTTAGTGATAAGTGAAGTGAAGTGACGTCGGCGACCATCCTTGTGGGAATAAACGTTTTTAAGAGTCATCAGGTGTTTTTCTCCAAATTGCGAACCCCGAGCTCGTAACAGTATGTATGTAAAAATCTTTATTGTACACAAAGAACATAGTATCAGAATACGTAACATAATTCCATTTTGAGTTATTTGTGCTCATCATTATTTCGTGTAGGTTACTTTGTCTATTGACAATGTACACCCTGGTGTCAGAATTGTTCGGAATCGCCTCTCGGCCTCTGAGGTGGTTCCTTTTATGACTTCTAAATGACAGCCTGGAACAACGGCCTCACGTGCCTTCAAAAGCACGGTATCTTCTTTATTATTAGACAATCATGTGATTCAAGCCTGCAAAGTCCTAATCAAACTGGAAACAACTAAACAATGTAAGCTTCCATCGGGGATTGACCCCACCACACCCGGGTTGAAGGCGAACGCCTTAACCACTGGACCACGGAGGCAATAGACATTTATGCTAATGACACTCCTTGTCGTTCGTCTTATCAAAAATACTGTTCGACAATAAAAAAGACGGTATGTTCATCCATGATTGAAAAAAATAATCTACTTCATCCAAGCGTGTTTCATTTTCACATCCTCAGCTTGCGTTTCAAAGCCCAGGGTACGCTTTTGTAATCTTAGATTACAATAGAGCAACTGACGTCCGATCTCCTTAACCCTTTTTACAATTGTAAGTAATATGTAGTCTTGATTAGACTAAAAGGACCATGATGTGCTTCACGAACCAAATTACAGTAGGGACTAACGGCATAACGTGCCTTTCAAAGCACAACTTTTATTATAAATCGATCGGGCAATTCATGCAAAGATTTATTTCTGATAACGGTCTATCTAAGGTAAGCAAAACTAAACTGTAAAACCATTGAGACGAAATTAAATTTCAAGAAAACACAATTCAACAAAATAAGATTTAGAATTGTCCCCGATACAGCCACAATAGCAGCCAGACGTGTATCGGCTCCTGAGGGAGCGATCGCGAATGCCAGTTCTTGGTAAAAGAAATTCCAAAGTTATCGCTGACTTCGGGAATTGTGGTTTTGTGATCGATGAGGAATGGCTCTGAATCAAATTCAAATCATTTATTGTTTTTCATATAGTTTTTGTTTCTTTAAAACATACTATACAATTGTCGGACTTAACTAAACGCAGCTAATTACTAAATTTATAAATAAAGAGTTCTCGAACTATTTTTGCCTACCCTATGAAAAATCTCTTTGCACGTCACTGATGTCATGACTACATAAAGCTACATACATGTATCTAAAATGCAGGTATACTTATTTAGTAATAATGATGAATAAATTACAAGAAATTAGTATGTCATACAGTACTAAGAGTCTTGCAGTCTTTGATACTGTGAGTGGGATTTTATTACATTTATGACGATGGGTGCCCGGTACCAATCACCAGGTTGGAATTCGAAGTGGTAGTACCTGCAATCCATCCTTTCCGTTAAAATTGTGGACATTTGGATTGTGTAACCATCGAGAAAACCTAAGAGATCAATATCCTTATCCTATTTCAATACATAGTATAGTAACGAAGTATTGTAGCTAGATATGACCGAGGGTGGACTGTGCCAACTTCTCCATTTCAGCATCTGATAAGCTCGTCGTAAACTTGCTTTATGTCGGCAATAAAACGAAGGGAGTGGGTCCCGACCGACGCCCGGTCACAGTACAGAGAAGCTAAAATTTTGTACAATCTTGTGAATATTAGTAGATATTAATTTTATTAATTGGCAATCCAAAGCTGACATAACTGATCGTGGCAGACAACGGCCATTACACAAGACACCACTGATTTAGCTATAGATATAGGATTTTTTATTGAATTTAGCGGAAAAACGATAAGACGATGGTTTTGTCAAGCGGTTGTGCGAATTGTAGATCATAGAAATTCCATTCCAATACATAATTTGTTGAAATTTTTCATAGAATTATACTTTTGAAAAATAATTAGACTGAAACAAAGAAACCTTAGACAATGCTTTTAGTTATCATCACTTCTGTTTTACAACGTATGTGAAGCAATACATTAAATGAATAGTTTAACTTCCGTACTCTTTTTTAATAGTATATGATTTTTACTCTGTGAACACTGTCAGATTGCCTGTCACTGCTGCCATTTCGTCCAAACTTTAGAACGACGTGGCTTTACTTCCCAATTTAATTATCAAAATCCGACTTCAAAAAAAGATGAAGCGTAGTTTACAGTTTTTTCATAGTAGATACGAACAGAAAATTTGAGTAATCGCTATTTGTTCCGAACGAGAAGCGTGTGTAGGAAATGAGAGGAGAAAGATTGATGAAACATGTGTACAATGGAAACCGTAAACATACGATTGGCAAGTAACTTATGTTCGGGATGTATGAGATCTGTTCTCAGATCTCACATTGTAGATGGCTATCATTATTATGAAAAACTGCCAAAATTACCAAGTAATAAAACTTTGTTTTGGTAAATGTCTTTTGTTTCTGACGGTAATCGCAGTCGTTTGTTTTTGACGTCAATCGTTCTAATATCTTAATTTCTTTAACATGATTTGGTCTGGAACTAATCTGTTATTTTATCATACCTAGGCTTATAAATTAACTGTCTTGTACAGCTTTCAAATCAAAATCATTCGATTCACGGATTTTAAGTGAGACACTGAATGACAATACGATCCTGTTAGGATCAGGAGTGATATTTTTAAAAGTGTGACTGAATAATTTTCGTTCGATATCAAATATATTTCGTTGAGGAGCTCGTTAGTCGAGCGCGACCACTATTGGATTGGTCGCCATTTAGAGGCATTTTCTATCATAAGCTCCTCCGTGCTTCGGAAAGCATGTTAAGCTGTTGGTCCCGGTTGTTATCGATAGATAGCAGTCGTAAGGCTATGTCAGATGCCTTAGGGCAGCCTGAAAAATTCCGACAGTGTTGGCCACTAACACACTTCGGGTCATGTTCCTGTTGGTATGGTTTCCCTGTAAAAAGGGTTACGGAGGTCAGACGGCAGTCGCTCCATTGTAATAACCAGTTCCGCCAAATCTAGGACCATGACTTATAGCGTACCCTAGGCTCCGAAGCGTAAGCTGACGATGCAGCTAGGAATACACGCTAGGATGATGATGGTCAAATAATTTTTGTTCGATATCAAATAAATTTCGTTCGTAATCAAATGATTTTCGTTCGATATCGAACGATTTTTGTTCGAAATATGAGTTTTCATTCAAAAATAGGCCTCTAGAGTTTTTATATTTAAAAACTCCTAATATTGGCCTAAGCCTAGCAAGCCCCAGTCAATTATTCAAGGCACGCCGTCAGATAGATGACGAGAAATCCTTTGGATCTCGGAAACAGATGAGAACCCTGTTAAGTACCGATAAAGTCGGTTTACGTGAACAATCTGGACAATAAAACCATTGTTTAAAACAGACGACCCTGCGTTGCCTTACTGCCTTTCCTGTCAGTGACGATTCAGCCTTTTAGAATATACCAGTGAGACCCAATACGAAGCCGTTGACATATTTGCAATAGTACTAGCTTTTTTATATTTATTATCGAAAATGAAGAAGGTGTTTTCGAGGCAAAATACAAATTTTATTATGTACAAATATTTTTTTGGAGATACGGGAAAAAAATCATTTTTAGATAATTTCTTAAAATCTTTTTAATGGTTAAATAATTTTTTTGTTAAATTTTAAGAATGCGAGCACTTTTTTTGAGTTAAAAGCAAACTTACAAAACACGTTTTAAAGCTAAGAATTACTTCAGGTCAGGTTATAGTTCTAGTGAACAGAATTACAGCGGGGTGCGATTTAGGTCGGTCAAATTAGTAGCTTTTATCTCGACTCCTCGCTACGGAAGGCATGTAAAGCCGTTGGTCCCGGTTGTTACCGATATATGGCAGCCGTTAGGCCGTCTCAGATGACACCAAAAAATCCAACAGTGTTGGCCACGAACACAAACGGTTCGTGTTCCTGTTAGACTAGTTTAGCTATAACAAGATTAACGGAGCACAGACAGCAGTTTCTCCATTGTAATAACTCAAAATTGAATATTAAATTTCTTGTCATAGACATGATCAAACTTATCAATAGCAATATCAATTACGACCGAGGAAACGTCACCATAAATTAATGTTGTGATACGGGTCAAATATTAAATTCACTGTGCGTGACATCTTTGTCATGGACCCATGTGAATACGAATATATCTATATTTAATCCCTAACAATTACAATATAAATTACAATTATTTTCTTTAGTATACTAACGAAGGTTTCTAATATTCAAAAATAATAAGTAAATTGAGAGAACTGTGATTAAAGAACGGTGGGTACAGGCCGCTTCCAACTGGAAATCATTAGGGGAGGCCTATATCCAGCAGTGGACTGACTGCGGCTGAGTTGATGATAATGAATTATAGAATTTAGTCGGCTCGGTCCTGAATTACTTATGCAAAATTTTAACCCACTGTATAATCTTTTATTGTAATGACCAATTTGAAACACTAAATACTTATAAATATATCGACGATTGCTTTATTTACTTCAATAAGATCAACAAACTCGTCAATTCAGAAAATTTGAATCGTTCTCCAAACATTTTTGTCTTTCAATTTCTTCAAGGCAGGGCCTAATGTTCCTGGAATTTCTCAAAGTAAACATTACGCCAGGGCCGGAGTCTCGCGTAACGACTGTTTAAGCTGTTCCATAAATTTCGGTTACCGCGCCAGGGATGGAATTAGACAGTACGTTAAATTTAACACTAGTTAAATTTGTTTGATGGTCATACTTACTTGTGAGGTTTTAGTAAGACAAGAAGTGAAATAAATACAAACGTATGTTTATAATCAAATATTGTTATATAATGCTTAAATCATTGAATTTTTAAGTAATTTTAAAGGTGGTTTGTATTCGTAGTCTGAAAATTATGAGAATTTTCTTTTTTACATTTATGATGAAAGTGACGAGCGTAGAGGAAGCGAGTAAGGTCTGTAAGGTTCGTAGCAAATGGAAATCCGTATTCTCTGCCTACCCCTACGGGCGTGGCGTGATGATATGTATGTATTCTACATGAGGTAAACAAATGGAATTACGCCACCTGTTTGACAAAGGTATAAGAATATTTTAAGCCTTTGTCTCGTCGTTCATTTACAAGAAAAATAAGGGAGCGGTCTAATATCACAGCTTAAAATTTAATTAATCAACTAACAATTAAAATGTTAGAAGAAAATAATATATATCCCGGATAAAGATAAAGGCTTCTTTAATACGAATAAACGATATATATTAACTAAGGAGCTCGTTAGTCGAACGCGACCCACGTATCCGTAGCGAATGCGCGTGTCAAGCGACGACGTGACGCGACCACTATTGGATTGGTCGCCATTTAGTGGCATTTTCTATCTTGAGCTCCTCCGTGCTTCGGAAGGCACGTTAAGCCGTTGGTTCCGGTTGTTATCAACAGATAGCAGTCGTGAGGCTGTGTCAGATGGCTTACCTGAAAAATTCTGACAGTGTTGGCCATTAACACACCTCGGATCATGTTCTTGTTGGTGTGGTTTCCTTGTAAAAAGAGTTACGGAGGTTAGACGGCAGTCGCTCCATTGTAATAATTAGTTCCGACAAATCTAGGACCATGACTTACAGCGTACCCTAATAGGCTCCGAAGCGTAAGCTGACGATGATGATGATATATATGAACTATTTATACCCTATACATACCACCACAATATTTTTTCATTACAAATGTTAGTTTTAAACATATCAATTATTTGCCTATATATTTGCCTGCTACAGTGTTTACGTAAGCGGTGAGTGCGACACATCGCTAAGTCCTCGTTAACCAGTGCAAGTACAAACTTAATGTAAAACGTTTATTAAGCTGTTTGTGTAATCTAAATTCCATGTTTAGTTAACACAGAAGTGATTAAAATACTTTAAATATTTAATCCTAACATTTACAGATATATTATTTTTATTCAAGTCTATTCAAAAGAATCAGGCTAAGTGAAGTGGTAGAAAAGCTGCACTTAAGATATTTTGAACAGCAAGCAAGAAAAAAAATTATCACATATATTATGTATCACTTCCCAACCCTTATTCTTGTTTAAGAACCCTTTGCAAATAATAATCCGTTAATATGCACAAAAACTAAAAAAAAAAAGACATATTTAAAAATAAATAGCTCATGTCAGCTTCCCGCCAAAAGTTTCAAATAGTCTCGGTCTCGGCTGACATAAATAGGATGTTTCAGATAAATTAAGGCAGCCTTTCAAATCGGACAGTGCCTCGTCCCAACTGGAAGCCCCTTGCGCTTTTGCCGAAAGGCTAAATGATGTCAGCCCTCACCTAAAACTATCCCGCTCTAGACAATTCGTATCTATGCCTGCTGTAAATATGATAGATAGATAGATAGATATACACTTTATTGTACCAAGCACAAAATTAAAATTAAAAGTAATACATTTAGAATATTGAGTACAAAGGCGGACTATGATATTATATGATCTTTAATCACACTAATAATCGGGTTAGGGAATACTACGAACGATCGGACTTGAGTTGAGCTTATCATCATCATCAATCATTTATTTATTTGTTAAACATAGGTACATAATAAGATGTTTTACAGAGTATAAGACGCACTATGTTTTGCAATTATTGCATAGCATACAAATAAGTTATTACTTACTGTTTTTATGTGTTATTAAATTTGTATTTTAGATGTAAGTCTATGTATACTTTGTACCTAAGATTTCTTTGCGTGTTGTGCCTCCATCTGTGCCCATATGTCTATGTCCTATGTTTGTTTGGTTGACTGGAAGAAATCCCTATTTGGGATAAGTCCGCCTTTTGCTTTAACCTATATTCTTATACCATGTTCTTTGTGTACAATAAATATTTTTACATACATACACACTCATATTATGATCAAACTACGGAGGGAACTAAGGCGTGCACATGAGATAAGACTGCAATCGCTACATTGTATTAACCAGTGTAAGATGAGATTAAAAAGAGGTTTAAAAACAAAACCATATGCCTACTAGAAAAATAGTACTGGATTCCTCCAAACACATAGCAACATATCCAACACACAACGATACCTATTTGTGCGCAATTTTATTTGAGCGGAGACAACCTCGCAGTCCTCCTGAGACTCCGCAATATATAGGGTTCGGGGACAGAATAAATAATATCACCTACAGAACATAAGGTGCATACAACGTGATGTAAACGATGCACTGATATAAATTTAGCGCGTGATTTCACTAAAAACTAGCGAATCTTCGTTACGCAGTCCCTTTAAACAAGACAGCTAATGTTCAGCCGCTAATCTACATTTTCCCATTTGAATCCTCAGCTGGTCGCTTCAGAGCCCAGTTGCTTCGCCATCGTTGTTTATTAGACCACTAGTAGGCGACGCGTCGAGCTTGCTCTTTTTGGGCGCGCCTCTTTACAGTGGTCATAAAAGTGCAAAAACATCCATAAATGGATCTTTGCAATGGATTTAGGTAGATGTTGGGGCCCGTGTGAGTGCATCGTTTACGCGTTGTGTGAACCTTATGTTTTATATGCAATACTGTTTATTTTGCAGGGGTTGGGACCCTGCAGGAACATATTACATTTCGCTGTAAATACATATCAAGGGATACAGGTTACTCAGTTGTAATAACAGTAAAACTTTATTTTGAGCGAGCTAGGATATATTGCCGGACAGATGGTTTTCATTCAATTTTCCGGGCGGTTTCTGGTCTAAAATACAGTTAAGTATTATTATTTCATAAATGTGAAAAACAAATAAATTAAAACTGTATTTTCCTGGTGCAATAAAGTGTTTTATTTATTTATTTATAAATCTTTATTGTACCACAAGTTTACAATTGGCGGACTTAATGCTAAAAGCATTCTCTCCCAGTCAACCATTAGGAAAAACAGAAAAGTTATGTGCGGCGCGAATTATTTTAGAATACAATGAGAGAAAAAAAAAAACAAAAAAAACACTTAACTGCTAAATAAACATACATAGATTTACATACAATATTCATAACTATACATATGCATACATAAACATACATAAAAGAAGAGGTGAAAACGGAAAAAGATGACGATTTAGGGTGATATTATGCTAGTGAGGTGAATTTTGACTTTTCTTTTGAAAGCGAATTTAGTAATGGTCTCTTTGATGTCATCGGGTATTTTTATATTATTATTATATTTTAATATTATGCCTAAATATTTCCTCTTTGCTTCTCTGTTTTTCTAAAACATATTTGCAAAACCAGTTACACTAGTGGCTCTGTGAGCTGTAGACCTCGCGAGCTTATAGAGATTGCAGATCGAACGAACTTTTCACACCATATGTTTTTCATTGAATATTAAAATCTTGATAATGTTCGTTCCGCTAATCTTTTTAGTCTTTTTTCCTCCTCTGTTCTTAACGGAAGGAGTAGTGACAATTACAAAAACTTGGCGTTTATACAAACAACGATATAGTAAATTATTCAATTATAATAATCAATTCAGTAATTTTTTTTTCTTATACCAGCTTTTTATTTAACTTGCAATCTATGTATGTATGTTCGGGTCAAATCTCGTAAGATAAATACGATCTACTTTTCGGTTTCTAATTAAGCTGGAATTTTGCACACATGTTGTATATATCGCTTGGCAATGCAATATTATGATGACTTGGAGCTGGTCTGATGATGGAGCTGGGAAGCGGTCAGAAGAACTCCTGAATTAAACAACGTACTCCCATCGAGTTTAGGCTCGTTTACCTTTGGTCTCATAATAAAAGATTGTCAAAAAAGAACTTCTTAGTTTAGTTATGAAATTGAATTCTTATAAAATTTTAGTAAATTAGACTAAACGAATGTTTCTTGGGGCTTTACTATCACCTCTAATAGCAGGGCAGAAACGAGTGAGTAAACGAGATGTCGCCTTACAGCTTGTATTGCGATGGTAAGGGCCCCGTAGTTACATAATTCCTAAGAAAACAAATAAGTATATTCGTACTTTTAAATTTTTTAAAAATAAACTTGAAGATAAACGGTCGCAAAATAAAAATAAATACATTGAACTAAAAAGAGAACACCTTCCGGTGGGTTCGAACTCTAGACGCTTAGGTCGTCTCTCTCTTTATAAATAAACTAGACTATTCATATTTTGACAATGCTGGTGAAAATATACGTCTATTGTATGTCATAATAGAGAATAAAATTCCTTTGTTATTTCGTTGTTCGCAAACACAAAATGGTCGTAAGAGCCATAAAATCCAAAGGCGCTTAGGACTTGTGCCATCTCCGTCATTTTCAAAAATTTTCAAAAAATGGCTCGACTATCGATTTTCATATGTTTATCGAACCTGCTCCCAAAATTTCACGGGAACCGGTTGAGAAATGTGACCTCTAGAGGAGAACATACAGATATACCAAAGCATTTTTGGCGAAGTTGAAACTTTGAATAAAACAAAGCAATTTAAATAAAATCTTTTAAACTTATACTACTATACCTTCCTTCTCTCTCAATATCATAGACTAACATTAAACACATACAAAGATAATATGGTTTGTGGTTAATACAAAAAGTAAAATAATTATGTAGTCTTATCTCGCCAGCTCAGGTAGCCGATGAAGTAGCAAGTTGCTTGCCTTTGTATACACATTCGCGACGAACAATCGCTACAATGATGACAATTGAAAATCGGCTAGAAGCCTCCGTAGGCGCGCACGTGTACGATTGTCTGCGATTAGTCGTGGTCATATTCCTTTCAATCGTATTTGGTTGTAAGTGATTTTATTTACGTTTACCATGATTTTTATAAGAAGATTACATTTAAAGGTCTACACCACGCTTTCACGTTACATCATTTCTGATACGCAAAACAGTTTTTTTTTTTTTTTGTATTTATACTTTCTAAAGTGCAGTAAGAATTTCTTCAATCTTAATATCTATTTCTTTGCAAACGTACGAGGAGAGCCGGCCCCGAATAAAGGGATAAGGCACGGAAGAAGAAGATAATATCTATTTCTTTGCCTCTATAGAGTAAAAAATAAACAAAGTAAATAGTTAACTAGGGGAAAAGTGACAAAAAACTAATTTATAACCACTTTCTAGACCGCCTCAAAGTACCTAAGGAAACCTAAGGAAACAGGGATTGCTAGATCCTATCATGTTATCATAGGCATTTTTACACATGTTCACCTTACAAGGAATTCTCTAAATTTTCAAAGTTGCAATGTCTATGTTCATGCAAAAAAAAATGATATGTAGAAAAGTCGAACCATAGATTTAAAAAAAATTTTTAGGCGTCATACGTATTTTTTTTTTTTTAAACTTAATCATTTTCCCGAACCGCAACGCAGCCGCAATTAAATCAATAAAATAGAGTAAGCTTTAGGTGGAAAAATCAAAATAATTGGACCATTATTTATTCAAACAAAGTATACAGTGAAAATAATAAATAAAAATAAAGACTTGTTAAAAATTTTACAAAATAAAATTATTTTACATTATGATGGTAACATGTTCTTTTTTTATCAAAAAATATTTTTAATTAAAAAATAAAAACAAAATAAATCTAAACTGAAACTAAAACTTAATAATAAAAATTAACCTAAAAATAAAAACTAATTAAAATCCTAAATTTGTCCTTGCGGCATGTTGCCAAGAACTCCGGCAGAATTCCCGCGCTGGGTAGCAACTGCTATTCTCTGCGCGAGAAATGACCCGCCCCTTTTGTCACCAGCGGCATGTGTTATTCTTGCGCGCAATAAATATGAATTTTGCCGATAATTTGTTGATACATTTGGTACGTAGAGAAGAGGATTAAATCGAAAAATTCTAGGCTAATAAATTGATTTTGGCTAAGAGTTCTGGAGAGTCAACTATACCAGAAGCAATCTTCATTAGGAAAATTATGTCATCACGGCGATCCTTCAAAGGTATTATTAGATGGTGATTTTTACATAGGTCTCGATAGTTATCCGATTTGTAGTTGAGTTTAAGGCGGTAACATAAATATTTCATGAATTTTCGTTGAATATTCATATATTATATTTTCTGGGGTTATATGGAATATCTATGGTATGATTAATATGAATGTTGGAACAGTTTAGCTTTAATAATGATGTGAGTGATTTATTATTATCAGATGAAGGGGCATGAAGGTAATGATAAGAAAACGTAGGTCTTGCCATGATTGTGGTTTGTAAGATTGATTAATCATACAGTTTTGTAAGACAGCAGATAGCGATTTGGCTAAAGATACTCTAGCTCCTCTTGGGATTCTTTTCACTATCCAAACGTTGAATTTAGCTGACGCAGGTATTGGTCGAATGAAAATATAAATTTAGGGAAGGTTAGCGAGGAAGG
Organism: Euzophera pinguis; assembly: GCA_947363495.1. Lineage (NCBI taxonomy): Eukaryota > Metazoa > Arthropoda > Insecta > Lepidoptera > Pyralidae > Euzophera > Euzophera pinguis. The sequence goes on along the minus strand of OX376156.1, from coordinate 533,009 downwards.
AATGTCTTTTGTAAGTGGAGCGGTAACATTGGAAGATTTATGTAATTTGGTTTTGTGAATTTTAAGGCCTCGACGCCCATCGGAACACTGGTCACAAGTGTGTCAAATTAGTCTATGGCTGGTCCAGTACGTGTTGATTGATCCACTGACGGTGGTAATCGCTGCGAATCTTCGATGATTTCACTTGATGTGCCTTCCCGTGATGGAGATTGTCTTGTAAATCCGGTTGGTGGCGAGGACGTGCGAGGCAGCGAGCTTTCGTCATCGCTCCCCGCCGAAAAGAATTCATCCGTTATTACGTTTAAGTAAATTATGAAGGTTAACCTGTAAATTTATCCTGAAAAACCATAAAATTTCGTCGCAAAATCACATAAACTGATGACATTGTCAAACACAATGTCTTCTAAATTCTTGTACGAATTTGGGGCTCCGTAATCACCCGTAGATATTATTTATCTTCTATTTTCATTAGTCAAAGTATATTTAACTAATGTTGTATAGCGTAAAAGAATTATCGTTTCCTCATCTATAAAATAACACTAACTCCACTTAAGTTTCCAGCTGGAAAATACAAATATATTGATTGAATTATGCCCATATTAATAAAATAAAACAATTTTAACTTAATCTTTTCTTATTCACACGAATTTAAGAATATACAGACTGATGCTTTAAATATACAATCTGGTAGGTATTAAAAAAGTAAAACAAATATTTAGCGCAAAAATATAAGCTACGTTTTAACGACTGCTTATTAATTTTTATTAATAACCGCTGTCAGGGAAATTTTATACTCTTCACAGAAAAATATAAGATCAGCTTATACGTTAGATTTTTTAAAGAAAGTCCAATTAAGCTAACGTTCTTAGAAATTTGATCATCTAGCTTCGAAGCAATTAATTGCTCGGCTCATTACCCTTCGTTGAGACTCTCGTGGAGATAGATCGATTAAGTCGAATAGGTTCGCGGGTGCCTGAACAACAATGAGACGTTTCGAATGATAGCAATCTTATGAGAAAGTTATTTGAACGAGAATCACTTTTAAAAATTTTCACAGACCTAAAAATTGTACTTCTTGTAGAGTTTTTATCCAACTAAGTAGTCAAACAGGCGTACGGCCCATCTGATGGTAAGTGGTTACCGTAGCCTATGAACGCCTGCAACACCGGAGATGTCACGAGCGCGTTGCCAACCCTGAAGGAATTTTTTCACATCCTTTTTGAAGGCTCCCATGTTCTAGTCACTATAGAGTTGAATTGTACTGTCTTGTAGAGTTGAAATGATATCAGAAAGATAGGTAACGCACTCAAGATCCTTAACCGTGCAAGAATCTGGGCAATTAGGAGCCTTCAGGAGATGAACAATTGATGGTCATGGTTCCTGTTGGTCTGGATTTGCTGTAAAAAGGGTTACGGAGATCAGATTGTAATAACCAGTTCCGCCAAATCTAGGACCATGAATTTATAGCGTACCCTAGGCTCCGAAGCGTAAGCTGACGACGCAACTAGGAATACACGCTAGAATGATGATGAGGAGATGAACTATTGACTGAACAGACCCGCAGTAAAATAGGTTATAACTTAAAAATTCCTTGGTCTAGTGCCTGAAGATGCCTCGCGTAGAGGCGACACGCGTGTCGCATGTGCAAACTAATGATGGCGGGCATGTTGGGGCTAATAGTAGTGGGTGGGTGCCGGCCGGCAATAGTTTGCATGAACTGACTGGTGGCGGAAGCACGCAAAATAATTTGGTAAGTGCTTGTTAAAAACTCCTACCTAACCCCGTTCACTGGCATCTCCTAAGAACAGCTAGGAGTTTATTTAAAGACTTCCAGACTCATTAATTAATTAATTTCGAGCGGGTTACATGGTCCATCGACCTTGTAGACCCTGGTGTCAGAGTTATTAGGAAACGTCATTCGGCCTCTGACGTGGTTCGTTTAACGACCACCTAATGGCAACCAGGACCAACGACTTAACGTGCCTTCAGAAGCACGGAATCATCGCCTGATTATCGGACAATCACCTGATTATCAGACAATCAGGTGATTCAAGCCTGCAGTGCAATATTTTTTTCCAAGAGAATCGAACGCGAACGCTTTAACCACTGCACCAAGGAGGAAGTGCACACCCAGACTGTCCAGGGGAGATCCATTCTAGTCTTGGCAGTTTCATTGACAGGTAAGCTACTGCCTCAAGAAATAGATTAAATAACAAATAGCTAAAAATGTAAACTTGTTGTATCGTGTCGTGACAATATCTTTACAACCCCAGCCAAATACACTATAAAAGGGTGACCAACAAATATTTACTCGTGTGGTAGGATAAAACTGGACAGTACAGTCACGAACATTAACATGTATACACATTGGTTTCTTATTGGAACAAAGTTTGAAATTAAATACAATTGTACGAGTAATAAGTATATTATTGCTCTTGACAGTACAAGTCTATTTTAGAAAATAAATGGATAAATTATTTAATTGATTACTTTTCCACAGGAAAAAGCATTCAATTTACCTCTGTTGCAAAAACATAAACTTTTTATAGTTAAAAAACTGAAAGCCGATTACGCAAATTTGCACTCTGAAATTCATTTATTTATTTCACTTTATTACAACCATTACAGATTTTTTACCTAAATGCGATAGTGTACACTTTTATATTTCATCCATAACAATTTTTTTTAATGTCACTACTGTAAACACACTCAGATTGCAACTAATCATCATCATCATCATCCTAGCGTGTATTCCTAGTTGGGTCGTCAGCTTACGCTTCGGAGCCTAGGGTACGCTGTAAGTCATGGTCCTAGATTTGGCGGAACTGGTAATTACAATGGAGCGACTGCCGTCTGACCTCCGTAACTCCTTTTACAGGGAAACCAGACCAACAGGAACATGACCTGAGATGTGTTAGTGACCAACACTGTCAAAATTTTTCAGGCTACTATTAGGCAGACACAGCCTCACGACTGCTATCTATCGATAACCAACCGAGACCAACGGCTTAAAGTGCCTTCCGAAGCACGAAGGAGCTCAAGATAGAAAATGCCACTAAAATGGCGACCAATCCAATAGTGATCGCGTCACGTCGTCGCCTGACACGCGCATTCGCTACCGATACGCGGGTCGCGCTCGACTAACGAGCTCCTCTCACTCAGATTGCAACTAAACAAGTCTATTTCGTTTGCGACGAAGTTGAGTATGTGCAGTGCTAGTATGAGTAGAGCCTCCCGCCACACGTTGGTTCTTGCATGCGGCACCGCTAGCAAGGGCGGACGACGCCGATGCCACACGTACCTATCCGGCACCATGAGGCCAACGAGTTTCAGCACATCCGGGTGGATAATTTACCCTCTAAGTATCTTACCTAAATACGTATAAAGTTAGTGCTGAATTCGACTCCTCCTGACCCTAATTAGTTCGTTGTATCTTTATATAAATAAAGTTGGATACATTAAAGTAGAATGGCGGGCGCTAAATTTTGTTAATGTCTTCATTTTTTCTACGTAAGCTCATATTTCATTCATCATTACATTACATAAAATATAAAGTTTTTATTTTTGATTACAGATGGCGCGTCAGGCATTTTATATGTAAAGTAAATAATATACAGATCTTGCAGATTTTTGGAAAATAATTAAAAAATAAACATATATTTTAAATAATTCTGTCACAAGTTGATTTAGTACTTAGGTCGTAGTTATAGAAATCAACTTGACTGTATAGAGTTCTCCTCATACACCGTGAAATTTTAGTTGTTTTGGACCCATCGTCCAGTGACTCCATTCATGCAACTGGACAACTTTCCCCAAGATACATGGGTCGTTATATGGAGTGAATTTTTGGACCTCCCATACAAAATGTCTCATCACGTGACTTAACTTACTATGGGAAGTCCAAATTTGTTTTTCATGTTTCGAGCTATGTTCCTTGGGGAAATTTGTTCAGTTGCATGAATGGAGTTACTGGACGATGGGTCCAAAACGTATTTATACTAATTAGTGTATACGTATACAAGTCAAAACCGCCTTCGGGTAATAAATAAAACGCAGATTCCATTTCACAATACTCCACAATAAGTCTTGCACCTGTAATTGTCCCCGCTCACCGAACCACAGATTTCAGATACACCTAAACAAGTAGACCTATGTGTGAGCAGGACGGAGATATACCCGTACTCATATTACGTATAGGTCTATCTCGCTCACACTTAGGTCAATTTGTTTACCGCTTGGTGTACCTTAACAAAGAGTTATGTGCATGCGACGGGAGCTCCCGGGGGCGCGAAACCGGGAAGCGATGGTGAGATTAACTGCGTGGAAAAATCTTTGGGCCACGATGGAAATAAAACTAGAAAATATTTTGGTATTTCTGTTTTGAAATATTTAAAGGACGTCAACATTAAATAAACCGTATTAAAATAGTTACATTTAATGTGTAATAGCGAAAACATAAGAAATATTTTCGTCTATTTCATTAATTTTCTAATCTGTCTAATTCAAAATTTGCTACTTTTATCATACCTCAATCACGAACTAACCTCGGTAGAAATGCGTCATTAACAAGAATGCTAACAAGCTATAACAAAGTAAACGAAAAGTGTGACATAGATATCCACGACGATTCTCTCTCGACATTCAAAAGTAAAATACTTCAGTCATTTACACAATAATTGTTATACTGCTTTATTTTACATGTTTAACGTGCCTCTTTGTATTGTGAGCTTTAATGTGACACTTCGCAATACCTTACCACTAATTTGCCCACTTTTCTTCTATTGTTAGCTTAGTACTTTTGGATTTATTTTTTTTATTGGAAAATGTTGTGTTCACCTTCAATTGGGTTGCGTGCTAGATAAAGTACCTATTTGGAATATGTAAGATAATGTGAACATGTAACCTGTAGGTTACCTTGATTGAATAAATAAATAAATCAATTAATTAATTGAAAATTGTAACAATCTTTTGACCTAATTTTAAAACTAATGCTATTAACTTATCTGGTGTTACAGTTGGATACAAGTATACAATTCATTATCAAAATACTAAGTAAATTCCAAAATTTCATAAAAGAAATCCTAAAATGCAAATCGGCAATGTTTTATTTATTTATTTATTTAACACTTACTTTGCAAACAGTAAAATAAAAATTAAATACGTTACATAAAATGTGAACACAGTATGTATACAAAAGGCGGCCTTATCGCTCAAGCAATCTCTTCCAGGCAACCTTAGGGTAGTTTGAAATATAAAGAAAGGAGAGATACGGATATGGTGCATGAAGAACAGAACAACGCTAGGCAGAATAACAGAAGTACACGATACATAAACTACTTAAAATAAATACTAATACACGTAAATAAAAATGAATAATTATGTATATATATTTATATATAATAAATAAACTATAAAAATGCACGAGAAGTGGAGACTGAAACAAGATGTACTGAAAAGGAACGAAGCTACAATGAGGAAAGAAAGTGGGACTTTACTTGCGGTTTTATTGCCCTTAATAGGCTTTAAATGTAAGCTAACGAAATCAAAACATCTCAAAAATTATCTATCAAATAACCTTACAAACTTTCTCATTTTTTTGTAAACAGCCGAACGAGGGAATAGTTAAAAGTTTCTCGTTTAATTAAGAGCTACCTCGCGAACTCTCGCTTAATTTTTAATTTCTTACGCCGGCCATTAAAAGTTTGAGTTTTAATTATAAAAGCAATGGCCACGTGTATCGGGGCCAGATGGGCAGCGATTTATAAAATTATTTGATAAGAACACTTAGGGCTGACAATCTCGTGCTACACAATTACTCGTATTAAAATGCGGGATTTATTAGTATAAAATTATTGTGGGGTATGTAAAAGGGAGAGGTTAATCTCCTTCGATTTACTTCGACTGTACTTACACCGCTGGTTAAGCGACCCGAAGTGAATCTTGACTTGAAACAAGAGAGTGAAATGCTCTTTTCTGCGCGATGCTTCGCCATTTCATAGCTCAGTGCTTAACGCGTTTCCATGTACTCAAAATTAATTATCTGTCTTATATATACCCTAAAGTTATATTGCGTTAACTACCTACTACTTTTATTTACAGTTTTACACCTTACGTTGTCTCGATAAAATCGAAAGGAATTAATGAATATTTATGTTAAACTGAAAGCGAATTCAGACTTCAGATTGGCGAGTTTGCTATTGTGACTACTTATAAGCTTTTTGATTTTTAAAATTGGTTCAAAATTGGAAAGAAATGTGCTTGAAACTCAGTTATATTAGAAAGAAATAATAAATTAAAAAATAAGCAGCGTTTTATGTCCGTATTTTGTTCTGAAGATATTAATCACGAAATCGTCGACCAAATTACAAAATCTCCGCACAATTTGACTACGATCAATTAATGTTAGTTTTTTATCTTTCAATATTTAATAGTGCTTTTATTTTGTTATACAGGGGTATTGGGAAGAGTTGATTAAAAAAAAAATGCCAATGGTATAAAAATACACTGTATTTTTTTAGTAACAAATCAATTATGTAAAAGATAGTGACCCTAGCAGCTGTAGGATTTGGAGATCTTAATTATGAGATTTCTTAAATAATTAAGAGGCAGATTAGAGTTTCTCTGACCAGTAGCTTAGTAGGATAAGTAGATGAAAGTCGCTAACGTAGCGTGGATGTTTGAGTGGTGCAGTGTTCTAGAGTAGCCTATGTGTAGAGACCAAGCAACAATCATCTTTTACATATTATTTAGAGGTTAAAACTTTTTATGTAACTGTTTCCCTTAATTCAGTCGGTATTATGGTCACAAAAAAAGTCTCCTTATAAATAAATAAATAAGTTGGCGGCAGTTTCTGTAGCTTTGTCAGCGTAAAAAGTAACCTCTGCTCTATTTTTTTGAAACAACAATAAAATATATATACCTACATTAAAACGGAAAACCTCCTCCTTTTTTAAATTCGGTAAAAATACCAATTGAATATGCCAAGCCTATAATAATCACATTACATTCTAAAATAAATATACCTACAATGGTTTTACTCAACAAAAATGAATACAATCGTATTAGGTCTTCAGCCTAGCTTTCAAAAGTCAGTCAAAATAAAAATGCTTGCACCCAATTAACATTATGCTTCAAAAAGTATCCTAAATAATCAACAGATGATGTTAATTGTTAAAAAAACAATTTCTTTGTTGGACATTTGTCTCTACCTATAACTTTACTCTGTAGCAAATCCCACATTTCTCGTTTTAATTATCTCTCGAATTAGTGAAGTGGTCGCGCACTTTGGAATTGCTTCATTACGGCTAATGACGTAGGCTTTATCGTCGTTTTACTAATATGAGAAACCTAAAACATACACATTACAAACAACTAACTTCAAAACAGTACTTAAGTCAAAGAAGAGTTGATGAATGTTGTTATTGTCAATGTGCTTACTATTGTTTTTTTATGCATTGCTTAATATAGTTTTATACGTACACAAAATAGCCTTCTATAACCATCAAGCATATAACAAAGTCCAGCATAACGTCCCCTAGAAAAGAATATAATTGTAGAAATTTATCATTTTGACCACACCACCGGGATAGTCTCAACAGTGAGATCAGACGAAATTCATAAACTGGTCTATCCCGCAGGGAAGCGTGCTTGGATGTATTCTCTTTCTCATATACATAAACGACTTGCCCAAAAATCTGAACCAGCCATGGGTACTATTTGCTAATGACGTCTCAATCTTGACTTCTTGTATAAAATCTGACAACTTAAACCAAACACTGACACAAATATTCATATGCGTGTGCTCTGAGGGCCACTCTCTCAGAATTCTTTGAAAACATGCTCAGGATTTAATGAACATTCCCAAAGAATTGTGAAAGTTGGAACTAGAACTAAAAACATACTTACAATCTACATTAAAAATGGGCACCAAACTAACTGTGCGAAATTATATCAAAATAGGTTTAATAACTTGGGTACGGAGTAGAAAATAAGTTAAACACACAATAATTAATGTATTTCCACTATCGGTTATAAGATAAATTCGAAATGGTTAAAAATAATAATGTTAAAACAGACTTAATGAACTCTCGGAATAAACTGTACTAGCTGTTTCCTGTGTGTGGGAGTGGTCTGTGGTTGGTCTCGGATACTCGTGACGGATTTCATCAGAATCGGTCCAGCAAGCTTGGCCGAGAAGGCGTGACAGGGGGATAGATATGGACGGACGGGCAGACTTTCGAACTTGTGATGTTGGTATGGAAGTATGGATGCTTTAATGTTTAAATTATATAGCTGTAATTTAGTCCCTGAGAGGGAGAATTGAATTTGGTTTGTTGTCTATTTCATTGAGATGTGATCTTTCTTTTGTAAGTTTAAATTCTTAGAAAAACATAATAGTACTTGTTGAATAAGTAATAGTTACGAGAACAACTGCCGACAAACTGTTACACAGTTTGGCAGATTGCTAATACTGTTTAAGTGTAAGTTAATATTGAAATAAATAAAAAAATAATAAAAAAAAAAACAAGATTAGTTATAGAAAAATAAACTAGTGTTACCTACCTCCACTATGAAACTTTTTTCCTATGGGCCACTATCTATGACTATAAAATTATTTAACGCTTTACCTGACTATCTACAAACTGAAGAAAATGATAATATCTTAATAAAAAAATTAAAATCATTGCTAATAGATAAAACTTACTATACAATTGACGTTTTTTAACGATAGATTAGACGGATAGCAAACCATAATAAAAGTAATAACTAATACACATAATGATAACTAAAATAATAAATGTAGTCGATTAGTGGATCGCGCCCGCCTTTTGGCGTTGTTTGAGAGGGAATCTGGGTATTGGCTACAGGCACTCCCGTCAAGACATGTCGGCACTCTGTTGGACAACAGCACTTTTACTTTGGCTATGGGTCTTCGCTTGGGTGCAAAAATTAACCAACCACACATCTGTCACTGTGGTATGGCCGTGAACAGTATGGGTCATCATGGTCTGTCTTGTATGAGAAGTGCGGGCCGAATCCCTCGTCAATTCTAGAGCCGAACGGGATAATCCGTGCTGATGGTAAACGTCCGGATGGCCTTTCCCTTGTCCCGTGGCGTTTGGGGAGAAGCCTTGTTTGGGATGCCACATGTGTGGATACATTGGCCCCTTCTCATTTATTATCTACTTCTCACCGTGGTGGCGCGGCAGCCTATGCGGCGGAGGCAGGCAAAAAGCGAAAATATACGGGTCTGGTGGATAATTATTTTTTCTTACCGTTCGCGGTAGAAACGATGGGTCCTTGGGGCCCTGATGCAAAGTTATTTTTAAGGGACATCACGACGCGCCTCGTGGAGGCAACAGGAGACTTGAGAGCTGGCAGCTTTTTTGCTCAGCGTATAAGTCTCGCAACACAGCGAGGGAACGCTGCCAGTATTCTGGGCACGTTGCCTCCCTGTGCCGCATTGGAAGATTATTTTTATTTATAATTCTTTTGTTTTTTTATTTTTTTTTAAATAATTAATAAATAAACAAATTTAAAAAAAATAAAATAATAATAATAAATTATAGACATTCTCAAAAAAAATCCTTAGCGGTTTCCTAAAAAATATTTTAATGACATTCTTAAAATTATTGGACAATCTTTGACATCGATTTAATTGCTTGACTATCTACAACAATATTTTTGATTTCCTTTATTTTAATTTTCTTTACACTTATGTTATTAACATTCATTAACCGCTTGCCGTTCCATTTCTTAAATTGCAATACCCGACAGGGTTCATATTGTACTTATCTTTATTAAAACAGTGTGTGTACCTAGTTAAGAACTGTTAATGTACTATATGAAACGTAATAAATAATTTGAATTGAATTGAATCCGTCTCTTAGCGAGTTCTATCTCTACCGTATAATATTGAAATATCTAAGTCGGCTTTTGGCGGCAGGTGTACGATTATGCAGTTCCGTTTTGCCACCGGAAAACAGCAAATGTGCAATATGCACAAACAAATAAGTTAACTGTGTGTCAGATTTACCTCAAATATCTCCAAGCGAAGCCACTTGACGTCAATTAGTTCATCGTCTAAGTTAGCGCCGTCTCAAATGTAATTAGTAGATAGTCTGCTTTCGTCTGATGCAGCCTCACTAGCTCTTTATCCGATTTAGTTTAGAAACTAGACGATATAGAAATTGTAGAGACTGACAGAAACGATGGGTGGGTTATCGATTAATCAAGTGGCGGCAATTGGTGTTATTTTTAAAGTGGGTTTCGTGTGGGTTTCGTAATTAATAAGGTGTTTCCCTTAAAATAATTAAAATAACGATGAACAGGTATGTACTGAACAGTTTTTATGGTTTTTATGCGTTAAAGGTTTTTTTTATATGATATTTATTTGGGTATTAATACAAAAAAACCTGAAAAAATCAATCGACCCACTTTAGCTAGTGATTGTAAACATTTCGAACTATCTAGACAAGTATTGCAACTTCCTGGACATTTTAAAAATATTTTATTTTGAAAAAAGAATACAAGAAAACTATACTAAAGATAATTATGAGTAGGCAATGATTTGGGATCGCACTACTCGCTATAGCCGGACGGAATGTCCGAACTACACGTCCTAATACTAATGATTTTAGTTTAAGATGCGAATGCAGACTCTGCTTCTCTCGCGCAGCGAGATGGTTTTATTCACGTATCATCATCTTTGTTATGGTGGGGATGCGTGGGCGATCATTGGAAATCTACAGGATGCTAAGTGTCAATTCTTAATAATTTTAACAGTTTATAAAACAATACCAAGGGTTTCTATTGAAGCAGCTGATGACATGTTCTTAGATAAATAAATAGACTTAAGCACAAAGAGAGATGATATGCGAGTTGTTTGTAGAGGATGAAGTTGATTGCTTAACTATCTATTGTTTACATAGGGCGCACTGTAAGTTTCCGGAACTGGCCACTTACTTAAACAATATTTAAAAATTTATTGCAACATTTGAAAATAAAACTCTTTGGCTGTAGAATGCAGTTTGTTTCATCTGACTGTCTTTTGTTTTTACCTTGTGGCGCCATTTAAAAAATTGTGTGTCTGCATCAACATGGATTTAACTCGGGAAAATTTTCGTAGTATGATTTTCTACGATTTTAAGTGTAATTTGACAGCTCAACAGAGCATCGCTCGGCTTGAAATAGCTTTTGGCAATGAAGCACCATGCAAGACAACTATTTAAAGCTGGTTTGCAGAATTCAAGCGTGGTCGTATCAATCTCAGTGACGAATCTCGCGATGGTCGGCCGTCCACCGCTGTGACCAACAAAAACATCAATGCTGTGCGCCGTATGATTGAAACAGACAGGCATGTGACCTACCATGAAATTCGCGCATCCTTAGAAATAGGCATGAGTCAAATACAATTAATCCTACACAAACATTTGGGTGTGAGAAAGCTGTGCTCGCGGTGGATCCCACACAACTTGACCGAGGCTCAAAAAACGGACCGCGTCACTTGGTGCAGTGCCATGCTTACCAGATTCAACGAAGGTGCGTCAAATTTGGTGTGGGACATAGTAACAGGTGACGAAACATGGATTTATTGCTACGATCCCAAAACAAAGCAGCAATCGAGCGTATGGGTCTTTCAAGATGAGCCGAAACCAACCAAAGTGGCGCGCGTGAAAAGTGCATCTAAGCGGATGATTGCTTCTTTTTTTAATAAAACTGGACACGTGGCTACTGTTGCTTTAGAGAATCGTCGTACAGTGAATAGTGACTGGTACACGACCATTTGTTTGCCGGAAGTTATTGACGAACTCCGTAAAAATAACCGTAAACGCCGTATCATCCTGCACCACGACAATGCTAGTTCTCACACGACCAGACAGACAAACGACTTTTTGAAGGCGAAAAATGTAGAACTCATGAGTCATCCTGCATACAGTCCCGACCTGGCACCTTGTGACTTTTTTCTGTTCCCAAAAATTAAGAACCAATTACGCGGTCAACGATTTTCATCACCAGAAGAGGCTGTCGAGGAGTATGAAAAACACGTTTCAGAGGTCACCACAGAGGAGTGGCACAAAAGTTTTCAAAACTGGTTTCATCGAATGAAAAAGTGCATAGACGCCAAGGGAGATTATTTTGAAAAACAATAAATTAATTTTGTACCTTTAATAGTATTTTTTTATATTCATTCCGGAAACTTATAGTGCGCCCCACGTATATTATTCAACAACAAGTTAGCTTGTTTCACGGCGAATACGGCGGTATACGTAACATGTTTATAAACATCGTAGTTCCGAGAAATCATTCATCGTGTAACCGGAGACGTGAGGGCCGCGCGCGCGCGAAAGCTGCTGGCATTTCGCGTCATTTTGAAAAAAATGGCGTTACTGCCAAGAGGTTAAGATTTATTCCGGTAAATTAGGTAATGTTTTTTGATTTATTGACTAAACGCTATTACGCGACGCTATTACAATTCATCTCATCATCCTAGCATGTATCCTAGTTGCGTCGTCAGCTTACGCTTCGGAGCCTAGGGTACGCTGTAAGTCATGGTCCTAGATTTGGCAGAACTGGTTATTACAATGGAGCGACTGCCGTCTGACCTCCGTAACCCTTTTGACAAGGAAACCAGACCAACAGAAACATGACCAGAGGTGTGTTAGTGGCCAACACTGTCAGAGTTTTTCCGGCTGCCCTAAGGCATCTGACACAGCCTCACGACTGCTATCTATTGATAACAACCAGGAACAACGTCTTAACGTGCCTTCATAAGCACGGAGGAACTCAAGATTGAAAATACCATTGGCGACCATCTAATAGTGGTCGAGTCACGTCGGTTAGACGCTGTTACAATACATAGCGTTAAATAAACACAATACCTAAATTTACAGGCGCGTAAAATATCTTCACACTTCCGACGTTTCAAGTAAGAGTATGGACCACGGCCTTTGTAACACGGTTGAAACGTCGGAAGTATAAAGGTGTTTTACGGGCTTAATCTTGTAATTTTATGTTTCAAGTACTATTTATTGTATCAAAAAAGATAATAACATACAGAAACATATTAACAAATACAGTGAGGCACAAAGACGGGCTTATCAACTACTAGCTTTTTCCTGCAGGCCCGCCTGCGTCAAAAAGTAGCCTATGTTTGACCCCGGGTCTTGAATTATATTCATACCAAATTTCATAAAAATCCGTTTAGCGGTTTGGTCGTGAAAGCGTAACAGACAGACAGACACACAGACTTTCGCATTTATAATATTATTATAGTATGGATATTAGTATGGATACTATTCAATGCTTATTTTAGTTCTTTACAACGTTTTTACAATAACAATCGTGAGAAAGTTGATTGATTGATAACTAAATCAAAATTAATACCTATATTGTCAATTTCCACTTCCAATTAATTTCATAACATAGTCACAGACGAGAGAATATGGTCTGTTGGGATCGTGTTAAGTGGAAATCTTATCCTGCCCCTGCTGGAATCGGGCAAGTATTACTAATTAAAATATTGAAAATTTTAATAACACGCTAACCTCGGAAGCTCACCTCAAACCATTACCCTTCCAAACGATCCTAATATTGACTTTAAGCAGCTATTCGAGTCAATCACGCACGTTGAAGGCTGTTCATACGACCGTAAATATTGCAGCTGCACGCAATGTACGTAAGCTTCGGTATGGAGATGTGGAGCTTAGGAAAGCTTTTTATAGCTTACGTGATTACGCGCGGCATTTGATTCTTAACCCATGGAAGTAATGAACCAACCCGTTTAAAATTAAGAATCTAGTTAAAGATGTTTCTATGTCGTTTTAGCCGCAGTCAGTCCACTGCTGGACTTGGGCCTCCCCATTAATTGAGGGTTGTTGCTATACTCGCCACGCTTGGCAGGCGGGTTGGTGAGCGCAGTTTCAATGGCTTATCGTACTTCCGACGCTGCTGCCCATTGGAAGTATTCTTCAGCTAAGGAAGGGTGGGAAGTGTTTGAGTTTGGGGAAAAGATGAGGTACTAAGATGCTACTGACTCGGATGGACATGGGTTGACTCAGTAGCAGCTCGGGTAAGTCGGGCTCACGTACGAGTTGGAAATAACACCGCTGACTTGATAACGCCCCTGACTTGTAAAATTTTTAAGAATTGGAGAAACGTGTTATTATGAAAAATATTTTATAAAAATTGTTTGGCAACGGTTCCTTCTCTAGAAAAGTCTGTATTATGATACTCCACGATTTACTAGAACCACACGACTAACGTAGTTCAAACACACAGGGTTAATGTTTAATAAGAATTTCGTGCTCATTTCTTACATTATTGGTTAAAAGTAGAATTAAGATGCAATAAAATTAGTGACATCCCAACAAGCAAAGTAATCCTATAAAAAATATTATAAGAGTCGTTTTACTAATAACGTTCTTATAAAGGTATTGTTCTAGACGTTTTTACTTATAATAGTATTCGACAAGCTTTAGTATACTCAAGAGCATTAGTTTTTATATCTCAGTCTTATAGTTTGCTACAAGAATTCCGTACAAGATAGTTACAAAATACTTTTACTTGTAATAGCATTTCACAAGCGTAGATATTTTCAAGAGCATTTGTTTTCACTACACAATCGTTTAGATAGCTACAAGATTATCTTATAGGACACTTATAAGTTTGAATCATAATTGATCCTATAGTAGCATTTCGTAAGAGAACATGATATTATAACACACTACTCTGTGACTATTATAAGTTTGCGTCTATTGTCTTGTTCAAGACTCTTTAAAGTGTAATTAAACTTAATTAAGAGGGTTAGAAGATCAAACAATCTTATATGTTACTAAATCAATTACTTTAAAAGTAAACTTGTCAGAAACATCAGCTATTTTGTTCAGATTAATAGAATATATGTTACTACTATCATGGATTTAAGCGATTGGAAAAGATTTAAGAGGAGTGGTGGTTATAGAAGAAAAGTGAGAAAGAGGTTTGCAGAATTATTGAAGCCGGGATCTTCAGGAACAATTTCACTGGTATTAGATAATAAATCTAGCGCGTCAAGCGCAAATACAGGTGAAAATAATGAGGGTTCTGCGATGAAAAATATTTTGCCTCCCCTAGCCCACAACGCGGAAAGCGAAGAAGTTGACAATATTGTAGAAGAATACGACAGCGATTTTGAAGAAACCACCGAGAATGAAAAAAATTGCGAATTGCGTGAAGGCATAAAAATTTGGGCTATAAAGTTTAATATAACTCTCTTAGCGCTTAATGAACTATCTGTTATTTTAAATAAAAGATTAAATAACGTTTTACCTAAAGATGCACGTACTTTACTACACACCAACAAAACAACAGTGCATATAATAAACTCAGACCCAGGGCAATATTGGCACAACGGATTGATTGAACGCTTAAAAAATAAGCTACATGGACTGGATTTTAATATTTCAAAGAATACGATTTCATTAAATATAAACATAGACGGATTACCCGTTTACAACAGTTCAAGACTTCAACTCTGGCCTATTCTGTGCAACATTTTTGAATTACCCCAAATTTCTCCTTTTGTGATTGGTTGGTAAATGATTTTATTACAGACTTTATGTATTATTTTTAATCTATATTATAAATGCAAAAGTGTGTCTATTACGATGAAGCGTTTGTTGATTGGATGGCGTGATGGAAAGTTGGGAAATTACCTAACTAAATGGAGCGCCCGGGATATAGAAACCGTCAATAGTTTTTTACTTAATTGTAAAATGCCCAAAGAGATACACAGAGCAATAAGATCTGTAGATGTTTTGGCTCATTGGAAAGCTTCTGAATACCGATGTTTTTTTTATTATCTAAGTATCATAATTTTGAAACACGTGCTTAAACCTGAACCACTTTATCATTTTTTAAACTTGTTTTGTGCTATAACTATTTACTCAAATGAAAAACACTTTCCACTCTTGCGGATTGCTGAAATTATGCTAGTAGATTTTACTGAAAATTATAAAACATACTACGGAAGGGACTATGTTACTAGTAACGTACATAATTTAACACATATTGTTGACGAAGTACGAAAGTTTGGAATTTTACAAAATTTTAACGCATACCCTTTCCAAAATAAACTATACGCTATTAAAAGAACTGTCAGACATGGAAACAAAACACTACAGCAAGTAGCAAAAAGGGTAATTGAAAAACAGACAATCGAAACAGAACATCTTAACGAAGACATAATACACTATCCATTTATAAAAAAGAATCAGCGAGGTGGTATGGTATTACATTTAGAAAATCATCAAATGATCAAGACAAATGGTTTCTTACTACCGAAAATCACATAATAGAATTAAAGTCCCTTACGTTGACAGGTAACGTCGAGCATGAAATAGAAATTACAGGATATCGTTTTGATAATATTCATGAAGCTTTTGATAAACCGTTAAAATCAACATTTTTGAATATTTATAAATGTGATTGTGCTGTTATTGAAAAATCAGAGGTAATATGTAAAGTTCAAAACATAAAATGTAAACTTGTTAGTATTACATATAAGTCGGAGATATTATTTTTTCCTTTGTTGCATACGCTATAATCTTAAGGTTTAAAAAGCATAAAATAAAACCACACGTTATCAGAATTATGTTGTTTTTTTTTTATTTTATATTTGAACAAATCAGTCTCATACACGAGTTTCTTATGTTTCATTGATTAAATTGTTTTCCTTAATAGTAAATCACATCTATTTTGTACTAGCATTATAAAAAAAGAAAACTCACTAAAGTAATCGCAAAACTTGAGTACTTAGAATAAAACTAGAT
This sequence comes from Euzophera pinguis, assembly GCA_947363495.1. Classification (NCBI taxonomy): domain Eukaryota; kingdom Metazoa; phylum Arthropoda; class Insecta; order Lepidoptera; family Pyralidae; genus Euzophera; species Euzophera pinguis. Next base: position 516,198 of record OX376156.1, on the reverse strand, counting down.
ACACTTTTTATCAAAGTAAAATGTCATACAAAATTCAACAAAATAATATAAGTCTCAGTTCTCTTATTATATTAAGAAAATAACCATTCACAAGTTACATCAACAATAACTAGGAATGCGGTTGCATATTTGCAACAGTAAAAAAATATCGAAATCAACTACAACTACAGTACAAATAGACAACAAATAATATGTCTAGTAACAAGATTATAAACTGCAATAGTCACATTCGTCTTCCGGGTAATGATTGTACACCAGCATATATTGACAGCTTTTACACCACAATTGTTTTATATTAAGAAGTTTTCTAATATTTCTTTTCTCAACAATAAAGTGCGAGTGTAGTCTTGAGTCTGTTAAATATCCGCAACCATAACACTTTTTTGATATACAGAAATGTGTTACTCTCCAAGGCCATTCTAATTCGTTAAGTTTTTTAAAGTCTTCTTTGCTTAAAAAGCAGTCGACGTCCAAAAATGCCACCATCCTGAACGTAAATTTATCATTACCATCCTGAAAAAGAATTGAATAGACAATTTCATGGAGAACCCTAATTTGTTTTTAAATGGCGGCGAGTTACCTGGGTTTAGACTGCTTTAAGTACAAATTTACCTATAATTGTCTTAAAATTTACTTGAAGAAGAGGTATTTTTTAAACATGGCGATTCTATATGAGGATTATTAAAATATTTTTTTTACTTTTAACATACTACGTGCTCGATTTCAAAGGGCGCTGTTAAAATTATCAAAATTCGGTACATATTTACAATAAATATGAAATCCCCAATGAGTTCAAACATAATAAATATGACAAGCTCGATAATAAATATTATATTTAATTAAAATAAATTGCTACTTACGTTCTACAACACTTACCAAAAGATAGTTATTTTTAAAGTTTCAGTATTTTTTTTTAAACGACAAGCTATTGCGCCGACTAGTCGAAATAACAAAAATTACTCTTAAGTAATTCCATTACTAGTGCATTATAAGCAATATTGCTCTAGTAAAATACTTAGGTCAGGTAATAATAAGAGTGTTAGAGCATATAAATGTGTTGTCTCAGAACATTAGAAACAATAGCGCTTCCCTAAGTGTTTTATAAGACTTTGTAACATTCTGAAGTTAATTATAGGATAGTTATAGGAATGGAACGTTCCTATAAATGCGCCCAAATCCAGCTTTATAGTATGCTACAAGTAGCTTACAAGTAAAAAGAAAAGTAGTCTTGAAGATAGTTATAGGTACTGATTTTGCTTGTTGGGATATTCTTGCTAAAGGAATATAGCTATCAGAGGAGCTGGTCAAGGAACCAAATATTCAGTGTATGTTTAAATCTCAGTGTCTATAATGAAAAGAATGGGTGAAGATAGTAGCATCAAGCCTATCTGGGGAAGATAGCAGAAGAAGACCAGTCGGCCGTTCCAGATATCGCTGGAGCGATGCGGTGCAGGTTGATCTGCGAGAGATGGGAGCTGACAACCGGCAGCCATCGCGCAGAATAGAACACTCTGGCGCTCTCTCGTTTCGGAGGCTAAGATCCACTTCGGGTCGCTGAGCCAGAGGAGTAAGCATTCTTGCTAAAGTATTCTTTATCATCAAGTCTTTTTCCTGATAATTAACTCAAATTTATAACGAAAAGGAAAATTGCCTTTAATTAGAATGTTGTAACTAACCCTGATTAATATCAGCCACTGGGGCCCGACTGACCCAGTCTGTAGCAACAGGAATGGAATTCTAATGCTCGTTTCCTTTGTAGTAACAAGCAGGGATCCCTAAGGACCCCCTTTGGCAACCTAAGGGAGTTTGTAGAAGGCTATATAGGAGTCAGATTGTTACATGATGATTTTTTGTTGTTTTTTTTTCATGTACACACTGTAAATACACTGGAACATACATAAGAAACTTTACATTAGGAAAACTTGGTACAAGGTTGGTTATAAAAGACTTTTTCTACGATGGTGTTATTCCCGGTAAACGCCCATATAATAAATATGTAACGCTAATAATATACTCGTAGTTATGAATAAAAATCACAGCTTACGGGAAGAGATGACGATAAATGTGTCGATGTATCATTCAATAAACGACTTTGATTAAAGGGAAAACTTTAGCGCATACAATAATTTAAAAAACATACATTAATAATTTGCTTTTGAAAGCCTGTTGATGAAAAATTCAGTTTAATTCGCAGTTTACATAAAATTCAGCGGACTTAACACGACCGTGCTATCAAATATGCAGGAGTTAGTGATAAAAAAGTTACGCGCAATGCGTGCCGCATAACAAACGAATGGAAATTACCTGTCATAAACGAAATTGGGGAAACTGCCCTTTGTTACGTCACAAGGTATGATAACACTTAATTTATTTTATTTTTAATTAGATGATAATGGAGACCAGTGTAAAAAAAATCTGCTCATACGTCTCAGCGTATTTCCCAGTCCTCAGCATAAAAACCCAGGGTGTGCTAAGGTATACTTATTTACTATGATGGCGCAGCGACCCAAGGTGAGTCTTGGCCTCCGATAATAAGGATCTCAACTTCGATCTATCCTGCGCCATTTTCTGCCAGTCATCGGCGTGCAGCTCGCGCAGATCCCTCCGCACCTCGTCAATCCAGCGATATCTGGGACGGCCGACCGGTCGCCGTCCCCTCGGCCCTCCCACATATGCTCTCTTCACCGCTCGGTGTTCCTCCATTTTCTCTAAGTGCCCGGGCCAGCGCAGTCGTTGGGCTTTCGTCTCGCCAATTATATTTGGCCCTGCTACCACATGTAGATTCTAATGTACGGGTGCGAAGCGTGGGCACTGACACAAAAAGAGGAGACCGAACTCCTGGTGGCTGACAGGAAAATTCTGGGGCCGGTAAAGACTGAGAATGGGGAATGGAGGCAAATGAGGAATGCCAAGGTATGGCTAATTTAGTTTATAACTTAATTACTTTTACTTTAGATATACATTCTGAAGACGTTTATTATAATATTTTATAAATTCTTATTACATATGCTCTCTTCACCGCTCGGTGTTCCTCCATTTTCTCTAAGTGCCCGGGCCAGCGCAGTCGTTGGGCTTTCGTCTCGCCAATTATATTTGGCCCTGCTACCACATGTAGATTTTAATGTACGGGTGCGAAGCGTGGGCACTGACACAAAAAGAGGAGACCGAACTCCTGGTGGCTGACAGGAAAATTCTGGGGCCGGTAAAGACTGAGAATGGGGAATGGAAGCAAATGAGGAATGCCAAGGTATGGCTAATTTAGTTTATAACTTAATTACTTTTACTTTAGATATACATTCTGAAGACGTTTATTATAATATTTTATAAATTCTTATTACATATGCTCTCTTCACCGCTCGGTGTTCCTCCATTTTCTCTAAGTGCCCGGGCCAGCGCAGTCGTTGGGCTTTCGTCTCGCCAATTATATTTGGCCCTGCTACCACATGTAGATTCTAATGTACGGATGCGAAGCGTGGGCACTGACACAAAAAGAGGAGACCGAACTCCTGGTGGCTGACAGGAAAATTCTGGGGCCGGTAAAGACTGAGAATGGGGAATGGAGGCAAATGAGGAATGCCAAGGTATGGCTAATTTAGTTTATAACTTAATTACTTTTACTTTAGATATACATTCTGAAGACGTTTATTATAATATTTTATAAATTCTTATGACGTAATTTCGCTTTCATAATTATTTTAGAATCTCTCCATAAGACTCTGAAACTACTATCTTAACTACCGGAGTTACTGCACTTTTAAACTTCGGAAGTATGGTGGTATTTTACACACTTTTTTTTTCCTTTGATTTTGTGTAAATATTATATTTAAATGTACACGTTCCAATGTAAATATCAGGTAGTAACGTATTTACTCTTTCATTTTCCAATGCATACCATAAATCACAAGGAAATTTCATCCCATCATATTTTGACGTGTTTATCTTTCTACCGAAACAATAAACCGCCCTGTGCCTCAGAACCTCCAGTAATTCCCGACTGTTATTATGTTCCGCGCAGTTTCTCCATCCATCATCCGTGGGATTCCCCGTACTTGCGGAAACGAGTCGAAAGCTTAATTCATTTCGCTGGAATGTAATAATCGCACTCGTCGCCCTTTTGTAATTATGTTTGGAGTTAATATTGAAAAGGATTGGTTTATGCATGAATGAAGAACCAATTTTTCAGTCTAAAAACGTTTTTGATTTCACGTTATCATGTTGACCGCAGAAATAAGATTAGAGTAGAAGTGTCATGTATCGGCCTCTGATTCGGTTCCATTAACGGACGCTAAATGGCAGTCGAGACGTAAACGTAAGAGATCCTAACAGTATATGTTATGAATCTAAGTTAGCCTCACAAATCAGCTGCTCTTTACCGACTAGGCTAAACTTCAGGCTCAGAAAAGCCAAAAAGATTAATCAATAGGCTACTTGACTGTGTTCTTTACTTAGTTAATATTTTTGTACGAAATAAAATATATACTAATAAGTAACCGTTAGCATTTAAAAGTTGCTCATTAAGAAAAGTGTAGAACGTGATCGACGGGGACGTATTACGGGGGTGTACAAATGATCATAGCAATAATTCAATAGCAATGCGTCATGGTCACTTGGTTTCGTAATCCAGTGAATGTGATGTCAGTGTTCAAACAGTGTTTCCTTCTCTTGTATTTTGACATTTACCTACACCTACCACCGAATTTCGAAGGCTTATTCAAGGCTAACTTATTTTTTTTTTTTTGAACGGATTATCAAAATCTTTCGATTTTGGTTTCTTGTACTAAAAATACTGATATGAAAGAAAGAAAAATAGTAAAATACCCAATTTATTCGTAGCAAGGTAAATCAAGTCTGAATTAAAAAAAACAAATGAGAGAGAATGGCTATTGTGAAAACCTCGACCACTACTTTAATGAGAGAAGGCGTAGGAGGAAATTAGAACGAGCAAAGTGTACAATGAAATTATGCATCGTCGGTAATTTTCTCAAAAGCAACAACTATGGTTACCGAGAGCAGAACCCTGTAATCATGGTAATAGGGTTGTGACTTCAAAATCCAAAAAAAGGCTTGAAAATATTTCTTACAAGTCGACAATGCGTACGCGATGCTCCTGGTATTGCGGGCGTTTATGGACAACGGTGACGTTTGTCTTTATGCTTACTTAATTGTGTAAAAAATTAAAATTAATTAAATTAGTTGTGTATTTAGTTAAAATAATTAGGAAAGTATGATCATCATCATCATCATTTCATGTAGGTTACATTGTCTATCGACCATGTTCACCCTGGTGTCAGAGTTATTCGAAATCGCCTCTCGGTCTCTGACGTGGTTCCTTTAACGACTACCAAATGGCAGTCGGGACCAACGGCTTAACGTGCCTTCCGAAGCACGGATTCATCTTTATTATCAGACAATCAGGTGATTCAAGGCTGCAAAGTCCTAACCAAACTGGAAACAACTTGCTATCTATAGTTAGAAAAACAATCACATCTACTTATCAAGGAAAGAAAGAAAATAATTTATTTTAGAAACACACAAAGAGAAAAAAGAAACATGAAAGAAATAAGCATTAGAAAAAAGGATGTGTGTTCCCAAAAAAGATCCTAACTCAGCATATTGCCATCCGATGAAATTGACAGCACTGATCTTCCATTAGGACAAACAAACATGCCTTTTGCTGTATCCCAATTTTACTACATTAATGTAAAGAAATTATTGTACCTTGTTGTATTGTATTACGTTCTTTGGTGTACAAGTCTTAAAATCGTTAACTTACTTGGACAACCCTAGCATCGACTGGGAAGTAAAAATGAAGTATTAGGATTACGAGCGGACTTTACGGACGAACGGCTCTGCTGACACTGCAGTCAGTAGATTTGCCTTCATTCAAACTCCTACATTATGAATGAATAAATTGAATAATATAAATGGAAAAATATAATAATCTTTATTTTGACCAGTTAGCATTATTTTGGTATTATTTTCTTAAATTGTAATATATAATATTTATAACAACTGGTGGAGCGCTGAGAGCATTCCAGTCAACTAAACGTATGTTGGAACGTAACTCAATGCAAATTGGAAGAATTTAGTCAACATTATTTTCTAAAATTGGCTAGTTCTTTTATCAAGTAGGCTGCCTTGTCAATCGAGACTATTAAATCTTGGTATCACAGTTTCTTAATCACCCCACAGACTGAAGCATTTTACGTTTCTTCTTCGTCCGAGCGTGGTTGCTAGTTGCGTTCTCATATTACGCTTCAAGGCTTAGGGTACGCTGTTAATCATATCCTAGACATGACGGTACTGGTTATCAAAATGGAGCGACAGCCGTATCCCATTTTATAGGGAAATAAAACTAACAGGAACATGACCTGAGGTATGTTAGTGGCCAATACTATCAGATTTTTGAGGCTACCTAAAAGCAATCTGTCTTCCCAAGCAAGAAATTTTGCTTAACGCAAAATATTCAGGCTTAAAATAAGGGTGTAGCACATACAAAAGAGGGAAAACTTTTCAATGTGAATAAATTTGATGAACACGGGGTTCTTTAACTTATGAAGATGTCGCCAGTGAAAAGGTAATGTGAAACATAAAGACAAACTTTTTCTAAGAAAAAAACCAGCAAAAACCCATAACTTTTAGAACAAACCTCTCGGGAAAGTTAAAAATACATGCCTTTCACATAAAACAATTTTATTTCAGATAAAAGAAACTTAAGTTCTTAAATTTTCTTGAAATATTTCATAAGAAAATGATAGTGATTGCATTGTTGCACTTTATTTGAAGAAATTTTGGTACCCAGACATGAAACTTAGTATACGATTGATATCCATGAGTACCTAGGGTACATGTAAATGATAATAAGGCCATTCACACAATAGGTCAAATAGACAATAATTCTCAGTTAAGTTAAAAATGTACATAAATAGTGTGAAAAAAGGATTCGTTTCTTGATAATTGCCGTATGTGTACAATTACTTTATTGGTACCTAATGGACGCGCGTGTGCAAAAGACATATTAATTTTTATATTCATTTATTTCATAACAACATAAATTGTGTGGACAATAGAAAAAGTGTCAGTGTACAAAAATATCAGTTGATACCACCTCAATCCTCATTTCATCGTAAGTTTGCAGCTCCATAAAGATGTACAGAAATTACCTCCCTATTGAAAATGGTATTCGCATCAAACTTCAGATGTTTGGCATAAAAGGCCTTCGTAAAAAGTACGTCATATTTTGTCAGAGTGATGGTAAATGGATACTCTGTTTGGTCGATTTTATCTCTAAACATCGACAGTACAGTACTAAGTCTTTTTAACGGCATATTGCGATGGCAAAGAAAATTGTCAATCACCACGGAAAGGCCTTTTAATGTAGCTACATTGATATTTTTCTGGGTTTCATTATAGTCGCTCTTTTGTGCGGTTATCGTGGAAATAAGTAATGGGAAGGAAGTATATTTTTGCGGGTCTTAACGTAAAGATTATTTTTTATATTTTTTGTCTGTTATATTTTGTTTGTTGTGACCAGATTCATGAACCCTTTTGTGTCAATCCAACATTGTTCTTAGTTCTTCATCGTAATGCAACGTTGCTACAGCTTGGCACAAAAGTCGTGAAAAAAATGGCGGCGCTACTATCGTTTATGTGGTCACCCCATATACTACGACAGCAACGATTTTGATAGTTTGAGTCATAGACTTAATAAAAATATAAGGACTCCGCATTGCTAACTAAAAAAGTGAAGCACCATGAGGTATGTCGGCTGCGCCCCCTTCGAGGTAATTATTTCAGCCGGCCACCATTACTCGACTGCCGAGAGAATAACAAGCCATAAAAAAGAAAATGCCGTCTTGCGTAGTAAAATGTTGTCACAATCACAGTGGTTTTGTTAATAAAGCATCCATCGGGCGGGCGAGAGGCGAAAGACAGAGCCGACACGACACACTATTATCGGATTCACTTTGCTCTTTTCTTATTTTATCGTTATTTGCTATATATCTACGTCGTGTAGGTTGTTTACAGTTGTTCGGAACCGCTTCTCATTTAACGACTAATAGATGGTAGACGAGACCGAAGCAGGGAATCTTCATTATTATCACACTTTTTGCAGACTTGAATATATAATATACTAGGTGTTTCCCGCAGCTCCGCCTGCGTCAAAAAGAAGCCTATGTTTAACCCCGGGTCTTTAGCTATATTCATGTCAAATTTCATCAAAATCCGTTCAGCAGGTTGGCCGTGAAAGTGTTACAGACAGACAGACAGATAGACAGACAGACTTTCGCACTTATAATATTAGTAAGTAAAAAAAATTCCTATTCTCGAGAATACTAATATTGATGACTAGGTGTTTCCCGCGGTTTTGCCCGCGTCAAAAAGTAGCCTATGTTTGAACATGTGTCTTTAACTATATCCATAAGTTTCATTAAAATCGGTCCAACGGGTTTGCTTTCCCTTGTGGGTTGAGAGGTCAGATGGCAGTCACTAAAATAAAAATCAAATTCGGCAAAAAATAGTTGCTCGCAAGTTTACTCTGGGGTTCCTAGATATTCAAACCAATAAATACACGCTCAGATGAGGATGGTTACCACCATGTAGAGGAAGGAAGAAAGAAAAGTTCCAAGAGTTTAATAATATAGCTCTTAATCAGAGTCGAAGATATTTTCTTCCAAGTACTCAACGCCAGAGAAGTCTTCAGAAAAATCCATGCCTTGGCTCGAGCCTTCTCCAAAATTCCCAGTCTGGCTTTGTTCGGATGAGTCGCTCATGCTGCTACTGTAATCTTGCACGTTTATTATTATTTTGTCGATGTCGTTATACAAGGTCCTTCCTCGTTCATAATACTCTTTTTCTATTTTCATGACGTGTTGACATGAGTTTTTCCAGTCTTTTTCAGAAATACTTGCAAAAGCTTGCTCAGCCGCTACCTAAAAAATAGAAATTAAAATAGTATATCAATAATTTACGCTAACATGATCACGAGAACTAATTGAATATTAAGGTAATAAGTTAATAGATGAGAGTTTTATGATGCCTATAATACCTCAAATCATACTTGATTGATAAAATAACATTGAAACATACCAGTCATTTCAGCCGTTCTTGTAAAGACATCGCTGATATCGGATAAGATGTTCCCAGCTTCGCATTCGGCTAAACAACGTTTGTATACGAGATAAATGATTTCTCTTGCGGAGCTGCGGATTGTCGTTCTTTTCACCGAAGACATATTTTAATTCGCACAAGTTACAATAGGTAAAACATGGAAAAAAACAGTATTCAACGATCACCACTATCAGGATTGACCATGAATTGACACAGCACGTACTCGCTTAACGTGATTGACAAGTGACAGCTAGAGTATTGCCAGTGATAATTTATTTTAGTTCCGTTTCAGGACGTTTTTGCCAAGCTATACTTTCATTTTAAATTTTAAAGACAATACAAAATATTTCGAAATTTTTATCAATAAGATCATTGTGATCGCAACTCATTATTACACATCACAACAGAAAATAACTCGCACCATTGATTTACACAAATAATATCAGGATTTATGTATCAAAACTCTCCAAACTAAACTCACAAAAAATACGACCTTCCAAGTAATGGAAAAGGAAAGTTATTGAGGTCTAAGCTATCTGATTCCGTTCACCTCGCCCTCTGTCTCCGACGGGTTCATTTTAATATTTCTCCAGAATTTTCCCAACGTTCTACCATCAATCATAGTGTCATAACTTTCTCAATATATCTCATCTAGTCCCTGGAGACTGCGGGCGCGTCACATCATTACCAAATCGTGATCCGAGACATTTAGTCTTTCTTTTATACAGTAGATTACAAGGTCAAGGCTCAATTCGGATAAAACAATCAAGAAGATGTTTCGGAAATTGGATTCTAATCCACTGTTGGGCAAAAGTCTCCCACATTCATCTCCACTCGTTTTATAGCGATTGTCTCTCATCCTGTCTGACTGTCAAATTTTATCAAATCACTCCAACGTAGCCTTGCTGTACCTCTTTTTCCCCATCCTCCAATTATGTTTCGGGAATTTATGAGTTATAATTGAAAAGTCAATATTTTTAGTTCAACATCATCATCTCAGCCACAATATGCCCACTGCTGAATGTAGGCCTTTATCATGGATGGCCGATATGACCGATCTAAAGCGGCTTGCATACAGCGTCTTCCTGCGACCTTAAGTAGGTCGTTGGACCATTTGGTTACTTATAATCAAATATAAAAACACTCAAATAGTTTAAAAAGTAACTCAATGTGCGTTCGCTCCAACATAAAATTACCGTTTGTTGATGTTGAAAATGTCTTAAAATCACTTTCAAGTTTTAGTCAGTTTTTTCAGATAATAGAAAATAATTCCCAGAAGCCATTCCGTCAATGCTTTTCTATTATCGTCCTCACAAAGCCCTAAGCTCAAGTTCCCATCAAAATGTTAAACCCTTAGTAATTCAATTGACATTTAAAATTAAATCGCTCACTTTAACATTTCAGTCACAGTTCGGAATTAATTTGCATTAGATCGCAATTTCTGACGTTTCATTTTGATCTTGAACCCGTCTTCTGTTCATTGTGTCTGACAAGCGAATTTATGTTGACGAATTTAAAGTATAAAGGAGAATGCCCGTTCCTGATTCACCCCCTCTCTATAGAAAACCAACATAAAATGAATATTTAAATTAGAATCTGGTCATTTTGTTTAATTGTTTAAAAATAAGATATTTTTGATGGGGTTTTGGAAGTATCTGAATTCTTAATTCTCTTAATTCATTGAATTTTTTGTTTTTACTTCTAATTTCTACACTGTTAGTCATTTCCAGTTATTTAACTATAAAATTTTGAAGTGTTTATCCAGATCATACGACAATGGTCTTGGTGTTTTAGTACTGTAATATTATTTAGCAGCTTTTAGCTTTTTTTTTATTTTAATTTGCAAACGTATGAAAGCTCATATGCTAAGTACCTACTAAAGCTTTCGATTTATTCATAAAAATGTTGAACATACTCATCAATCAATGAGAAATGAGCTAATGTGCCAATTTATAGCTTAGTCTAATCAATGAAATTCCAGTGAAATAAGCGGACATCACTTTCACAGTTATAAAAATTAGGCAGTATAATAAAACGTCAGCATTGGGATCATCCCCAATGATCGACGGATTCCTCATCATCATACAACAAAATTTATGACCGTATAAACGACTGCTATCGGCCCCTGAGAACGCATGAGTAAATATCGAAATAGAGAGAACATTTCATACCTCTATCGTTTGGAAAAAAGGTTGTTTGGGCGGTTCGATGGCACTACAGCACTAGATGTAATATTTTCTCCTATCCTCCCGATGTTGTGTCCTTCTACTGGGCAAAGGCCTCCTTTCGTCTCCATTAGTTTCATAATAGAGAATTTTGCATCCAATCTGGATGGAAATTGTCCAAATCGTCCCGCCATATTCTCCTTGGTCTCCCTCTACCTCTAAAGATATCCTACCCTGTCCCACTTCAGCCTAGCAATTTTTTGACCTACGAGTACATCCTGTTATATATTTGCGTTAGTAAGCACATCTTAATGTAATTTAGGGTTAGTTTGAAACCATTGGCAAAATGCGTTGCAATGCGTTAAGTACATAAACATAACTATTTTCAATTAAAATAATACGTCAAAATCGATAAAATTAGTTCGACAAAATCCTACCAGCTGATCAGTATCTCAGACGCGGATATTAGATTTATAAGGGAGGTTAAAAAATTTGTGACCTATATTCAATTTCTTTTTTAAAAAAGTGATTTAGTTTTACGTACTCGTTGTAAAAAAATTGCAAATGGCTTCAAAATAACCATGTAAAAGGCTTCATGAATTTTGGGGAAATAAATGTGAGCATAATAAAAATTATTAAAATGCTTTTATAATGTAATTGAATAAATTATTACTGTATTTGCCATTGCTTGCTTTTTAACTCTTACCGAAATTTTAGTTTATTTAGGCTTCGTCGTTTACATAATAATAGCATTGGGCATGTTTCTCTTTTACCAGGGGTATGTACCTACCTATATGTCTTTCTCTGTTTTGGTACTCGCTCATATGCCGTGGGTCGCAGTAAAAATTGCCCAATGCTCTCACTAACGACATTCATATTTCATGAATGTTAGGTCTGAGATCAAATTTGAATTCGACCTTTTTCATACTTATATATACCTACAAATGGGCGGGATTTGAATGTTTGGAGAAACATAAATCATTTAACAACTATAACGTGTTAATAATTCGGTATAGTTCGACTTTTTAGTTTTCTGCATCCATTTGTTCAAGCGAATTATATAGGAAATCACTAATGGCTGGTCGCCAAGTGCTATCGTGCTTAATTGTTGTCTTCAATAGACAAGTAAGTGAATACGTAACTTAATTCAGCGTAACCTCGATAAAACAGGCAAGGTAATGTTCGTAAAAAGCCGGCAAACCCGAAAGTGGGCTAACGACTCCGGGCAGACCAACCCCCGTCACAAAAGAAGGGTATAAAAATACTCTAAGAATTCACAATGTCGTACATGAGTTTAGTTTTACATTTTTATAGACCGTGTTTATACGAGATCACATTCATTAAGCAAAGTGAGCTATCGCAATTTTCACTATTTAAAAATTACATCAAAATGGTCTAAAGATAAAACACCAGTCTATAAGTTCCTAGTAGTGATGGTCTGTTGGTACGTTTATCAAAAGAAAGTTAATCAGTGTTTAGTCGAGAGCTCTGTACTTTGGAAGTCACATAGAGCGTTTAACATGACAGGTAGGTATACATTCCAATTCATTTGGTGATCCTTAAAGGAACATAATCGATATGAATCAATATTATAAAAAATATACAATGTAATTGTATATTTTTATGAGTAAGGACAAACAATAGATTTTAATTGACCGAGAGAGCGAAGCGAGCGAGGTGTCCGTTTTAACTTGGCCAAAAATGCTTTGGTATGTCTGTGTGTTCTCCTCTAGAGGTCGCATTTCTCGACCGATTCCCGTGAAATTTTGAGAGCAAATTCAATTAACATATGAAAATCGATAGTCGAGCCATTTTCTGGATTTTTATGAAAATGACGGAGTTGGCACTATGGGCCTAAGCGCCTTTGGATTTTATGGCTCTTACGACCATTTTGTATTTGTAGTGACAACGAAATAAAAAAGGAATTTTATTTTCTATTATGACATACAATAGAAGTATATTTTCACCAGCATTGTCAAAAGATGAATAGTCCAGTTTATTTATAAAGAGATCTGACCGACTTAAGCGTCTAGAGTTCGAATCTCACCAGAAGGTTTTTTAAAAGTACGAGTATACTTATTTGTTTTCTTGGGAAATATGTAACTACAGGAAAGATTCGTTTAGTCTACTTTACCAAAATTACCAGTTTACCAAAATTTTATAAGAATTCATTTTCATAACTAAACTAAGAAGTTTTTTTTTTGACAATCTTTTATTGTGAGACCAAAGTAAACGAGCCTAAACTCAATGGGATTACGTTGTTTCATTAAAGAGTTCCTATGACCGCTTTCCAGCTCCATCATCAGACCAGCTAAGTACCAGTGTGCAAAATTTCAGCTTAATTGGAAACCGGAAAGTAGATCAAATTTATCTTACGAGATTTGACCCGAACATACATACATACATAGATTGCAAGTTAAATAAAAAGCTGGTAAAAGAAAAAAAAAATGACTAAATTGATTATTATAATTGAATAATTTACTTTATTATTGTTTGTATAAACGCCAAGTTTTTGTTATTGCCACTACTCCTTTTGTTAAGAACAGAGGAGGAAAAAAGACTAAAAAGATTAGCGGAACGAACATTATCAAGATTTGAATATTCAATGAAAAACATATGGTGTGCAAAAGTTCCTTCGATCTGCAATCTCTATAAGCTCGCGAGGTCTACAGCTCACAGAGCCACTAGTTAGTTTTTATTTAGGTTTTCTTTTTATGTTAGGTCTTAATTTTTTTAGTTTTAATTAATTCACAAATTAATTACTTACAAACAAAACAAAAATAATATGTAATTGTTACTATTTCAATGGCCGTTGATCTCGAATGCTACGGTATCATGACAGTCGATACGTAAGAAGACTTTAACTAAAACCAAGTAAAATATTCCCTACAGACACACTAAATCAACAAATAATAAAAAAACAACACATTTATTTATGTTCGCGCAACGACTCGAAATAAATCCATCGGGAAACTCGAACGTCTACAAAATGTACCCACTTAATTACGGCAGGCGGCAATATTTCTCGTTTCATATATCGCGGGTACAAGAAAAGGGGATTTAGGGATCAGTCCCACGAGTGGGCTAAGTAGACGATCAATCATCTCAGCGCCAAGGACTACAAGGGGGTAGAAGGTCCGTTTCGCAAAAAGACATTCGGAAAAAGTGACAAATTACCAGACTGTTTATAAAAATGTAAGACAATTTGAGTTTTAAAAATTCGTTTTGTAATTCTGATTTGATTTCACATTTTGAGTGATGTCTATAGAGCATATACAAAGGTGTAGAGTAAGCAAGTGATGCCAGTTAGAATCGTAGCAAAGAATTTTGATACCAGGGTGTACAGGGTCATTGACCATGTAGCTTCAATTTCTTCGTGATGTAAACGATCGTCCTCTGCGCGGATCCAGTATTCTTCGCCTTAGAGTTCCTGAAGGCTGGACAGCGATGTACTCTAGATCCTTCACAGCCCAAGCGACTAGTCTCTGGAATGCCCTCCCTCTTCCAATCCGTCGGACTAGACACTTAAAAATTTCATGGACCAAGTGAAGCAGCATTGTCTTGATTTGGAACGCAGCAACTGAACAGGGTAGTTAATAATTCGAGTCGGTCGTCAATTCTCGTCAATTTCTCTACCCTAAGGTAGCCTGGAAGAGATTGGTTTTGCGATAAGGCCGCCTATTTTACATCTTGTCTCAAACATTATTATATTTTGTTATGTATTTTCTTTGGTGCAATAAA
This sequence comes from Euzophera pinguis, assembly GCA_947363495.1. Lineage (NCBI taxonomy): Eukaryota > Metazoa > Arthropoda > Insecta > Lepidoptera > Pyralidae > Euzophera > Euzophera pinguis. The sequence goes on along the minus strand of OX376156.1, from coordinate 501,181 downwards.
TATCTTTTACTTACTTGTCTCAGTTGATTTTTAGTCATAAATCCGACGCATTATCATTATTTCTTTTGCTGAAAATCTTCTTTTCCATCGATCCCTCACCGCGGAAGATCGTGACCACATTTGTTTTCCCAAAATAGCATATGGACCGCATTATAATTTTAAGCTGCCTTCGGCTAGTTCACACTGTTCACCCAGCTGGAGGTTTTCTTCTGGCACCTTCCTTCATTAGGAGTTTATAAATAGAGAAAAAAAATCCTGCTGAAAATACGACATACAAAATAAATATTAGCTTAGACCATGGAGCAAATACAAAGAGGAGACGGCATATCGACTGGTGCATCGTTACGGTAATCGGCGCAGGGACGTAGGAAAAGTTGGCGGAGTTTACGTCATTTTTCGTTCAACTGTGAACGATGCGTGACGTGGAGCGACCTCGTATGTTTTTCTTATTTTTCTAATTTACGTTTCGTTTCAGCTTAAAATAGTTTGTAAAATATTATAAACCATTTAGTTTTGAGTGCTTCAATGCTGTACAGTTATGGGATCACAATAAACGTAAGTAAATAATATATGTTCGAATTTATTTGATTGATTTAATATATAATATATAGAATAAATATATGTATTATTATTTTATTTTATTTATTTATTATTGGTAAGTAGAGGGGATCGTCAATAGAGGCGGAGCCGGAGCCTCGGTCAAACCGATATCCCCTCGCGTCTGTCTTCCGCCCCGCGTAGTCTCACACATTTTTTGTAAGGAAGCTCTCGATATGCCCATCTCCTCTTTGTTATTACTTCGTGGCTTAGACCACGGAGCATTTACAAAGAGGAGATAGCGTTTCAATTGGCGCAGTGATGCGATCATTGGTGCAGCGCCGCTCAGAAAAGTGGGCGGAGCTTGTCATTTCTCGTTCAAGAGTATACCGAGAAACAGATTGCGAGTTCCTAAAAGCATCACGATTTTCCACGGCTTTTTTACGAATTTAGCATTAAATAATTGGTTTCTGTTAAGATATATTTACGGCTCTAAAAGTTATAATACCTAATATTTAAAACCATTATAATTTATGAAATATCGCAATGTTTTTAAGATTGGGACTTCGACGTACTAGTGACATCTATCTACAATGTGTGGCATAGACCCACACATTTGGAGTCAATAACACGGATCGAGAAAGATAGACGAGCGGTTACAGTTACCCATTTCCACCCGTTATACTTTGAGGGTTTCTAACTTATCGACACTAAAGTACAAAATCTACACTGCCTAGTTAATGATTTATTTTTAACCTGGAGACCCGGCTCAGCTCTATCCAGCTCATAGAAAGTCAACCCGTGTACCTCATAAATAAAATATCAATAACTAATTTAGTGCGCACGTGAACAGCAATCAAAGGCGGTATTAACATCTCAAAGATTGGTAAATTGTATCGGAAATATTGCTACAATATAATTATTGACAAACATCTTAAGCCTTCGTTGCCGTTTGTACGTCAGTCAGGTTAAGGCAACTAGATGGAAACATGAAATATGTTGATGTTCGTTCGCGAATTCAATTAGGCTGGGAAATCAAAGGGAAGCATTGATTTGTTGGCTCAATTTGTTGGAACCAAACGAGTAATGAGGAAGAATAGGGTCTTGCGTATTGCTCTCGATAATTTATGTCCCGGAACGTTCATTCAAAAAAAAAAAAAAATAGTATTTTGGGCTTTAGAATAGAGAATTTTCTCTCTCTTTCCGTGCAGTCCAAGCCGCGCAAGTGAGCATATGCTCAATGATTTTACACCTATTCGCTAGGATGAAGATCAAGACTAGAAATATTTTAAATGCAATTTCTAAATCAGGATTTTAATGTTAGGAAAGTGAGAAGTTTACTTTCACTCCTTATTTAATTAAAATGTTTTTATCGGAATGAAGAAGAAAGATATGTATTCTCTGTGGATTCTTCATACATCTAAAAGCTTATGTTTGGATGCCAGCAAAGAACTTTATTATTTATTGAATGATTAAACCAGCCCTGACTAAGACAGCAACATGCCCTCTCGTATCATAAAAGTTAAAGCGAGTTTCCTCAGTGTTAGACGAGGGCCCATGGGTCTTACAGTAGGGTAGCTCTAAGTCTAGAGTTTTCGGGACTTTTTAATAAATAACTAAAGATTTTTATTCAATACAGGACACAAATGACAAACAATTATTGTTTTTGATCAGAAAACGAAAAATCTAGATTTTTTGGCAATATGCGTTTATTCATTATTTTTGGTTATATGACCAGGTGTTAGAGTTATTCGAAACTGAATAACTCCCTCTTAACTGTTGGTTCGATCATGGAGCAATTACAAAGAGAAGATGCTGTTTGAAATGGCGCAGTGATGTGATCATTGGCGCCTCGCTAACACAAAGGTGGGCTGAGCTTGTCATTGGCCGTGCTCCATGGTTGAAGCCACGGCCGAAACCAAGCACCCCGCACGTCTGTCTTCCGCCCCGTGTAGCCTCACAAATACTTTCTTAAAAAACGCTTATTACACCATCTCCTCTTTATAATTGCTCCATGGGTTCGACAGCTTTGTCCGACAAATCGGACGATTTAGTGTCTATTAGAATGCTTTTAATAAAAAAGAGCCCTATATTTAATTTTCACCTTCTTGTATCAATGATTCCCTACTCTTATTTAAAAGCCATCTAATACTAGCGACTGGTTTAGCAAAATTTAATATTCCTATTTTTTTCCTCTTTCGTACCAATCTCTACTCAATTAATACTCTAATTCTCATTTAGAGCCCCTGACAATAGAGTAAGATTTTGTAAAACCTCGTAGTCCATGTTAATTGCAAAAAAGTTTCATTCATTTATTCATTCCTCTTTTTCACACAAATAGTGGCTACCCTACTCCTCATTCAGTGCTCCACTCTGGCCAGCCCTGAAGCGGTCTGCGCTAACGACCTCGTTTATTTGATTCCCGTATTTATTCCACACGAGTCGCATATCAATTGTCGCCATCCATCCAGCCGTGGGTTGACCCACAGTTAAAATGGCAGTTAAAACCGATCTTAGCACCTGGATTTTGGAACTTTTAATTTAACATTGTTGTTTAGAAAGGTTAGTTTGAAATTACATGCTTATGGAGTTGGTAATCGATTATTTCGTGTAGCTCTATTATTAAATTACATATATGATAACAATTATATGGTAATACAAATTCAAACTGGATTGTTTAATTTCATAAAATATTAGATGAGTTTGTGAGTCCTAAAGATTATTAAATTTTAACGTTGAATTTATAGTGAGTACCGCATCTAAAATATACTTACTTCCTTACATAATATAAGTGCCAAAGTCTGTCTGTCTATTACGCTTTCACGGCCAAGCCCCTGAATGGATCTTGATGAAATTTGGTATGTATAATATTTGTAGACCCGGGGTTAAATATAGGCTACTTTACAACGCAGGCGGAGAGTTTAATATAAGAAAAAAATAGATTTGATACGAGGAACTGAATGTTACATTATTTGAAATTAATTTGAATGTACGTGTAATGTGATAGTGTGTCCAACCACAAACTAATCAGGTAATTTACGTGTTTGTCAAATATGTTTTCAAGTTAAGACTGAAAACAAAATTGAATTTAGACAGATGTTGTCTATGACAATACTTAGATATCTTGTCACGAGCTGAATCCCGGACGGGATGCTCTTGATGACCTAAACCAAGTTTTTTAATGTATGAGTATCAATATCGGTAAGTTGAATGATTAACATTCGAAATAGAGTAATACATTTCGAATCGAATGACTTTTAGCTTCTTTTGGGGGCTCAAGTATTCTCCGATCTCCTCTTCTCTTTTTATCCTTCTTGGTAATCCTTTTTGGCCTGTCATGTATCTTTAAACTAGTCTGTTAGTAGTTGTGTTTGTGTATTCTTCTGTAATCACTTCATTTTGTACAAGGGATGAGTATTCACAAATCATGTTACTCTCTGAATCGTTATTAAATTTTGTTCAGTTGATTGTGAATTAATTTAATGGGAAATCAGTGATACCGTACAGGATTATACATGGATTAGTTTCATAAAATATTGTTCGTTTGAATTTACAATGTAACCTATTAGGTAATTTATAGCTTTAATTGGACGTGCGCTTGGATAATTGTATCATGATATGGAAACACACTGAACTGCACATTTTTTTGTGATTGTTACAAACAATTATAAAATTTTTATACCCGATGCGGTTCTTTTATCGGGTTTATTACATACTACCAGTTTCTTGCAGCTCCGAATGCGTCAAAAAGTAACCTATGTTTGACCTTGGGTCTTCTACTATATTCATATTAAATTTCATCAAAATCCCTTCAGCGGTTTGGCTTTAAAAGTAACAAAAAGACAGATAAACAGACATACATTCGCACTTATTCTAATACTAGCTGTTTCCCGCAGCTCCGCCTATGCCAAAAATGTAGCCTATGTTTGACCCCGGGTCTTCAACTTTATTCATACCAAATTTCATCAAAATCCGTTCAGCGGTTTGGCCGTGAAAGCGTAACAGACAGACAGACTTTCGCATTTATAATATTAGTATGGATAAGTATGGATTTATTTTACATCTAACGTATTTAAGACTTTACAGCGTTCATGGCTAATATAAATAAGTAATAAACTCGGTAAAAACAGTATTTAAACAGTTTAATTTTTATAAATTAACTTTCCCGTATTACCCTTTAAAAAAGAAACCATAGAAAACAAATCAAAATGCTTTCTATTAAACTAGGTCAATGTGCAATATGCTTTTCTCTATTCCTTTACATCGTTATCACACAGGCGAAAAGCCGCCAAAATCCACCCTTCCTCACCCCTCGCCACGTGGTCATCACGCCTTCGGCATACATATTAATACCCTCATCTTTATTTATCTTAACGTCTTGTATATGATGATTGTTACTTTTTCTTAGTTTCTTCTTTTTGTGTCGATTAGTTCAATTATCATCATCATTATAAAAGTTTTGTTTTGTTTACATTCTTTATTTTGTTTTGTCCTGTGGTTGACTGGTGGACTTGTTGATTGACGCTTGGTTCCAACACTTGGTTACGAACATTTTAAATTTGTTAATTAGCTCAATCGTCATTATCATAAGAGTAGCTCGTAAGTAGAGCGCGATCCGCGTATCCGTAGCGAATGCTCGTGTCAAGCAACGACGTGATGCGACCACTATTTGATTAGTCGCCATTTAAGTGGCACTTTCTATCTTGAGCTCCTCCGTGCTTCGGAAGGCACGTTAAGCCCCCGGTTGTTAAAATTCTGACAGTGTTGGCCACTAACACATCTCAGGTCATGTTCCTGTTGATTTCCCTGTAAAAAGGGTTACGGAGGTCAGACGGCAGTCGCTCCATTGTAATTACCAGTTCCGCCAAATCTAGGACCATGACTTACAGCATACCCTAGGCTCCGAAGCGTAAGCTGACGACGCAACTAGGAATACACGCTAGGATGATGATCATCATTATTATAAGTGCGTCCATAGTCGAGTGATTAAGGCCCTAAATCCGAAGCTCGTGTGTTCGATTCTTACGGGAAGCTTATACTTAGTTGTTTCCAATTTGGTTAGGACATCGCAGTCTTAAGTCACCTGATTGTCTGATAATGAAACCTGGCTATCCTACGGTGGTCGTTAAATATATAATTTTAGAGGCCGAAAGGCAGTTTTGAAAAGCTCTGACACCAGGGTATACTGTACAGGATAGATCGACCATGAATAATTATCATTAATTTTAAAGCTCTGTCGTCTGTACAGTTTTTCAAAGTTTTTCTTTAATTGGCTAGTTCCCTAACATTTACTTTGCCCTTTATTTGCCTTGCGTAAAATTACACCTCTAAAAAGTTATGTCATATTTTCATTCCCAAACTCTTCAAACCAGAAACAATCATAACATACTATAGTGAACGTGTAACAGAATATATCCTTTATCTGTACGACAAGAAAAGTAATTTGCAACAACGATGTTACTGTTATCAAACTAGGTCTCTGTTAATGAAATCTAAACTTTGCTGTGTTCGTCCGAGCCATTCTCCGCTTCGCACCGCACCACTCCGCAATGCTCCGCACCGCACCGCACCGCTCCGCTTCGTCCCTTACCGATCTCTTTGAGTGGAGGAAAAGTTACGCGCTTTGTTATGAGAGCTATTATTTCCTTGTTCTTTATATGTAGACATATGTATTTTCAATTGTATTAGTTGTTTGCTTGCTAGAAATAAGAGAAAACGTTTTAAAGTTAAACTTTTTTTTATAAATAGGCAAACTTGGTAGTGCCACCACCGCGCTGCGACCACAAGCAATAATTTCAATGAACATTTATTTACCAAAGTCATTCACCCACACAAAAATGGAACAGGATACAACATAGAACAGAACATTAGAACACTGTTCATTTAACTTTAGTTTTGCTGGCATTTTATTTTGAAAATAATATTTTACATCTTCTTAACCAGTCATCGTCATTATAAATTTAAGAGCTGTGATCTTATCGGTGAAGTTCCATCCATTCTTGTCGACAATATTTTTGACACGACACGACGTTTACTTTCTTCTTTATTTGTTTCATGTAGCTATGCCTTTGTGCGTGGATGTTATTATATCTCAGCCCAGAAACAAGCCACCTAAACAGCTCTGACTGACGCAAAGTATAAAATAAATTATAGTACTAGTGTTAGGGCATCTAAAACACGACAGCAAATGCGCCATAGTATTAGAAGAGATTTCCCACCTGGTTAGGTTGTCTTGACAGCGACGGACTTGGATTTGCAACATATTGGAAAACTACAAAACTGGCCAGAAGTGATAACCATCGGGAAGTTGCTATCGTGGGCATATGATTTTTTTTTAAGTATGGTTTCTCGCCCATATCTTTATTCAAACAATTAATTTACAAGATTTTTAAAACAAAACGAATAATAACTGTCTAAAGTCAATTTGATATTTTTCTCTTTGTAGTATTTTAAAAGAGATTCTAACTTATGATCTAATTTTATATCGAAACAATAATTGCCTCTTGACAAGGTCTGTATCTTGAATAATTTATTTGTTTGCAAATCATTTATATTTCAATAAATGATTCGTTTGTTTATGATATTACTCGTGTCTCTTGAGACATCGAATATTGCCTTTAATCATTTTAATAGGACCTTTGATGTGTCTCGGTCATATTGAATTTTGAAGACTGTTTGTGATTTATCAATTTGTAATTAATAACTGTTTATAAAAATGTAGATTTTACCTAAATAGTTATGAAACTGCTAACTTATTCGAATTAAGAATATTTTATTTTTCTCGTGAAAGTAATTTGATTTTCTAAATTTCAAACTGATTTAATAATATCCTAATTAAAAGGTACTAATCATTTCTCCCTATCCTAATGGGGTATTGGTTGGTGCAACGTATTATTTTATAAGACAAAAAAAATCATAAAAGTAGTCATGGAATGTTTTTTTCTGATTTTTATTGTTATTTATTTGTTTCAGGTATTATTTTACTGCTCGACATACAACCCGGAGTCTCCCAACACATCCTGAAACCTGATGACTTCGGAAGTGAGTCAATAAGACTTTTTTTTTACTAATATTAAAGAGTCGACTCTGCCAAATACTGCCAGACTCCACCAGTCGCTGCCAAATCATATTTGTGTTCAAATTGCACCAAACCCTTGATATCTAGCTAATCTTCATTATTGTACAAGTAATTTAGAAGAATTCATTTGGTAATTCTAGAGATAAATTTGTTCAAAGAATAAAACTCTTTTACCTTATTATGACTGCATTCGTGACGTTAAAATATTAACCCCAGGTTCGATCCCCAGTCAAGTCAGTCCAGTCAAGTGATAAAATATAATTGAATTAGTGTTTCCTAAAACAAGTCTCGAACTTAAGGAGCTTGTTGGTCGAACGCGAGCCGCGTGACCGTTGCGAATGCGCGTGTCAAGCGACGACCACTATTGGATTGGTCGCCATTTTAGTGGCATTTTTTATCTTGAGCTCCTCCGTGCTTCGGAAGGCATGTAAAGCCATTGGTCCCGGTTGTTATCGATAGATGGCAGTCGTGAGGCTGTGTCAGATGCCTTAGGGCAGCCTGAAAAATTCTGACATTGTTGGCCACTAATACACCACAGGTCATGTTCCTGTTGGTCTGGTTTCACTGTAAAAAGGGTTACGGAGGTTTACCAGCTCCGCCAAATCTAGGACCATGCATTACAGCGTACCTTAGGCTCCCAAGCGTAAGCTAATGACGCAACTAGGAATACACGCTAGGATGATGATGAAAACAAGTCTGGAACGTAATTTTGGGCTATCTGAATCTATGTGATCTGTCCTTAAATAATATTTACTTACTGCATTGGCTCAGTGACTCGAAACGCATCCTTGCCTCCGAAGACTTCTCCACTCCTCCGTATTATCTTCTTCAAAATATTTATTTATTTGTATTTACTGATAGATAATTTATTATACCCAAAAGGCAAAACATTATATCACTGATAAATGTATGTACTTAGTTGACGACTTATTGATGTGACATTCATGCCATCTGCTGTCAAAATCGTGTATTAAACTGAATGATATATTTGTGATATAAATCATATGTTGTCGCTGAGGGGTGTCCACCCTTCGCTGTGAAACTTGGACATAACGGGACACAACCCCGGATACAAATCAATTAGACCCATTTATCAATATGGACACCCAAAAGGATGACATACTTTGTGACAGATACTTTTGTATTTTATCTGTCATATTCGAAGTTGAATAATCTGTTTCATAATAGAATACTTATTATAAATGCGAACGATTTTAGAACATGGAAGTAATAAATACGGGTTTGGAGAGTTTGCCTAGAAATAGATCTCCCTATCTTCCTGTTTAAAATTCCTAGTATAATTTCGACTGGTAATTTGTCGCTTTATTTTATTCTGTGGGTACAACCAATAATTGTTTTACCAATACAATGCAAGAGAAAAATAATGCAACATTGTATAGAGTTACTTTTTGTAATAATCTGTATTGTCCAACTGTTGGACAAAAGTTTTCCAAATTCTCCTCCATTAATTTTGTTCTACAGCGATTGTTTTACAAGCACTGTACTCACCACTTTGTAGTTTTTTTTTAATACTACTATGTCGGTAAACAGACCTACGGCCCACCTGATGGTAAGTGGTTACCGTAGCCTATAAAAGCCTGCAACACCGGAGATGTCACGATCTCAGGTGTTGCAGGCGTTCATAGGCTACGGTAACTACTTACCTTCAGGTGGGCCGTATGCCTGTTTGCCTACTTAATTGTACAAAAAAAACGGTACCGGACCTTTTGTACCAGAAAAAAATATGTTCTCATGTTTTATACAAACAAAATCGTGGCTTCCTATCATACCATTTATAAAAATCCTGGATGAAGCTAATATACAGGTATAAAAATCGGCTGAGTAAGATGAACGCCCTCCAATAAATGGCGGTTAAATAACCCTATTCATATTACAATACCTTACATTTTCCGACGATAAAACGGAAAATTAAACAGGCCTCGGCTTTTGTATAATACAGGTGTTTGTTAACAAACAAAACGTATCGTTCATATGCAGAGTTTTAAATTCGAAAGGATTTTATCGATATTTTAAATATTTTCACCATTAAGGCGCTGTGCATCAGAGGAATACCGTAAAACGTCTATTTTTCGTCGCGCAGTTAGCCTTGTTTTCCATGGAATACTAGCATGAAAAAAATATGAAGCACATCAAGTACAGTTCAAAGATCAAAATAAATGATTACATCAAAATATTTTCAAAAAGTATTTAAAACCTAGCAAAATAAAATAGCAAAAATGCTATATCCAGAAAAAGTTTCGTCGCGAATCACTTGATATTTTTAGCGATAACTACCTACCAACTTTTTTGCGTCTATAAAAAGTATAACTTAATGAGCAAGAGGGATACCTAAAAAAATTGCAATATTTGGTTATAATTATTAAATTAAAACTGAAAAATAAGAACCGAAATGGCAGACACGGGTTTTAACTGAGACTGGTGACAAGCCAACCGGTATTCAACCTTATTACGAGTACGCACTCAAAATCAAATACCGAAAGGTTGAGGGATACAGCGCTTTAACTTTCTAGCGGGCACATAGTGTATAAAAAAGTCAGAAGAAGACTCACGTATTCAAATGTACGAGATTTGTTCTAAATAATACGCTTATTAAAAAAATATTCGTCAAAGACTTAAGAGAAATTAAGGATTAATTGAATGTCTTTTACATAACATGTGTGTTTTCAATTTTAATTAACTTCTTAAGAATAGGATAATCAAAATCTCTACCGCTTTCATTTATGATTTTCTTGATCACGGCATATGGCTATACTTCCATACTATCCATACTTATTATTATAAATGCAAAATTCTATCTGTCTGTTACGCTTTTACAGCTTAACCTCTGGACCGATTTTAATGAAACTTCTTATGGATATAGTTGAAGACCCGGTTTCATAAAAGGCTTTTTGACGCACGCAGAGCTGCAAGAATACAGATAATTATTAATAATGGTTAAATGTGTCATGCAAATAAATGATTTGATTCATTGACTGATTGATTTCTAATCAGTATTTCCTCATTGAAATACAACTTTTATTTCCGAGCAAATGAGAGTAAATTTTATTTATATACCTACAGTACTTAGGATCATTGATTAAATAGCAAACCTCTGTACCCCGTTAAGTTCAGGTTAGAAATCCGACGTAACAAAATGGCCTTTGATTTGTATAATTTCCCTGAAATTGTCCGAGAAAACGGTAGCGAATTACACAGAAACGTTAGGTATTTGTAATGCTCTTTATTTGATAGGCCCCATAGCCGCAGGGCGCGGACTAATGTGGTTTTATGTTTTGGTTTGTCACAGATCGTTGAATTTATTACAGCTGACAGAACAACAATAAAAATATGTAGGAAAATTCAATTTATAAATCTTATAAAAAAAATTCATGGTTTCTTTTAGTGAATTATATTTTGAAGTTTTATAAAACACATATTAGATAAACTCCTTTTTCATTTTAGCGCGTCACCCATTATCAGCTTGTTTAGCTTGTACATTTAATTCAAGGTCTTTTTAGACAAATGCTGTCATATGGTCATAACGCTGTTTATATAATGACATCATTGGTCTTTTTAAATCATGGATTACAATGGATTGAATGCCGTCTAAATTCTATAACTCGTTTTACTGAGAAATTTGACAAATAAGATAATAATGCAGGTAACTCGTGAACAATATTGTTATATTTCGAAGCTTAGATTAATAATTAGTCTCGCGCCCTCGACGCCGCGGAGACCAAATATTAATTTCAGTTTCGAAGCATGTCATTTTGGGCACCGTTGACTGAAGTTTAAGGTCTTAAACCACAGAATATGTGATCCTCCTTCAATACTTTGTGCTCAAACTTTCGTGAAAAATAACTATATTTAGTCACTCGAGACTACATCACTGTGTGCAATCGATAGAGCTGTCAATTGAGAATTGCATCTCATTTGCATGGTAATCCACTGTCGGACGGAGCAATTTACTGGTGTATATTTTATAAATGAGTCGTCGCTTATCTCCATAAAACTGTATTTTAGTTTCAATAGTTTTCTATCAGAAGGCAGAAGCAATGCAGAAGGAACTATCCAAGCGAGTAATTCAGTGGTATTTCTATCTCAAGGTCCTCCTTACTCGGAAAGTGTGAAATGAAATGAAAAATGAAATCGTTTATTTTCAATATAGGATATAAATATCACTTATTGACGTCAATTTACTTATATAAGTTTACCGCCACTTCCAAAGCGCAAGTGGAGAAGAAGCGTCGCCACAAACTCCACTGCAGCATTTTCTTTAAGCCGTCAATTTACAATTATGAAAAAAACTTCCTCAAATAACTAGTTAAATGAACGACTTTACATGTTTGTCAACATTTTTCACAATATTTTATTGTGATTTCAGAGTATTTAAATTAAATAAGAACTGAGATAAAAATAATAATAATAATAAAAAAAATAATCAAATGTAAGAACAGAATATATAATGATATGTCAATTTGTCGAGGACTCTGCACCAAGCTTAAGTTCAACATTCCTGTCATTATGAAAATTACCAGTACGTACTATAATAAGCCTTTCTACAAAGTAAATCTTTTACATGGGTTTTAAATTGTCCATCCTATGTTTCCATTTGTTAAAATAAAAAAAAGTTTATCTCATGAAAAAGGCAAGACTTAAATAGGGTTCTTAATACTAGGTTTACTTAAAAATTTTACTTGTAGGCATGTTATCTCTTATTGCAATTTGCTATATCAAATGCGACTAGGATAACACGCTCGGAATTTTTTCGTCCGAACGTGTGAATTGAATCGAACTCGTGACCTCTGGGTCACACTGTTTCACAATGTTCAGTCATTTGAGTCACTTAAGTCTATGACTCGACTCTCTTTACCCAACTTACCATAGCTGTTGTCCTAACAGTCGGCTAATGTTTGAGTTGCCAAGTAAATTGTCGCAATCAACTTAAAGTATATTTGATTTTACTCTTCTCTGAAGTACTCGTCACTGTAATAATGTACTCAATGCTAAGAAGGAATGGACCTTCTCCTAAGTGGTTCAAGTAAATCATTTCCAGGCACTCATGGAAATTTTTGGAAGCGATATTAGCTTAGCAATAAGAAGTACCTTACATAACTAGTTTACGAGGGTATGTATACGAGTACTAGAATATTGTAAATACGTGATGATGATTTTACCAGTTGATCTATTTGGACCTACCTTGCTTTAACTTATTTCTCGTCATTTCAGCCGCAAACAGTCCACTGTTGGACTTAGGCCCAAATTGAGGGGTTGTTGCCATACTCGCCATGCTTAGTACGGTAGGCGGGTTGGCGATCGCAGTTTCAACGGCGTATTTTACTTCCGATGGGCAGCAGCATCGGAAATAAAATAAGCCGTTGAAACTCTTAAGCTAGGGAAGGGCGGAATGTGGTTGGGTTTAAGGAAAGGATGAGGTATTAGGATGCTACTGACTCGGATTGACATGGGTTAACTCAGTAGCAGCTCGGGTAAGTCGGGCTCGCGTACCCGAGTGTTATGTATCCAAGCCATCGGGCAGATGCTTGGAAACAACACCCTTAACTGAGTTATTACTGATACAAACGTACTTATTTCTGATACAAACTTTTCTTTCAGTGTCGCATATAGCCGAGGACGGCCTAAATTATGTCACTCCAGAAACTAGCCACTTTTGGCGCTTTCTCTTTTTTTTATTTATGGCTGACATCGGGTTATTTTGAGCAACTCACAAAAATTTAATCCTAGAATTTTGAGAATTGCACTGTTCCAGTTGAAAAGTTGATACCAGTAAATTAATGAATTACCTATTAATGTGGTTTCTGTGTGTGTCTGTGAGAGATCCCAGACTTGAACGCAAAGCTTTGAGCGTTTGAATTTCTACATTTTGTAAGATTTACCTGATTACAAAGCGACTTTAGAATCATAGCTCCGGTTCCAAGAAGCTTCTATTCCAGGAATAGAATGTAACACGAAGGGTCTCTCAATCGTAGCCAATCTACACTTCACGCCTCGCCGCATCACCGTGGATGTGCGCACGCTTGGTTCCAATCATTTTTCGCAACATCGAACCATTTCTCATTACAACCCCGTGTCTCTCACAATATAACAGGAAATTAATTTCCACTCAACCTCTTTCGTTTAAAGGCCATTAAAATATGGCCACATGTTCACGGCATGGTGACGTCATCGACGATACAATTTTTGAAAAACGTGCAATGGTTCTTAATGGGTATAATGCAGAGCTGAGGTTCGTCATGAAATTTGACGTTCGCGGAAATAAACGTTCATGGAAACAGATACGCCTAATTTGATTTTATTGTCGTTTATTACAATAAACCGTTACATAAAAAAAACTACATAAGAGATTTGCAATGTACAATGGCGGCCTTATCGCTATAGCAATTTCTTACAGGCAACCAACGGGTAGGATTTAATAAAATAACATGGGTAAGGCGCAGACATAATAAACAGACACAAAAATAAAGAATATATAAGTTAATTTACACTTAAAAAAGTAATTTAAAAGTAAATCCATACTCAACAATTATGCGTTCTATATACATTCAAAGTACATATGTAGACACAAGTATTGCACAATACTTATTGCAAACAAGACACAGGTTTATCAAGCGGTTCGAATGGTGAGGTAAATAAGTTGTTAACATAATCATATAGATAGGAAATGGGCTTTAACAAGTGACTTAAAAACGGGAAGAGTTTGAGCGCGTCGAATGGTAACCGGAAGAGAATTCCATAAACGGATTGCTTTGACAGTAAACGAGCGGGAAAAAAATTCAGTAAAGTGGACAGGTGTTCTGCCGTCCTTATCAAAAGTGCAATAACTAAGTTTGACTTACTTTTGAGAAAAACGCGGGGAAAAAGTTAAAAAGTTTTTTAAGTATATCTCGGCCCTATTTAAAAATATCAACTTGAAACTTTCATTATATTGTAGGTTAACGTGTATAGTATATTATAAAGTATCGTGAAACTGTAAACTACGCTATTTAAGCTATTAAACTCTCAACATTGTTTTTATGTTTACAACAATTTCATAAAAAGTGTAAGCATTACTAGTCATAACCACAATAAGTAATATAGTTATGGTACTTATTTTTAGGAAAACAAAATATTGCAATTTTAATAAGCAGGTGCTTCTGTATAGTTTATACTAATTCTAACCATTAGTACAATATCTTTCTTTGTTATTGTGCTTTTCATTCGAAAAATGTATGTAAATTATACAGTTACAAGTGTGTTTTGTTACTCTTAACAATGAAGGCCATATAATATAGGGTGCAAGGAAAAATTAGCGTAAATAATTTAAACCAAAAATGTTTAATCGTGTGTGTTTGTTGTGAGCGTCGCGCGCGACTGACTGACTTGAGTCTAGAGATGTGCGCTATATATCACAGAATTCACAGATAGTTATAAAATTGTCTATTTGCCCCGACAACGATAGCTAGTTTTTTAAACAAAGCAAAACTATCTGGTTTTCATAACGTTCGCTGTCTCTTTTGTACTTATTTTATTCGCGTGGCGTGAGTCGATCGCGGAATAGGCTAGTCAAATTAAAAAATAAATTGTGTATTTTATATATTTTATTGATAGAATAGACTATTTCGGAGATACAATTTAAACGAAAAAATTCTTAAAATTATATTTATTTTGTTATTTAATTTTAAAGATTTTATAGTGATGACGTCACGCAGCTATAATGGCCATCTCGAACAGCAAGAAAGCAAAAATTACTAAGGTATTAAAAAATATGTATGTCAGTGTCAAATGTCAAAGTCAGGATGGACCGCGAGCCATGAGTTGGTTTCTTGTTTGTTTACAATCGCCAAATATCTACCCCATTTCTCGTATCTATTGCATATTGGCCTGTTTATTGGACTTTACTGCCGCCTCTTTATCCGTTGACATCTGATTTTTCAATAATTGGACACCGATTCTTCATTATAATGTATATATGAATGTAATGAAGGTGTAATTAGGTCATTTAAGGGTTATGTTTACTTGAACAGAGATGACATTAGACATGGGTGACAAGTACGTGAAGCGCATAATTAGCGCTACCAAACAAAAAATATTTATTCACTACCCTGCACTTTCAACCTAAAAAAATAAATGTGAATAGCCGGAAGTTATCCGGCTACGTCATACTTTAACCTTGCTAAAAAATAAATCTCATTGAGTTTTCTGCGATTTTCTTAAAAAATACTTGCTTATATAAAGATCTGATTAATATAATCGGTTCCCTAAGCCTATTCCTCGAAATGGTTAACGAATTAGACATTTTCATGAAAAAGTTTACTAGCCAATTTGCGCACGACTCGCGACGATTATTAATACCGATGGCACAGAGCGTTGCGTGTGAGTGAATAAAACACATTCACATTCGCGTTTAACAGACAGAGAAAGAAATAGGTGTTTGATTGAAACGAAACTATATAAATGACACAGATCGATCAGTCAGTGGCTTTTAACTTAAGATCCAGACTTGTCAATATTGTATATATGTAAATAGTCCAATGTAAAATACAATGAACTTAAATACGCCTGTATATAAATGTTAATATTTTTTTGCATATTGCTTAATTTGCTTATACAGACAGTCTGCCTGTAAAAAATACGAAGAAAATTTCATTGTAATAGCATTACTTCTATAACTTCCAATGATAATCGTTTTTGTTTTAAACAATCAATTATAGCTCTTAAAGCTAAACGTATAAGAGCCTTATTTGATTGACACCATGAAAATAGATAGTTATGTAAAATAGATATAGTTTTTACAACGTTGTTCGCTAGCAAGTAGCGGCTACGTTTCATTATTTGAAAAAGCCACAACGACACATCTCTACTTGAGTCACTGATGTAGCTCCATTCCTACCATGAACGCCATAACTTTCAGAAATATTTCTATTTATTTTGCGTAGGTAAACTGTCTTTGTTTGTTTTTCCTAATAATAAATGCAATAATTTTACATACTACTTAAAATATCAGTAAACTTTAAATCAGATCGTTACTCTTTCCTGAATATAATTACAATAACTCATACTTATTGTGCATATGACTGGTAAATGATACCATTAAATATCAAATGTGCCAAGTAAAAATGGAATAATTTTAAGTTATTGTCCTTATAAATAGCAAAGGTGACTTACAAATTAAGAATATACTAATTATGAAAGATATATCTATAGATATTGCAGTTATCATTAGTAAAAATAATTAGAAATTAAACCTAACCTTACTTTAACTCAAGTTATTGCGGGCTTGCTAAGTAACCCAACATACAAATCCTAATATATTGCAGTTAAGCTTAGCAAAAACCTAAGATTTTCAATAGATACGTAAAAACTGTCTAAGACAAAAATGTAGAACTCTTTTTGCTGATCACGAATATATATTTAACTCTATTTGGCCCGAAAGTCGAGTTATTGCACTTATGATAAGGAGGGCAGTGTTACTAACCGTAGGTTACACGAGCTGCGTGTTCTATTTTGTTCTTCACTACAGAACACAAAACGATCTTTTAGATATTGAGGAAAAGAGGGAATCCTGCACGACCGGCGGGACGCTCATAGAAGAAGTGTCATTAGCGGGCCAGTTAACATTGGATACGCTAGGGCACTTCTACCGATCAGTTGGAATGGTCCTTTATGTGTATAGTTACCCTAAGGTTTGATTTCCTCTGGAACGATACTCTGTTGTCTCCAGTATGGTAGCACATTGCAGGCTTAAATCACCTGATTGTCACCTGATTGATAATAATGATGTTTCCGTGCTTTCGAAGGTCATTTGAAAGTCGTTAATCGTCAGAATTCAAAAGGAGGTTCCAAAAAACTCTGACACCTACCGGATTGGTTGACCATGTAAGCGACACGAATGAATGAATAAGTTACCTTGAACATAATTTTTATAATTATATCATCCGTAAATACCTACATCAACAGTCGCAGTTGGTGAGAGGCACAAGGAACGTCAAACCTTAACTTGAACATAATGCGTACATCAATATGAGTACCTATGTTAAATTAATAGGGATTGATCATGGAGCAATTACAAAGAGGAGATGCCGTAATAAGCGTTTGGTAAGAAAGTATTTGTGAGGCTACACGGAGCGGAAGGCAGACTTGCGGGGTGCTTGGTTTCGGCCGTGGCTCCAACCATGGAGCACGAGCAATGACAAACTCCGCCCACTTTTGTGTCCACGAGGCGCCAATCATCACATCACTGCGCCATTTTTAAACGGCATCTCCTCTTTGTAATTGCTTCATGGAATTGATATACTACTGTTCGCGCCTAGCTACCACTCACATAGAAGACCCCCCGCGACCCCGCGGCACTAGTCCACTTTTTTAATTATACAACCCAAGAAGGATCCCCAACACTACATACATTGAAAAAACATTGTTATATGAGAAATAATTATTATTAGTAGTAGTCATAGCAACAGTCATCGCAATCATTGTAGTAGTAGAACGTAGTCTTTGTCTATTCAAATTGAACAGTCATTCAAAATCTCAACTGTTCTGGAGCAATACCTTTCAGAGGACACGATTTCTAAAGTGCCACTATCGTCGAAAGCCCAACGGAGTAGAGCTGAGTTAAGCCGCGCCGACTCTCCCGTGAGTCGCTCCCATATAATTTACATGAAACCTCGTCGACTAGCCCGGAGTGAAAACGCGCAGAGTAGAATCAGCTTGGCGAGTCGGTTGTGAGGCGACTTTCTTCGGCCGACTTGCTCGGCGCGCTATAGTGGACGCGGTGGCGGAATGATTCCAGCGGAATTGTGAGCGAGACAAACTGATATTGGTATGGCGTCGTTCCGCTCACACTTATGCTCCGGGTACGTGAGTCTTACCGACTACTTGCGATGATAATGGAATTTCGGTAGTACTTCGCTCAAATGGACGCACCCATGACGGACCGGAAAGAAAAGAGGCGAGGCTCTATTCCGCCGTTAAAGGACGCTAGGCTTAAATGGGAACCGAGTGGATTTCCAAGTTAAATAATATTGATGGACATTATGAGTATTGGGTTAGGCACAATCAGGTTACATTCAGTGCTGGAATGAACGCGGATGGAATTCTTAATGGTTGTATCGGGTATCGTTATACCATAGGCTAATATGAAAATAGATCAAACATTTTATAAATATTAATTCGCCCATGAAACCAAGCGGACAAAAGCAACAGTTAAAACCATACGATCATCATCATCATTTCGTGTAGGTTATATTGTCAATGTAAACCATACGATACACCCACCTGATTCACCCTTGTTTCGTTTCTCTCTTTCTCTCTCTTAAGTTTTTCTTATTTTTCTAATTTACGATAAGTTTCGGATTAGAATATTTTATAAAATGTTTTTAACTATTTTAAGTGTTTCAATGCTATACTGTTATTGGGATCACAAGAAACGTATGTAATTAATATATTTTATTTGATTGTTTTAGTGTAACACCAAATACCTATAGGTATGTCTGTTTTTAATGTTCAAAATATCTGTTATTTAAAGAAATATAAATATATTTTTAAGTTGACATCCGTGGTTGAAATCTTCGATTTGCTAGCGACATCTATTGCTAAGTAGAGGGGATCGTCAATAGGGGCGGAGCCACGGTCAAACCGAGCGCCCGGTACGTCTGCCTTCCGTCCCGCGTAGCCTCGCATAGTTTTTGTAAGGAAGCTCTCGATATGCCCTCTCCTCTTTGATAATACTTCGTGGTACAACCACATCATAAACTAGAGCCTTTTCCAGATATCCGAATCGGATTCGCCAAGAACACACTGGTTCCAAGCTTCTTTCTCTGTTCTGTATCCTTTCGTATCTTTTTTCTTATTCTTAAAAAAAACTAAATCATTATCAAAACTTAGGCGTGGCATCCAAAATGACCAACCTTGGTTGCGACTTGTGTTTCCAAATAATTACTTCTGCTAAGCTTTATTTCGCGTACGCGCTATTCATGTAAATTAAGCAGTCTAGTTGGATGTAGGTCTATGATAGTTATAGTCCGGGTTTGGTCCGTAAATTGGTATTTTATATTCACTGCACTGTGTGCTGAACTACTCAAGAAAATTGTAATATATGTGTTCGGCGTATTTAATTGTTTGTGTTTGTCATCTCAAGTTCAGTTGCAATAAACGTTCTATCGGGGAAGTCGTGTTTACTATTTTTCAAAACCAGCTACAGTCCAAAGTGAACCTTAGTGCCAACATAATTTGGTCCTTCGAGCCGGATCTCATCGTGCAAAAAATAGAAAGCGGCCACGCGTGACTCATAGATAAGCGGACGCTCGGACCTGTTGATACTGCCTACTGCATCTTATTGTTGTGAACATAAATAACATCGATTGATTACTTTGAAACAAATTTACTTTAAGAAGATTTCCGCACACAATGAGTTTAACTAATGAACAACAACAACTTTTAAATGCACTGGAGGATATTTACATGTTGCTACTAAAGACGCAAACTAACTTAAAGAAATGTCCTAAACAACGATTGACAAAAGAATAAATAGAAGCTAAAATACAATGCATATAAGATTACTGGAGGTCTTATGTAACTACACATCAGAACTTGGCAAAGTGTACATCTAGAGGTCTTCGTAGTGACTGGCCATTTCAAGAATAATGAATATTTTATGGTGGAAGAACTTTACTGATGTTTAATGGGTGATTTGAAGGACATGATATATACCTATACCTCGACTGAGCGTGCCTCGAGCCCGAATGTTTCCGTATCGGCACAAAAGGAATATTATAGTCAATCTGTGAAGCTAACTCGAATTGAATTGCCTACTTTTGCGGGATCGTATGACGACTGGCCTACCTATCGAGATTTATTTACTTCGTTAGTTCACAATAACGGGTCACTAAGTAAAGTCCAGAAGTTACATTACTTGAAGTCTAGTGTTAGCGGCGAACCTGAAACATTACTGAAACACATTACTGTCACTGAAGAGAATTACGAACAAGCCTGGAATGTACTTACGCAACGGTATGATTGTTTTTGTAGCATCACAGCCGTTTACAGCCATGTTCTTAATATTAATTGAGATAGTAATAGCATGCCTTTAAATATTGGATTATTGTATATCTCTTAGTTAGGACACTCAGTTATTGCAAAGCAAATATCTGTTGTAGTCTGCTCTTTTCTATTGCATGTTAGGATTATCTTTAGTACACTATCTAGTTCATGTAAAAGGTCTTTAATAGCCCTTTTGGCGGGCGGCATGTTCGGCGTATTTAATTGTTTGTGTTTATCATTTCAAGTTCAGTTGCAATAAACGTTCTACCGGAGAAGTCGTGTTTACTATTTTTCAAAACCAGCTACAGTCCAAAGTGAACCTTAGTGCCAACAATATGTATGGAGGCAGTGCAAATATTTTTGTCGTAGGGCAACCCTTGCCTCTCCCCAAATAAATGGTTGTTGCAATGGACGTGTTTAATTGTGCTCCCTTGACAGAAGATATTCTGAAACTGATACAGGCACCATAATAACATACTTTTCACCTTTGATTCATTTTTAACCAATTGGAGGGAGAAAGAAGGCAAGGTTGAACATAAATTTTAATTTCCTGTAATATTTGTTTGTTGACAAATAATTTAAAACTAAAATTTTAGAACATTAATACATATTGTTACGTTATTTTTATAACTTTAAAACTATTGATGAACCTAATAGTTTAAAAACAGTAAGTAACAGCGTTTTTAATGAGCACATCAACTTAAAACAAATATAAAGTAATTTCACTAAAAACAAACCATTTTAATCAAATTCACGACTTAATAAACATAATAAAAAATACTCAACTACTTCAGCTCTAATAAAAAATTGTTCTAAAGGTAAGAAAACTATATTATTGGGTTAGAAACTTGCGAGGTACAAAAAGTCTGGAATTCGGCCAATCTTCCCCTTAGGATCGAATTGAAAAGTATTCAAAAAGGACAAAAGGTCGGGTACTGGGTTCGTCCCTTAACTTTCCGAATAAATACTTTTTATACAGAAGGATAACTTAAGTGTTATCAAAATAACCAAAAATAATTAATTTATGAAGCCTCTTTTCATACATGGAAGACTAAACTAGTTCAGTAGATTTCAAAGAGTGCTGTCACTCCCATGGCCTACTTTTAAGAATATCTTATCAAATTGATATATGACCAAACGAGCGACAACACATAATTTAATTCTTTTGTTATCCTGCTTTCTCATCTTGCAGTCTGATAATGGTGATGATTCCGTGCTTCGGGAGGCACGTCAAGCCGTTGGTCGCAGCTGCCATTTGTTGGTCGTTAAAGGTTGGAAAAAACGAGGGAAGTCTGTAAGGATCGTAGCAAATGGAAATCCGTAGACTCTGCCTACCCCAACGGGAAAAAGGCGTGAAGATATGTATCTTGTATGTAAAGGTTACGTTAGAGGCGAAATGTTGTTCCGAAAAACAACTGACAGTAAGTTTTACAGGATCGATTAACCATGTAAGCTACTCGATATAAATTAAAGAATTCGTAATATTAGTAAAAAAGTAAAGATTCGTTGCCATAACATGAAACAACGAGAGCGTCATTTGTATTCTCCATAGTTTAAGCCTGTCAGTTCCCGTCGGCTTATTGAAAACCCTACCTTAGCTTTTCAATGATACCGCGGAAATATTTTGACAAACTAATGTTAGTTAAGGGTCGCAGTGAGATCGCTTTGAAGGGTTACACAAACTGAGTGAGGTACTGGCAAACTTTAATCCGAAGTGACAGGGGACAGTTGTGGATTTTTTTTATTAAATAATTAGTTTTTTTGATTCGGTTGCAACATTATTTTTCTTGCAACTTTTACAATTAACTTGAACGCAAGGAAACTTATCTAATATCTTTGGTGTATAAAATACAAGCGTAATGTCCGCTTATGTAATAAATACCTAGTTGTATTGTTCATTTTAAAGCTTTATTCTACTAATATAAAAGGCTAATGGCAGACCTACTAACAACTAACCTAGGTAGAGATGTGCTTCTACCCGGGTAAAAATTTGAGCATCGCATCGGATATTCCTAATGTATGGTAAAAAGGGTATGTTGGGTGATGAATATTAATCTCAAGTCTTGGGTGTTTAGCGGGCAGTTGCCCATCATTAAAGCTTAGTCTCAGGTGACGGAGAGGTTTGCATAAAACTAATTTAAAAAATATATTAAAAAATAATTCAAAAGTTTTCATTCGACGTTGTATGACTATTATAATCGATCAATAATCGTTTATTTTTTGTAAACATGTTGAAGTCAAGATGGTACTATGGTTGTGGTGTTATTGGTATTGTGGTTACATAGTTTAATCTCCCTTCCTAAATCTTTCGAACAATATAAGTTTTAAGTCGACTAAGCTTATGATTTTTTGCAAAACCTCGATTCCTATAAAAGTTTACTGGGAAACCCAGCAAATTCTAAAACCGAACGCCATTCACTCCGAGCTCATGCGGGTACAGAGATAAGCCCTTTGTCTTTTGACGAGCTCTCGCAGGCTGATTAGAGTACAATTAATAGAATGTAAGCCGGTAAGCGGCATTACTGTCGGTTGTTAAGCACGTGATCCCCAATTAATTTGGCTGCTTCAAAAAGATTACACGAAAAAAGGGTGAGATTATCTCGGTTGTAAAACAAAGATATTTGTGTTGCGGCGGTATTACGGATAACTTTGGTATATAACTCCGGATGGCCCTAATATGTATTTATTAGACTTACCCCCGTATTCTTATACATAACCTTAAGGACGTCCTTCACTCAAACTCATTCGAGGAAGATGCCTTAAGGAAGTCCTCAATCTTTCCTTGAAAACGACATTCTTAGTTGGTTGCTTGAGCAAACTCCAATGAGGTTTTAGTAACAATTTTAAACAAATTGAAAATTACAAAAGAATAGAGTAAAAAAAAAATACCTAACGTAAGTAGATACCTAGGCCGAAAGTTACAAACCCCGTTTTTTATCCACTTTATTTTATTTCAAGGACGCCTCAAGGTACCTCTCGACCAACCTTATATTTGACAGTTCGATACTCACCTCCAATGAGAAATCATCTCAAGTCAAAGAAGCTTGTGACGACTAATCATAACAATGAGGTGGAGTAAGGTTGAGTCGAGTTTGAGTGAAGGTTTAAGAATACGGGTGTTAGTAATTTCAAACGATGTGTAATATGGGCGCTACAAATTACTCTCTAATAAAGTTCAGAAACAAAGAAAAAATAAATAAAGTACAATAAAGTGATACTTAAATTAGAAAAGTGATACTTATAAGCCATATAAGAAGGAATTGTTTGAAAGTTTAACGACGTTAAAAACTGATAGGAATAGCTTCTAAGAATATATATGAATTACAAAATATCATACTTCTCTTAATCTAGAGATTCAAAGAAAACTTTGCCAAAGAAAAATCTAAATAAAGCTGGCTCTATTTATTCAAGATGATATAGTTTTATCTTGCTACATATTTATGGTATCATAAGAATCCTCTCTTAAAGGCACAGTAGGAAAATATATTATGTTTTCTTTAAAAGTATGACTGAATTTTTATTATAGGATCTTTATACGACGATAATTAAGGCAACTGCGGGTTGATATAAGATAAATCTTGTCATAAAAATAGACCGAAATTTATTGGACGAAAACGAAGAAGATATTTAGCTGAATGAATGATCCTTCAGTAGCCAAAGCGTTTTCTTTAGTCCACGTATGATTTCGAATATGATACAGATATAGACAGCGAGGCTAAATCATTTGTTTTCATTTCAGAATGTATTTCGTCAAAACCCAGATTTTAGTAACATATATTAGAAACGATAAAAACATTCTGTCACAATTCCTCTGACCTTCATTTTCGTTCAGAAATCAGAAGATACCCTGAAGGAAGACTATGTAAACATGTACATAGGGCGCACTGTAAGTTTCCGGAACTGGCCACTTACATAAACAATATTTAAAAATTTATTGCAACATTTGAAAATAGAACTCTTTGGCTGTAGAATGCAGTTTGTTTCATCTGACTGTCTTTTGTTTTTACCTTGTGGCGCCATTTAAAAAATTGTGTATCTGCATCAACATGGATTTAACTCGGGAAAATTTTCGTAGTATGATTTTCTACGATTTTAAGTGTAATTTGACAGCTCAACAGAGCATCGCTCGGCTTGAAACAGCTTTTGGCAATGAAGCACCATGCAAGACAACTGTTTATAGCTGGTTTGCAGAATTCAAGCGTGGTCGTATCAATCTCAGTGACGAATCTCGCGATGGTCGGCCGTCCACCGCTGTGACCAACAAAAACATCAATGCTGTGCGCCGTATGATTGAAACAGACAGGCATGTGACCTACCATGAAATTCGCGCATCCTTAGAAATAGGCATGAGTCAAATACAATTAATCCTACACAAACATTTGGGTGTGAGAAAGCTGTGCTCGCGGTGGATCCCACACAACTTGACCGAGGCTCAAAAAACGGACCGCGTCACTTGGTGCAGTGCCATGCTTACCAGATTCAACGAAGGTGCGTCAAATTTGGTGTGGGACATAGTAACAGGTGACGAAACATGGATTTATTGCTACGATCCCAAAACAAAGCAGCAATCGAGCGTATGGGTCTTTCAAGATGAGCCGAAACCAACCAAAGTGGCGCGCGTGAAAAGTGCATCTAAGCGGATGATTGCTTCTTTTTTTAATAAAACTGGACACGTGGCTACTTTGCTTTAGAGAATCGTCGTGCAGTGAATAGTGACTGGTACACGACCATTTGTTTGCCGGAAGTTATTGACGAACTCCGTAAAAATAACCGTAAACGCCGTATCATCCTGCACCACGACAATGCTAGTTCTCACACGGCCAGACAGACAAACGACTTTTTGAAGGCGAAAAATGTAGAACTCATGAGTCATCCTGCATACAGTCCCGACCTGGCACCTTGTGACTTTTTTCTGTTCCCAAAAATTAAGAACTAATTACGCGGTCAACGATTTTCATCACCAGAAGAGGCTGTCGAGGAGTATGAAAAACACGTTTCAGAGGTCACCACAGAGGAGTGGCACAAAAGTTTTCAAAACTGGTTTCATCGAATGAAAAAGTGCATAGACGCCAAGGGAGATTATTTTGAAAAACAATAAATTAATTTTGTACCTTTAATAGTATTTTTTCATATTCATTCCGGAAACTTATAGTGCGCCCCACGTACACTACAAAAATCAGTATCAAGGCCGCACTGCATTACAAACCTCCCTAGTAACCAAAGAGCACCAAAATTGAAAAGTAAAAGACCGTTCAAACCACGGGGCAATTACAAAGAGGAGATGCCGTAATAAGCGTTTTGTAAGAAAGTATTTGTGAGGCTACACGGGGCGAAGGCAGACGTGCGGGGTGCTTGGTTTCGGCCGTGGCTCCAACCATAATGATATCTATCTTACGGAAAGTAGCAGTACTACGTTATTTACAAATTATGAAGTACTTGTCAACAGATATCACTAGTACGTCGAAGTTCCAATCTTAAAAACATAGCCGTAAATATATCTTATTTAACAGAAACCAATTATTCAATGCTAAATTTGTAAAAAAGCCGTGGAAAGTCGTGATGCACTTAGGTGCTCGCGATCTGTTTTTCGGTACGTTTTTGAACGAGTAGTGGCAGCAAGCTCCGCCCACTTTTGTGAGCGGCCAGGCGCCAATGATCACATCACTGCGCCATTTCAAACGGCATCTCCTCTTAGTAAATGCTCCGTGGACGCCCATAGAATTAAAAACATATAGAAGTGTCATTAGCGGATTCTGAGGAGCTGGTCAGTCGAGCGCGACCCGCGTATCCGTAGCGAATGCGCGTGTCAAGCGACGGCTTGACGCGACCACTATTGGATTGATCGCCATTTTGTGGCATTTTCTATCTTTAGCTCCTCCGTGCTTCGGAAGGCACGTTAAGCCGTTGGTCCCGGTTGTTGGCGATAGATAGCAGTCGTTAGGTTGTGTCAGATGCCTTGGGGCAGCCTAAACAATTCTGTTCAGTGTTGGCCACTAACACACCTCGGGACATGTTCTTGTTGGTCTGGTTTCACTGTAAAAAGGGTTAAGGAGGTCAGACGGCAGTCGCTTCATTGTAATAATCAGTTCCGCCAAATCTAGGACCATGACTTACAGCGTACCCTAGGCTCCTAAGCGTAAGCTGACGACGCAAGGATGATGATGTGAAGTCTTCTTAGCGGGCCAGTTAACTTTGGCATACGCTACGGGACTTTTAATGATTCTTTGCGAGCGGGATTCGCGTCAGTGTGAACGGTCCTTAAAACGTTCCTTTCTCTCAATATTAGTAGCCAAATACACGACTACAAATGTCTTCTTGATTGCCAAAGACAAACAGACTTCTCATTATCATAAAATTATACGAAAAGACTCCTCTTCGTAATTGAGTCACGGACGAATTTCAATGAATAATTTTCGAATTAAATTGTTGTGTAATTGTTATTCATAACGTTCGGAACCATTTGGGTTTTGTGCTTTTACAAGTTTCTTTAGAAAGTTATTTTTTATACGATTATGTTAGTGTTCAGACTTGTGACTTTTGAATTAGGTTTAAGAGTAGATCTTATCATCTCCTTCAATGAATATTTCAATTTCACGATCTTGACATTTTACTACAAAATCATTTAACGATCCTATCATTTTACTATCTGGACATTTAACTACCAAGTCATTTCATCTTGACATTCGAAGCGGCAACAAGACTCTAAGTGACATGCAAATGTCTTGATTGTCTAAAAATTCTTGAATCTTGATGACCTTTCATTTTTATGTATGAAATTCCTCTTTGAGCCAAAGCATTGGAATGTAAGAATGAAATCGCTGAAGTGATAAATGCATTTGACAATCTTAAATGTTTTATGGTTTAGGTATTTAGCTTAAAAAAAGTGAATAAATACGTCCGAAGGTAGCTAGTTTACGTGGATCTGTGGATTCAAATTACACTGTCAAAAAAGATGACTAAAACAGAATTTCCACCTCCTCGTTTCTGTAATTCTGTCAAAAAGAAGGGGATCTGTGGGTGTTCGTGTCGCGTACAATTTCATCTGCATAACTGTAGTTTGAAGTTGCTGCCTTGAATAATGTTAAATATGCGAAACTTTTGAATAATATCAGCGTCGCAACTTTGTCGTCGCAAATCTGACTTTGTATAAATTGGCGTTTGAGTACTGCGCCGACTTGTATACTGGAGATTATTGGTTTTAATGTTTCTTAAAGTAAAGATAATTTGTTCATATTTTTCGAAATTCCACTCGTACTTACGTGTGTTAATGAATGAATGAACACTTTATTGTACCATTTATAAATAATAAATTGATTAAATAAAACAGTTTGTATTTTAAGAAAATGAATTAGTTTGTTTAATTACATTATTTTTCAGTAACCTATAATATGTTATATTATTCCCAAGTGATTCAAAATACAAATTAACTTTATTCCAATCATTTCCCGTTATTTTTAAATATATTACAACATGTCAAGAACAAGCAAAATAGTCAAAATAGTTACTGCAAAAAGGTCGATCCAATTAAAATCTGATGGCGGACACGCCACTTGACCAAATCCGCGCAAGCCCGGACCGCATCCGGCGTCAGTCGTCCAAATATTTACCATTCCCTTACTGTTACAGCCACACGATTTTTGCAGAACCGAGTTATTCTACATATTTGTTAAACAGGTGTATGTAATGTAAAATATTTTTAGTTGGAAAAAAAAACATTCATACTTCCTTACTCCATACTAATATTATACGTGAGAAAGTCTGTATGTCTGTCTTGTTACGCTTCACGGCCAAATCGCTGAACGGTTTTTGACGAAATTTGTTGTGAAAATAGTTGAAGACCCGGGGTCAAACATAGGATACTTTTTGACGCAGGCGGAGCTGCGGAAAACAGCTAATTACATATATGTTCACCGTGTGCCTAAATACACTTTTTTTAGTATTTAATGGCCAAATTTCCTATAATAATACGTATTGTAACAGGGTATCTTACTCAATACAAGAAAAACTATGTTGTGCAACGTCAAAGATACATTGATTAGCAGGCTTATAGTATCCCTATAGAATAACAAACATCTATAGAGCGCGCAGCTGACTTATAATAGAGTTTGTGATGAAATTATTAAGAGTAAGTATACAATAACTTAAAAAATATGTTTAAAAATCTTATTTCATTACTATTAAAGTAGAAAAATAAATATTTTTAAGTTATTGTTTTATGTAGAGTTGATAAAATCTCTGTCATTATAACAATATTTGCACTATTATCTTTATACTATTCGACACATAGGTTTATTTCTAGTTAGTACACCTAGATGTTTAGTGGCTCAGTGATATAATTTACTGTGGAAAATGGTACAATATATTGTTCATCTAGAAAAAAGTCACCAATGGCTTGGAAGAAAACATACAATCGAATCATATAGCCTCCTTTTGATTAAATTAAGCTTTGCTTAGTACAGGGTGTAATGTAAAGAAATATTATTAAAAATTAAATTGTAAAAAAAGTCGATCGAAAATCCTTAAATTGTCTATGAATAATTGTTACTTTTAAAATCATTTTTTACAATCTGCGTAAAAAGTAAAATAGGATGCTTTATACGAAAGTATGTGAGCTAGTTACTCTGCTCATACACATAAACAAACACTTTAACCATATGGTTACATTTCTAAAGATATATAAATATATAAACAGTCACACATATTGCTAAGCAATCACATTCAAAATTTCGATAGATAGATAGATAGATAAACTGTTTATTTGTTGCTACAATAACACATGTAAAAAAAGAAATTTCGGCTCGCGCTTGACTACACGCACTCTATTACTAATCAAACCACTATACTTACTCTACAATCGTCCCCAATTGTGGTCTTAAGGGCGGAGTCCGGATTTATCTGAAATAGCGCAATCAGGAGCTTTGTATTGGGATTGTTGCTAATTGGGCCCTCTGCCGCTATCGGAAAATAAAATATATCGAACAGAATTGAACGAAAAATTGTGGTCAGAGAATGTGATTCTAGGTTTAATTTTCATTTTAAAGTTTGGTAAAAGTTAAGGTTTCAACTGTTTTGGACGTTATTTTGTGAATTTTGTTGTGTCTGAACAATGTTGCAAGATTGAGTAAAAACACAGTCGAACGAAGTACGTTTTTCTTTTTAAATGTTGGTTAATAAAGGACAATAATAACCTCGAATTGTAAAGAAACTTGTAGCGTTGTTGAAAGCTACGTGGTACGAAACTCGTAGCATTTACAAATATTATGTGCTACGAGACTTGAAATTCACGGGTTGCCCCGGTCCTTTGAGAGGCTTGCGCGGGGATATTGATCGAACGCGTAGAGACCCTTTGGAGAAGTTGATGTCATGTGATGCTCCTGCCAAAACCTGTTCTCGGCTATATCAATCAATAGTTGACATTTCCATGAACAGATCTCAGCAGGAGGAGGAAATATTTCTTATGAGTTAAAAATTAAAAATGGGCTATGGTGATAAAGTTTGGATGGTTTAAATCTCGGTTATTGTTATAGGAATTCGGGCACCTGCCATAACCATGATTACTGACTGTTAGTGGCAGGCGGTGACTCGCCACTCAGTGAATGGGGCCCCGAAATAGTAGCAATTATTTTTATTATTACGAGCTACAAGCAAAATAAACATAATTTATTGTAGACATAAATTCTAGGAAGTCCAATTTCCACGAAACGCACTAGATGTGATGAATTTCGACAATAGCACATATGAATACAGCCTCCGTCCTCAAAGGAATGTGCCTCACGACCTCCAGCCTCCATTTGCATACTAATCCTTCCCAGAAATTATCGCTTCGTTTGGTTGGGATGGATAACACCAGATAAGCTAGATTATGGTGAAAATGAATGATTCGAATTTGGTTCTGCAGTTTTTGGAGCAATTAATTCCAATTTTTATTTTTTACGTGATATTACACACTACTTTAAGTAACGTAAATAACGCCGATATTTTATCTTAGTATATTAGTCAATTATTAAGAGTTCGATGGTGAAACATGTCTTGTATTAGATTATGTTGAGCAGGTGATACTGGCTATTTATAATCTGTCACATTTATAATCTGTTCAGGCACGGAATAATACGGCCCATAACCTGAAGGAAACACATTGACGTTAGGTTTCACTTTGTTCGGGAAGCGATATTGAATGAGGCGGTTGAGGTGTGTTACCTGCCTTCACAAGAAATGTTGGCAGATATGTTAACAAAATCTCTTTCAGGCCCCAAGATGAAATTAGCTTTGTTAAGATTATATTAAGAGGGCGGAAGTTAGGAACAGAGGGAATGAGTTAGTTTAAGTCTTTGTATAGTCTTATTTTATTTTTTGTAATGGTTTATCTTAACTTAATCTTAAGGGTGCGAACTGTGTGTGCGGATGTTTATGAATGTTTGTACGGATGAAGAGTTGTATGAATCTAATGCGAAGGTCCAGATGATTGTTGAATAGATGTGGCAGATTAAGGGTGTGTGTTGAGCAGATGATACTGGCTGCTAGATATTTATAATCTGTCACATGTACATTCGAACGAAATATATACTTCTGTAAAGTCATGTCTGAAATGAAGGTTTTTTATTTATAAAATATATATAAAATATTATTCAGGACTGCGTAAAGGAGCCGAGGACTCGTATTTTCCTTCAGATTCGTTATTTCTATATTGAGTTGTCTTTGCTTCGAAAGTTAAGATGAGGACGCAACTGGGATTCACGCTTGAACAAAGAAAAACAAGAGTACTTACTCCGCTGTCTCAGCGAACCAAATCGGATCTTGGTCTCCTCACGAGAGAGCGCCAGAGTGATCTATTCTGCGCGATGGCTGCCAGTTATCAGCTCCCATCTCTCGCAGATCAACCTGCACCGCGTCGCTTTAGCGGTATCTGGGACGGCCGACTAGTCTTCTGCCTGCTATCTTCCCTAGATAGACTGCCTTGATGCTACTATCTTCATCCATTCTCTCCAGGTGACCAAAACAGAGAAGTCTTAAATATAACCAAAATATATTATTTGGCTCCTTGCAATTTTACATTTCAGAAGCGCAAAGATCTTAGCGCGCTCTTAACCTGACCATATTTCGCCATTGCCTCATTACTCTGTCTCTCTCAGTCACTAAATAAATAAATTATTATTATTTTTTGATAGGTACTTCTGAATAAATAAGAATGATTAAAATCACGACTGATGATCAAAGGAAAACGTTCAAGCAATAGTTAAGACGCTTACTTTTACACAAAACAAGAAAGTGAAACTTTTCAATCGAATTCCCAAAATATAATCCTCTTAACGAAAATGCTCGTATTTGAATCGCTATTGAAAAAGTGTCTTGAACTCTAGAATGAATAAATATAGGCGCAGAGAAAGGTTCATCCAACTGCGTTACATATTTATTTATTTGTTTTCATGGACTTAATCTACTCACTACTTACTAATTAATTAAATTGCACTTACCAATTGTTATGAGAAAATATTTTTTTTTTTTTTTTAAATAAATTGACTCTGTACACCCTGGTGTCAATTTTTTTCGGAACCGCCTTTCGACCTCTTTCTTCTTTTCTTCTTTCGACTTTTTTTCTTTAACAATCGCCAAATCACAGTCGGGATCAACGGCTTAACGTGCCTTTCGAGGCACGAAATCATCATAATTATCAGACAATCAGGTGCTTCAAGCCTGCAATGTCCTAACCAAACTGGAAACAACTTAACAAAGTATTCATACCGTAAGAATCGAACCTATGACCTTACCACTGGACTACAGAGGTAGGGACCAGTTTCACACTAAATTATTTAAAAAATAATTATGACACGTTTCACGTCAAAATTTATTTATTTATTAAAACTTTATTGTACAAATACAATTGTAAAGCACAATAGGTGAACTAGTGACGTTTTCTCTGTTCATTTATCACTCCGGACTACGTAGCTTAATTCAGTAGTGAAAGCATTCACTGCATATTTCATGAGCTTGTAAAACGGAACGGTGCGAACTAGTTCTTGCTTTTTGTTTTTGCTCAATTTTCTTGGCATTTTTTGTTTTAATAACGATGTGGTCAACACATGAAGATAAGTGGTGAATATTCGTTTTGCTACTGAGCCGAACTCGATAAAACTTTAAATATCTAAGTATTTCAGTAGATCTTTATATTTCCATGTAAGTATTATATTTACTCCAGTACGCACTTGAATATTTCTTTTGTGAAATGAAATGAAATCTTTTATTTTTAATATTGGATATAAATATCACTTATTGACGTCAATTTGCTTATATTAAGTTTACCACCACTTCCAAAGCGCAAGTGGAGAAGAAGCGGCAAAAAACTCCACTGTATGAAACTTTTAAGATTTATTTTCATCTGATATTTTTGCTTAGGAATTCTAGCGATTAAAACTAAAAATTGTTTGAAACTACCCTTTTTTTTATTAAGTTGATTATCTCGTTTTGTATTTGGCATAGGATCGTATACATGTATATCTACAGGAATCCAGTTTATCTGTTCGATACGAAGCGGCGCGGCGCGGACGGTTGTCGGATTAGCGACTGCGATGGCGGGGTAATGAGGCGACTGGCTTGCCCCTAATTCTACTAATGAGATGGTTGTGCCCTAGCTTTATTAACCAGAATCACAATTAAAACTTGAATATTAACTAAATCACCATATGGGTACGGAATAGATAGACACATAGAATTCTCCATGTGGCATTATATATACCTACTAAACATTTTTATATGTAGAACATTTTTATAACTGTCACTTTACATTTGCCTTAAATTTATGAAGAATTAAATATTCCGCTTAGTTCTATTGATAATTCTGTGCTTCAACATCAATTTCAATGGGCTTCATATTAGAAATACCAAGGAGATTGTTTTTTTAATTTTTTTTGAAATAACACGCATTCTTAGACAAACATCTCTTTTTTTGCCTTCGAACACTTGTTATCTAATGTTCTTGTCTATTTAATAAAACATAATAAGATATGTTTCTGTATACATTTTTACTTATTTAAGCCCTATAAAAATTATTTCTTATTAACAATCAGAATTTTGATATCAAAAAGCATCCTTATCCAAGGAATTCGAAACATTTGAGATAATATTAATTTGTTGATGTCCTCACTGAGCTAACTTTATTACTTCACGAACTCCATCAATTTTTCACCAGCCGAGGGCAGGTGGAAATTAATTAGACTAATTCCATCAGAAAGTTGGAAGTTTGACGGGAATTATCAGGAAAAGTATGCGGAGCGGAAATTCCGAAGGAGGAATTTCGACTTGGGTCATGCGTGTTAGAAATTCACCCACTCAGACATTAGTCCGTGCGATCGGGCGGAAAAATCAGGGTATTGTGTTGTTTGGGAGAATGTGGGTTAACTTACGTTGCGGAAATTGTGAAATAGTTGGTTTATTAAAGTGGTTGGTCACGGCTGCTCCGACACGGTAAAGAGGTTTTTTGGAAACTGAGCCCGTTCGAAATTATTTATCCTAAACAAGATGTGTTTTAATGTAATTTAGAAATGAAAAAATCCTTTTATTCATAAGAATTATATCCTTTTTTTATATATTATTTTGATATACCTACCCAGTGCTACTCTTACAGTAAATACGAATCTAACGACACCTCTCAAGCTATATAGAAAATGTCAAGCATGGCGACCAATCTAATACGGATCGCGTCTCACAGTTTCATGACACGCGCATTCGCTCAGTATCGAGCTCCTTGACCTGTGACTAACATGTTGTTGACTCCTATTTTTATAAAAAAATATAAAAAATAAATTTACATTTAGCTCGAGTATTTTTACTAAAAAACTATGGTCTTAAAATCTACGTGTTCGTTCCATTTTCTCGCCCTCGAAAGCTCTTGTTTCGAGAGCCTTATCGCGCCACACCTTTCTTGTTAAGTGTTCTTCACGTGAAGGCTGCGATTTTAATCTGAAGATCAGTGATAACGTTTCAGCTTTTTTTCTCCCTTAAAGCACCACTCTCATTATTAGCAACCATAAATATAGTATTTTGAACTTTCTTGTGAAAACATTATTTTTATTATTTTTTGTACTAAATTGTTAATTTTTTTTGCTAAGCTAACATAAAGATTCGTCATTGAATCAACAGTGAAGCTTGCAAGAAAACTCAGGTGAATTTGTAAATGTCCGGAAATATTCGCATATGTGTATGAGTATCGCCGAAATGGAAATCGGTGATTGGTGGTGGCTTCACACACTGTTGGTTAATTCGTGTGAGCCTTGTGAAACCAGAGTTTGGGTGCTTTGTTTTTGTTGTACGTGTGACTACGTCTGTAGATCATTTGGCTCTATGACTGGCAGAGAGAATACAATTAAGTTCCCTAACTATCTGCAGCCTGAAAAAATCTATAAGCGTTGGGCACAAACATGCCGCCTCTAATCAAAAATTGATGTTTGATTTCCCTGTAAAAGTTTCCAAGAGGTCGTAAGGCAGTCGCTTCTCTGTGCCACAACGCATGCCACATCCAGGCGTACTCTGGACTCTAAAATGAAAATTTAGAACATTACTAGAACACACGCCTTTAGGATCCGATACCCAAACAGTCCAAGTTTCAAATATTTACCTATTCGAAAATGTTCTAATCAAAAATTTACAACACAAAGTTTTGATTGGAGTACAACAATATTTGCTCATATATATTTAAACGACCGCAGGCAGGTTTTGAATTGAACAAAGTTTAAATTAAAGTAAGTGAATATAACTCTGCCTGGTTCGATAGGTTAAATAATATACCTATGTCCTGTGTGATGTGATGTGATAAATATCGAATTTAATCCACTCATTTTAGCCGCAGTCAGTCCACTGCTGGACATAGGCCTCTCCTAATAATGTCCAAAATGACTGGTTGGAAGCAGCGTGCATCCGCAGCGTCTGCCTTTTTTCATGTCATCTGACCATCTGGTCGGTAGATGCCCGTCCAACGCTGCGCTTGCCGGTTCATGGTCGCCATTCGAGAAACTTTCTACCCCGTGGGCCGTGGGTTCCACGCGCTTTGTGCCCCGTCCATTGCCACTTCAAAGAACAAATCCGATCGGCTATATAGGTGTCTTTTGTTCTCCTACGGATCTCCTCATTTCTGATTCGATCTCGTAGGGAAACACCGAGCATAGCCCTCTCCATAGTTCTTCGACCTGTTAATATCGAATTTAAAACCGCGATACGCGTTACATTTATATCCTGTCACCGTCATCGCAAATATTTACTGTCGCACTCATAGTCGACAATGAAAACTACCATCATCAAATCGACAATAATTTTGAAGGTTCTCTTTCTCTTCTTTTCAGCTTTTCTCTGCCAAAGAGTTGGTGTAGGCCTCTTTTAGACTCCTCCGTCTCTCTCTATCCTAGGCAATGAGAATCCAGTTGCTGCTCTCTTTTTTTGATGTCATCTTTCCATCTCATTTGCGGTCTTCCTCTGGGACGTTTCTGATCATATGATCTCCACTCCAATAGCCCCTTGCACCAAGAGTCAGTCTGTCAGTAGCCAGCCCACTCCCACTTAAGTTTTTAGGCTAAAGTGAGGAACCCCCGTTATTTCCTAAACTTTTCAACCCCTCTATTTACAAAATACACAGTAAATAACACAGTTACGTCTGGGTAAGTACCACGATTTGTCAACTCTGGGATTGTGGATCACTATCTTTTATTGTGGCACTTTGTTTGACTGAACCTTAAATGCCAGTTATCATTTTTGATCTGCAAGTTATGAACGGGCATCATTTCTCATTGTCATGTAGGTTCCGGCCTAAATATAGACTACTACATTTCTTTTCAGGCGGTTGCCGTTATAGTTTGTCATTTAGATTAAATAAAAATTACAAAGGGTGAAATCAACATCGTAAAAAAGCCTAATATTTTTGTGGAATTTCATATCTCATTGTGATTTCTGTATCTTCTTGATATGTAGCCGAATCGTATATAAAGTCTTAAAAATATTTCCAAAGCCAAAGATAAATAATCAATTGCCTACCATAAAAGTGGCAATACATCTTTCACTTTCACTTTCATGTAATTGGATTCAGTTCTGTATTTTTCTTTGTATGGAAAAGTGCAATAAAGTGTTCAGTCATTCATTCATTTAAAGTTCCTATCTAGATAGCCAACTCTTATTTTTAGTAAATAAAGTTGTACCTTTTTGTATAATATGTACACACTTTAGAATACACTTTATTATTTTCCCAAAGAATTTTTATTATAACATAAATGTACATGAAACAATAAGGTACAAAGGCGGATTTATCGCAATACAATTTCTTCCAGTCAACGTAAAGGTACTTATTTGTTTTAATAAAACTGTAACATTTTATATTGGAAGAATGGCTTTAGTATGAAAACTCATCATTAATTTTTCAGGGTCATTTATTCATTGCGGAATGTGTTTGATGCATAATGGGCTCGGCTCTAAGCTGTAGCTTCAAGCCGTCATATTGCATTACTATCAAATCTGACAACTGCAAATATTGACAAAACAAGTTCCACTGTACACGCGATCGTCGAATTTACCCGGGATTTCCAAATATGCTGGATTTCGCTGGCAAACGTGATTTGAACCAAATGTGAGTGATGTGGTATTTCACTGGCAAACCAACAATAGGATGCGATTTTTGGGATTATCTTTGGCCTCACGTGTGTTGCAATCACTTTCAGGATGAGCTTAGTAATATGGTTGTAGTAATCATCATTTAAGCATAAAATGCTAATGGTTTCGAATCTCGTGGCAAGTTAAAATAGCGATTTTATATTCTTCTTGAAAAAAATTACTTAGTCAGGTAAAATGAAATTAAATTAATTAAAAATCTTAACTCTATATAAACAAACATTAAATATCTGAATCTAAAAATCGATTACTATCATGCCTCTTTTTGATAGGTTGACTTTGTTTCAGAATAGTGTGTTCAAATGTGATGACTCTTAAGCGTTATAAAACATAACATGAAGCTGTCAATAACTTTGAGTTGTATATATTACACTGCTAAGAAAAAATTATCCGCAATTTTTCAAGTCGATTAAATGATGTACTTAAATCACAAGTTATCATTTTTAATTAGGTACATTTACACAATTATGTTGTTAACTAAAGCTATAACTTAAAATATTCAATTCAAAATTCAAGTCCATGTCCGTAATAGATATTTATATTTAAAATTATTCGCCATTGAATTTAGTAACGTAAATAACTTTCACGTTAAAAATTAAATTATCTCGTCAACAGTAAATTGAATATTTTGCCCCGCTGTAATTAATGTGAAAATTAATATGGGCGATATTTTACTGGCGAGTGGGTAGCAAAATAAGTTACGTCTCTTCCATCTTGAAAATAATATTTTTTACATATTTTTTTTTTACCTGTGGTATATAATAGATAAACTTTTTTTATATTCAGTATATTTTTTAAAGAAAAGAATAGCATAATGATTTCTTATGTTTTCGCGATTGTTATCCATTAAATTAAACTAAACGTTCATTTAATTAAATTAAACGCGATAAAACCGTATTAAAATAGTTTAATTTAATGAAAAGAATAGCAGTTGTAAAGTAAATCTCTATTATTCTATAAAAATAATATATTTTATTAAAATAGAGAAATAAACATTACAATTAGAATCTGCATATAACATAGAAATAATAATTTATTCTTTTCTGTTACAAAATCAATGGTTGGTGCTATTAAACGATTCCCTTTCGGCCGCTGCCGCAACTGGTTGTCTACCCTCGTAGACAACCTAAAGTCAAAAGGACAAAAAGTGAACTGTAACCCCACCTGAACATGTTTTTCCTGCACCGGCCGACCTGAGTTCGGAGTCTGTTCAGAGACTTCCACGTCAGCCAGGGCAAATCATGTCCAGGCGGTAGATTTTCTGACAGCGGAATATGTGATGCCGCCGGGTATCTCTCCTTCCAGATACCAATCCTTGGCTGGGATACTTCGCCAATCAGATGTCCTTGGCAAAGCTGTGCCGGCTCTTCAGTCTCTGAGTAACCGGCACATAATTGTACATAGGGTGCCGGGGGTCAGCCTCTTTTTTGGCCATTTCAAGGGAGCTAGTCCCATCTCTACGAACGTCCGGGGGCGCCACACCAGCCAGAGGATACACCTTATCCACGGGTGTAGATGTTCTTAATTACCAATGTTACGATGTCTTCTTTTACACTCTCATTTCATTATATCTAATATACTCTCAATATTTAATTTCTAGTAGAGCTCAATTTGTAGAGCAAGTCCGTAATTGTCCCACGTCCACTTAAATTACGAATAATGTATGTGTATCCGGCCCGTCTCAATTACCGGCCAATTAGCTTCCAACTCATTAGTTAACTGTGGCTTGGGGAACTCATACTCCACACTTTATATACGCCATTTATAGCTTAAATAGAATGTGTTATAACTAGACTTATTATTATGTATCACATACAAAAATGTTTTATTTAATAGAGAAAGAAACGTAATTATTGGTTATAAAATAAAACGAAATTTCAGGATAAGGTAAATGACGTAACTAAGAGTTGATAAACCTTGCATCCATTTCAAAACACAAGCTTGGTACTATAAATCTACTGTGTTCATTTGAGAAAGTTTTATAGTAGTCAACTGCACTTCTGATGTCTTCACCATCTATTCCACCCTCACCATGTTTTATCTCACGTTTCACTTTTGGAGACACCACGCCATTCTACCTAAGAATGAAGGTGTGGTTTCACTGCGACTGTTTTGCTTTTCGTAAGAACATTTAAATGACGCGTGTTTTCTCTGTCCACTAAATTGCAATTAATGAGCTATATGCCATTATTTTTATTATCAAACCCTCGTGTAATGATCGCAATTGGTAAGACAATTGGGAAAATTGGGTCTGTTTATGATATCCTCGTGGATAACATACTTATTGATACTGGAAGTTATATTGGATGCAATGCACTTTTTCATGAGCCGTAAAAAGAACACATTTTTTTGATACATGCTTATCGTTAAACACTGAAAGTCTATTTTGTTAAAAATTACGTTTCATGTGCTTTAAACAAAACACAATAGCCCACATTACTGCATTAGGAACCCTGAATTGCTTACTATTAAGCATTCGGTTTCTATTTACTAATAACAAGTTGTACATATCTGATGAGAAGTTAGTCCCAAACGTGTTGGCAAGTTCATGGTGAAGATCGTCTACATCGAGCAGCTTAAGAAAAGATCGCTAGCATGGAAACCCCACCCGCACCTCCCGCTTTATTTGCCATCACTCCGTAATTCGAGGGACCCGAGCGGCGCGACGTTTGAGATAAAATATTGTAACAATTCCGAGTGATTCCAGTAATTACACATACGTACGTACCTCGCTCGGTTACACACAAATGTAATGCGATTTTATGACGGGAAAAATAGGCTTACTTTCTTTATTTGTTTTCATTTTGAGGGCGTGTGAGACAGTGGTATTGTCGGACGGAGGTAAAAAGTCCTTTTACTTGTTAGGTAATACGTGGGGCGCACTATAAGTTTCCGGAATGAATATGAAAAAATACTATTAAAGGTACAAAATTAATTTATTGTTTTTCAAAATAATCTCCCTTGGCGTCTATGCACTTTTTCATTCGATGAAACCAGTTTTGAAAACTTTTGTGCCACTCCTCTGTGGTGACCTCTGAAACGTGTTTTTCATACTCCTCGACAGCCTCTTCTGGTGATGAAAATCGTTGACCGCGTAATTGGTTCTTAATTTTTGGGAACAGAAAAAAGTCACAAGGTGCCAGGTCGGGACTGTATGCAGGATGACTCATGAGTTCTACATTTTTCGCCTTCAAAAAGTCGTTTGTCTGTCTGGCCGTGTGAGAACTAGCATTGTCATGGTGCAGGATGATACGGCGTTTACGGTTATTTTTACGGAGTTCGTCAATAACTTCCGGCAAACAAATGGTCGTGTACCAGTCACTATTCACTGTACGACGATTCTCTAAAGCAACAGTAGCCACGTGTCCAGTTTTATTAAAAAAAGAAGCAATCATCCGCTTAGATGCACTTTTTTACGCGCGCCACTTTGGTTGGTTTCGGCTCATCTTGAAAGACCCATACGCTCGATTGCTGCTTTGTTTTGGGATCGTAGCAATAAATCCATGTTTCGTCACCTGTTACTATGTCCCACACCAAATTTGACGCACCTTCGTTGAATCTGGTAAGCATGGCACTGCACCAAGTGACGCGGTCCGTTTTTTGAGCCTCGGTCAAGTTGTGTGGGATCCACCGCGAGCACAGCTTTCTCACACCCAAATGTTTGTGTAGGATTAATTGTATTTGACTCATGCCTATTTCTAAGGATGCCCGAATTTCATGGTAGGTCACATGCCTGTCTGTTTCAATCATACGGCGCACAGCATTGATGTTTTTGTTGGTCACAGCGGTGGACGGCCGACCATCGCGAGATTCGTCACTGAGATTGATACGACCACGCTTGAATTCTGCAAACCAGCTATAAACAGTTGTCTTGCATGGTGCTTCATTGCCAAAAGCTGTTTCAAGCCGAGCGATGCTCTGTTGAGCTGTCAAATTACACTTAAAATCGTAGAAAATCATACTACGAAAATTTTCCCGAGTTAAATCCATGTTGATGCAGACACACAATTTTTTAAATAGCGCCACAAGGTAAAAACAAAAGACAGTCAGATGAAACAAACTGCATTCTACAGCCAAAGAGTTCTGTTTTCAAATGTTGCAATAAATTTTTAAATAATGTTTATGTAAGTGGCCAGTTCCGGAAACTTACAGTGCGC
Organism: Euzophera pinguis; assembly: GCA_947363495.1. Lineage (NCBI taxonomy): Eukaryota > Metazoa > Arthropoda > Insecta > Lepidoptera > Pyralidae > Euzophera > Euzophera pinguis. The sequence goes on along the minus strand of OX376156.1, from coordinate 459,730 downwards.
CCTATGTATATTTGTTGTTGTTTGTTGCAAAATTCGACGCTGTCAGACTACAGTTTTTATTTAAAGGAGATTCGCGAAATTTTACATGTTTTTAATGAGAATTATAATATCATAGAAAAAGGAACAATACTTCAAGGTGACGCAAAAATTGTACAAAAACATCGGATAACTTTTGCCTCATCTTATTAAAGCACTGTCTAGTTGGTGCTTATGATAATTTACTAAATAAACATTTTCCAAATTTTGTATATTTTGATATTGTTTACATATTTTGTTTTTGTTTTTATCTACTCGAAAACGTGAGAAGAGAAATAGCTGTTTAAGCCTTTGCCGAAATGTCAATTTAAGTCCTCGTTTCGAATGACCTCGATCTGGTTTCACTTTATAATAAAACACTACTCTACTTTCTCAATAATCGTATAAATGTGAAGTTTTTAGCTTTTAATATCTTCACAAATATATTGTGTAGATAAAATTCCGTTCATTTTATCGCGCAAATAGTTAATTTTCAAAAAAAGCCATTTCGCGCGGTTGATTGATATTTTCGCGTTCATCACGGACCCGTGGGACCTCCCGCAACTGGTCTAATGACGACGCCTTTGTGCGGCCATTTGGATTAGGTCGTATTTTTTTAGGCTTTTGCCTACAAAAACCGCGGCTAGCAGGATATTTGCCCTGCCAGTCCAAACACTGCTTGGTATCAAACGCGGATTGTTTTAGTGTTTGCTTACCTGACAGTCAACTGTTTGGACAAATATCAGTTTCTCTTTAAACCTTTTGTGTGATGGAATCGATTTTATTGGATTTTATTACCTGATAGTCAATTGTTTGGGAAAATAATTAAACTGTGTGATAGTGCTATGTTATAGTACTTTTTTAGAGTCTGTCTTTAGACATAGAAATGTTGCTCTCTGACAAAGAACAATGAAGTCTCCAAACCCCGATAGATGGCAATGGAAATTCCGATAGAAGCAAAGATCTTTGATTGTAGTTCGCTGTAGATATCTATTAATAATGTTTAAGAAACCGTATATATTTGTAGCAATATGAAATAAAAAAATCAGTACAGTTGTTTGATTAAAAAGGTCACATAATTAATTTGGAAGAAAATTCTCGAATTTAACTCGATTAACATTTTATTCATGTTGTTTTTAAATCGACTATAACACAGAAAAACAAATCCGCGTTCTAAAAAGTTCGTTCGCATAAACATGAGACATTGTAAGAGATAGCAATGCAAGTAGACAGTCTATTGTTAACAATATTGTATAATTTCTAACCATGTATACAAGTTTTGGTTTAACAAAGAGTTAACGAACTAAAACAAACACTTAACATTAACAATAAGAACTCACTTATTAAACCTCCAACAGAAAGCTGTCTTTGTTTGCCTCCAGAGATAAGACATGCGGCAGTTTCGTCGCGACGCGAATTATGTCAGATTGTGTAAGCACCGCGCGCGGCGATAACGCCCTCGCGAATGGCACTCTCGCGTTATGACAACCTAGTACTTTTGCTCATAATTATTGTACTTTTATGATATAGATAAAATTGTATTGTATGTATGTAAAAACTTTATTGTACAGAAAGAACATTGTTGCAACAAAATGAGGCGGACTTATCTTTGATAGAGATCTCTTCCAGTCAACCCGAACACCAAAGATAAAAAAGAGTACATGGACATCAAAGAGTAGGTACAATAGAATACGATAAATATAAATGTAAAATAAACTAACTGAACCTCAACCTAAGTCAAAAAATATTACTTTACTCTGTGTCAATTTATTTATTTGTTATTTCCATAAAGTTCTTACGTTACGAGCATTAAGAAAAGAAAGTTTTATTCTGTAGAACTCATAAGTTATGACTACTATATATTTGCGAAATTTCAGTAAAGATCTGTTCGGTAAACAAAGCGGTATAAATATCAATCAATAAGGAACACTTATTATTCGACTCGCCGATTTTGCGTCACACTTTTCAAAGGTAGCAAGCGTCGATTTTTGATTCTTTTTCACTCTCCATATTCTATCAACGTTTATTTTCAGCTTCAAAAAATATTACTTGAGGAAAATTAATATTCCTAAAGCTTTATTTGAGTTGAATATTTACATGTGAAACATTACATTCCCAAATCGAAATATTTGCACGAACCAGCCAATTATGCAGGGCAAATATTTGAGTTTACATATCAAATATCAACAATGAGTACAGGAGTATAGATCGTATGACATTCTGCTCAAGTGGGTGTCCTCGAGGGCATAGACTTGAGAGGGTTATAGACCAGCAAACCAAGTTTGACTACACGAAATACCTAGTTTACCAAATTATTGTCATATAAACTAAACTCCCTGCCATGGTTTTCCCTAGTGACTATAACATGGGAGCCTTCAAAAAGGGCGTGAAAAATATCCTTCAGTCTCGTGTCATCTCCGGTGTTGCAGGCGTTCATAGGCTACGGTAACCATTTACCATCAGGTGGGCCGTACGCTTGTTTGCCTACTTCATTGTATATAAAAAAAAAACCAAAATCGGTCTATGTTCTCCTACAGATATCAGTCGGCCTATGTTTTTCTAAAAGTTCATTCATTCATGTCCAGCAGGTTACATTGTCAATCCACCCTGACCTTCGGGTCTGCAGGTATACGCGTTTACGACAAAATCAGTAACATTTCTAAAGGCGAAATTCATGTAAAGTGGGCCACGTAGAAAAGTATACAACTTCAAATATACCGAAACGAGCTGAAGACAAGATTTACTCTCCTAATCATTATCTTTGGATTTGCTCAATCATAATTATTTTTAAACCATACCTGCTGAGATCTTTATTACTTTCTCTCCGTTTTTGATCGTCAATTATTTTGTATCTTTAGGTACCTAATAAAATTTGATTATTTGCGTCTATATTCCACCCTTGACTTTATGGCCCAGTAAGATCAGCTCAGGTACCGGACCCATATCATTACGACATTACGCCAGGCTGCCATCCGCAGATTGGTCCCTCCCAAGTACCCATCTACATACGAATGGATCAGCCGGTTTCCATTTTGGTCGCCCATTGCCTAGAAATCAACTCGAAAAACGCATTGGAATGCGTAAAGGTTCTTATCTTTGGCAGGTCAATATTTTTTGTGAAAAAAATCGAGTAAGCGCATTTACTGAAGTAGATATTCAACGGTTTCTGTAGGTATCCATTTTATCTGAAATTGAAAAGATATTGTTGGTAGAGTAATTTCAAATTAACTTTCTTCCGTCAGCCCTTTGACACCGTTTTACGATGTGACACCCACTTTTCTTATATCTACTTATTTCTGTAAGTTTTTTTTTATGACTTGCGTATTTAAACTCAAAACACAGAATCCAGTGATTATAATACTAAATTTTGAAATTTCTGTAGCGTATTTCAGGCAATAAACCTTCTATTAATCTAGTTGTGAGGAATGATTAGAATTGCAAAATACAAGCTGGCTAATGCACAAAGCGTAGCACACAATTGCACAGCAATCTTGGCACTACATCAAAATATATTTACCGATTGCTATATGCTTTCAGATTTTAAAAGCAAGCAAGAACAGGATAGCTGACCCTGGGCGCCGAGGCCAATAGCCGAGGATACTTCACTTCAAAGAAGCATCACTTCGCCCAAATATTAAAAAAAAAAAAATTCAAAGAGGTCTATTTATGTAAATGTTCAAATTTATCTCGAATTCTTAAATTCCAAAATGAAAATAAGATTTAAATGTTTGGCCGAATATTTACGAACAAAATATGATTACGCGAAGTTGGACAAAAGGCCAAATAGGTCGGAAGCCGGAGGAGCTATATCGGTAATCTAATCGCTGGAAGCAAAAGCAATCGTAATAAAAATAAAATATTATTCTTCCTCGCGATCTGGACCGATCGGTGACGCAGCGGATATCAATACGGGAAATCGAGAGAATTTATTGTACTACCGCTCTTTGATGTACAAGGAATCGATATTTATGATTGTCGAAGTGTGCTTATTGTATAGGAAAGAAGAAAGGAAGAAAGGTTATTTAAGTCTTTGTGTTGAAAGGATTTACAAGCCTTGCATCACAGAGTGTTAGGAATCTGAACATCTCAATGACAAAACACAGGGTCCAGCGGGAAAACCCCACGGGATGCTAACATATTTGAAAATAATACTTTGTTGATATCTGTAGGTTTCTTAGTTCTTACATACTAGCTGCCTATTATTATTACAGTATAATTATTAACTTCCTGAAACCACCACAACTAAGGGAAGTCCAATTTTTGCCATGGTCCTTCGAGCCGGATTCATATCCTTGCGTTTATTCTCGGAGTAGGTATGTGCATATAAATTCTGCAACTTCCATCAACACAATGTAACACTGATCAATGATTCTATCTGCTTACCCGATCTTAAGTAATGATACTTCCATCACACATACATATAACAAATGGGCTTATATGTATGCTACTTGTGTATCCTAAGTCCGGTCCCTTCGCCGCCCGTTCCGTCTGTATATGACACAGTCTATTAATCTTCCGCTCGACTCGGCAAAAACGACACGTTTTTCTGACTTAACTTTTGTTAAGACCAAAAACCAATTTAGTGACTAAAAACGGTTATGTTTGCGTACGATTATTGCGAGAGGCTGCAATAAAATTATGGAAATTTTCCACTTTGGTAAGGAAAGGGAGGGAAAGCGTGCGTTGGAATAATCGTCCCTTGGTTTGTATATCATTAGCCGGTTATTGTTGAAAATAACTGGTTTCATTGTAGGTTTGATTCGCAATCACATAATGAAGATGTTACTTCTGGTGTTTTGCATATTAATTTTATTGATGTTTGTTAAATCCGACCTTCATTAATATATAAAAACATCTTATTTACACAAAACAGGCCTGAAATTTCATTTTATTATTATCTAATAAGCATTTGTCCCAAGAACTTTAGCGTTTGAATAAAATAAAAAAATATTCTGTAAAAGAACGAAAATTCAAATATATTTTTTGTAAATCCTGCGTTTGTTCCAAGCTCTTGTTAGGGACGAAATAATTCATTTCTAAAATATCTGACGGGTCCGGATTCAGGAATGTATCCTTTATTTTGCTTAGTCCGACCCTGATCGAGCAGATGCATGAATATAAATTTAAATAGGCATGTCGTATGGCAACCCTTTTTAATTCATCGAATGGTAGAAATTTGCAAATCGTAATTGATTTAAATGGGGTGAATTGTGATGTTCATTATACGCCGGTTTATAAATATGGATTTGTCCCACAGTCTATGAATTTCGACTATCGATGACCAGTAGATGATATTACTTTCATGTCGACATCAATGACAAATATGTCTTTGGTAAGCTCATAAACCTGGTCAAGAGGCGGCATTATTCTTATGCATTTTTCACGTCTGTTACTACTATATTATACTCAAATGTGAGGCAGAATGTAGAGGCATTCTGTCTCTACCGAATTGTGTAAATTAATTTCGTTCGGTTACGTTGTAACGTAAGAAACATTACATATTATTTTCAGGATAACTGAACAAGACAAGTTTTACCTTTTGATACAGAATTCTAAATATCAAGACTTTCAACATGAAATAACTTCAATTTTTCTATTGTTATAGCCAAGCGTCGCGTGATGGCGCATGGATCTGGCGCGGACGGCGTGGTGCGCGGCTCTGGTGCTAGCCACGCTGGCAGCGGCCGGCCCGCGCTACAGCTCGCGCATCGTGCACACACAAGCAGGTATTTTATGTGTTGTTACTACAACCATCAAGAAACACAAAAGATTGCTTAGTGTTACGAGTGTCTTTGTAAAATAAATGAAAAGCATGTGCACACCAAAGCAACCTAGTAGCATGTAATCATCAGCTTTAAAACAAAGTATTTGACAAAAAACCTGACTTAAAAATATGCTGCCATGCATCCATAAAAGATAATGCTATTCAATAAAATAACTTTGAATTTTAAATAAAACATTAAATTTTCGCTCCAGTTCATGTTTATTTTTATTTTATTTATTTATTTATTTTACAACTTATATACTGACCTTACAGAGCTACCTCATTTCGACAGTATACATAATTAAATGTTATTCTGTTATAAAACTTGTTCAAACTAAACAAAGTCTCACGAATTTAATTAAAATGCAAATAAGTTGATTAAATCCTAACAAAAGAACTGCTACAACTTTTAAACCTCTTGAAACTGACCGAACTAATCAGCCACTCAATTAACTTTCGCTTGCGGTCCTAAATGTCGATCGTCTGAGACCTTTGATCCCCTAATCCTTCGGTGTTGTCCTTGTGATCCCTTAACCCAGGTACAGGTACTTTAATTCCGGAAGGGCCTGACAACCCAATCAGAGAATCCTATCCTTACTATCCTGGGACATTTGGGTTCGCATCCCGCGTGGACAAATTAATTATTGTTGAGATCTGTGCAATTAGGTTGGCTATTCCAACCTAATTGAGCAGTTTGACGATACAGAGACAAACTTACGTTTAAATTGCTACATTATACTGGCAATAGCGTAAACCACAAAACGTAGATTGAAGATTTTGTCGCGTACAAAAAAACAGAATGACAAACTTTTTGCTATGCGCTACGAATCACTTGATTGCTGTCAAATATAGTTTAAGAAAATACCCCGCTGGCTTATATTTAAATCGTGTTAATACGCATTCTAGTAGGAAATTGAACTTTTCACTGTACACGGGTTTATTGCAGGTCCGTAGATGGCTTACGCTTACACGTATCTTACATAAACGTTTAATAAACCAACGTCATTGATAATGCATTTATTAAACTGCCACTGTGGTCAAGTGGTTAAGTTTTTGACTCAGAGGCCGCGGGCTCGATTCCCACTGGAAGCACATTTTTTTAAATTGTTTCCAGTTTGGTTAGAACATTGTAGGCTTGAATCACCTGATTGTCTGAAAATAAAGATGATTCCGTGCTTCGGAAGGCACGTAAAACTGTTGGTGGTCATTAAAAGAACCACCTCAGAGACCGAGAGGCGGTTCCGTACAACTCTGATACTGGATTGTACATATTGATTAACATAACCTACTCGAAATGATGATGATGATGACTGTTGTTGCATCTACTCGTATTTTTGTTTGGTTTAACAACTCATGTGTTAAAGATGCGCATACAAGCTGGTGATTAAGTGAACAAACAACGGGTATTGAACAAACTGCGCGATTACGCCGATCTAATTCACGTGTCGCTAATCGAAACCTATTAGACGATAATGTCCTATATTGTGAGGAACTGTTTCATGTTGATTACTCGATTGAACAAAAATGATGTTATTTTATGAATCCATCTTAATCTAAATGAAGAGACTCTTCAATATGAATTTTTATCAGAATCAGAATCAAAATCAGAATCAGAATCATTTATTTATATATTTTTATGTACTCAGTTGTAGATGGGCTATTTATTTAGTAATGAGTTCAAATAGCAAAAGCCAGCCACTCTCTACTAACCCTAATTGATTTTTTTGCACCTCATAATTATTCCAAGTTATAATTGAAATACATTAATTCCAAAAAAGATTCTGAAATCCTAATCAATTTAATACCTAGAATCGTGCTTATTTAGAATTATACAACCGTAACATGTGCATTATATTTTTAAATACTGGTATTTGATATTAACCGTAACGTAGAGTACAACAATGTCGTGTGATATACACAAACCACCACATTACAGCATTAATTCCGATTTCAAGAACTGATTATCAATTAGTCGATGAACGCTCATTCAGCGCCAACGATTGGCACCCACAGGAAACAATTACGTTATTGATTGTTGTGTGTTGATTAACGCTAGCGCTATAATAGGTCATAGAGTTTCATACTAGCTAACTGGCTAAAATTTGTGGGTTATTTAACAGATTGACGTTTGACGGTTAAGATTCCTCTGTTAAAGAGGTCCCAAGTGAGATTCCCGGTCATGTCAAGGTGGAAAATGATCTTTTTCTGATTGGCGGCAAAAAATCAATAGGCTAGTTTCCTAAAAAAATATAATTAATCCGTCAACTAGATAATCAAGAAATATCGAAGTATTTTTTTCTTTTGAAAATTAAACAAAGAATGGTAAAGATATGGCGCGTTGAAGTTCCGTGTGACGTCACAGTGTGCTACATTTTTTCGCTACATATGAAGTCACGAGCCCCCACTCCTAAACTTTGCTGTGTTATATCTTTATAATTTATCGCTCAATTGATAAAAGAAAAAATACGTCACTAATATATTTTGATTCCCTAAATGACGGACTAATTTTAATGTTTGTCTTTTCACCATGGAAACTAGCCTATTGGCACTCACAGGAAACAATAACATCATTGATCGTTGTTTGTTGATTAACGCTAACGCTATTTTGTAGTTATAAAGTTTCATACTAGCTAGTACGGACACATTACGAAACGCAAAGAACAACTAAATTTCACAAGTCCTCAATATTCCGGAGAAATTTAAGCATGTAGACAGGCCACCAGCCACATGGGTGAAAGACATGGAAAGAGAGATCCTAAACCTGGAGAAGATGCCTCTGACGCAGATGTACCCGATCACAGATGAACTGGACGCCGATTCTCGAGCCTTTAGAGATAAAGTCGAGTGCGACATTGGTCGAAAATACAATGGCGGACGTATAGAGATTTTTGAAGACGCCATGTTTTTTCGAGAAATTTCAAACTCAACTTATCTTTACAGGCGCGAGAATTGGCTGGGATAAAAAGTGGACAAAGAAGAATGTTTGTTAAATAAAGTTTGTGACAGATTACGGAATGATGAAGGAATTTAGTTTTTGTGGCAAATCAAAATCATCGAGCAGCCTCACAAAGTTATTAAAACTATCATCATAACCTGCCCTCGTGGTCCAGTAGCGAAAGTCGTGGTTTCAATCCCCATGGGAAGTATAGCTGTTTTCAGTTTTGATACGACATTGCTGGCTTGAATCTCTTGTTTCTCCGATAAAAATATCGATTTCCTGCTTTAGGAAGCACGTTAAGCCGCTGTTCCTGGCTGGCACTCAGTGGTCGTTAAAGAAACCACGTCAAAAGCCGTAACTCGGTTCTGAAAAACTATGACACCAGCGTCGTTGTGCATTTTTGTCATATTTTAGTTATCATCAGAGGTTTCTTTTAGTTAGGTATGTATGTCCCAATGCTATTCTCCGTTCGTCTTCCTTATATCTTTTATGGCTATAAGTGTATAAATTTGTTTTATATTCTGTATTATGTAGCTGTTGGTTCTGCATGAAAATAAATAAATTAAAAAAATTAACATTAAATGTCCGACATCAGAGGTTAATGGTTTTTTTTTTAATAATTTTTGATACCTCGATGATATTTTTATGATTAGTTCTATCTACTGAGAACAAAATGTAACCATTTAAAAAAATTTAATCATAATATTTGCACAGCAAAAGAGTTTTAATTATTAATCACCGCTTGGTATTTACGAGTTGCCCCGGTCCTTTGAGAGGCTTGCGTGGGGATATGATCCAACGCGTAGAGGCGCGTTTGGAGAAGTTGATGTCATGTAGTGCTCCTGCCAAAACCCGTCCTCGGCTATATCTGTAAGTAAGTAATAGATGTAATTTCCATGAACAGGCCAGACCTGCAGTAGGAGGAACTATTGCTAATGAGTGAAAATAATAAAATGGGTTATGGTTATAAAGTTTGGATGGGTTTAAACTGGGCTATGGCAATAGAAATCGGACACCTGTCATAATACTGACTATTTGTGGCAGGCGGTGACTCGCCACTCAGTGAATGGGCCCCCCAAATAGACGCCGCGTTCGGCAACAGAGGGTCAACATTGGAATAAGCGGCTAAGGGTGCCGAGAGGTGCGGCTCCGGTTTCGCCATCGCGAGTTGCCTCGTGAGCGGGTTTTCCATTACGTGCACTCCCACCCTCGAGCATATAGCTCTTGCGACTCCACTCTGGCCAGCTAAGGCAAGCCAGAGGTAGGTGTCCTGTACCTCATCGGCGTCAACTCCTACCTTGGCGAAGGAAGACCGGAGGCGAGGGACGGGGGTCTTCCCTGGGAGCACTCAGGTCCGCGGTGTCGCCACTCACCAACAGCTCGCCTCAAGCTGCCCTGCGGGGACTGACTGCACTGGGAAGGGAACCCAGTGGGCGATAGGGTTGTCACATCCCTACGCTTATTAATCATATTATTAAGTTATGTGGTATGTATGTAATTAGGATTAATTAGTTTTGGCTAACAATTAACTGAATTATTATTTAGTTGGAAGTTTTAACTAAAACAAACTAAATAAAACTCAATTTAGTTAGCTAATGGCATGTTATGTACATATATGGCATTGATATAACATGCCATATTATACATAGTTGATATTACGTAAATCGAATTAACAATAACTCTGATATGTGAGTTATCTGAAGGTTTTCTTCTTTGTTTGAGCGTGGTTCCTAGTTGCGTTCTCAGCTTTGGAGTCTAGGGTACGCTGTAAGTCAGGGTCCATGGTTTGGCGGCACTGATTATTAAAATAGAGCAATTGTCATCTGACTTCCATAACCCTTTTTACCCCATTATGACCTGGCGTTGCCATTTGACATGGGATTTTTGCTCCGTAAGTTTTGTCGTCATACGAACGAAAAAAGCCACAAATGCTGATAATATGTTATCAGCGTCATTTAAGAGACGTGTATCTGCCAAATTTATTAATTACTTTCGTAAAAAATGCTTCGTATGACTAACCAAAATCATAGATATTTGATTTTCAGAAATTAGTTTTAAAAAAATCACCTCACTTTCTAGAGTCTTTTAATTTATTTATCTTGCATAATTATGTGTTTTATGCTGATGCATTTACTCATTGATAATACAACCAATTAAACATAGTCTTTATAATAGTTTGTGATTTATCACACATGAATAATTATAGATGCCGTTCGGCACCGCTAGGTCAAAACCATGTCAAAACGGTGCCATTACTATTTGTATGTCTCAAATACAATTTTCATTTTATTCATCACAAAAAATAATTGCTAAGACCAATATTTATTCATTTTTTTTTTGTATTATAGTACATATTAGTCACGTTTTATTTGAAAATCTAAAAATAAATTGAACATCTAAAACCAATGATATTACAAAATGATTTCTTATGTTTTCGCGATTGTTATTCATTAAATTAAACTATTTTCTATTTTTTATTTTTCCAATATCCCATTGCAAGATGCTGGAGTTTATAAAATTGACTGTGACTGTGGTTTATCATACATTGGGCAAACAAAGAGAAGCATTAATACTCGTATAAAAGAACATATTGCTGACATGAAAAATAGACGCTCAACCAAGTCTGCAGTCTGTGAACATGCTCTAGACAAACCCAACCACTATATGCGTTTTGATAATACTCAAGTCCTTGCAAAGGAAAACACATTCATTCCAAGGATGTTACGTGAAGCTATTGAAATTAAAAAACATCCTAATTTCAATAGAGAGGATGGATGGCAGGTACCGCTAGCTTGGGACCCAGTCATTAACTTAATAAAATCGCAAACTCGGAAGCAGACTGCAAGACCCTTAGATACTGTGAGCCAATACTGCGTGAATCGTAATAGTTCCCAATAAAAATTTCAGGCGGTAGTTTTGTAATCTTATGACATCAAAGACAAATGTTAACTTAGTCTGCCTGCGACCATGAACGCTGTAAAGTGTTTGAAACGTCAGGTGTAAATAAATCTATACTAATATTATAAAGCTGAAGAGTTTGTTTGTTTGTTTGAACGCTAATCTCAGAAACTTTTGGTTCGAATTGAAAAATTATTTTTGTGTTGGATAGATCATTTATCGAGGAAGGCTTTAGGCTATATAACATCACGTTGCGACTAATAGGAGCGAAGAAACAGTCGAAAATGTAAAAAAAACGGGGGAAATTATTCATCTTTGAGGGCTTCCGTTGCGTGCGCTGCGAAAACCGTTCGAGATACCCAAAAATATTTATGAAAGAATTATTCCTCTTTAAATTATCTAAAAAAATATCTGCGATAGTATATGTCTATCTTTTAAGATTAACTCACAATAACCGTTTTTATGATAATCAAATTTGGTCGAAACTAAATCGTCTAAAATAAGTCCGGGGTAATAGCTATAGGTAATTTATAATAAAGCTGAGGAGGTTGGTTTGTAAACAAAAAATAAATATGATTCCCAAAATAACTATTCCACGCGGATGAAGTCGCGGGCACAGCTAGTTAGTAATAAACGCGATAAAACCGAAATTACATTTGACTAAAGGAATTGAGGGTAGTTTTATCCTGCTCACAGGTTCATTACTCATCGTCAAATACAAATTGGTTTTGGTTGTAATTGTACTGGAGTTGTTTAAAAAGTTAAAGTGTCAATGCCAACGTCAATTGTCAAATTAACATGACATTGTCCGGCCTACGGAGACGACAGCTTCTGGAGGGCTGGCTCTCTTGGGTTTTGGCAGTCATGGTGTAAGCATATTGAATCCATTGTAAATAAGAATTGTAAAACTTAAAAAGAAATAAAGCCCCTGAAGGCGACAACCATCTTTTAATTAAACCACGACATTACATGGCGCAGTCGCAAAAGAACAACAAAAGGACCGGAAAATAAGGTACGAAAAAAACGCATGGTGACACGTGCTTGGGTGCATTCTAGATTGCAGCTTGCAATATAATAAATAAAAAAATGTCTGAAGAAAATGCTAGCATGGGAAACCACGTGGGTGCTATTGAATACCGCATGCCGCTAAGTTTGGATATGGACGATATTGAGCAATGCTGGCCACGTTGGCAGAGATTTAAACAAGCTTTTAAGATTTTCATATTGGCTGCAGGCTTTGAACGATTGTCCGAAACAAGAAAGGCAGCAATTTTTTTGAATTGTGTGGGGCAACAAGCCCAAGATTTATATTTCAATGTGCTTAGAAACAAAGAAACAGAAGAAAAAATAAAATTAGAAGAAATCGTCACTGTCTTCGACAATTACTTCAAACCCAAACAAAACGAGGTGATAAATAGCTACAACTTTAACAACAGGAAGCAAGACGATGGTGAATCCTTCGATGCCTTCTATACTCAAATAAGAAAGATGGCAGATAATTGTAATTTTGAAACCCAGAAAGATAGGATGCTACGGGACAGGATAGTCATCGGTGTTAGGGACCAACGAATACAACAAAAACTTTTGGAGGTCAAAGATCTAACTTTGGACAAGGCCGTGGACATCTGCAGGTCTATGGAGCTTTCAAAAGAATATGTAAAAACGCTGGCCCACCCGGAGATCCACATAGTTCAGACCGTTACATCACAGCATCAAGATGGAGCATCTTCATCAACATCTGCACCCCGAGCTAAGTATTCAAATATTACCAATAGTAAGAGCAGTAATAATAATAATAATCAAAAAAATACAAGTAAATTTATTAGTAGCAACAATTACTATAATAAAGATTTTTATTTATGTAAGAAATGTAATAATAAGCATGGACCAAAGAGTTGTCCTGCCTTTGGAAAAAAGTGTAATAACTGTCACAGATTAAATCATTTCAGTGTTGGTTGTACATTTTCTAAAAGGGTCCACGATATTGTTGAAAATGAGGACTTGTGACTAGTATGCTCAATAGACTTAAGTAAAAATGAATGGATAGAGTCCATTATAGTTGAAAATAACATATTAAATTTCAAGTGTGACACTGGGGCACAAATTAATGTTATTAGTATACACGACCTCAAAAAGTTAGTCAGTGATGAAGAGAAAATAAAATTGTCTGACACTAAAACAATTCTCGAGGTCTTCGGGGGTGCCAAAATAAAGCCTTTAGGCAAATTTCAACTAAATATCTCTCGTCTCGATGATGATCATAATATTAATACTAACTTTGTAATTATTAAAGAAAAAGTCAAGCCAATCCTGGGACTAAAGTCATTAATAGCATTGAGGTTACTGAGCAATAGTAATATTAAAGTAAAGAAAACAGAGAGTATCATAACAACTAACATTAGTAACAAAGAATCCATCATTAATAATAATTATGAACTTTTTCAGGGTGTGGGTGAATTTAAAAGCCCTCTTAAGTTGCGTGTTCGACCTGGAGTGGAGCCAGTGGTAAGACCGCCTAGGCGAGTACCACACACACTGAGGAGCCGCCTTGCTGACAAGTTGGACGCTCTGGTGAAGCACAAAGTCATAGCTAAGGTGGATCACCCAAAGAATTTTGTAAGCAATTTAGTTATAGTAGAAAAGAAAGACGGTTCATTAAGAATTTGCTTAGATCCTAAAGATCTGAATAAAGTACTAATTAAAGAACATCATTTAATACCTACCATTGATGAAATAATACCTAAACTCACTAATAAGAAATTTTTCTCCGTGTTAGATATGTCTGAAGGATTTTATAACATAAGGTTAGATGACGAGTCTAGTGACTTGTGTACATTTAACACACCTTTTGGTTGTTATAAATTTTTAAGTTAGCTTTTGGTATAGCTATAGCATCAGAAATATTTCAAAAATATAGTGAAAATGCCTTTGGAGACATCCCAGGTGTTGTAACATACTGTGATGATATTTTAATATGTTCGGATACTGAGGAAAGTCATGATGCAATATTAAAAAAAGTATTTGAAAGAGCGAAAGAACATAATGTTCGTTTCAATATGAGTAAATTTCAGTATAAATTAAAAGAAGTTAAGTACTTTGGCCATATATTTTCAGAAACAGGCATGATTTGATCCGGAAAGAGTAGATTCAATTGTTAAAATGAAAAATCCCATTAACAAAAAAGAACTACAAATATTCCTAGGGATGGTAAATTATTTACGTAAATTTGTACCAAACATGGCTAATATTGCATCACCACTTCAATTGTTATTAAAAAAAGATGTTACTTGGTTATGGACTGAAGTTCATGAAATTGCATTTAATAATATTAAGAAAATGATAAGTGAAGCACCAATTTTGCAAAATTTTGATTCTAGATTGCCAATTGTTATTCAAAGCGATGCTTCAAAGGATGGATTAGGCTGTTGTCTCCTAAAAAACGGTAAACCAGTTTGTTTTGCATCTAGAAGTCTAACCCCATCGGAGAAAAATTTTTCACAAATTGAAAAAGAGTTATTAAGTATAGTATGGGCAATCCGTAAATTTCATTATTATATTTACGGACAGAAATTCACAGTTGTAAATGATCATAAACCATTGGAAAGTATACTAAAAAAGCATTTACATGAAATTGCTTCTCCGAGATTACAACGATTAAAACTAAAATTGGTAAAATATAATTTTGAATTTCAATACTTGCAAGGCAAATTTATGTATATAGCAGATCTGTTGTCACGCTCATACCAAGAATGTAAAAATGTAGATGAATCATACATGTATGAAGTAATTCACTGTATAGGACTTTCTAATTATTTAGAATGTACTGAAGAACAAAAGGCAATGCTCATTAAAGAAAGCACACAGGATTATGAATTGACACAATTAAAAGAATATGTTAAAGATGGTTGGCCTGAAAATAATAAAAGTATTCCTGATAATTTACACTTCTATCATAAATTAAAATCAGATTTGTCAGTTGATAATAATTTGTTATTCTATAACGAAAGACTAATTGTTCCTAAAAATCTAAGATTGTCATTTCTTAAAACGCTACATGAGGGCCATTTAGGAATGTCTAAAATAAAACAGTTGGCAAGAAAATTGTATTATTGGCCCCAAATTGATTCACATATTGAGGAATTTGTTAGAAAGTGTTTTACCTGCCAGACTTATCATAATAATAATATAAAAGAACCAATGTTACCGCACGATATACCTGCTCTGCCATTTTCTAAATTAGGAATTGATATTATGGATTTCAAAAATAAAAGTTACCTGGTAATTTATGATTATTTTTCAAAATGGTTAGATATAAAATGTATATCAAATAAAAATGCAAAGACTATAAATAATACATTATTAGAAATATTTTGTAATTTTGGGATACCTAATGAGATTGTTTCTGACCATGTACCTTTTGATTCAAAGGAATGTAAAATGTTTGCTAAAGAATGGGGATTCAAATTTACATACACTAGTCCTAGATATCCCCAATCAAATGGAATGGCTGAAAAAGGAGTACAAATTGCAAAAAAAATGTTGTTAAAATGTCATGAAGATAAAACTGATTATCGTGTATCGTGTCTCTGAATTTCGCAATCAACTCAAGTGGCTCCCAATCCGACGTCGCCGTGATTGGCATATCCTTTCCATGCTTTATTCTATTCTTTTTATTCCCACTTATCCACAATATCTGAAAGAACGGTTTGTGTTTCACAATCAACACCATGATCGACTTCGCAGTGCACATAATCTCCGATTGGATACACCCGTACATTCTTCCGAATTTTACACCAAGTCGTTTACTGTCCAAGCTGTACGTCTGTGGAACTCCTTGCCGGTATCTATTAGACATGCCCAAACACTCTCCAGCTTCAAGACACAAGTGAAAGACCATTATCTTTCTATCACCTAAACCTCTTCCCGAGAAAATCTTTTCGTCTGCTGTTCGTATATAACCCGCCATAGTTGTAATTTTAACATTTATTGATACGCTTAAAATAAGTATGTATATTTATTTACATTGTGTAATGCATGCGTATATGTGCACCACATATATTTACATAGGTATATTTTTTTTGTATGTGCTGCATAGGTACGTTATGCTTTTATGTTTCACTTTTTCCCAATTGTTAATTTGCGCCTACCTTCCTGTTTCATATCATGAAGTCCTACCTGTTGGTTGCCTGGAAGAAATTGCTCTAGCGATAAGGCCGCCTTTGTACCATAGATAATAATAATATTCATGTACTTTCTACAATTTGGTGCAATAAAGAGTTATTTATTTATTTATTTATTTATTTAGCTTTGCTTCAATACAGGGCCTCACCCGTATCTGGCACAAATTTTTCCCCTAGCGAATTGTTAATGTGTAGAAATCTTAAAACGAAGTTAATTGTAAATCATAATTATTTGAAACAGAAATTGAACTATAATGTAAACACACAATTAAATAAAACAGTATATAGAAATATCAGGCATTATAATAGGACAACTAGATTCAAAGATAATTTTTTTATTGGACAAAACATATGGTTTAAAAAGAATGTAGATAAGAATGTGTGGTTTGAAGGTAAAATATTACAAATTAATGATCACAGATCTTATACTATAGTAGATAAGTCTAATGTTAAGTATATAAGAACCTCTTTTCACATACGTCCAGCATAAAGCTCTTGTGTTTCACCAAGTGTCCAGCTAAAAGGCCCATTAATCCACGTTGAACATGCAGTTTAAGTTATATATTTCTATACCATTAAATTTGTACATTTAGAAATAAGCAAGAACAAAAATGTCAAGTTAAGTAAGGGGCATTTATTTTAAAAGGGGATGATGTAGGAGCTTTTATTTAATATAAAAGGGGATGATGTACTGGAGTTGTTTAAAAAGTTAAAGTGTCAATGCCAACGTCAATTGTCAAATTAACATGACATTGTCGGGCCTACAGAGACGACAGCTTCTGGAGGGCTGGCTCTCTTGGGTTTTGGCAGTCATGGTGTAAGCATATTGAATCCATTGTAAATAAGAATTGTAAAACTTAAAAAGAAATAAAGCCCCTGAAGGCGACAACCATCTTTTAATTAAACCACGACATTACAGTAATACTAGCCTTACCACGTCAGATTTGTCAACTTATAGTACTACCGTAAAAGACATATCTGTGTAAATATATTGTAAATATTTCCTATATTTCAGAAAGCTGTTTTGAGTCGGACTGTCAAAATCTTATAAAACATGATTGTTTAAATATTTTTTTATTAGAATTGGATCAATATTTTTTTTTTCTATGCATAAAATCATTCCCTTTAATGATTTTAGTAAAACTTATATATTTTAATTACAAAAAATAAGTAAACCGATAAAGAATATTAAATTAAGAAGAAAAACGAAAACGAAAAGAAAAACGAAAACGAAAAAGAAAGAAGAAAAAGTATTGGCCCTATATTAGCCTAGCGGTTCCAATTTCGTAACGGCAATGAATAAATATTTAACGAAGATTCGCAGACATAGAGAAAGTGCTAATTTATTAATCCTATTTGGCTTAATTTCTCTGTTCTCAATGTTGTATGTTCGAAGTTTACTTCATAGTAATTAATGTATCATTGTGTGCCGACTTCTGAACAATCAAGTTTCAATATTTCATGCGAAATAATTAGGATTGATGAGTTTAAGCTAATAGTTAATGAAGTAAAGACGCGAGTTTAGACTATGCTGACTGAATGATAAATTGATGTTGTGAATAGTTCTGCAAAATAGAGGCAGATGAAATTGGCATACTTAAGCATTGATAATTTGTACACTTACAGTCAAACTCAGATTGCGTTTATTACTATTAAAACAAATTCTTTAAAACTTATGCAAATAGGGTTACTAATTCTTTTTCTTCGGCAATGGGACTCCATGATTTTGCATTAACAGATAAACCACTAAAACTAACTTTATTTAGCAGGTCGCGTCACGAAAAAAGATACCGGAACTCACCGCGCAGTTTTAGGGTAAAAATCGAGAGCAAAAAAATGCAAGCATGACGCGTCAGGCGCGCGGCCGCTGCGACATCTATGACGCAGATGGCAAATGAATAACCAACCCTATGACTAATGGTGCTCCCACATTGCTGTTACAAAATGTTTACTAACGTTAGTACAAATTTGTTTACAAAATTTTTATATACATTTTAAATAATACCTATTAGTAAGTTTTAGTGTTACAAAATGTTTTTAAGTATTTTATAACGGCAGTGTGGGAGCACCATAACACACACATTGAAGCGCGTGCCTACGCGACCGAAACGAAGTAGTAGTAATAGGTATCGAGTTCGCCGCTGATGTATGGAGTGTCCGGAGTGTGACACTAGTGTCTTCATCCAGCGGAATTTTTCATAAAAAAATATGGTGATCCACTAATTACCGCAGCTCATTTTACATAAAACGGTTTAACCTACCCTTCCCGATTGCTCCTCAGCTATTTGTCATGGAGTCCAGGGCCTATACCTCATATTGATCAATTTTTTTTCTACAGGAGCGATCAGAGGCATCATAGTGGAGCCAGCATCTCGTCGTTTGGAGCCTGTAGAGGCTTTCTGGGGGGTTCCGTATGCGGGGTCCCCTCAGCGGCTGGCGGCCCCTCCACCGCTTCCCGCCTGGCCGGGCACCAGATTAGCAGACGCCTTCGCACCGGTCTGCCCTCAAAGGTTCCCAGACATATCCAACAAGTAAGTTGAATTTTTAGTCGTTGTATTTCCAAGAGACCTGATTCTCATTGCATCATCTGTCTTCTGTATACCACTTCAGACTCATTAAAGAACATTAAAGCAAATTTTTAAAACCTTAGTGTAAAATTTCCTGATAGAGGGAGAATTTTCAAATGTGTAGTCATTAGTTTAGATTTCCGTAGTAATTATTGATTTAAAACTGCTTTAATTGTCATTAGCGACTCTGAGTGCCACAGTAAGACTGCTATAATGAGACAACGGCTTATATCTAGCAATATTATAATTATATAACACGGCTCTGGAATGCTCTACCCGATGACATCAAAGAGACCATTACTAAATTCGCTTTTAAAAGAAAAGTCAAAATTCACCTCACTAGCATAATATCACCCTAAATCGTCATCTTTTTCCGTTTTCACCTCTTCTTTTATGTATGTTTATGTATGTATATGTATAGTTATGAATATTGTATGTAAATCTATGTATGTTTATTTAGCAGTTAAGTGTTTTTTTTGTTTTTTTTTTCTCTCATTGTATTCTAAAATAATTCGCGCCGCATATAACTTTTCTGTTTTTCCTAATGGTTGACTGGGAGAGAATGCTTTTAGCATTAAGTCCGCCAATTGTAAACTAGTGGTACAATAAAGATTTATAAATAAATAAATAAAATATTAGTGTTATCCAAGAGTTGATTTCAAGCAGGCAGCATTGATTATGTCAAATCGTCAAATGTGACAAACCACATAAGTTATCCGATATAACTGACTAAACAAACGCACAAATCTTAAGGAACAAACAACTTTTATTTTCCTCATTTCTTCCAGGTGTAATCGGACACAAAAAATTACGCAAACTTTATCCGAAGCACGCCTGAAGCCATTTTCTGATAACAAAGACAATGCCCCATCTAAATGTAGATTGGCTCTCCTTTGTGATTGAAAGATCACAAAAATATTCACAGAAGCCTTTTTTGAAATTATTGAAGGTTTCAACTTCCATCTGGTTTCAAAGACAAACAAAACTAAGATGCTAAGATAAATTTTCTCGGAATCGTAATATTTGTTTTAGAAGGCAAAAATGCTTTTACATAAAATTGGTTCTACAAACTAATCTCCTGATACCATTAGCGGAGTAGATCGATAGCACGTTATCATTGTACCTTCATACACATTTTCAAAAGTTATTTTGTTATTTGATGTAAGTAGGTATTTGGCTTTACAAATTTAAAGTACCCTAATGCAATTGGCATATTTTCCCCCAGCTAATCATTATTATTCCGACTTGAGATGGTCGTCTGGGTGTCGGCGTTGTCAACTTGATTCGAATCCCTACTCCTTGATACATGATCGACTTTCATTGCAAGATGGCTGAGAAAACTGAATGTTTAATGGATATATTATCAGCGCACAATGAATGCCATACACCAATGATGATAGGTTCATTGATACTACGCGATGTAACTTCATCTCAATAACATTTTAAATTTCTTGTTGTAGAAGTGCAGCGCTCTCCAAAATGCCGCTCGGGCTGTACAACGAGTTAAAAGCCACCGTTCCTCTCTTAGCCAACCAGAGCGAAGACTGCCTCTATCTCAACATTTATGTACCCGGTAGCGGTAAGTGGAAGTTTGTATAAACATCTCGAAACTGTCTGTTTTTTTTTTCTAGCACTAAACACCGGTAATAATAGATTTGCTTTTTGAATTAACTTACAAACTGTGTTATAATCAGCTGTTACAATAGCCAAAATCAATCAGAAATGCATCACCATTATCATTCTCCTTGCCATCTTTCATAATCGGGGGACGGCGCAATATATCTTTTGCTACCAAAGTTCACGATTTCCTGCTGTGGTGTTGGTTCCCTGCCATCAACTCGTACTATTTTCATGTTCTGTTATTTCCATCTACATTCTTGTTTAAGGCTTCTTTGAGCG
This sequence comes from Euzophera pinguis, assembly GCA_947363495.1. NCBI lineage: Eukaryota > Metazoa > Arthropoda > Insecta > Lepidoptera > Pyralidae > Euzophera > Euzophera pinguis. The sequence continues at coordinate 438,469 of OX376156.1, read as the reverse complement.
GATGTTAATCTTTCCGTTTTATCACATATCCAAACAAGAAAAATTTGGGCATCTCGACATTTTGCGACTTTGATGTAAAACTCCAGACATTCAGAGTCATAGGGCATCGCCGGTCAATCAGAATGCATCATCATCATATGGTTTCCACAGGTGCGCGAGGCGTGGAAGCGCCATACGCTGTGGTGGTGTGGGTCGGCGGACCGTCCCACGAGTGGGGCTCGTCCAACGTGCTCGACGGCGCAGTGTTGGCGGCGCGGGCGCACTTGCTCGTCGTGACTATTAATTATAGGCTAGGTTTATTAGGTAAGATCTTGCAGCTGGTGTATTTTTACATTTCATACAATTTGTGTATTTTTAAATCAATATTGTATGTTATTTATAATCCAGTGAGCTAGGAAAATGTGTCGTATGACATCTACTTATTCGATGACATAGCAAGCACCCAGTAACTTTCTGTGACCTTAATGGCCGGCCGTATCAAGGATACAGAAAGACGCTGGAAGCCGCTTCCAAACGAGTATTTTCGAAATCTATGAAAGGTCCTATGTCCCACAGTAATCATTTTCTGGCTAAGATGGTGATGGTGAAATTACGCGATATTGCGTTGAATGTTTAGGTTTCTATGGGTTACGTGGAGTCGTGGATGGACTTTTGGATATTCAGATTCAGAATTGTATCATAAGCATTTCACCCATAATTAATCCAAGCCCACAAGATACTACGTGTCGGAACACTTATCAACAAAGTTATTTTCTATGGACAGGTTATTTGACAACCGGCATTAAGTCGGACGAGGTCCAACAGGCAGGAGGAGCAGCGGTCCTCGATGTTGCTGCAGCTTTGACCTGGGTGCAACGGAACATAGCAGCATTTGGGGGAGACCCTCAAAGGGTTACGTTAGCGGGCCATGCAGCTGGGGCTGCCTTGGCGAATGTTTTGCTCATGCTGCCGGGCAATAAGGGTAAGATATCTGATTAATTTTAATCCATCTAAAATTAAAAGCCGCAGTCTTGGAAAGAATGGTGTCTTTTTCAAGCAGGTGCAGGTGCAGAAGAAGGTAGCCTTTTTAGGGATCTCTTCTTTTACGCATAATTTGTTTTGTCCTAATGTACTTAGGCATAGCGAGTTAGGCATAAAATATTTAGACATAACAGTTCTTAGGCATAAATGTTTTTTGGCATACTGATAACTTTGGCATAATTGACTTTTAGGCTAATTTGCTTTAGCATAATGTTAATTCGCATAATCTCCGAAGGCATATCAATTGTAAGACTAATAGTATTTGGGCATAATATTGTTTAGGAATAAAAGAAACAAAATTAGAATTGGTATTTATAACATTATTGTAGAAGTACGGATGCGTGTAGGGAAAGTATACATTTGTGCAATATAGTGTTCAGGCTGTGGTTCGGCGGGGTGGCCCTTGGGCCACCGATGAGCCTCCAATATATTTAAATACAACGGGTTGATGACAACGTTCAAAAATGGAAAAAGTAATATGATTTCATGATTTTACACAGGAAAATTTTATTAGTATTGAAAAAACGATGGAAATTTTCATATTAAATAATATAAAATTACTGAAAAATTATAATGTAATCGATGAACAAACAAACAAACTTCAAATTGGGAACTATTTATGGTAGTTGCCGAACCAATTCAGTCTCACCCTAAATTACCTAGGCGTGAAGTCACCGTTTCAGTTCCATTAATGTGAAGAGTTTGGTAAAAAAAGTTAAATTTTATCAACGTCAATCTCCTGATTATTTAAAATGTAATTTTAAATATCTATCCGACTCTCATGATCGTCAACTTCGCTCTTCTAATTCTCTCTTACTAAGTACTCCTCTTTTTCGCACCAGTTTTATGGCTAATTCCTTCACTTTACAATCTACTCGACTTTAGAATGCTTTGACTGCTGATATTAAGGAAAGTCCTAACAAATTTTTATTTAAAAAGCGGGCACTGTGCACATTTTGGACTTCTCAATGTGAATTGACTTCGTCATTAATATTTGTGTAGGTATATGTATATATATAGGTATATATTTAAAATTAAATAGTATTTGTGTATGTTTTATGTATGTTTACGTAGTGTATAAACTTAAGCTTTTGATAAAATTTGCTCTATAAGTAATACATTTTTCCCCCTTAACTTTTTTGAGCCAAACTATCTTTCCGTTTCTCCCAATGGTTGACTGGTAGAGAATGCTCTTAGCATTAAGTCCGCCAATTGTTATAAGTATATATGTACTTTGTGGAACAATAAAGTTTTAATAAATAAATAAAACGTGTCTTTTACCAATGTGCCTATGATTGTAAGTCTTTCATTTTAATATGAAATCGAATATTAGTCATCATGCCTATTACAATATTTACCTTCTCCAAGTGTGCCTATTAGGTTGAAGTAAGAAATTTATAACTGAGAATATTTATGCTTAATTAAACGTTATGACTTCATCAATTATGGATTGATATCATTATGCTTAAATACATTTATGCTTTTTGATGCTATGCCTATGCTATGCTTTAAATAATTATGCGAAATTTGTTATGCATAAGAACGTTATTCTTAAAAATCATTATGCTAAAAAGCAGTATGCGATGTTACATTATGGCTTAATTTTTATTATATATAGATAGGGAATCGCCTTTTTATATCCAACGATGATTTACTTTAGACTGTGTTTAGAATCATGTACTTTGCCTATTTGAATGTGATAATTTTTTTGAAGTAATGGTACTGAATATGAAAATATATGTTAATAAAATTAGAGGTCTTTCAAAACGGAAGTGTTGTATGAGTAATGCTTATAAAAAACTATGCTAAGAAATAAGAGGACTCGAATTTACTAGATGAGACTATGATGTATCGCTCCATGTAAAAATATGAAAATAATTATGACATTTTTACTTGATAATAAAGACGCAGAAAACATTGTTTCTTGATTTTATTTGTCCGGTAGTTTTATTTATTTTTGTTTAAGTTTTAAAAGGTAAACTTAATTTTGACTGGTAATAAAACAGCATTGTTTCATCAAAAGGTTTAGCATCCAGAGTACTACTGTTAAGTGGGTCGGCTCTAAGTCCGACGGCCCTGGCACCTGATACGGCTTTAGCTCGAGAACATACTGCTCAAGCTCTACGGTGCACACCAGAATCCTCTGACGAGAATTGGTAAACTTTCATCATTTACTTTTCTTTATTTATATAACACATCACATCAGCCCACTCGATTTCCCTTTGATGCAGTTCGTTTATACACATTTCCACCAATGAGTCGATGGCGTTAAGCTAGCAATTTCAGTTTTGACGCTTCTCAAGGCAGTCATAGCATTTCGCCCAAAAATAAATCATTTCGAATATCTCACTGCTCCGCGCTTATTGGCAGAATCCATTTCTTTGACCCCTGTCTCTTTTCCAGTGAGTTTACACATCTAGATATTTCGATACAATGGCTGCAGAGCACTGGACACCTTTCTCTTGATCGTACCATTAAAAGCGACTTTTCTGCAGTTTGTTCGATTCATGGCCGCTCCAAATACAAGAAATACATACATATCCCATCTAAAGATTATGTTAGAAGGTTGACGAAATATTCAAAACTAATATGAAGTTTATTGCTATGTTTAGGTTAGCAGAGTGCATCCGTAAGCGTCCCCTTGCCGCATTGCTCGCCGTGGAAGCACCCAGAGCCCGGTTCCTAGCAGGATGGGCTCCATCAGTACCATACTTCAAAGACGCGACATCGCAGGGCCAGGCTCCGACCAAAGCGTTACATTCCAGTGAGGCGTTCCTTGAGTGCGCCCTGGCAGTAGTCGTGGCTACTACTGAGAGCTATCAGTACTTCAGTGAAGACGATATCAGACATGGTTTTGAGGAGGAACACAGGTAATTCTTAATATTCTCCTCTCGATAAGTGATTTACCGTAGATAATACAACAATTACAAAGTGCGTAAATTAGAATGATTTAAATCTTTGATTTTTGCTCCCGGTCATGAAAGGATTACTGTCAATTAGTCTTTATTTATGTAGGTACATACTCGTAATTTAATCTCTGGTATATATAGATTAATCAAAATCACCATCACGTCAATTATTATTGTTCTAGAAACCGCATTCTTCGTACCTACGTCCGCAACGTGTATCGTTTTCACCGCAATGAAATCTTCGCCGCCATTAGAAATGAGTACACGGATTGGGAGAAACCTATCCAGCATCCTATAAACATTCGAGATGCTACTCTGGAGTCTCTCAGTGACGCCGCAGTGGCAGCACCGGCGTTGAGGGTAGCTCAGCTTCACGCTAGGAGAGGCGCGAAAACTTACTTGGCACATTTCGCTCATCAGAGCAAGGATGCTGACTATCCGCAGGTATTAGTCAAAAAGTTGTGACATATCTTTCATTATATAACAATCAACTACAACAGTTCTCTCGTATGCTTGGCTGATATTTATATTTTGATATTGTTATTAGAATTGATGATTGTTCAAACCATTTCCCACAAACTTGCATATATTGATTTCATTTCAGTTCAGTTTCGATAACCATGACTTCTTTTTCATCAGCGTCTCGGCAGCGTGACAGGCGAGACTCTCCCATACTTCCTTGGACTTCCACTTGTTGGTGGCCTTCAATTTTATCCAAGAAACTACTCTAGAGGCGATGTAGCAGTAGCCGAGGCTGCCGTGGCTCTTTTAGCTGCCTTTGCGAAGACCGGGGATCCATCTCCCAGGATTGATGAGAGACATCATGAGAACAGTATAGCGTGGCCAAGATACGAGCTGAACACACAACAGTACCTTAGCATAAGTAAGAGAAATTACCAAATTTATTTCAGCTGCTGTCTTTTGTTGTCTAACAATTTAGCTTCACGTTTGTACCAGGTACAAAACTCCGAGTGAAGAGTCACTACCGAGGCCACAAGATGGCGCTGTGGCTGCACCTGATACCCCAGCTCCACAGACCTGGCGCAGCACCCAGGCATCACCAATTAAGATCGGCACACCCTGATATGTTTGCTGGTAAGAGTTCTGACGTCTCATTTTCGATTAGTAAAATGTTACGTCATATATATATAATTTGCATTGCTAATTGCAATATATTGTTTAATTCGCATTCCTATTTGCAATACCTGCAAAAGATGACTAAGTTGTAAGCACTTATAATTACTCTGTAACACTTAGTATGCCACTCTGTAACACTTAGTAATTGAAAAAAAATAGAGAAGAAGAAAATAGTCTACATCGGTTACCAGCTGCTCAATCCATTATTATTATTGCCCATTTAGTTGTATTGGTTTTAACTATGTGCTTCTTTTGTTTGTAAATGGTGCAATAAAGTGTTCATTTATTCATTCATTCATTCAATCGCGGTAATTGTAAATGACGTCAACGTATTTACCAAAATCAAACCACAACTGCGAGGGCTTTTATATTTAATATGTATCGTTTAAAAATCATTCGAAATCTAACGAAAATCAAACAACGGAGGCCTCTGTTCTAACTCGTTTCCATTTCGTTTCTATTCAATTTTAAGGTTACGATTCAATTAAATGTTACATAAAATACACTTTTCAGTCTTCATAGTATTTTACGGCCATCAATGTCGGCAATTAAAATGGATCCAGCCAATTAATTTAACTTCGGCCCCCGCAATACGTCTGCGTTTCAAAGCTTCTAACTGCGATAGTGTTTCTCCTTGGTGTTTCCAACATTTATTAGGGCCGTAATGAGGGCGCGAGAATAAATACATGGAACAGAGGAAAATATAATGCTATCCTGACATCGGTTAACTTAATTCGGTTAATTTCACTGCCTTCGTGGACCAGTGTGGTTTTGCCATTTGCCTAAAACCTGGAGGTCGTGGATTCGATTCCCAGTATACTTTGTTTTATTGCTTCTAATTTGGTTAGAATATTGCAGGCAATAATCACCTGATTCAAATTCAAATTCAAATCATTTATTGCGTTTCATATAGTATCTACACCAACAGTTCCCACCTAGTTACACACACATTTGTATTTATTATATAAAATTTAAATAAAATATAAAAAAAATAAAGAAAATTAAAAAAAAAAATGTTGTAGGTAGTCAAGCAATTAAATCGATGTCAAAGGTTGTCCAATAATTTTAAGATTGACTGATAATACTTAATTATTATGATTCCGTGCTTTAGAAGTCTCCAGACTGCCATAAATTTGGTGGTCGATAAATGAACCACGTCAAAGGCAGTTCCAAAAAACTGACACCGGGGTCTATAGACCACGTAACCCGCTCTATTTACCCGATTGCGCCTGAAGGAGGGTTATGTTTTTCGAGAGTATGTATGTAGGTATGTATGTTTGTATGTATATTTGTGTGGCACGCCCTGCTGCCTGAACCTGCAAATTACACAGAAAGGCAATCGGGTGTTTTAGTTTTATAAATTACCGTTATCTTTTTGAATGAAACGGTTACTAACGAAAACGGTTAACGGAAACTTGCGCCAGCATAAATCGAAACGCGTGATCCTAAAAGTCACAAAAAAATACTCCGGCTGGTTCCTTAAGATGTCAAAAAAATCGTGATTGAGTCGAAATGGTATTTACAGTAATTAGTTTGTACAATTTTTCAACAGAAGAATTATTAAAGAATAAGATAAATCAGCTTTTCTCTAAAGGCGACCTGCACTCTAACTTACCGCGCTTTCTGTTTTTATGTTTACTCGTATTTATCCTACACTAGCTGTTTCCCGCAGCTCCGCCTGTGCCAAAAAGTAGCCTATGTTTGACCCCGGGTCTTCAACTATATTCATACCAAACTTCATCAAAATCCGTTCAGCGGTTTGGCCGTGAAAGCGTAACAGACAGACGGCCAGGCAGTCAGACTTTCGCATTTATAATATTTGTATAGAAGTATGAGTATGTATGAAAAGATTTCTCTGTTCCATGTATCTAATCACGTGTCGAGGGCGCGCCTCGGGAAGTGCCTCTAATGGCGGCGTAACAAGACGCTGGGTTTAAATGCCGGTAGTGCTCTATTTACATTGTGCCCATTTCCATTCAGCTGATATGATCCTTATCCGGCTATAGGTTTCGGAACCAACTATTTGGGGTGTGGAATGAGTTTTGATAGTTTTGGATTTGATTACGGTAGGCTATCTTCCTTTGCTTTAAGTTCTATCTCATTATCATGATGATCCTAGCTAGATGTATCCGTAGCGAATGCGCGTGACAAGCGACGACTGTTGGATTGGTCGCCATTTTTGTGGAATTTTCTATCTTGAGCGCCTCCGTGCTTCGGAAGGCTAGTTAAGCCGTTGGTCCCGGTTGTTATCGATAGATAGCAGTCGTGAGGCTGTGTCAGATGCTTTAGGGCAGCCTGAAAAATTCTACAGTGTTGGCCACTAACATACCTCAGGTCATGTTCCTGTTGGTCTGGTTTCCCTGTAAAAAGGGTTACGGAGGTCAGACGGCAGTCGCTCCATTGTAATAACCAGTTCCGCCAAATCTAGGAGCATGACTTACAGCGTACTCTAGGCTCCGAAGCGTAAGCTGACGACGAAACTAAGAATACACGCTAGGATAATAATGATTATCATGATTATACTTTTTTTATTACTATGAAGCCGCGCTTGCGAGAACTTTCATTGAGGTATTTACTACATAATAAGCATTTTTTAAGCTTGCATGTCGTCGTATCTTTCTTACGAATGTTATTTTATTTATTTACTTTATTCATGTACACAATAAAAATGCAAACGATTATACATAAGAGGAAAAGTACAAGGGAGCTGTTTTTTTCTAAATGTTGTTATAATTTCAATCTCAAAATTTAATATGTTAACTAGCGCGAGCGAGCTATGGTGCAAAATAAAATAGAATAGATTAGAATAACAATAGATTAAACTTTATTGATAGATCCATCACTTACAGGAAAGGCACATACAAGCAAAGTACAAGATAGATAAAGTGCGTGACAGACGTCTCAATAGGAACTCTGGTTCTTTCGTTTCGGAGGCTAATATACACATCTGGTCGCTGAGCCAGCGAAATAGTAGAAGATAGTAGTTGTACTATTTTCTGGTAGTAGTAGTACTCGACTACGGCAAATAGCGAAGGTTAGGGTTAATGTTTCTTTTTGAAACACTTTATATTCCTTTTCGTGGAAAAATAATCAAATCATTACTTTTTACAACCAAAGCGGAAACAATAAATTTCATCCGTCATCCACACAAGTCCGCCATTTCGGCGGACCACGTCATTTAATTACATATTTTTTATTCATGGCTCCGTCTACGCTCCGAAATATTACGGACAATTAAACCTTTGAAATTGAGTTTTTGTTATTAAGGTCCCAATTCTGTTCAAAGTTGTTTATTGTGCGTGGCAAATTTAAACCAATAGTTATTGCCTGTCAATTGGGTTGTAACGTAACTAAACTATCAGAAGATTAAATTTTGTAATTTCAGTTGAGAATTTTGGAGAGGCCAACGACAGAGCGGTTAATTGCCACATCAATATGTGGTTGCTCCAAGACCAATGTCTAGCCTTATATGACATTGTCATAAAACAACAGGCCAATTCTGTTTAAAGTTATACCAAAACCAAACCACGAATAAGAATGCTATTTTTGAGATCCATGACTCACTCAAAACCAGCGACTTGAATGATTTATGATCAAATTTAATTAAGCGAGTCACATCCGGGCTCATGATACTGCAGGCGTCCATAGACTACGGTATTCACTGTAAGGTAAGCTGCATGCCTGTTTGCCAAAAAAATTACAGAAATGACAATTAAATAATTTTATATTTTGTCTAGGACTATAAATGTATATATATATTTTTTTTCTATCAGCCAAATAAACTGATCGAACAATAGAATTATGAATTAATAATATTAATAATTCTGATCGAACAGTTTTTACTCAAATTTCAAATCCAGCAACCCTACTTTTGCAGCGTGTTGTTGTGTTGGTCCAATAATGAAACTGTCATTGGAGTAAATTTCATTCGGGATGATTGTTTATCGAGCTGTGGCCACGGTACAGTAAACTACGGTTTTCAATTTGTTATATTGGTTTATAAAAATAACATGAAAGTCCAGATAACCTCATATTTTAATGGAATTTACATGCTTATTAATTTTTTTTTATCTTTAATTCGTAGAGGTGTGATAGATACAATGCTTATTGAACACCAGACCGTAGTAACGTTAGCTTTTTCCAAGCATAAATTGGATTCCTTGGCCATTGTTTACTCAGAAGTCTAAAAATTCTAGTATAACTACAGTATTAGAAATAATACTAAACTAGTGTAACTAAAATTATACTTACTCCGCTGGCTCAGCGATCCGAAGTAGATCTTGGCCTTCGAAACGAGAGAGCATCAGTGTTTCTGCGCGATGGCTCGCAAACTAAAATATTTTTTTATTAGTTTTTATTGGGCCATGTAATTTCTAAATTATGAATACCTTTCCTTTTTCCATTGCTGTTGTAAGGCAATAAAAGAGTCTAGGAATCAATTTGCGGTCAATCAATGGTTTTGTTGACTGAAGTAAAATAACGGAAAAACTTACAATAGTTTCGCAGAATATGATACAACACATAAAAACAAGGGAATTCGACGGCAGATGAATAATGCCATAGATAATAAAGCGGCCATTTACAGGAACGATCGGGGATCTCCTTCTCCGGTTGTTATTAATTGTCCCGGCTCGGATTCCTTCATAATGAGCGCAGTGTAAAGAATGGCGCGATCGCAGAACGCGAACAATGGCTTTGGACCTATTGTGGCACAGCCTTAGTCCTGGGTTAGCGGAATAAAAAGAATGTGTAGATTAACTTTTAATATATTATTCATCTGTGCAAGAAGTAGATTTTACAGAGGCGTGCCTTATTTTCTTTTAATTTAATCTTATCTCCCAAATACAGGTTTGTTTTGAAACCACGTGCCAAATTTTTGCAGTGTGTTTAGAACGCTTTTATAAAAAAAAACAGAAATTCGACAAAATTCTGTCAGCTTTGTAAAGGAGGTTGGTATAGGAGTTTGAAAATTTTTTGGTAATATTATGACCAAAATTAATCAACATTTGTCCGCTGGATCCAAAATAATCCTAAATGCTTGCATTTTTATGTAGTTTTTACTTTAACGTACTTTATAAATATAACTAAATAATTGTCTTTTTTCACCCAGTACAAAGTACAATTCCTACTACATAGGTATTAAAAAATAAACCTTCGTTTGTTGGTAATTGATCTATCCTTAACGAATATCTAACTAGTATTTTGTACAAATTACTCCTACACGTACATACGTAAGTTTTTTAAAAGGTATCTGTTCTGGACGGACACGACCTTCGTACCCGTGTTTCCTCACGAATACCCAATAATAGCATTACATAACAATGCACCTTTTTCTTTAGTGTATGGGCAGAATGAACACGGCTAAAGTACAAAGGATACCAACTTCTGTTTGTGTTCTTCTAAACCATTGAGCATTCGTTACACTTAAATTTGGTAGCTTACAATGTTTTGTATTTTTCGTTTGTTGATTCTTTCTATTGTATCTTTGCTCATCGATTTTCGCAACTCTTCTTCATAATTCTAAAAATATTATGTATGTATGTATGTATGTATGTAAAAATCTTTATTGTACACAAAGAACATAGTATCAGAATACAGGTTACAACAAAAGGCGGACTTATCCCAAATAGGGATCTCTTCCAGTCAACCAAACTAACATAGGACATAGACATATGGGCACAGAAGAGGGCACAACACGCAAAGAAATCTTAGGTGCATAGACTTACATCTAACATACAAATTCAATTACACAAAAAAAACAGTAAGCTCAGCTCAAGTCCGAACGTTCGTAGTATTCCCTAACCCGAGATTTGAAAGAGTGAGAAGACAGCTCTTTTATCTCCAAAGGAAGCTTGTTCCAGAGATTTGCAGCGAGAATTGAGAAGGAGTTGGCGTAACACTGTGAGGAGTATACAGGTATGTTCAACTTTAGGTGGTGAGATGCTCGCAGACGGGGATCAAGATCCCGGAAGGAGAAATTTGATCTGAGATATTCAGGGGAAGAAGGATTAAACAAGACATTATAAAGAAAAGAGACAATATGTAGTTTACGACGTATCCGTATTGGCAACCAGTTCAGACGCTTGCGAAACTCGGAGATATGGTCATATTTCCTTAGCCCAAATACGTAACGAATGCACGAGTTCTGTAGTCGCTCTAGTTTAGCAGTGAGTTCGTCTGTAAGGTCCAGGAACGCGACATCAGCATAATCCAGAACAGGTATAAGGAGCGAGCGAGCCAATAGTGCTTTAGTATCAGTGGGCAGAAAATTTTGCAAACGTCTTAAGGAGTGCAAAGATACAAAGATTCTTCGGCTCAGCTCATTGATATGAGGAGACCATGATAGTGTTTCGTCCACAACAATACCCAAATTGTTAACTTTAGATGAGAAAGGAATTATGTTATTGTTTAGGACTACAGAAGGAAAGGGTAAGGGTATTATGCGTAAATATCGGAAAATAGATTGACTAGATTAACTTTTCTAAACATTTGGTCCGACTGCTTCATCAGGTGGATCGGATGATGTTAACTTTTCTTTACTTATTGGACAAAGTTTTAAATACTTTTTACTCGCCAATAAGCGAACCCAACAAAGAGTAAAAACGATACAAAATATTAATTTATTCAAGTACTTACCAAGTATTCTCATGCCTGTGAATCCTGAATAATCCAAGTAGCGTCTAACAGAGCTCTGAATACCTAGGCTGACGAGATTGAAATTTCTCAAAATTTTTTTGACACGTAACTAAAACACTGATCGACATAAACATCAATCCCCAGTAACTTATTGAGTTCGATAATGGTCTTTCCAGATTTGGTTTTAAGGTATTCGTCTCACGCAACAAGTGAAATGGCACCGACGAAACTAGCATGTCAAGTGTGCCCTTTCAGCTGGCCATAAATAAAATTATTGCCTGACAGATAGCAGCTGAGAATGGCTGAACTTTTATTTGCCATTAAGTGCGATTTAGTGGAAGATCGACGAGGAGTTAAAACCTAGATTGGAAATGGGTCGGCTAATCTGCGGGAAGAAATATTTAGCTCGGATTTTTGTTACTTATTTTAATGGTAATGGAATCTGATATCGTGATAACTTATTGTTATATCTAGCTATAGTTATGTGACTGCGATCACTTAGTCCACATGAACTTGGCCAATAAACGTCAGTACAATTCCTACCACTAGTTGTTTCACTCGCCCGCACCACATACGTAATAGTAGCGACGAGTTACCCGCGATATAAATGAATTATAAAAAATGGCCGGTGTTAACGTACAATTCGGGTGTTTAAGCAATTTTGACCACACATCGCAGCTGTGGGAGACATATAAAAGCCGTATTTCACAATATTTGTAGCAAACGAGATAAATGCAGAAGTGGATCCTACAGGGCAGAAGAGAAAGGCAATTCTTCTCAGCGCGCTATCCGACGGTACATATAAACTTACTGCCTATTTGGTGCTACCTAATAGGTTAGGAGATGTGCCGTATGAAGATATTTCAAAATTGCTAGATACGCATTTTAGCCCTAAATGAGTAGCATTCGGCGAGAGTTATAACTTCTATGCTGCTACTCAGCAAACGGGTGAATCACACACAGAATGGGCATCGAGATTGCGTGGCCTGACTGCGCACTGCAAGTTTTTAAATGTTGAAGAGGCTTTGCGGGACAGGTTCATCATGGGAATGCGCCCAGGCTTTGAAAAGAAGAAGCTATTCGTGTGTGACTTGAATGAATTCACTTTTGCAAAAACCGTGAAAATGGCGGAGAATTTGGCGTGTGCGCGGGCGGCGGTGGCCGCGGGAGCTTCCGACCGCGCCAGCGCGCTGCCGGCCGTCGCCGGCGCGACTTCGGATACCCAAGTATTCAAGATATCGGATACTGGAAAAAGTGGTAGTGTGGGGAAAGTGAAGTGTAGTGTGTGCGTTTACACTTATCACAAATCATCTGAGTGCAAATTTGCAAATTACAGGTGTAACATGAAAGGTCATTTACGTCGTATGTGTAAAAAATTAAATTTTGTGGAAACGTGCGAGGTAGGCGAGAGTGATGAGGACGATGGTAAATTATTTTTTATTCGTTCATTTAAAGGCGAACCAATGGCTGAATATGTTGTGGTCGGGGGAGTGAGGTTGAAGTTTCAGGTCGACACGGGTTCGGCAGTAACGGCGATTTCAGACCGTACTTTTAAAACATTATTTAAAAATGTGCCATTATCATTAACCAGTAAACGCTTGCTCACTCATGACGGTAACAGAATATAATGTTTAGGCACTACACTGAGCGCTATATTACAATTGACGTAATTCGAGACATATATCTTTATTTAAATTAGAAATTTTGCTTATAAGTTATTGTGAGAATAATACACACGATAATTCTCAACAAACGAATTAGGCAAGTTTAATAAATCCAAAATAAAATTACGATTACTAAAACCGAAACCAGTGTTTACTAAAGCGCGACCCTTAGCTTTCTCGTTAAAAGATAAAATTGACCAAGAAATCGATCGTCTGGAACAAATAGGTATTCTAAAACCGGTTGCATATTCTGATTATGCGTCACCCATTGGGCCGTATTAAAGCGAGATGGATTTATTAGAATTTGCGCCGATTACTCCGTTAGTATAAACAAACAGCTGATAGTAGAACAGTACCCGCTGCCATCAGCGCATGAAATGAACTGTTTGCCAAGCTGCAAGGAGGGCAACAGTTTAGTAAACTAGACCTCTCACAAGCCTACTCGCAACATGTTTTAGACCAGTAGTTCCCAAACTTATTTTTCTCGTGGACCACTTTCAAAATTTTACTGGTTTCGGTGGACCCCCTGCTGCTACATTTCTACCACATTCTTAAAGTCGCCAAAAAATAAAAATTGTGTCACTTCTGAGTTCTGTCCCTATATTTCGATATGTAAAATAAAAACGAAAAATGGTACATTTTATATCACTTTATTTATTAAAAGAATAGAATTACAAGAAAAAAATATTAAGGTAATATAGGTTCAGGTCATAATTTTAATTAATGGGAAGGATGTATCTGATGGAGTGTCAGCAAACGATCAATGTTTGGCTTTATTTTTGTGAGCAATAACCGCAAATCCCCCCGCTCTGTGATGTTTAATTTGCTCCTTTTTTTTGTTAAGAGGTTTGTAACGGCACTAAAACTCCTTTCGACAAGATATGACGAGGGAAAAGCTATTAAAAATTTCCTTGCGATTTCCCACAGTCCAGGATATTTTTCGGGTATTTCTGCTTGCAGCCAAAATGTTGGGTAGCCTTTTCTAAATTTCACCTTCAGCTCCTCATTAGTGCTTAGCTCGAGCAGCTCCTCTTGTAATACAACATTGGCCACTTCCGTTTCATCAAATGGATTTATTATCCATGGTGGTATATCCATCGTCAGTATATCTTCAAACCTGGTTTTGAAGTCATCATGCAGGGCACTTAAATGTTGACTGTAGGTATGGATATCCTCATCAATACATTCTACCTGCGACAAGTTTGGAAATTGAGAGAATTCGCGCCGACTAATGTTTTGCTTCATAAATTTCAATTTCCCAAGAAAAGCCGAAATTATCCCCTTTGTTTTTATTAAATTCAGGCTGTCCCCTTGTAACTGCAAGTTAATATCATTAAATTTTTTAAACAAATCTGTCAAATACGCAATGTCTGCTTTGAATTTGATCAAGTTTTCTTTTAAATCTGGATCTCTACTTTCTAAGAACTCTAATATGGAATCGAAAACAGAGTAAAATCTCGTTAAGCATGCACCTTTCGACAACCAGCGTACTTCAGTATGTAAGAGCAGTCGTTGGAAGTCTTCATCATTTTCGTCGCACAATTGAGCAAATAAACGTGTATTCAATGCATTGCTTCTGATTTTGTTGACAGCTTTTATTACAAAATGAAGAGATTGGTTCAACCTGTCACTTAAATGTTTTGCCACAAGATGTTGTCGGTGGATTACGCAATGAATAGCTGTAAGTCCTGGTATAATTCTTTTGAGATGACTTATAAACCCACGATATCGCCCGACCATTGCAGGAGCTCCGTCTGTTGCCACTGAAATAATGTTTGTAAATGGGATCGATTTTTCCGTAAAAAAATTACTCAGGACATTAAATATTGATTCGCCTTTAGTGTCAGTCTCCAAAGTTCTGGCAAATAGCAATTCTTCGTGAATTTCTTCCTCAACAATAAATCGGACATATGCCAATAGTAATGCTTCATTACTGGGTAACGTTGACTCGTCCAGTTGTATAGAAAAATGAGTTTTTTGCAGATGATTGCACAAAAAGCTTTCGATATCAGAGCTCATTTCATCAATGCGTCTTTGTACAGTATTGTTACTTAATGGAATTCTTTTTAGTACGTCAAATGGAGATTTGTGCAAAACAGTTTTTAAAACCTCTTCAACAGCGGGTAAAATTAATTGTTCTCCGATAGTGTGCGGTTTTCCAGATTTTGCTATAAGTAATGAGATATTGTAAGATGCCCGCAAGCCATCATCGTTACTTTGAGATGTTGAAGCGAACATACTGTGCATGGTGGGTCTCTTTCCATATTTTTCTTTCAATGTTTGAAAATATTTTAAATCTTTACCTATTTTATCAGTATGACACCTTTTTAGATGATCTTCGAGCTTTGATGGTTTCATAGAGTCATTGCTCAAAACTTTGTTGCATAATAGGAACATGGGCAATTGTTTGTCTGCCTCTGATGGAACAAAACCATATTTCAAATAATCGACACTATATTGTCGACATTTTTTCTTTGCTGTAGCCATGTTTCGTGTCAGTTACCTTACCTGTAAAAAAAATGTTTTAGTAACCAAGTTTTTTTCTGAATATAGGTATCACACCGCAGCCTTTGTCAGCACGCGGAAATAGAATTACGGCTTGTAAAGGGACCAACTAATAAACCGCTGAGACAAATACAAACGTTTTCACAAAACGGTATCAATTTTAAAGTACATAATTTACCACTAATTTTTAATAGTATAAATAAAAATTAGTGTACTCAGTATCGAATACTGATCATATTTGTGTAGGAAAAAATAAACGTCGAAATCCCAAAATTGTCCATAAAAACGATAACTAACATTTTATTAAATCAATGAGTTCACGCGCTCCGTGTATTTGCGTATTTTTTGTCTGCGGCTTCATTGTTAAAACGTGACAAACAGGCATCGAAGTTCAAGCCCCGCCCTTTTCCCGTCGCCCGCGCACCGCTCGCTCTTTCCGAAAAGGAATAGTTTTGATAAAATAGTTACTTCAAAATCAATTTAACATGATTATGAAATTACTGTTTTATAAAATTAGTAGTTATTTGCAAGAAAAATTACAAAATTAATTGCTCTGCAATATTGCTTATTCGGCCTTTTTAGAGAGGCAGTGCTTCTCTCGTGAAAAAACAATTGAATAAAACGTGCTGTGTTTGTCTTCAAATCGAAAGAGGACAATTAAAATATCTGTAAGTTACTAAGTTACCTATCTATACAGGCCGTTGTGATCAACCGACTAGTACACGTAAACAAAATACTTAAGTACTATAACAAAAAAAGGTAGGTTACTTACTTTTCTCCGGCACTAGCAAACACAGATATAAATTTTCTCACAACTTTTTTCCAAATTCCGCCTTGTTTTCGAAATTCCGGAAACAAATGAATGCGTTTGGTTGCCTTTGGCATCAAGTATTTATAGTGTTGATCAAGTTCATGTCTGAACAAGCATTAAGCATTGTCGGGCGGATAGCGCTTTGCAAGTCTGTACACGAAATTGTACGTAATATCGAATACACAAGTTTGGACAAGTAACAGTCGCTTGCCTTATTAAAATATTATCTGCTTAGATAGGTACTTAAAACAATGTAGGTAGGCCCTTATAAAAACTATGCTTACATTTTTGCTCTTTACTATCAAAAGCAGATAAATTTTCGTGGACCCCCATTAACATCTTATGGACCCCCATTTTTTGTTCACGCCTACGTAGACCCCCAGCAAGTCTCCCGTGGACCCCTGGGGGTCCACCTGGACCACTTTGGGAATCACTGTTTTAGACGATGAGTCACAAAAGGTGACTTGCATTAATGCGGTCTGTTACATGCGTTAATTACACGCGTCTTGTCTGTGGTATTAACACTTTTAAAATTTTGTTTTTGTCAATTTTTCACAGAATAACTAAACTACTGTACTGTTTCCTGTTACTAACACTAAGTTATTTTGTCATTACTAACATATTATGGATCATGTCTGAAATAAAAGATTTATATTTATTTTATTTATTAAAAGATAAAACTGAAGGTACCTATGTTTGATAAAATTCCTAAATGTTAAAATGTTATTGATTAGCATGGGTTTTTAGTTTTAAGATTCTTTTTCTGGAGTTAAAATAACTATGAAGATCATTTTTCAATTTTGACCTGTAGATACCTGTTCACCTCTATCGTCTCAATCAGGTCTTTTGTGTAAGAGATATGTAAATCATAGTATTGGGTTAAGAAAATATCGTCAGCTATACGCCACAATTGCACCAACTCCACATACCATAGCTGTATACCATAGCATAATAATATAGTGGCTACTTGAGACCATTATTCTTTACCAGGTGACATATTTCCCGAGCTGTATACAACGGCTGCTGCTCTTGACGAGGAAGAAGATAGCACAGGAGCTGAGGAGGAACCTCCAGACATAGAGGAGTGTGAACCATCACCTTCGCCCCGGCCAGCCTTGTCTGCTCTCCCTGCTCCCAGGCCTACACCTAGAGAAGATTCTTTGACGCTAGATACACAGTACTACAGGTAAAGATAAACGTATAGTTTCTTTCTATTCTCATCATTGTCATATTTAATTTAAGGGATTGGAGCTTGTCGGTGAAATTTCTTTCCTTCTTGTGTGTCATAAGCTAGTTAAGTTATTTTTTTATACGACACGACGCTATTGCAATAACTAGGATTGTCGCTCTACCCTCCTCCAAGACTCAACGGGGACTCAACTTGAGTCTATCAGTCTCATGTCCTTTTTGAGCTACAATCTTGTTAACATCGCAAATGCGTACCTCGTTAAAATATTGTTATTGATTTTACATTAATTTATAAAAATTGATCAGCATAAAAGTTAATCATTAAATATGTTGGTGCATTCCAATTTGTGTGCCAAAATATCATAATATTTAATCGCGAAAAACATAAAATCTGTAGTATCACGCAAAATTATCGTTTAAATCATGGTATAAACGATTTGTTATTTATTTACATTGCCTAAAACAAAATTATTTAGCAGCTCTCCCGCTTATCTCTTCATTATTTGCGTAAAATCGCATTAGCATGTTTTAAACTCGGCCTTCAGGAATTTGCTTAGTAATCCGTCGATATGAGCAAACAGATAAACTATTACGGTCAGAACTAGTGTTTGCATGTAAGATAGATCGTCTAGCAATCTCACTAATGTGTTTACCTTCATGTTTACCTTCCAGAATTCATCCTTTCTTGTTCTCAGCAGACGAGACACTTTTATCTTTCGTGGTGAATAATTTAGTAGAATAGTATTACTGATGGAGATGATGTGGACGATTAATAACTTTCAATTAAATTTTGACTGTAAGATTTAAATAAGTGTTGATAAGTAACTTGTGTATTGATGAGTTCCTAATTTTGTACATCGAATTCGGTTATAAATGCTGCTGCAACTGTAATCGTTTGTTTAGGGCTTCCATATCACAGAAATTTCAGGATCAAAGTATTCATCTTTTGATCCTTTGTGTAATGTCTTGAAACTTTGTGTAAATCCAAAAATTTATTCACACAAATACAATACAATTACAATACAATACAATACAAAAACTCTTTATTGCACAACAAGGATACATTGTTAAATACAAGTAATTACAAGAAAAATAACCTTGCGCAAAGGCGGCCTTATCGCAATAGCAATTTCTTCCAGGCAACCTTACGGAAAATTGAGTAAAAATATTAAAGATTGTGCGCGGTAGGTGTCAACAAGAGTAAGAAGAAACATAATAATTTTAATAAATATCAAAACATAAACTTACACATATAATGTATATTACACACTTACTTATGTACAACTATATATATACATACAATATAACAACATATTCACTACACATACACACACCATTACTACAAACAAGGTAGAATACCATAGCCATGATAAGTAAGGATAGTATTATGTAGTAGTATCACGTAAAAAGTTTCATATTTAAATTGTACATGCGAGTAAACAACTGTAATAATCTGAACTGACTGTGATGATGATGAAAATCTCAGAATGTTTGAATGCTATGGAAAAAAACATTGATGATGAAGACCTAAGATCTATTTAAATTAACGGGAATAACTTAAAGCCACGATCAACCGTAAGTGGCGCGTTTGCTTTGCCCCTTTGTCTCACAAATAATGTCTAATGCGGGACGATTCCTCAGGGGTCTCCAGTTGCCAGTTTTTCCGACACAAATGCCTGAATGCGGTAATGGATGGTGTGGAGTTTGCACTGAATTAACCGGACTTTGCTCCGCTGAGTGAGAAATGAGACTCGTTTTTCAAATTCGCACGACGATATTTGTATTTTTGTAATAAATCATTCGGGACCACTCGCTTTTCGTTGGTTTTGTAGAGATTCTGAGGGGGATTTTATTTAATTACATTTTTGTTTGTACGTAGTTTGGATGTGGTTGTGTGTAGATTTACCTGTGATAATTCTTTTTACGTGAAGATAACTGTTTGTTTCAGACATTTTCCAGCCATTCCGTGTGTTTATATTTCTAGAAGTCAATACATTTTTTTATTTTTTTTTTTATTTTATTTATTTCAATATATTAATCAGACTTAAACAGTATTAGCAATCTGCCAAACTGTGTAACAGTTTGTCGGCAGTTGTTCTCGTAGCTATTACTTATTCAACATGTACCATTATGTTTTTCTTAGAATTTAAACTTACAAAAGAAAGATCACATCTCAATGAAATAAACAACAAACGAAATACAATTCTCCCTCTCAGGGACTAAATTAAGACTATATAATTTAAACATTGAAGCATCCATACTTCCATACCAACATCACAAGTTCGAAAGTCTGTCCATCTGTCCATATCTATCCCTCTGTCACGCCTTCTCGGCCAACCTTGCTGGACCGATTCTGATGAAATCCGGCACGAGTACCCGAGACCAAACACAGACCACTCCCACACACAGGCGGAGCCTCGGGATACAGCTAGTACAGTTTATTCCGAAAGTTCATTAAGTCTGTTTTAACATAAACAATATTTTTATCCATTTCGAATTAATCTTATAACCGATAGTACAAATACATTACTTATTGTGTTTAACTTATTTACTACTCCGTACCCAACTTATTAAACCTATTTTGATATAATTTCGCACAGTTAGTTTGGTGCTGGTGGATTGCCCATTTTTAATGTAGATTGTATGTTTTTGTGTCAGCCCCTAGCAGGTACTCATACAGAAGAAAAGAAGACGCATCTTACTGACTTACTTAACTTATTTGACAAAACATCCCCATCCCCAACAACAAAGAATAAGCTAAGGACATAATGATAAGTAGTGCTTTTTTAGAATTGTTTTCAAGATGTTTTTACTATTGGCACTAAGCACCTTTTCTACTAATTCTTGTGTCAGTTCATTGATATAGACAGGCGTACGCCATCGTCTTTCACGCCTACCATAATAATTTTTTACCTTGGGGACTACTAGCTTCTTTTTTAAAGATAGTCGGGTTGGATACTTAAAAGTCCTTTCCTGCTTGAACTCCTTTTTACCATATTGTTCCATGATAATTAACATTTTAACCTTTTTTTCCACTGGTAATACATTACATATGTTATACAAATTTTCGTAACTCGTCAACGATTTTCGTACTTTTTTGTCAACCAATAATTTAAGCATTCTAATTTGGAGATCTTTGATTTTATTAAGATGAACTGGAAAGGTAAGTCCATAGGCTTCTAATCCATACGATATTACCGAATCAGCTAAGGCGTAATAAACTAAATACATTATGGCCCTCGAAACCACATACCTCAGACCATACATTCTACATAGGATTGACCTTAATCTGTTACAAACTAAATCTACATGCAGATTCCACCCAAAATAACTATCCACAATGACTCCAAAATATTTATAAGAGGTAACACATTCAATTTTTTCACAACTACATATTTCTCCAATTTTATTACCATGTAAACAATCATAGGTATGACCTTTTATTTCCATAGGTGAGTACTTATTCCTATTATAGGGTGATCTTATACACATTAATTTAGTCTTTGTTATATTAATAATTATGCCACTATCGTGCGCCCAGCGGACCACATTGTCGAAATCATCCTGGACTGCATACTGTATTACCGATTGGCTTTTGTGGCTATATATGAGACATGTGTCGTCGGCAAACATATAAACGTCGCTATGCTTAATCACATTTCGCATACTATTGACATGCATTTTGTAACCAGTAGGACCATAAACCGAACCAGTCGGGACACCATATTTGACATCCCCTTTACTACTCGTTGCACCACAAACTTTGACTTCTAGTTGCCTACCACTAAGATATTCTCTAAACCATGCGTTCATTGGTCCTCTGATACCACACTCCTCCATGGACTGCAATATCCCGTCGTGATCGAGGGTGTCAAAGGCTTTTTTAAAGTCGATAAAGACCACAACTACCAGTTCCTGATTATTTAGGGACCCGTTCACTCTATCAACAAATTTGGACAAAGCCGTGGCCGTGCTTCTATTAGGTCGGAACCCATGCTGAGCATCACACATAATCTCATTTTCTTCTAAAAAGACTGTAATCTGACTGACTATTATTTTTTCTACAATTTGGTTAATTTTATTTAATATAGCTATAGGTCTGTAATTTGTATACTCAGCATGAGATCCGTTCTTGTAGATCGGCCTTATGATTGCTAACTTCAGCTCACTAGGATACAATCCTTTTTTAACACTTAAATTTATGAAATGCGCAATGACCGGAGAGATTTTATCCTTTATTGTTTTTAAATCTTTTGCCCTAATCCCATCAGACCCCGAAGACCTACTACAGTCCATCTTATCGATTAATTTTGCGACATCATCAGGTGAGACCCTATTAAACCTAAAACTTACATTACTTTCACGAACATATGATTGCCTGTCTAAAAATTTTTTTTCGCATCTATGTTTATTTTTAATATTTTCTATTTCCTCAGTGAATGTCTTGCAAAAATTATTACAAACCTCTTTATTAGTTTCTGTTTTCAACATGTACCTTTCAACGACATCGTCGATTGATAATTTAGTTCGTCCTAGCCAATTATTAACTTGATTCCAAATTTTCCGGATATCCCCTTTACAATTTTCTAAATTCTTCTTACGATATGCATTTTTAGCATTATTAATCAATTTATTTGTGTAATTCCTATGTTTTGTATAATCTAATCGGTAATTGTTATTTTTTGGGTTAGCTTTCCATTTTTTAAATAAACTATCCTTTTTTTCTATCATATTTTGCAAGTGTTTAGTGACCCATATTTGAGAAATTCTTTTCTTTTCATACGTGCGGTGAAAGGTACATGATTTGTATATTTCATTAAATGTTTCAAAAATATTACAATAAATTTGATTAGGGTCTTGTTGTTCCAATAAATCTAACCAATGTATTTCATTTAATCTTTTTGCAATCAATTGCTCCCTATAGTATAACTTAGGAGTTCCATTTAAGCCGTGCTTATTCATTTCTATCGAGAGACCTATTACATAATGATCCGCTATTTTATTTGACACTGTATAACTATAAATAGTACCTGGCAGCTCAGTCCGAACAAAGACGTGATCGATGCAAGACGCCAATCGCTTTCCCGCCACAATGCACTCCCGAGTAATGTCACGCAAACCACACTGCAAACCACACTCACTTAAAATATTTAAATACCTATTTGCTATAGATTCCGTCACATCAAGCTCTTCTCCGTGTATGTTGATATTAATATCACCGATCATAATTATGTTGTGACGTCTCGGGATGGATTGCAACATATCCGCTAACTCCGTGATAAACACTGACTTACTCTTTCGGGGCGGCCTGTATATGATAATCATCTGTGTACTATAATCATGCCCCTGCAGTTCTCCGCTCACCAATTCGCACTGAGTCATCGGCACGGGCAAGTCCACGGGTGTAAAGGATACGTTATTTCTTACATATATTAATATTCCTCCTCCACGCTGGGTCTCTCTTGTCCATGAGTAGATATTAAAACCATCTATTTTATATAAACTTTCTTCCTCTTTCTTTATATTTATTTCCGTTAAACATATTAGGTCCAGGTTCCCTATACAGCCTTTTATCAGTGTTAATAATTCGTTAAAATGTTTTCGTAAGGAACACAAATTGACATGTATTATATGAAGTTGGTTTATTTGTCTGTTTATTGTATTATTCCAATAGTCCAATTTTGTATATTTATTATATATTATATCCTTTTCCTTGAAATCATTAATAAAGTTGGATGGCATTTTTTATGATTCAAACAAGAGTTAGTAATGGTTTTGTGTAATATGTGCCGTTATTATTATTGTTTTTCCAGGTAAGACTCAATATCGCTTTCAAAATTAATCTGGTGAATTTGTTTTTCAGATTCATTCTTTTTAATTAATATTTTCCCATTTTGTATCCAAATATACTTGAAATAATCTTTTAGTTTTGTCTTAACATTCCAAAATAATTGACGGATTTGCTTCGTTAGGTGTTCGTTTATATATATTCGTGAATTATTGTCATTATTAAATATGGCGCTGTTTGTGATAGGTTGTTTTCGACCTTTCAGCCATTTCGAGCGAGTTTCTCGACTTTTGAAAGAAACAATCAGTGGTCTGGGCCCCTTATTACTGTCGCCCGTAATTCTCCAGACTTTTTCAACATCAATAGAATCCAGATTTAGTGCCTTCCCAATTTTGCTTACTATTTCCATCAAGTTCTCACCTTCCTGCTTCTGGACATTAATAATTTCAATCTTCTTTTCAAGTTCTTTCTGCTCCAGTTTCATAATACGTTCTTCAAGGGCCTTGTTCGATTTTTCCAGAAATAAGTTTTTGTGAATGATGTCTTTTACTCTTTTTTCCTGCTTCAAAGTATCATCCTTTATATCCTTCTGGGACTTCTCCATTTCCTTATATTTCCTGCCCAGGTAGTCCACTGACTGTTCCATCTCATTATAGGTTTTTTTAATGTCACTAATCTCGTTCTTAATTTCAATAATATTGGTTTGGATACCTATGAAGCGAGCAGATTGCTCCTCTTTCATTGTATTTAATACACTGTTCATTATTTCCATTTGTTTTTGGAGCGACTGCAATGTGTCGTTAATTGCCTGGTTATCACAACATGATGTTTTTAGCCGGCTATGGTCGTGCGATATAGTCGAGTCACCATCTTGTTCATCGTCAGATCGTTTCTTTTTTTGACGAAAATTTAACCATTGGTCCATTGTCCGACCTTTATCTTTTAGTTTCGTTATATCCATTTCAGAAACTGACATAAATGTTTTTTCTGGCGTCCGTTGCATTGTTTTAAACCGTTTGACGCCGAGAATGCAAGCAGGCAGGTCTCGGCATGCGTAGGTATCGATCAACGATCAATGGGCAATCGAGATATGCGTCCGGCACGCACGCGTGATCCACGAGAACATTTTGAATCTTTGTCTCCTTCTATCTTTACAAGTAGTGATTTTTTTTCCTTGTTCGATTAACACGATCCGCACTTATGAATGAACGACATTATAAAATGAAGATTTTTACAGCATAATATCAATTTTGACCCTCATTCTCTTCTAAACCTTTTGAACATTTGAGAAATGCATAAGATACTATTTAAAAAACCCTACCAAATAGTAGAAGAATTATTCAAGGATGACATTTTTGTTTAAACAGTTACACAGTGGCGCTGGGTGTGACGGTAGGAGCTGGTTGTTTCCTGCTAGCGCTCAATGTCCTGGTGTTTGCTGGGATCTACCTCCAGAGGGGCAGGAGACGTGCCACGCATCGAAGACCAAGGAGAGAAGGTCAGTATTCCTTTCAAACTAAATGATGATTAAATTATCGGCTTCCGCTCCGACTTCAGTGTAATTTAAAACAGCCCTACTTTTCTGTCCCGCCTCTGACGCATTCTGTTTTCTAGACGACTTAGTGGAGGCAAATCGAAAGGAATATAAGTGGCTTTACTCTGGGCTAACATTTGAAAATTTGTGATGACACGAACAGAAGAACAAGGTCGAATTAGTCAAAAGATGGTGATATTATTATACTAACAAATACAGCATAGGAATCTCATATACCTAAAGGTAGCTTTCAATTGATAGCTGTGGTGATCTGCAGGTCATTACTGAGGAGACTTGTGTAAAGCATTTCAAAGCTAAAATAACAGCTCTAATGATAATATTTATAATGATCAGAGAGACAAGTTATATTATAAGATGACGCTAAATCAAAATTATATTAGGATCTGTAATGAGATATCTATCCTAGATAATGTAAATGTTTCTTGCGATATATCATTGGAATATTCATGAGTTGGTATTGGTAATTAACTGGATACCAATTAGCATCAAGTACAGCATGTACAGATGAGTAACTTATAGAATTCAATTTCTGAATCCATTTTTACTATTGCCGAAATAAAATTCATAGTTTTATGTTCTACTAGCTGTTTCCCGCAGCTCCACCTGCGTTAAAAAGTAGCCTATGTTTGATCCCGGATCTTCAACTATATTCATACAAAATATCATCAAAATCCGTTTAGCGGTTTGGCCGTGAAAGCGTAACAGACAGACAGATAGACTTTCGCATTTATAATATTAGTATGGATTAATATTGTTAAGTCCGTTAGCAGCACTTAATTGACAAATCTGGCGAAGAGTTACAGGATTTTTCACTTTCTTTCTTAGGAAGCACTAATAGTCGCACCCGGGCTGGCTCTCTGAACGGCGAGCCTATACCCATGACCTCACCTCGGAAGAGCACTCTTAAGGTAATCATATCACTCATGAATGAATGAATGAATGAGCACTTTATTGCACAATTTACATACATATAAGAAAAGATACAACACCAAAACCAATTAAGATTTTATTTATTTATTTTATTTTATTCGTAAAACCATAGATACAGTTAATAAATATTAACTACATACATACCAGCATTAAATATCTAATAACACAATTAATACGTTTTCGCATTATTAAGAGAAATTAACTAAACTAACTCACATTCAAACATTCTTTTACACTCATTTAAACATTTTCAGTTACTTATCAATTATTTTTAGGTTATTTTTATTATTAGGTTTTAGTTTTAGTTAAGATTTATTTAATTTTTATTTTTTGATTGACTTAAATAGTTTATACAAAATGATTGATTTTTGATTGCTTGAACGATTGTTATGAAATAAAAAAAATCATATCGCAGTACATTTCAAAGTAGGAAATGGTTGTCAAACAATAGGGGATACGGAAGTTGGGAACGACCGGGATAATAATTTTTTTTTAGGAGTTTAACTCTAAATTCCGATAAAAGAACTCTAAGAATTCTCTTTCGGTCGACTAACATATCAATCGATTTCCACAGCGCAGCAGCGAGTCGGAACTAAAAGAGAGACCGGCCAACATTGCTCCTCCCGCAAAAAAACGCGTCCAAATCCAGGAGATCTCAGTGTAGATGACTTCTAAGTTAATAAAGATAAACACAAAATGATAAATTTGTGAGTAGTGAAGTGCTTAATGTTATTTGTGAAATTTAGGACCTGAATGTGGAGACTGAAAGACACGCTGAACAATTTGATACTCCCATGACGACCCAAAATGTGACATTTTTTGGTATGTGTATATAACTCTATCAGCTGTAACTTCATATGGGCTTGACGCCGATCAGATCCCATTTCAAGTAGGTGACATCCACGATGCATTTCAGAATGAAAAATCCAGCATTAAATGTTTTGTTTGTGTTGATTTCGAGTGCAAGGCAGTTTTTAGAGAACACTGTTTAGAGATGGCACAGAGTGAGTATTGTCATGCAAAGCCGTCACGTTTTTGATAAACAAACAAACATAAAAACAAAAAAAAACATTGATGGTAATCATCATGTTTATTTGTAAATATGGAAAATTGAAAAAATATTTACAAAAATCTGCTAAGTTAATGCCAATGTCAACCCATAATAATTTGCTGGTCAAGTTTACAATTTTACCGTTGATGACAATTTTACTAAAATTATGATAAACAAGATCAAATATATTATCATATATCTTAAATAACTCATTACTGCCATGCCCATGTCCATAAATGAGGTTAGTTTCACCACTGAGGCGAGGAAATTCAATTAAAAACTAATACTTTAAGTGGCGATGTCACTGACTGTTCGTCTAAATGTAACCGTATTTATTCTACCAGGACTTGCTCCTATGTATCTACCTCCTGACCAAATTACGGTTTAGTCTTTATTGTTACTTTCAAAGACATTTTTAGAAAGGATACGTTTGTCACATCAAAATGTGAAAGTGAAGTCTTTTGAGTAGGTAATAAATACACACAATCGCTCGTATCGTTAAAAATATCTTGGTCAATATGCGTTTTCTTACTTCAACAACACATTAAAATATGCACGAAATCGAATAAAGATTATTTGGCATCAATTTCACGTTTTGGAGAGATTGTACTATTTCTTAAATCGAATTGTATAAACTTTACCACAGTACCTGTATAAATTGTTATAACATTAGACGTATATGTTAAATAAAATTATGTTTAAAGATAATTATCATAATTGTAACAAAGTATTAATTTATTCCGATTAATGTATAGTTCCTTGTTTATTTATCTTCATAGTTATATTATAGGCCGATACGGTATATGTTCGTATACAAGTTTCAAGCTGTCGCAATGCGTATAGCTATATGTACATAGTACTACTAAGTTTCTAATTAAACTTGTAAATATTAGAATTGTCGTCATTATTCTGTACGACGGAATCTCGTCGGTAACGGTTTTTAATAAAGACCATTTTTTCCTGAAATGTGTTTCATTTTACTAGTTTAATTACTTCGCGCTGTCCATTTTCTCACCTTAAATTCAAGAGCTGGGCTCTTGTCAGGGGAGTTTCTTCTATTCTTGTCGACTATTTGAAAGTCCCTTTAGTGATACGACTCGACGTTATATAAATAATAATAAAAATAAAAATTATTTATTTCATTATCAAAGATGTGTTTACAATCATGTTGTGAGGACTGCCTATTAAGCAAATATGCTTATTAGGACTTATTTGACTGCCTATTAAGCAAATTATGCTTGTGTCAGACAGACCTGCTCTTTCACAGCTTACATTTTACATAACACACTTTAAGATAGAAAGTATAATAAGATTTTATAATTACAATTTGAATTCAATATACAATTTATAAATGATTAAATTTAGAATAATAGATTTAATTTTTTACATTTTACCTTAATATTACTTAATAATAATATATCTGAAGAAAAAGTATCCACGTGGTTAAGGTAGACCTTTTAACCACGTGGATACTTTTTCTTTAACTTCCTGTAATCGTAGAGGATGAATGTTGAGATTTCTATTTATATTATTGTATAGATATGTTGATTGTGCTTCGTGTTGACGTTAACTTTCCCTTTTTACTATTTTGCTTAAAATTCATGAAAATTTTTGCGGTTTTGTATTTGCCTTTGCTGTCCACCTTTAAGTATCTATTTTGTCTATTTTAGTGATTCTTAATAGCGATAGACTAAACATTTTCACATATTTTAGCAAGTTTAGGAAGTATGTTTCTTACATTGTAATGGCTACCTTATAAATCTGAAAAGGGCAAATGGCCAAAACAGAATCGACCAGATCATTAAGCTCCCAACATTTTATGATATTATCAATTGGGTATTCTACTAATTTTTATTTTTTCTTTCATATCAATATTTTTATTTTTAGAAACAGAATTATAAAGAATTTTTGTAATCCGTTCAAAAATAAATAAGTTATAAGCCTTTGATATTCGGTGGAAGGGGAAACTGTCAAAAAACCAAGAAAAGGATGCACTGTGTGAGCTGTGACGTCACTGCCACTCGGTTTCGTGCATACAAAAGAGATAGCAAGACGTCCCCACCACGCTCCCACTTTTCTTTTAGAGAAAACTTTAAAATCGAATTACGGCCTTAATTAACAACCAATTTTGTTGTTGTTTTTAGAATCGGTTACTTTTTAGTGTTTATTTTGTTTAGTATAACAATATTAACCAAGTATGAATACAGTCAAGTAGCCTATTGATACACAACCGCATCATGATCTGGCCAAGAACCAAGTGATTATATCGTAAAATTGTTACATTTTTATCCAGTAGAGGCGCTGATGTTGCTACTTCATGGCAGCTGGCTATCAGCTGTTAAAAATTCGAAGAATATTATTGTGAAAATAAAAGTAATAGGATAATTTGATTATCATCAGTCACTTAGAAATATGTACCTATTAAACTTAAAACTTTCAGAATTTAAGAGTTATGTTTTAAGCATAAAAAATATAAATTATTATTGAAATGATCTGGCCAAACGTGGCCATATCATTAAACGCTGACGTTTAAATGATTTGGTCAATTCTGTTTTGGCCATAAAATGGTCGCATTTCATGATCTGGTCGACCATATCATGAAATGATCAATTCTACGATTGGCCACGGCATCTGTACAAAACCAACCGCACAAATAATAATTAAATAGAAAAGTGAATTGGCAATAAAAGTGTAAATCCTTAAAAAAATTGGATCTGACCATTTCACACCACTCTACCCAGCCTGTATCAATTTACGTCCTCGTAATTTTTCCTATAATTTTCCAAGACTTTATCAGATCATGAACATTGATTGTAAGGGCTCCCACCCGGCACCCTTGCAGGTGGCGCCCCTTTGCGGTGACTCCGCAAAACACCGATATTTTATGAGAAAAACTTTTAATGCGTTCCCTTATCCGAGGCTCCCGAATTAACTATACCCCCGCACTCCGACAAAATTATATTCTTTATTGTTCCATATTTTATGCGAACATTTTGAAAAGAAGAACATCTCTTTTGTTATCTTTAATTTTTCAACTTTTTTGCTGAGTTATAAGAAGTATCGTTTGGGGTTTTTTGAGAATCTCGCCGAGGATGGAGTAAATGGGGCAGTGAATATTTTTAAATTTGTCGCCGTGTAATGTCCAAGAGACTGGAGATAATTTTCAATGAAATATCTATAGAAAATGAATTATTGACTTTTCCAGACTTTCAGAGGTTAGAGATTATTTAGAAATAACTAAATACATTAACTTTCTCAACTATACTTATATCAAAATTATATACATCATATTATATTAAAGGATAATTTTGTAGACTCGGTAAAAACAATGACAGTGGCCATTATGAATTAAAATGTCCGTTTTTATGTGTTTTTTTAAAGAAATAATTATTCATTAAAGATTAACCAATTATACAATAATTAAATAATTCATGACGATGATGTAAACTTATGTACAGGTGTAAATTCTTTAAAATACCTAATTATTTCATGGTTTATCTTGGGTTTTAGGGCCAAATATCCCTTTTTGCAATATCTTTAAAATGCATAAATAAAGATTTATTTTTTATGACGAACCTCTCCCATGATCAGCAACGTAAAATTGTCGCTTAGAAATAAGCTGACACTTTACAAGCTAGCCATCCGCCCTGTCATGACATACGCGAGCGTGATCTTCTCACATGCAGCTCCATCTCTCCTGAACAAGTTCCAACTCATCCAGAATAGGTTCGCACGCAGAGCCACCTACACAGGGACCTTGAGCTTCCATCCATTTCGAGATATCTCAAAGAAACGTCTCAACGTTACTTTGAGAAATGTCCAACCCATCCGAACCCGTTAGTTGTGCGGGCTGGCAACTACAGCCCGGCGAAAGATGCCCCCCTGCGGCACAGACGCCCGAGGAATGTTCTCTTTGACCCTGACGATCCCATTACGGTGGCGAACCTTCCCTTCGAAAACCCCTCGACTCAACGGAGTCCTGGGTTTTCCATAGGAACATATGACCGCACCCGCCGGCGAATGCGACGTAGTAGGAACAGTAGACAGCTTACTAGGTACCGGAATGTACCAGGGCGCTTCACGCCACCGATAGGTTCTCAGTAGGCCCTTCAGGCTAAATAGTGTCGGCCCTTATGGCATTGAGCGTTTGCTACCGCTCGCGAGTTTGCATCGTTTGCTTGATCAAAGGCAAAGCCCATGGCCGCGGTTCGTCCCAACTGGGAGCCCCTTGTGCATTTGCCGAAAAGGCTGAGTGGTTAATAGCCCTCGCCTCAAACTGTCCCGCTGTAAATTTAAAAGCTCACAGGAGCTAAAATTGTAGGTCCGTAACAAAAAAACAAAAAAATATGTCGCACCGCTGCCTAACGACATTTATTATTTTGATAGTACCTGTTTGCATCCAGCAAAAAATAAAACATATTTCTAATTCCAGCATTAAATTCATCAATCAATCAATCGACTTTATTGCGTATTGTGACATAGATAAATTAATATATAATATATAGTTGTTCCATTCTGACCTATTTCTTTAATTCTTAGAACAAGTATTCGACCGTATACACTTTGTTTAATTGCGAAAACCTTCCTTGTCAAGCTGCAGTCTGCATCTGAAAAGGGTTTGATAGATGACCTCTGTCACCGAGAACTGTTTTTAAGTTACTACATAAAACGAAGGGTAAAATAAGTTTTACTTGTTTGGCTATTTAGTGTTTATTTGCTTAGATAGATATATAGAGCTTTGTTGTAAATATAACCTTGATTTCCTTAACCCTCCAGCAGCTAAAAACTTTATACGAGTAACAATAAAAATTCTATTGTTTTGTACCAAATCCGATACCAAGTGCCGGTATTTATTTATTCTATTTATTTACAGTTTTTTATTTCTTTTTTTCTCATTTTCAGTTATTTTTGTTTTTGGGTATTGTATATATAGAAGTAAGTTTACTATAATTTCGTAACGATTCTTTTAATATTTAACATAAATTAATCACTTTTGTTGCACCACCGATTGGTTTACTGGTAGAGAAAGCCTACGGCTTTAAGTCCGCCATTTACATGTTAAATAAATAAATAAGTGTACTTGCTGTGTTAAAATTTTACAGTATTGTTATAGTTCATCAAAATATCTTCTAAATGTTGGACCGTGATGAAAGGATCTTAATCATAAGCATAGTCAATCAACCATGTACACAATGATATCGTTGTATAATAATTCGATACATCCTACGTAAAGTATCGTGTGTTTTGTTAACTTTACAGTACAGCTGTTCAAAGTTGTGCTGATTGTTTTTTGGCGATTGCTCAGTAAGATGACCACCAATATTTAAAAAAAATTGCACATGCCTTATTAAATAGAAGGTGATAATCTAGCTTTGTAGGTTAATTCATACTTTTCATGATTTTCGAGAAAAGTCACGTTAGATATTTTACATCGACCACTTCAAGAAGTAAATTATTGTAAATTACACTTGCTATATATTACGTTGAACATTGCACAAAGCTATTTATCGTATGTCATAGTTACTACGAGTATATAAGGATTATGCAAGATTATTATTTATATTTACTAGTTTTTATAATCCTCAAGTCATTGCAAAAAAAAAAAAAAAAACAGATTTACACCAAGGATGTTACGTGAAGCTATTGAAATTAAAAGACATCCTAATTTCAATAGAGAGGATGGATCGCAGGTACTACCAGCGACCCAGTTATCAATTTAATAACATCTCAAACTCAACGGAAGACTGCAAGTACCTTGGATACTGTCAGCCAATACTGCGTTAATTGAAATAGTTTTCAATAAATTATAGACTATGGTTTTGTATTCTTGTGACATCAAAAACAAATAACACAGACTAATGTCAACTTAGTCTGCCTGCGACCATGAACGCTGTAAAGTGTTTGAAACGTCAGGTGTAAATAAATAAGTAATAAACGCGTTAAAAAACCGTATTAAAATAGTTTGATTTAACGTTTTAAATATGAAAAATAGTAACGAATAGGGATATAATATACTGAAAAAAAAAATTATCTTGCCCATTATAAAAATAAATTACCCATGTTTTATTTTAACGCGTCATCTTCCCCAATACCTAATCATAAGAAATTTTGCATTTTTTTTCATTGCGAGTCGAAATAGCTAATTATGTTTATGTGTTTATTTGGATCAGTAGGTGGCAACCTTAACTGCTTTGTTAACAGAAGGTTAAATCCAGTATTGAAATTATCAACAAAATGTAGATAGATAACTGCTTTTTGTACAAGCATAGCCTTGTTTGGAGTTATCCATAAATAATATTAAATAAGTATCCACAAGTTTAGAAGTCCGAAAATAAAGAAAATTGAAAAACCGAGTTGGTTAAGATACTTTACGTAGGAGATATATCGTAGCACATGAGGAAATATACAGAGGAGAGTAACAATAAATTGGTATAAATAATATTTTATTATATTGTCTTGTACTAATAAGAAGAAAAATCTGTAAGTAGTAGGTTTTGTACAAAAGAAAAACATGTTTGTTGAGTTGAACTAGGCATTTTTTCTATGTTTTACTACCGATTACTAAACTAAAAAGGTTTGTAATTATCTCTTAGGACTTTCAGTGATCTTCCTCTAAACTGTTCTGTATATCTACTCATGTTTATCATATTACTCCCGTCGCCCTTCGTGCGTGGTGAGCATCGCAGCGGCAGGAAGATGAGCACGACCCCGTTTCCGTCTGAACGCTTGCTGCGTTTATGCTTAGCGAAATCTCGTATGAAACGGAATTGAACCTTTATACGTAAAATAAGCTTAACTAAAATGTTATTCTGTAAATAAAAATAAGATTATTATTTATTATGAGTCCAAAATGATTTAAGTCTCAAGCCCCGTGGTACCACCGGGTTGTCCGAATCATCCGATGATAATTAAGTGCATTGCAATTTATACACATTGTCTATTCAACGTCATCTCATAAACTAGCTGTAACACGTGGTAAGTATCTAAGTTCTTAAACACAGTGTGAATTTTAAGTGCGGGTTAAATTATGCAAGCTTAATTTGAACCAAATTCATGTGTGGTGTTCAACTGCTGAATATGAAATTTTTCGGAAAGAAAACAAAAGCTATTTTTTGTAGCAATATAACAGGGTGCATTAAGAACGAGGACGGAAACGGCTATTTAGGTCATGAATTAAACTCAAATTTCTGCAGCTACTTTACTCGGTTCGTATCACCATTCACCAGTAGTGTCGTCGACAAGCCTAAACTGATAGTGCAGTTTGTTAGAGATGACACTACCGTCAATTATAAACTTAATTACAAAACCTTTGAACGAAGACGGAGGATAAAAGATCCACTACCAGGAGTCTCCCAGTTTTGACCGATGCAGACTCTGAATGCGCTCCTGAACTGATTGATGACTCCCTCCCTCTTCTCCCCTCCCTACCCCCCTTACTTCACGCTCACTATTCATAGCCTGATCATAATTTAACTGCGCTCTCATTTGATCGGCTCATAGACTTTTAAAGATGTGAAACGGTGTGAAATAATAATGGGATATAAAATAATAAATGCTTTTCGCGTTATGATCTGTATAGTTTTATCTGTTGGTCATAGAGAAAAGAACGTTTTACCTTCGTTTGCGATGCTCTTTGCTGTTGGGTAACGTATATTTTTTTAATTTATATTGAGTGGATTACACGATCAATCGACCCTGTTTACTATAATAATTATGAATAATGAATAAAATAAATAAATAAATAAATAAATAACTCTTTATTGCACCAAATTGTAGAAAGTACATGAATATTATTATTATCTATGGTACAAAGGCGGCCTTATCGCTAGAGCAATTTCTTCCAGGCAACCAACAGGTAGGACTTCATGATATGAAACAGGAAGGTAGGCGCAAATTAACAATTGGGAAAAAGTGAAACATAAAAGCATAACGTACCTATGCAGCACATACAAAAAAATATACCTATGTAAATATATGTGGTGCACATATACGCATGCATTACACAATGTAAATAAATATACATACTTATTTTAAGCGTATCAATAAATGTTAAAATTACAACTATGGCGGGTTATATACGAACAGCAGACGAAAAGATTTTCTCGGGAAGAGGTTTAGGTGATAGAAAGATAATGGTCTTTCACTTGTGTCTTGAAGCTGGAGAGTGTTTGGGCATGTCTAATAGATACCGGCAAGGAGTTCCACAGACGTACAGCTTGGACAGTAAACGACTTGGTGTAAAATTCGGAAGAATGTACGGGTGTATCCAATCGGAGATTATGTGCACTGCGAAGTCGATCATGGTGTTGATTGTGAAACACAAACCGTTCTTTCAGATATTGTGGATAAGTGGGAATAAAAAGAATAGAATAAAGCATGGAAAGGATATGCCAATCACGGCGACGTCGGATTGGGAGCCACTTGAGTTGATTGCGAAATTCAGAGACATGATCATATTTACGAAGACCGTAAATAAATCTGATACAAAGGTTTTGGAGACGCTCAAGTTTGATAATAAAGTCATATGAAAAGCAATTCATAATATTTTTCTTTTACTTCTTCTTAAACTAGTAGTTTTGTGAACTAGTAGACTTCTCTTATATCTTCCTAATATAAATTATATTCCTAAAAGGAACAAATTTCCCCTTAACTCTATTTATTTGGTTTTTTCAGTCAGTTATTTATAGAGTATCTTTTTTGATCACTTGTCTAATAAAACACACGTAAAGCTTAAGATTATAGGCGTTTTTTTAATTTTTTTTACCAGCCGGCCTTACAATGAACATTCTTTTTTTGAATGTCGACGTGACTGGTCTATTCTTTAGGAATCTATGGCGAATGCACAATAAAACGCCTGGAAGGAACACTCGCCGATTGTTCCGGTCCATCGCGGCTCGATTTCAGCTTCTTTGTTCTATGTTCATAAACTGGCCATTTGTTTTGTCTTTGACGACCCTTTGCCAATTGTTTTATCCTATTATCAGATGTTTTGTTTGAGGATAGACCTAACAAAGATCTGTGTCATTTCAGATCAATGTTAAATATTTTCATACATACATCGATCACCAAAATTTGAATTTAGATTTCAAAAGTAAAGACATTTTGATGAGTTTTTTATTCATTCAGCAATTGTGGTTAGGCCACAAATAAATTGATGTGCATCAAGGGAGAAGGCAGGACTGTTACTAAAGAAGAAAGCTCAATGGGTTTAGACATAAATTAAGAGATTTGATGTTTTATTTATGTAATTTGTGTCCAAAACCAATTATTTTACAGACGACCACCAGATGGCAGCCGGAGCCAACGACTTAACGTGCCTTTTTAAGCGCCAGATCATATTTAATATCAGACAATAGGCTACTTGACTGTATTCATACTTGGGCAATATTTGCATACGACACAATATGTACACTAAAAAGTAACCGATTCTGAAAACAACAACAAAATTGGTTGTTAAATAAGGCAGTAATAGGATTTTATAGTTTTTTAAAGACGAAAAGTGGGAGCGTGGTACGTACGCACGAAACCGAGTGGCCGTGACGTCACAGCACACACAGTGCATCCTTTTCTTGTTTTTTGCCAGTTTCCCCTTCCATCGAATTTCAAAGGCTTATAACATATTTATTTAAGAATGGATCTTAAAAAAATCTTTCTGTTTTCAGTTTCTGGTAGTAAAATGTTTTATATAAATGTGGTATGGGATATCGGGGCTGGCAAGTGAAACGGCAGAAAATCACTTTAACTCAACGTTTATTACTTTCTTCACAATTTTTTCAAAATATATATATTAGCAGCGTGCGTCTTGTACATCGTAGCAAAAATCGTCTGTCTCTCATCTTCTTTCTCGCTCTGACATCCCTCCTATCATTCTCAGCGTTCGGATACATACAGTGAAACTCATTCATTCTAATCTATCACATATTCGGATACATACCATTCCCACATGAATGATAAAAATAAATTTTGTAGATTAGCCAATTTGATGATTAAAGCCCGCAATCCTAACTAAACCTGAAACAATAAAACAAAGTATGTTTCCTTGGGGATCCAACTCAATCTCTAGGTATCAGACAATCAAGTGATTCAAGCCTGTAAAGTCCTAACCAAACTGGAAACAACTAAACAAAGTATGCTTCCAGTGGGAATCGAACCTACCATCCCCGGGTCGAAGGCGAATGCCTTATTAACCACTGGACCACGAAGGCACTAGCACGCTTAGACATAAATAACGTCTGACGTAATAAGAAATCCCAAAGGCGTTGACGACTGCCGCTGATCTTGACCTAAAGCAAGCTCCTTTTTACTAATGGAGACTTAAGGCGCTAATCACTGTTTTACTAACATCCATTAACGGACAGAACGGGATGACGTGTTGGTATGAAAATAAAAATAGCACAATTGTGAGAAATATCACAATATGGTCAACTTTAACGTACATATTTATAGAAATTTTAGTTGTTTAGCAAGGCAAGCGCCCACTCCTCGCTCTTCAGAATTTATCACTGCCTTGTATTTTGATATTCTTCCGTAATTACGGCTTGCTAAGTCTCAAAAACATTACTATTAACTACAGTTCACTCTGAATAATTATTAGGTTGCACTCTTGTATACATTAATTCAATTTACATTTACACAATAAATATCAAAGTTAACTTTAGCAATAGGCTACTTGACTGTGTTCACATTTTGATTTATGACAAGATTTTTATACGGAACAATACATGCACTAAAAAGTAACCGATTCCGAAAACAACAACAAAATTGGTAAATAATTAAAGCAGTAAAAAGCATTTAAAATTTTCTAATAAAGAAAAGTGCGAGCGTGGTGGGGACGTCTTGCTATCTCTTTTGTACGCACGAAATCAAGTGTCGTGACGTCACTCCACCATGTGCTTCCTTTTCTTGTTTCTTGTCAGATTCCCTTTCCACAGGATTTCAAAGGCCTATAACTTATTTAATACTAGCTGTTACCCGCAGCTCCGCCTGCATCAAAAAGTAGCCTATGTTTGACCCCGGGTCTAATACGGATATTCATACCAGATTTCATCAAAATCCGTTCAGCGGTTTAGCCGTGAAAGCGTAATAGACAGACAGACAGACTTTCGCATTTATAATATTAGTATGGATAGTATGGATTGGCCGGAATTTAAAAAAATCTTTCTGTTTCCGAATTCTGATACTTTAATTTGTGATATGAATAAAAAAAATATTGAGTAGTGTAGCCTATTAGCGATTAACTATAAATAAATAAAGAGGAGCTCGTTAGTTGACCGCGACCCGCGTATCCGTAGCGAATGCGCGTGTCAAGCGACGGCGTGACGTGACCACTATGGGATTGGTCTCCTTTTAGTGGCATTTTCTATTTTGAGTTCCTCCGTGCTTCGGAAGGTGCGTTAAGCCGTTGGTCCCGGTTGTTGTCGATAGGCAGCAGTCGTGAGGCTGTGTCAAATGCCTTAGGGCAGCCTGAAAAATTCTGAGAGTGTTGTGTGTTCAACACTCAGGTCATGTTCCTGTTGGTCTGGTTTTCCTGTAAAAAGGGTTTAGGAGGTCAGATGGCAGTCGCTCCATTGTAATAATCAGTTCCGCCAAATCTAAGAGCATGACTTACAGCGTACCCTGGGCTCCGAAGCGTAAGCTGTAGTAACGAAGCAACTAGGAATACACGCTAGGATGATGATGATGATAAATAAATAGTAGTCTTGGGCTTGGCCTCAGTTTACGAGTATAATATTTATATTATGAAGTGAAGCGAAAGAGAGAGTGTTACATTGGTATTATATACCCACCAAATAAGAGGGGATTAAACATTTAAAGGAATAAGCGTCGCTAACCCCATAAAACCCTTCGCTTGTTACCTACTTATATCAAAAACACAACACGTTCGTTACTTACTTTATTTATTTATTAATTTCATTTAATTAGAAAAAATTGGCACATCGTCATTATATTTATCTGTTAAAGGGAAATCCCTTTAACAGAGTCAGAGCAATTATGTCTTTTCCTTCCAAAGTTCTCGATTTACTGCCATAGTTTCATAGAGATTTCTCGAAAGAACATGGCGGCCAACTACTTAAAACTTTACACGTATTCCACTTTTTGTGACAAAATTCGCATTCGACTTAATAAATCTCCAAAGGTCCTCTTAAATGTATAATTGTGATGATCTCATGAATATCTAATTGATGACATTTAGCACATCCCAGGTAGCCTAAACCTTAAATTAATAATTGGTCTCGCGCGCGCTCGACTAGATACCGCGCTATGAAGAAAATTCAGTTTCCAGTTCCAGAATGCGGCAACTTTATATTGTAGTGTGTGTAAGACCATGTGCAAAGACGAAACGAGAAAGAGTTATTTCTTGTACTATTATTACGATTATATCTATATATTAGTATTGAATACGCAAACTGGCATTTTGCATCTGGTTTTATACTAAAATTTTAAATTTATCACGACGTCCAACTCACAAGGTATGCTGCAAGTACGCCGAATTCGCGTAGTTTTAGTTGCCGCCTTAGATGCGGAGACCAATTATTAATCTATGGTTGCCGCATTTGTCTAGTATGCCGACGGTATCTGGACGAGTGCGCGCGAGACCAATTAATAATCTATGGCCTCTAAACTTTGGTGTGCACCAAAGAAAAAAATCTTAATATGGAACATTTATCAATTACTAGCTGTTTCATGGAAGTATGAATATGAATTAAACGTAAATAGGTAAAAGGATTAAATAGA
Organism: Euzophera pinguis; assembly: GCA_947363495.1. NCBI lineage: Eukaryota > Metazoa > Arthropoda > Insecta > Lepidoptera > Pyralidae > Euzophera > Euzophera pinguis. Next base: position 398,540 of record OX376156.1, on the reverse strand, counting down.
ATTGAGTATAGAAGGGAAAGGATATGTCAATCACGACGTAGTCTGATAGGCAGCTACTTGAGTTCCATGCGAAAAGCGGAGATGTGATCATATTACGTAAGCCAAATATGAACCTTATACAAAAGTTTTGAAGACGCTCAAGTTTATTCATCTGCTCCTGAGTAAGATCAGGATAGCACGAGTCGGCATAGTCTAAAAAGTCAAGGTGACCAATTACCGCCGCCCGGTACCGCGCGTTTTTTTTTTTAAATCTTAAAAGATCTTTTGAATTACCGTGGTTTCTTGTTATTTTATATTATTTATCATTTAATTAGTAATACAATTAGCCAAAATATCACAGAAAATAATGAATTTTCTGATTTAGTAAAAATAATTTCTAGTGCGGTCCGCCATTTTGTTCCCAACTTTTTCGATAAAAATGTGGAAATGACACATGAAAACTTATAGCGATCAATAATAATTATGTTTGTATTTTATAATAAAATACTTATTTAGGCATATTCTCAAAAAAAAATATTAGTTTTAATAAAGGATAACTTCACCAGCCTGCCACTTTCCCGTAACACTGAACACTAGAAAAAATAAGACCTGTCAAGGTCAACTTCAAATTCGATTTATAAACATTTTTCGGCCGTGGATGGCAATGGAATCACTTTTAATCTATAGTGACAGGATCTTAGTAAGCCAAGTAAAAGTCATAGACACATAGAGTTAATCAGTTTCGTGTAATTTTAAATTTGAGCGAAAACAGACGGGGCCGAACGGCAAGCACAGTAGCGCAGAAAATTTTGGGCTGAATCGGCTCCGCAAACAGGCTAAGGGAGCGTTATTTCTGAACGGATCTTTATGAAACTTGGCAAATATGTACCGTTATTTGATTTATTTGAAATATTAGGTGAAGATATTTTTTTTGGTTAAGGAAATAAATAGTGTAAAATAGGGAATTCGTTGACGCAGTCACTAGCGTCTACGTTATTACATTGTCATGGTAGTAGTACTAGTAATATTTACTACTACTTTTTGACGCAAACAGAGACGCGGGAAACAGCTAGTAATGTATATGTTTCTTAAACCTAAGTAATGTGTCCTGCCCTAACATACAGCACGCATTCGGTTGTAAAATAAATACATTTAAAGTTACAGCTAATTCACAAATAGACAATTAATAATAATAAGAAATTAAATTACCTGTACTCATAACATTCAATCATTGAAGACAAAAATTTAATTTACCGCAGCGCACAAGCAAACAAATAAAACAAGACATTGACAGCGGGAGGCAAAAGAAAATGGATGAAATGTTACAATTTCCCGAGCGGGTTTGAGCAATGTGTTCGGTTCGGAACGTTCTATTCTGCCTTCTTTTTGTCCCTATTCTTCAGGTGTGAGCGACATCTATCAGTAAATCAACGGAAATTTAGCATTTCGGGCACTGTTGCCGAGAAATAATGTTCTGAAAAAATATGGTGTTACCTGGTGTAAGCGTAAGAAAATTAATATGAAATTTTGACTCGACAATAACTGAATATTTTCAGGCAGTCGCTCCATTGTAATAAACAGTGCCGCCAAATCTAGGACCATGACTTACATTACTAACTTATCAATTTGTGATCAATCTTAGCTACACCTTCCTAAAATAAAAGGTTCAATACTTCAATATTGTCGTTAACATTTTTAAGCCGACATCTACTTGTTTTAAAAGGCAAAGCTGTGTCACAGTAAGGACCATGGAGTAATTACAAAGAGGAGATGCCGTACTAAGCGTTTTGCAAGAAAGTGTTTGTGAGGCTACACGGGGCCGAAGGCAGACGTGCGGGGTGCTTGGTTTCGGCCGTGGCTCCAATCATAGAGCACGAGCAATGGTCACATCACTGCGCCATTTCAAACGGCATCTCCTCTTTGTAATTACTCCATGGTAAGGACACTTGAAGCATCTTTACAAGACACGAAAGAAACCTCCATGCCAGTTAACGTTAACTGCCTTCGTGGTCCAGTACAAAGGAACCACGCCAGAGGCCGAGAGTCGATTCCGAACAACTCTGACACCAGTGTGTACATGGTCGATAGACAACGTAACCTACACGAAATGATAATGACGAAAAAAACCGAAGAAAAAGCAAGATGTAACAAATATAAATTAAACAGTAGATTCAGAGACGTCCCAGTAAACATGTCACTAGACTGTGACAGGACGAGCCGATTTACTTTCAAAGACATTTCGGAAGGTTCACTTCTCACTGAATAATGCAGCAGTCTACGAATCTGAGGATTCAATTGTACTTGGTGTAATGAAATTTAGTTCTTAAAAGCAATGTAAATCGATGTTACTAGTGTTTGTTTTATATGAACTGATCGGTGGAGATTATAAGGTCGATTGTTGCTTGAAGTTTATTTTATTAGGGTACAAACAAGACTTATAATGTTTTGAACTAAAACTTGTTTTTCGAACAGTAGTATGAAATAATCTTTTTGATGCGAAAAAAGAGGTCCCTTTCTTTCTTCGCATCAAAAAAGGTTATTGTTATAACCTGTGGGAAATCCGACAAACAATATAAATAACAATGTGTATAGATATTAAACATTAAAGTTGAACATTTTCAGAGTCTGTTACTGGTTTACGTAGATACTGACGCTACAGCAAACTTACCCCATTTTGGCCTTCGAAAATTCTCCTCATTAAAAAAAAACTAATAATTGGAGTAACACGTATGCTAAGTTTCATAGATCCGTTCAGATAGGCGACCTCTAAGCCTGAAATAAACATACATCTCCAGAAAAGCGGATTGGCCAGTTAGAAACTTGATTGTGAAATAAATTTTGGACCTACAGAAGCAGCTACCATTCAATACATTTACAGGTATCACATGACAGATGCTATCGTCCCAGTACAATACAATGCAGTGCTGCCGTGATATCGAATTTCCTGGATTCGAAGCGGGACAATTGGTCGACGCTTACTGGAACTACGTTTATTTTGTAACTATTGGTTATATACATAGGTTATACAGATATTTAACCTATGTATAAATCTATCGTTTTCGGGCCCCTGTTGGACTAGAATTGAATTTATACTAGCGGACATTAGTAACATAATTAAATGAGTCCGTACAATTTTTTTATTGAAATAAAATTGCTTATTTCTATTATTCATATCACATATATCAATATTTGACTGAACAAATCTCAAAGGGCATAGAAACTGCACTACAAATAAACGTTCCTTCTCAATGACAAATCTCCATAAATTTTATATAACACTAGCTGTTTCCCGCTGCTCCGCCTGCGTTGTAGTAGCCTGTTTGACCCCGGGTCTTTAACTATATCCATACCAAATTTCATCAAAATCCGTTCAGCGGTTTGGCCGTGAAAGCGTAACAGACAGACAGACTTTCGCAATTTATAATATTATATTAAGTATGGAAGTATGGATTTTATTTGCCTTAATCTAAGAACCATCTCGATCAGTATCAAAATCGACTTATTCGTTTAGGCGTTACTATGATGTCACACTTATACATTAATACATAAAAAAACAGGTTACACTTAAACAGTGAAAGGAATATGAAGTAAGGGTGGGCTAGTATATTACTTAATTGTTTTAGTAGAGAAATTGTACTCAAGCTTAACGTATATTAGGAAGAAATATTGTCAAATTAATCTATCAAAGCTACAATTACTTAACATATCCTATTTCAAACAACATAGTCCAGTTTGCTTATAGTCAACTGTGGTAGTGTTTGCACGCAACGTTGCTCGACAATCGAATTTGCGACCCGAGCCGACAGTGACGCATACATGAATGAGGTTACAGATGTGGCATTTCATGCTATCTCTCTTTTTGTGGTTAAGTTAAGGACCTCATGATTGGGTCGGTCAATGCAATAAGAGTTGCGAATTTCTGGTCCGACATAGTTAAGTTTTCCCTTACCGTCAGACATCGACCGAATGAAGAAGAACTGGTTAAGTCAAGTGCCTTAAAGAAATGTGATGCTTTTTATCATCCTCTATACAAAAGCACAGTAAGTCTTGGAAAACTTTAAGAGTAGTGAGAAGCTGTGCAGAAATAAATAAATTAATAAATACTGTTTTCATTAAAACTAAGGAGCTCGATAGTCCTAGGGATGCGCGTGTCATGCGACTGCGAGACCTGACCAGTATTGGATTGGTCACCTTTTAGTGAAATTTTCTATCTCAAGCTTCCGTGCAAAAAAAAAAAACACACACCGGAAAACACGGTTGAGTTAATAAGACGTTATATTAATATTTGGTATCGCGCGCTAGCGCCGCGGAGACCAATTATTAATCTAAGGGTGAAGACATTCTTCAAGAAATGGGTTTAATAAATAAATCTGATATATCTTTTTGTTTATTAAATAAAGGCGTCTAAAATAGAATTTAAACAACAATATTATATACTCTACCAGCCCTCTAGCTTTCCTTACCTATATTGCCATAGGCAATGTCCCTTAGTAGCATTTCATGTCATCCACGGGAAGAATTCCGTTGTTTATTTGTTTTAATCACACTAGTCTCAACATCCGGACTTTTGACTGCATTGAATGTTTTGACTTCTTCTTATTCATCGATCCCTCACTGCTGAGGATCATCACCACATTTGAGTCTCCAAGCTGTGCGGTCTTCCGTACTTTGAACCGCTCTGTATAGGCAGCCTCTTGTAATCTTAACCTATTTTGACTTAAGTTAGTCTTAAAGCAAAATTTTGTTTACAAGCTACGGCTTGGCAATTTAGAATTTCATCTTCGATCCCAATAACTGCCTCCGTGGTCCACTTGAATGCATGGATTCGATTCCCACGGAAAGTATACAATGCTATTTCTAGTTTGATTAAGGTTTAATTAACATTGCAGGTTTGAACCATCCAATTTCTGATGATTCCGTGCACTGAAATAACCATTAAGTCTGTAGTTCAACCTATTAGTAACTTTAAGCATTCGTTTGATCATTCTGACATTACCAAAGAGCATCGAAACCGCACATAGAAACAAACGTTCATTTCTCAATGGACTATGCACATCAAGAAGAAAATTACTCGGCTTCTGAGATTCAATTCAATTTTTTACTGCCACCATTCAAAAAGTTCTCACCATTTTAATACGGAACCTTAAAAAGACCGTTACAAATAACATTTTAAAGATACTGTTTGTATTTTCATCCCATTACGAAGCAGCCTTAACGTTTATGACGTCACAATGGACGCATTAATCCAGACTTCCAAGATTCAAGATGGCGAACCCAGACGTTATCGCACGTACTTGATTTTATGAGCTTCAAGTATAAAATGTTATGCTTATGTTACAGTTTTAGAAAACTACTAGGCGAATATACAAAGGATATGCAAAATTAAATCCGAACGCAAATAATAATTATATACTAATATATTCTAATTCTAATTCTAATAATAATTTCGACCTTCCATACAAAAACTTAGATTGGAGGTTAATTTTCTTTTGTACTTTATTTTAAATCTTTTAATCATAATTCAGAGATTCTAGAGTGACACATGAGACCGTGTGCATTTTTGATGCTCTCTGGAAATATACACATAACTACGAAAAATTATGATTTCGAATATTTATTAATATATTAATTACTAAAAACAGGCTTTTTTTAATTGCCTCTTCTGAATTCACCTTGTTTCGAGTCACAATTGCTATAAATGACCACTTTTGGACCAAATCATAATACATACTAAAGTTAAAGGGGAAAAAATGTATTACTTATAAAACAAATTTTATCAAAAGCTTAAGTTCATACACTACGTAAACAAACATAAAACATAAATACTGTTTCATTTAAAATATATATCTATATATATACATACATATACCTACATAACTACCAATGATGAAGTCAAGTCACATTGAAAAGTATATTGGTACAGCTCCCCAAAGAGAATATTATCCTCCGACACGAGATGACGCGATTTCTTGCGGTCTCATTCTTGTCTATCTGCTAGATTCCATCAGCAATATTTTTTTTTACTTTATTTATTATTTACGTATCAATATAATATAAATAAAAACTAAAGTTAACTAACATATAACTACTAAACTAAAACTAAACAATTAAAGTCTTATAAAAAGTTCAGTCCCGACAAAACGTTGCCCTGAGGTAGGGTAGCTTTTTTTGATTATTTTACAATATACCAACCTACATTTATTTGTATCGTTCGCAGCTGCACTTACCCGACACTAGTCTCTGTTATAATAAATGACCACATTTTGGTAAATTACCTGTACCAAAATCAAAATGGACTCAATTTAAAGCGCTTTATTTTTTGATGAACAAATTATATCTGTCAAAAAGAGAAAATAATTTCAGGTTCAGCAGGTTATTGTATTTGTTTTAAATATTAGGGACACAAATATATACAGTTATTAAAAAAAGCAATTTCTTTCACAAATAAAACAATGTAAGTTAAAGCTCATTGACATTACATTACGAGTATATTTTATAACATTTATGTTTTATTGTTTTTGAACTTGACGATAACATTAATGATTTTTTTGTTGACAAGCCAACCGTTTATGTAATCAAAAGGTCGACTGAACTAAGGCTTTGCCAATCCATACTGAAAATATTATAAATGCGAAACTCTGTCTGTCTGTCACGCTTTCACGGCCAAACCGCTGAACAGATATTGAAGACCCGGGGTCAAACATAGGCTACTTTTTGACGTAGGCGGAGCTGCGGGAAACGACTATTAGAGAATAAAGATTTGAAAAGATTATTACAAGGTCTTCTGGTTATTATTGTTTATGTTATCAAAGTTTAAATATTATTCCCGTTCGCTAATGGAGCCAGATGGAAACGGTTGGCTGCATTTAAATACATTAATAGAATTCACCTTTCTCTTGATTGATTGCTGTCACTGGTAGGTATATTAATCTTCTTTTGTTTTTGTCTTTGTCGCAATAAGGATTATTGGTCTCCAAAAAAACTTGTCAAAATTGAACAAAAATGTTACTTCATATATTTATTAATGTATTTGTTTGATAAAAAAAACAAAGCCCGTAAAACGTGTTACATAATTTGCAAATTACGACTACTTACCAAATTAATATCAATTTAATATCAACGTAACATGTCGCGAATAGTGACGTATACATTACCGACCTAACTCCTAAATAACACGAGATTAGTGTACGTCTTTAGTAATTTTAGTAAACAATCTACTGAAATATTAATGAAAAAAAAACTCGAGCGCCTGACATCACCTTGTAAATAGACTTCCAAAGTTTATTAAAATTGTGAAAAGTGTAGGAGAAAATTTAACGAAAAATGAAGCCGGTGTAACAGCGGATTTCGTCGAAAAATGTTACGTGAGAGAGTGTTGTTTAAGAAAACAGGTCATTTTTATTTGGTTAAATGTTTTCAATTTTGAGTAACATAATTATGAAACTAGGTACAAGTTTTAAAAATACTTTCCAGTAAAGTCCATGAAAATAATAAAATTGAGTAGGGTCGGCAGCCCGCTCGTTGGTATTGGTGGCGTCCATATGCTATGGTGACCGCTTTCCATCGGCGAATAGCATGAGTGTTTGCCTACTATTAAACTTATCTCTATATCGATCATTTACTCATTGCAATGCCATTAAATCAAGGACTAGGAACTAAGAACCACCTCCTATTTGAAGTCCCTTCACCTGCGCTGAGACCATATTTGGTTCTTAACAATGAAATTTTTTTGCTGCAAGTGAAAATATGATTGCAAACCCAGGCACGGAGCAAAAGAAAAGTAGCTCAAAATGTAGGTACAAGTAAGTAATAAAATAAAATACTCCATAGGGGACATTATCGAAATAATAGGCTTTAAGTGTGGAATTGCTGTTCGAATTTTTATAGCTACACTTATGTTATCACTCACTAGACCTACTGATTCAAGAACAACATGATACTCCACACAATACCCATAAAAGCAGTACAAAAACTGACATGATACCTTGGTGCGTTTGGAAGATTTGGACATTCAAAGGTTTTCAGTTGTAACAACCAAGTGATAAATTAATAGCATTAGGATGGCTGATTTCGTATCAACGGCGGCGTATCACTTATGTGAATGGATCAGAGCCGGTCTGCTTCAAAAATGTTGGTGCGTTTGTTTGTTACACGCGTTCACAAAACACGTGTAACAGGTTTGTTAACGAAAAAAACATTTAAATCGACGGATTCATGAATAATATTGTTACGAGCGGGTTCGGTCCACAATTGGCGAAGTAATCGTTGAACATAAGTAGAAAAAAAATACCCACACACGAATTTAGAACGACTTCCATTTTTGAAGTCGTTTAAAAAATGTATTCAAAAGTACCTATATATTTAAATTGACATGACTTACGAATTAAAAAATAAATATTGGACGTTAACGTTCCTGCTCCTTTAACTGATACAATATGTTACTCCTGTAAAAAATTTCGAATGACAATTTCACACATATATAACCATTGATTTCGATGATGCTATACAGTATTTTATTACACTTTTTACCTACATTTTGCGTTACTTTTCTTTTGCGCCGGGCCTGGGTTATTTTTCATACTGCATGAGCATTGTCCTTAAGTTTTTGACGTGACAACGTCTAATAACTCGATACTACGGGCTGCATGCACGAAAAAGATGACGTCATTGTCCCGTTATGCTCATTGTCGCGTTCCGCAAGCGAGAGCGCGGCACGAACGAGAGAGAGGCATGATCATGTGAATTATACTACTGTAAGGTTTGACGTTGTCACGTCAAACTACCGTCCGTAAACCGACTTTACAGACAACCAATTTTTTTTTATCTCAGCTCCTTTGCACCCTATGGTTAGCTGGAAAAAATTTCATTACGAAAAGTCGGCCTTGTACTCATTTTGTTTTAATCCGATTCCATTAAGTATTTATTTTGCTTGCAAATGGTGCAAGAGTGTATTCATTCACTAAGCTCATAAAAACTAGGCATAATTTTGGGGTCGTCAAAACATTACGGAGACGTCTGAGGTCGTATTTCACACAAAGCAACCCACGCAGACTAATTATTCGAAAACTGATACGTTATACGAGAACATTCGTATGACCTACAATGACAATGAACTCTACACTGTCGGAATATTGTAAATTCCTTGTGTATCAAAACGATTTAGACTTTTTCGTAGTAGATATAGAGCCTAATTTAATATTTTCATTTTTAAGTTATTTTTTGTCAATTTCAGTAAAAAAGAGCAAGCAGAAGTAGTCATTTTAAGTTTATTGTTTACTTATTTACAAATCATATACTGCCCTCATAGAGATACATCATTTTGACAGTTATACTTTTTTTTTAATCCAACTAAGTAGGCAAACAGGCGTACGACCCACCTGATGGTAAGTGGTTAACCGTAGCCTACGAACGCCTGCAACACCGAAGATGTCACGAGCACGTTGCCGACCCACAACTTTTTGGTTGAATTATAAGGAACAACCAAATATTTCCACCTGATTCGCAGCTCTGTTTATGCAGTTGAATGTATCGTTAATCGAAATCGGGGCAGCCGTTTTTTGACTATGAGGAAACAAAAGGGACAGACAAACATATTAGTCCACCGTTGCAATTATTTTTTGTATTATGGTAATATTATTTTACTGTGCAATGAAGTTATTACATACATTCAGGTCTAATACAAAATCCTTCTTATTTCGCTTCACCGCGGCGGGTAAAGATTTTAAGTGATGTCATTACCGTTCTGATAGAGCTTCGTTCAAAGGTTCGCGTTAATCTGTGTCAATAATGTTGGCGGGGCCCCATGGCTGCCAGCCAAGCTGCCAAAAGCCTTCTTTTAATTTGACTGTAGGTTATAACTAGGTTCTACATAAGGTTATGTTACTTAAAGTCTATAATGGTGAAGGCTATAAAACAATAGAGTAATTATTTATGTACGTTTCTACAAGTGATCGTTCGCATGCCTACAACACATATTTCGACAAAATGATACGTATCGTTTGAAGTATCGTTTTAATGTTTGTTGGTTGTATGCTGTGACGTCACTGTATTTTTTTTTTAATGCTGAGTACATATTTGGCAGTCTTCACATAACTCTCTTGCTAGAGGAAAGGACACCAGTCTGGAAGAATTTCAAAGAATAAACACGGAATCTTAGGCCTTTTACTTTTACCCTGGGTCTAATTTTAAACGGATACCAGGTAAACTCTCATCATCATATCATCAGTATCATTCATAACATTTTCCTATTTTTCTGGTCAGCTAAATAAAATAAGGTATAATTAATATCCGTTTGCCACATGCGCATAATATTAAAACAAAGAAATTCTATACAAAATATTAACGTAGTTACACAAGTATATCATGCGGGCACTACTTATGACAATAAAATTCAAATAGGCATTGTAGTGTATGCGATATGGCGACACTGTCTCGTGTGTTCATGGGCAATGTTGCTACGTCATTCACGAGAGCCGAATGGCGCGAGTGGACGCAGTGACAGTTGTGGTGTGTGCATTGCCGAGCCAGTGATATTAATATCTAGCCATTGATAAGAAGGATTATAGCAAATCCTACAAGTGGCGACGAGAAAAAAAAGGTACAAACATAAATACATTTTGATAAAAGTACACAATGTGCTGACTTGGGCACATATGCATTGAAACCACTTTGTTCTCAATAAGTATTTTACCCCACATTTTAGCAGGAAATGATCTCTTTCTTATATGTTAACTGCTAAAATCATTAAAAATAAATGTAACTAATCGTGACATACCCACTCGTAAACACCAACCGATAAAACTATAATAGACTGGCTGTTTTCCGCAGCTTCGCCTGCGGTGTGTGGCCTGTGTTGCTCGGGGTGGGTGTGGCTTTCAAATGGGGAAAGAGTTTAGGAAATCGGCACAGTAGTTTTTGAGTTTATTCATTGCAAACATGCACACAAAAATGCAAATCTTTCCTCTTTATAATATTAGTGTAGATGTAGATTTGGAAGGTTAGTTCGACACCTACCTTTCCGCTAAGTTTTGTTTACATCAACCAATGCTCTAGTCATAACAATAACAAACGAGTAGGTGGATGCTTGATGAGTGTCGTGATGTCACTGTTGTTGACGTTCAGTAATGTTTTCAAACGCCGCGTATGAACTTATTACATATTACGTTTACGTTATACAATAGTATGATACTAGAAAAAAAAATACAGAATACTTATTAGTTTCTATTATTAAATTGAAATTTGTAGATATTTGAGTAGTGAAAGAAAATTTGAAGTTTTCCTTTAAATAAAAATAGTAAAATTAAGCTTAAAAATATGGGTTATATTTAAACCTATAAATGGGAAATAGTGACTTTGGCAATAGCCTCCATTAAATTGGAAATATATAAAATAGACCATGGTTATAAACCTCCATTTAATTGGAAATAGTAATTTTGGCAACTAGCCTCCATTAAATTGGGAAAAATATTGAATAGAACGTAGTTACAAACCTCCATTTAATTGGAAATAATAACTTGGGCCAATAAGCCTCCATTAAATTGGAAAAATATTGAATAGAACGTGGTTACAAACCTCTATTTAATTGGAAATAATAACTTGGGCCAATAAGCCTCCATTAAATTGGGAAAATATTGAATAGAACGTGGTTACAAACCTCCATTTAATTGGAAATAATGACTTCGGGCAATTCGCCTCCATTAAATTGGGAAAAATTCGAATAGAACGTGGATATAAACCTTCATTGAATTGAAACGTTTTTAATTAGGAAACGAACGTGCTTCGGCTTTATAATTAGCCTCCATTCAATTGGAAATATGTATTATAACTAGTTCAATTAAATGGAATTGCTACTCAATGTAGTATTTTGGTTATGGTACCATTAAAATTGGATAAAAAAAAAAAAAACAAAAAACTACTTCATTGCAGGTCACCCTGTCGAGCTTGTTGAACATCCGCGATGGCACATCCGTTACCACCCCTTGAAGTATTTGATATAGAAGGAGATAACGCTTCTATAGGAAGTAGGTGGGAAAAATGGAAGAGGGCCTTACTGATATATCTTGATGCTACTGAGATAAATTCTCCACAGAGGAAAAGGGCCACTTTACTGCACTTTGGAGGGACAGGCCTGCAAGAAATATATTATAACCTCCCCGGAGCACACGTGGATGCATCAGACGAAAAAACAGATGTGTTCAAAGTTGCGATAGGAAAATTGGACGAGTTCTTTCTTCCAAAACAAAACCGAGTGTATGAACGTCATATGTTCCGCCTTATCAAACAGGAGGAAGGAGAAAAATTTGAAAGATTTTTGGTTAGACTCAGAAAGCAAGCTGACAAATGTAATTTTGACAAAAAGGAAGACCATTTGATTGACCAAATAACAGAAAAGTGTATTTCGGCTGAATTGCGCAAAAAGATTCTTACTATTGGAGACTGCATTACACTAGAAAAAATAGTTACTGAAGCAAATACACTAGAAGTAGTTAACAGTCAGTTAGAAAACTACGAAAATAAAAAGCAGGCAACAGAAATTAGTGAAGTTAAATGCTATTCATCGTAAGGGATTTAAACAAAATGGACAAAACTATACAAAAAATGAAAAGAAAAGTTGCGGAAGATGCGGGAGCAATAAACACAGGTCAGATGATTGTGAATGTCCAGGAAGGAAAATAACATGTTTTAATTGTGGAAAAGTTGGGCATTTTCGTCAGTACTGTAAATCCGCAAAAGTACCTGTTAAGAGGAAATTTGTAGGAAACAGAAAATCCGAAGATTCATTCCGAAATGATGGAAACCAAAATTACAATAAGAAAAAGAAAATAGAGGTAGATTACGTATTTAATGTGGATGATGATGCAACTGTTGATTGTATATTAGGAGGCATTAAAACAAATATGCTTATTGATTCTGGCTGCAAAGTTAACCTTATAACTCAAGAAACATGGAGTTCTTTGAAAAATCAAGGCGTTGTCATTGAGAACCAATCGAGCAAGCCTGAAAAAATCCTGTTTGGTTATGGAAGTAATATTCCACTTAATATCCAAGGATCATTTGACACTACGATTGAGATCAATGATAACAAGGAACACGCTACTGTTTACATCATAGCGGGAGGAACTCGCGATTTACTTGGTAAAGATACAGCAATGAAAATGGGAGTCCTAAAAATTGGAGTTGACATCAACGCGATTGGAGAAGAGCAAATATCTATGGTGTTCCCTAAATTTAAAGACGTATCAATTGAGATTCCTATCGACACGAATGTTAAACCAATATCACAGCCGTATCGCAGGATACCCCTACCTATAGAAGAAAAAGTGGAGCGTAAAATAAAGGATCTTCTTGATCGTGATATAATTGAAGAAGTTCATGGACCTTCAAGATGGGTGTCTCGTATGGTTCCGATAGTAAAAGAAAATGGTGATCTACGGATTTGCGTAGACATGCGGAATGCAAATATTGCGATTATGAGGGAGAACCACCCATTGCCATGCATGGATCAACTGTTGCCAAAAATAGGAAAAGCAAATTATTTTAGCAAACTCGATATTAAAGACGCCTTTCATCAACTTGAATTACATCCAGATAGTCGGCATGTTACTACATTTATTACTGCGAAAGGCCTTTACCAATATAAAAGATTGATGTTTGGGATAAATTGTGCCCCAGAGATCTTCCAAAAGGTTTTGGAAAAGGTGTTAATTAAATGCGAAGGAGCTATCAATTTTATTGATGACATCTTGGTTTATGGACACAGTGAAGAGCAACATGACTCTAGACTTGAAAAAGTGCTAGATGTCCTCAAAGAACATAACGTTTTACTTAACAAAAATAAATGCATATTTAAAGTAAAAAAAGTTAACTTTTTAGGGCACGAACTGACCCCAAGTGGCGTGCGTCTATTAAACAAATACATTGATAGTATCAGAAATTTTAGAATACCAACTTCAATAGAAGAATTACAAAGCTTTTTGGGGCTCGTGAACTATGTCAACAAGTGGATACCAAATCTTGCTACAAAGACTGAACCATTAAAAGAACTACTACGCAAAAAACTCGGAAGAAACTTTAATATTCAACAGATTTGGAGTGATACGCAATCCAAGGCATTTGATGACTTGAAAGAAATTCTATCCCGTATACAATCACTGGGCTATTATGACGTGAAAGACAAGACCCAAGTAATAGCAGACGCCAGCCCAGTAGGACTTGGCGCCGTTCTGGTACAAGTTGATGCAAATGGATCACGAATAATTGCTTACGGAAACAGGACATTGACTGACTGTGAAAGGAAATATAGTCAAACTGAAAAAGAGGCTTTAGCCCTTGTTTGGTCTGTGGAACACTTTCACATATTTCTCTACGGAAAAGAATTTGATCTTATCACAGATCACAAACCACTGGAAATACTGTTTGGCCCAAAATCAAAGCCATGTGCTAGGATTGAGAGATGGGTGCTTAGATTGCAATCTTACAAATACAACGTAATTTATAAACCTGGTAAAATGAATATTGCGGACCCATTGTCGCGGCTATGTGTACACTCAGAGTCTCCACCAAAAGGAGAAGATTATCATGTTCATCAAATCATAGAACAATCTCGGCCTAGAGCTATTCCAATGTATGACATTATGGAATGTTCTGGCAATGTCAAGGAAATAGTTATGGTTCGGAAAGGAGTTTATGACCAGGATTGGGATGAAACTGTCAAAGGATTCAAAATATTTGAAAATGAATTATGTTTTTACGACAAAATTTTGCTAAGGGGCAATAGAATAGTAATACCTCAAAAGTTACGAAAGGAGGTATTGGATGCAGCACATGAAGGTCATCCAGGCATCGTAGCTATGAAGGGACGGCTGCGGTCAAAGGTTTGGTGGCCACGTATAGACAAAGATGTGGAAAATATCGTAAAGTCATGCAAAAGTTGCACTCTGGTAGGTATACCAAATCCGCCTGCACCGATGAAAAGAAGAGAACTTCCTATGGCCCCTTGGATGGATGTTGCAATAGATCTACTCGGACCTTTGCCAAATCAGGAATACGTACTTGTTATTGTAGACTATTACAGTCGCTACAAAGAGGTGAAGATGACGAAGTCCATTACTAGTGTCCAAATTATAAAACTGCTTAAAGAAATTTTCAGTAGATTAGGCTATCCTTTATCTATTACTGCAGATAATGGGAAACAATTTGTCAGTGACGAATTTAGACTATTTTGTAGGGATTGTAATATTACTGTCTTTAACACAGTTCCTTATTGGCCTCAACAGAATGGAGAAGTGGAGAGACAAAACAGGGACATCCTAAAACGACTAAAAATTAGTTACTTAGAAAAAAAAGACATGAAAGAAAGTTTGTGGGAATACCTCATAATGTATAATAGTACACCCCACACAACAACTGGTAAGTCACCATCAGAATTATTCTTTAATCGTCAGAATAGAGACAAAATTCCATCCGTTGACAAACTGGATAGCCAAAGAATTGATACCGAAATAAGGGATAAAGATAAATTTCATAAAGAAAAAGGGAAAGGATATGGTGATAAGAGAAGAGGTGCGAAAGAATCTTGTCTAGAAGAAGGAGATGTTTGAATGTATAAACGCATAACTAGTCTAAAGACTAAGGCAGCTGTCACTGTCATATGTCACTGTCATATGATCACATAACGTTGTAGACTAAGTATTTTTGCCGCCCTCTTGACTTGTTCCTTTTTGCTTTTGCTCTCGTCGTCTCGCATGTATTTATTGCAAAACAATAAATCTGTTTAAATCAAACTCCTGTTCTTTCTTTTATGCCCAAAAACCCATCAGGTTATGGGCCCAGGAGTAAATCCAATCGTTATTTCTTTGATTTCGCGACTTTTACGAAAAGTTCAAATAAAAATAACCTCGACACGCATCTCCACCCGCGTGCCACATGGGAAGTTTGTTTGTCGTGCTCTGGAATCTGCATAAAGGTACTTAATTAAATGGCGTCGTCTACGTCTACGCACATTATACAATCTATAGAAAAACTTCGTGGGTCAGAGAACTATTCAAACTGGAAGTTTCTTATGAAGATGACCCTGATTCATGAAGAGCTATGGAGCTACGTGGAATCCCCAGACGCTATGGATACCGAAGTAAAAAAGCAGAAGGCACAAAAGGCATTAGCAAAGATATGCTTATCAGTTCAATCGGCTGTTATTCCTCATGTCAGGAATGCGGCAACGCCCTATGAAGCGTGGAACAATTTAAAGAAGGCGTATGAAGACACTGGTTTGTGCAGGAGACTGGGTTTACTTAGATCTGTATTTGCAACAAAGTTGAGCGAGTGCAATGGTATGGAAAGTTACCTGAGTAAAGTCACAAGTTTGTCGCAGCAGCTGCAAGATATAGATGCACCATTGGATGATGAATTTGTAGCAGTTATCATGTTGAGTGGATTGACACCAGATTATGATCCACTAATAATGGCTTTAGAAAACTCGAATTTGAAGCTGTCTAGCGAAATTGTGAAAGGCAAACTTCTTCAGGAACACCAGCGTAGAGATGAGAAGACAGAGACTGCGGCAGCTTTGGTGGCACGGAAACCGCCAAAATGTTTTAAGTGCAAGCAAGTTGGCCATTTTATTAAGGATTGTCCTAAGAAGAGCTCTAAGCCAAAGGAAAATTCAAAGGAATCTAAGGCTTTGCTTACAGCGCTGTCGGTCTGCATCCAGAGTAATGTGTGGTACATTGATAGTGGTGCGTCTTGTCATATGTGCAATAAGAGGGACATCATCCAGGACTTTGTGACGGAGAAACCTAAGACTGTGAGTGTAGCTAATGGTGAAAAACTGCAGACTGCAGGTCGTGGTAACGTACAAGTGTGTTTGAAAAACTGTGTAAGGACAATAAGTAATGTGTACTATGTGCCTAATTTGTCTACAAACTTACTATCAGTAAGCGCACTAGTAGGTAAAGGTTACAGTGTTAGTTTTAAAGATCAAAAATGTGAAATATTTGATAATAAAACCATTATTGCTACGGCTTCACTTAGGGATGGTGTGTATCAATTAGATACCATGTCTTGGCTTCCGTTTAAAGGGATGAGTTGTCAGGTAGTCGAGTCAAAGGAAGAAGTTGATCCAGGGCCAGAAAATAAGCAGACAGGGTCACAGGACATCTGGCATCGTCGCCTGGGTCACCTTAACAGCCGGAGTATGGCGCTTCTTAAACAAGGTATGGTAACTGGTGTTAATTATAATTCAGAAAATTACATTCCTTGCCGCATGTGTCGAGGGTAAACAAAGCAAATTACCATTTCCCAAGAAATCGCACACTAGGGCTAGTGAAGTGCTAGAGTTAGTGCATACTGACCTTTGTGGTCCTATGCCTACAGGGTCATTTAGCGGAGCAAAGTATTTTCTATTATTCATAGATGATTATACTAGAAAAACTTTTGTTTATTTTCTTAAGTCGAAAGATGAAGTCTTTGAGAATTTTAAAGTGTTCAAAGCTTTAGTTGAAAATCAAACTAACAAAAGAATTAAATGTTTGAGAAGTGACAATGGCGGTGAATATGTAAACTCTAAATTACAGGCATTCCTGAAGCATCATGGCATCCGACACCAGACAACCGTCCCGCATACTCCTCAACAAAATGGTATAGCGGAACGGGCCAATAGAACAGTATTGGAGAAAGCCCGCTGTATGATGCAGGATGCTGGATTGGATAAGAAGTTTTGGGCCGAGGCTGTAAACACCGCTGTTTATCTGAAGAACAGGACCCCAACCAAGGCGGTCATGGGGGTGACTCCAGATGAAAAGTGGACTAACAAAAAGGTGAACCTCGCTCATTTACATATTTTCGGATGTCTTGCACATGCGGTCACTCACATAAGAAAGAAGCTTGATCCAAAGACGAAACCTTTTATTTTTGTAGGATATTGTGAGGAAACCAAAGGATACAGGTTGCTAGATCCTTCATGTCCTGCTAAGTTAGTCAAAGCTAGAAATGTCATATTTTTTGAAAATAAATTCTACAAGAAATTGTCAGATGATGATTCTAACTATACAGACTATAGGTTTGTAGATATCACTGGTACACAGAGTACAAGCAATGGAAGTAGTACAGATAGTACCTCTGCTTCTACTCAGTCTTTTGAGCCATCAGAGGCATGCACTGAGACTGACTGTGATAGATCTGATGACAGATTGCAGCGAGATGGCATAGTCGAAGTGAATGACTCTGAGAGTGACAGTAGCTTTGAAACGAGTGATCCTTTTGATGTGTCATATGTTCCAGGGGAATCAACGTTGGCTGATATGTCATCTGATACAGACCATTCATCATTCATGGTGATGCAGAACATGATCAGCAGCAATGATGAACCAACTACGGTAAAAGAAGCCCTAAGCAGCACAGAAGCAGCCAGTTGGAAATCAGCAATGTCAGAGGAGTATCAATCATTTATAAAGAATGACTGTTGGTCACTTACTGAGAGGCCTAAGGACCAGAAACCAGTCAAATGTAAATGGGTTTTTAAAAGGAAACTTGGCCTAAATGGAGAGATATTGAGGCATAAGGCACGCCTTGTCGCGAAAGGTTATACTCAACAGTATGGGATTGATTACGATGAGACATTTTCTCCAGTTGTGAGATATTCAACAATCCGCACGCTGCTTGCTGTGGCTGCCGAGTACAACCTAGACCTTGACCATTTAGATGTGAAAACTGCATTTTTAAATGGAGATCTCAAGGAAAAGGTGTACATGGAACAACCAGAGGGTTATGTAATAAATGGTAAAGAAAATCAAGTGTACAAATTAAATAAAGCCATCTATGGCTTGAAACAGGCATCTAAATCCTGGTATGAGAAGATAAATAATGTGCTCATAGAAAAAATGTATTTTACAAGACTTTCATCAGAACCATGTGTCTATTTTCAGTCTTATAAACAGGAAATAATAATAATAGCAATTTATGTTGATGATATTTTATTATTTACTTCTAGAAAATCACAGAAAAAGGCTAAAATAAAGTCAAAACTCATGACTGAGTTTGAAATGAAAGATCTTGGTCCAGCACATCAAATACTAGGAATGAGACTATGTATGAAGGAGGATAAAATTACTCTTGATCAATCTGCCTACATAAAAATTGTTTTAGAAAAATTTCATATGATGGACTGCAAACCTGCAAACACACCTATGGAAAAGGGAATTCAGTTAACAGCTGGAAAAGAAAAACAAGATAAGTATAGATATAGAAGTTTAATTGGTTGCCTTATGTATGTTGCAGTTTGCACTAGACCAGATATATGTCATGCTGTCAGTGTACTTAGTCAATTTAACAACTGCTACACTGAGGAACATTGGAAAGCGGCGAAACGGGTTCTTCGCTACATTAAAGGTACAATTAATTATTGTTTGACTTTTTCAAAGGGTGGTATAGATGTAACTTCTTTTGTTGATGCAGACTGGGGGGCTAGTCAGATAGACCGTAGGTCATATACGGGATATTTGTTCAAATTCGGTAACTCTGTAATATCGTGGGAAAGCCGTAAGCAAAGGACTGTCGCTCTTTCTAGCACGGAAGCCGAGTACATGGCTATCTCAGACTCTTGTAAGGAAGCCATATTTGTACGCACTTTTTTGTTTGAACTTTTAGGTATAAATGTAAACATAACAATGTATAATGATAGCCAGTCAGCGCAGAAGTTATGTTCTAATCCAATGTATCATGCTAGAACAAAACACATTGATGTGAGACATCATTTTATACGTGAACTTGTAAATAAAGGTATTGTTGTTGTAAAATACTTGTCAACTGATTGTATGACTGCTGATGTCCTCACTAAACCATTAACGAAAGATAAACATGTCCAATTTGTAAGACAACTAGGTTTGTCAGATAGTAAATAATTTGTTTAATAACATTTATTTATATTTTTTTTTTGGTATGCATATTATGATATTGATACTGGAAGCTGATAGATGTATGTTTATTGTATTATCAATGTAGGATAGTTATGGTTTAAGGGCCAGTGTTTGAATGTATAAACGCATAACTAGTCTAAAGACTAAGGCAGCTGTCACTGTCATATGTCACTGTCATATGATCACATAACGTTGTAGACTAAGTATTTTTGCCGCCCTCTTGACTTGTTCCTTTTTGCTTTTGCTCTCGTCGTCTCGCATGTATTTATTGCAAAACAATAAATCTGTTTAAATCAAACTCCTGTTCTTTCTTTTATGCCCAAAAACCCATCAGGAGATAAAGTATATGTAAAGAATATGGTAAAAGGAAATAAGTTATGCCCTAATTTCAACCCAACACCACACACGGTTGAGAAAGCTAATGAAGGTGACATTACAGTTCGAAATGACCAAACGGGACAAGTGCTAAGAAGAAATGTGGTACACCTAAAAAGAGTAGAAGGGAAATGGGCCACAGTACCGGAGAAGGATCAGAAGGATGAGACAGGTTATGAAAATGAGTCAGACGAGGAAATGTCTGATAAATGAATAGCTTAAATGAAAGTAGTTTTAGAATGTGTTGATTTTGTATTTTTATAATTAATAAAAAATAAAAGTTTAATCCAATTGTTTATTTATTAATAAGGAAGGGATGTAGTGTATGCGATATGGCGACACTGTCTCGTGTGCTCATGGGCAATGTTGCTACGTCATTCACGAGAGCCGAATGGCGCGAGTGGACGCAGTGACAGTTGTGGTGTGTGCATTGCCGAGCCAGTGATATTAATATCTAGCCAGTGATAAGAAGGATTATAGCAAATCCTACAGGCATATCAAAACATTATTTTCAGTAAAAACTTTATATTTGTATCGAATAAAGTTGATCGCAAAGTGGTTCCAACAGCAAGACGTATGGCATACGTTATTCATGTGTATTATCGGAAAAGGCCGTTCCTACATCCGTTCAGAATTCAATAACGCTGTATAGCTATTTTAGTTTAAAGATATTCGTCTGTTGCTGCTTGGGTATAAGAATTATTCACAAAGTATTTTCGCAGTTTTTTGTACAATATTTGATTTTATGAATAGCTTCTAGAAGGCATAGAAGAAGGAAGGGCATTTAGAGTTGCCAACGAGCTTCTTACTCACATAGTTTCGCGATAATACCATTTTGAACAACTGTTCAGTTCAACCTTTTATCAGGTTGTATTTATGTATCTACTTAACTCCATATACTGCAAAACATATATTGTACTATCCAGTGTGACGTAATTACCTATGGAGTTATCTAAATAATCACTTTTTCTCTCAGACTATACCACCGCTGCAATCTGTCTCCCTTTGTAAACAAAAATTCATTGCAATATTTTTGATTGTAATCTGAATCTACTACAAATTAAGCACCTTCACTAGATTTTGGAGTAACACAAATATCTGTCTATTCCAGACCCTATCTCCCAGACTATTCATATCGCCGTAATATGTCGTCTCCCTTTGTAAACAAGAATCGAAGCGACCCGGATCTACTATAATTTTGGCACCTTAACTAGATTTTGGACTACTTTGTACAAATATCTGTCTATGACTTTTCTAGTTTCTATCTCCCAGACTATTCATATCGCCGTAATCTGTCTCCCCTTGTAAACAAAAACTCATTGCGATATTGTTGACTGCGACCTGGATGCCCGCGCTCGACTCTGCTATTTCAGCGAATAAGAGGGCTCGTACACTTAGAAATATAGAATTTTATTTGTCTGCTGACTTTTGCTTTTCAACTGAATAATGTGTAAAGTGTCGAGTTAGCTATAATTTGGGATACTGCTCCTCTATCGGGACAAACAAGCCTTCTGTCTAATTTAAATGATTAATGATAATTGATCTATATTCTTTGGTTGGTTGACTGGATGAGATCCCTATATGGCATAACTCAGCCTTTTGTTGTACCCTGATACTATATGATCTTTGTGTACAATAAACATTTTTACATCCATACATTGATTGTTAAGTTAGTGATAAGTCTCTTGTTAAAGAGATATCTATTATTGCCATCCTGCCTTATAACATTCCTTATTTCAGTTATTCTTCCTTCTACCGTATTGTGATTGTGAACATATTTATGACTTGTACTTGGCCCCTGACAGAGCAGGTGGCTTCTTACTGGGTTGGGAGAGTGTAATGCCATCGACACGCAAAGAAGAAGAAGAATTTAAAAACGACTTCTCACTATAACTTTATGTTTTACACATGTGTGTGTAAAAGCCTCTTTATTAGGGAAGGTACGCAAGGCACGCACTACCATTGATAGAATGCGTGCGAGGAAGTGGCTGGCAGATGAAAAACGTTTGTTTATGTTCTTTCTGATGTTTTGTTTGCATCCATATTGGTATCCTTAAGTAAATAAGAGGCCTATATAAATGACACAAGACGGGGTTTTAAAGCCGATTTTAAATTAAAAAAAATATGGTTACGACATGAGATAACTAGGATTATACTCGAGTTTTCAACATTTGTAGTCATTATCGCAGATTAGTACCTAGTTACGGAAGAGGAATAATTTGATTTCATTGTCTGCTAATAGTTAATGAAGAGTAAGTATTTCTAATTGTAATATCTTTTTAACCCTTTAAAGCGCATGACTATATTTTTTTTGCTTTTTGGTGTTTTATTGAAATAATATGTGAATATACTAAATAAAGACCTAAAAAAAAATAATTATAAAATTATTCATATTTTACTTTTTTAGAAATTGGATGTATCAAATATGGTACATTGCGCAATAACCGGAGAAGCTGGTAAAAAATGTGTATCTCTGTTGTCACATTGCTCTTATGGCAATGTTTGAATAAAAGCAATAAGAATGAAAAGAAAACTTGTTTTTAATATTAAAAAGATAACAAAACAGCAAAAAAATAAACAAAACAATCAAAACGTTTTTTAATTATGTAAAAATGTTATTTAGAGTGAAAGTTGAAGAAACAGTTTCTTTTAGGTACGAAGCAGAGCCGCATGCCACATTTTACGCAATGAACATTTGTTTGCCCTTATTTACATAATCGGCACCTGCCTCGTTCTAGAAATACCGGAAGATGACCAACGTCATCAAAACGAATCGCATCATTTGGTCGGGGAGCAACGGGTTCAAGAATTTTGTTTACTGTAATACTATTCTGCTGGTCTGGACAACTATTTTTTACTCTGCCTTTTTGTAACAGTTCTGTAGTTATGGCCTTCCTGATCTTTTTCAGCGACATTTTTTTCTTCTCTTTTATCTTCCGACGGTAAAGCAACCATGCAATATTTACACAGATATCAATTAACTGCGAAAAGTTCGCCATATACCACCTTTTAGTCCGAAAACTGGTTCGGTATAGAGCCACCAGCATATCCGAGAGATCCACGCCGCCCATGAACGAGTTGTATTCTTTTACAATTGCGGGATAGTCGACATCGGCTTTCGATTTGGCCTCTTTTGACCAGCGTTTGATTTTTCCTATTGGGTAGGAATCAACAAATGAGCTTGCTAGTGTGACTGATTTGTTGTCAAGCCATTTTATGACAGCAATTTTCTTTTCATTGCAAACTATCTGTTTACTAGAACCTCTACCTTTCTTTGCCAATTCTTTATCCAAAGGTAGACATTTTTCACAACCCTTCAGGCGATTTGACCGAATCGTGCCAAGACTAAAGATGCCATACTCCTCGCGCAAGTAGTGGATAAGCTCTAGGGATGTAAAAAAATTATCAAAATGGACAAAAGCAGGTTTCTTTTCTATTGTCTTGCGAAGAGCCAGTACTACTTTGGCTCCAAGCCCAAGACTGTTCATATTCTGAAAAAGAACAAAACCGAAAGGTGTCTTCACCGCCATACGGAAGAAAGTCATACACCAGCCCTGAAACCCCAGCCCGAACAAAAAGTTTAATGCCCCATTTCTTTGGTTTCTTTGGCATATACTGTCTTCTGTTACCAGCCCTGGTTCCTTTGTATGCAACCATCATTTCATCTATGCTATATTTTCCTTCTTCATCTTGCTGTTAACAGTTTTTCCTTATCTTTTCTAATAATGGCCGTATTTTGAAGTAACGATCATCTGTCATCTGAGTGTTATTTACAAAATGTAAAAAACGCCTTATCTGTTCGTACTTCTTGAGAGACATGACATCTGCAATAAGTGTATATCTGAAATCGTTACTCCAGTAGTCCCGATATGATGGCATTTTTACAATGCCCATAATAATTGTCACAGCTAAGAAATCACGCATGTCTGAGATAGTTAAATTTATGCATCGAGTAGGATCACTTTGAACAGAGTACAAGTTTGTTTGATCAGTTACGTAAGATATTATGTCTTCGGAAAAAAAAATTAAGAAGTAATCTAGGGGCGATTTGGTCGTTGCTTCAGAGGCATGGTTCATAAAATGCGGTTCTTCAAAAGTTGCTGAGTGTTTGAATTTACCTGACTTCCAATTAAAAATAATAGGCGGTCGTTGGTATTTTTTTACTCTCTTCGCTACAAGTCTAGGTTCTTGATTCACACTCGCTTGGATCGTGTCTTCTGAACAATAGGTGTATTCGTTTGAGATAAAACAGATGAAACGGAGTTTATGATTGGCAATGGATCAAATTGTTTTTCAGGTGGAAATAATTCGTTGACCACTGGAGTAAGGGCGACAGTTTCCTTGTCAATATGACTGAAAATATCATGTGGTTTGTACGGAGCTGGTTCTTCCTGGGCAATAAGCGAAAATGAATTATCATGATCATTTTCTGAGGTTGAACTGTCAAGAATGTTCATTTTTACAAGCGAAGAGCAAATGGATGGTGCATCAGAGCTGCATTCAGATTCATCCTCTTCAGAAAGACGACGACGATGAGCTACGGCGTCTTCAATGATGACCTCATCGTCTGAAGCTGATGAGTCTGTAGATGAAGCATGTTCGGGGGGAATTAAAGCTAATATTTTCTTGGTTCGCTCCCACTGAAGCCCCTGTTAAAAGCAACACAAACGCACATGCAACAATCACCCAAAACAAAAAAAAAATAGGTAGACTATAGAAAATCTTTAAAATATAATATATATTATTCAATATTTTTAATTAATTATTAATTGTTTTTAATTAATATTGAATTGTTTTTAATTAATTGTTTTAATTAATTATTAATAATTTTTAATTAATTATTAATAATTTTTAATAAATTATTAATAATTTTTAATAAATTATTAATAATTTTTTATTAATTATTAATGTTTAATAGATATAATTATTTATTTAGTATTATTTGTAAGTGTTTATATATGAAAAAATCTAAAAACATAGTTAAAATTCTTATCTTACACTACACATAACATAAAAAGCTTATTTTCATATGTTAGTGCATGAAGCTATCCATATAGTTAAAAAATAAGCTTCCAAAACCAAACAAACTCATTCGATAATAGTTGCGCAATGTATCACCCGTAATACAAACAAAACTAAAACTAATTTAGTGCTACTTGCTCAGTGTAACACGGGTAATACATACAAATATTCATAAAAATTACGTGAAAACTAAACATAACCAAATCATATTTTTACATGTTTTGGATAGATGCCGTTACTAAAAAACAATTCACAGTAAAACATTGCTGAAATATTCGCTATAATAATTATTACGGAATAAAACTTACCGAGCGACCGTGGCGGCGCCATTTTGTAATTTAGTGACAGACAATGCGTCGGAGTGCCTTCAAAATACTTGTCGCTAGATGGCAGTAGATGCCGAATTACATAGTGAAAAAAGTTTATAAAAAAAATTATTAAGTTTGACGGAATATTTTTCTGTTTAGAGTGTATCACCACAAACACATTGCGAAATAAAGGGGAAGAATTATTTAAAAAGTATAAAATGAAAACACAGTGTTACTTAGATACTCTGCGTAGGCCTCACCTTTTATATAACAGATAATGATAATACTATTATTATGGTAAGAAGAAAAATATAAAAATAATAAAAGCAGAATAATGAAAATAGAGTGAATGCAATTGAAATGAGAGCTTTACGGAGTATGTGAGGAGTAGTACGTCTGAGCGATAAAATTAGAAATAGTGAGATAAGGAAAAGGTGTGGTGTGAATGAGGAGGTAGTGACAAAGATAAAAAAAGGCACGTTAAGAAGGTTTGGGCATGTAGAAAGGATGGATGAAAGGAGGCTTACGAAAGGTATTCAAATCAAAGGTGACAGGAAAAGTCGGTAAGGGCCGGCCTCGGAGAACATAGTGCGACCATATCGCAGACATATTAAAAAAGAGAGATGTTAGGAGTACCTGTAATCGACGAGCGTGTATGGCGAGAGTGATGAGCGTAGAAGAAGCGAGGGAAGTCTGTAAGGATCGTAGCAAATGGAAATCCGTAGTCTCTGCTTACCTCTACGGGAAAAAGGCATGATGGTATGTATGTATGCATGCTAAGAAGAACCTGGGGGTCTATTCCGCTAATAAACTTTTAAAGACCATGCAATTAATATTTTATTATCATTTACTTATGATGTATTTTTGACATGCTTATACATATAACCGAACTTGACGTGGACGAAGTCGCGAGCATAGCTAATGTAAAATAAGAGAATTGATATCTTGATTTGGGTCACTGCTTTATCAAAGTTACGTTCATCATCTTTGCGTATAGCATTCATCCTGTAGTGTGTACTTGAACTCATTATTGTCCTTCTTACACTTGTAACCTTTCTATGTAGAACACCTAGATTACTCATCCTAGATCTAGATAAATATATCTTATGACGACCTGTGCTTTATTTTCAATATGTATATAAACCCTATTAACAAACAATAAAGGGCAGTTACATACGAACCTATAACGAGTGTGTTTCATTAAGTTCATCCCTTCACGTAACATCATAATCCTGCGCGGGTCAAATGTCTACATCCAGGTTTCTCTTGCAGCTTGTGGACCTGCACAATCTCACGATTGTGCAGGTCCTTCATACCTAATGGCTTCTATACCTATTTTTATGAAAAAATAAACTATGAATGGCGAAGTGGACATTCGTTTACCACGCGGGATAAGGTCTAGTTGAGAACTCCGCAATCGCACTGTGGTGACTCTTTTATTCCCATTTATGTAGGTGGTTAGTTTTAAAGTTACGAAAAAGCCTTGTAAGATGGCTCCCAGAGGTTATACTTGACGCAAAATGTGGGGCAAAACAGCGTGCAGCCTCTCAGATAAAAAAAAAATGTATATTTCACCCAACAATAATAAAGAAACTGTATTCTTCACCTCTCGCGCTAAGCCGGATTCAATTCCATTCGAACTTTTCAAATCAAGTTATGAAAGTCGGATTTTGGAGTCTCGCCAGAAGTGGAATAGAAAATGTTGCAAATCTCAAAAAATTCGCTCCGTTCAGTTTTCAAAGTCGTTAGAATATAGCACGCGGTGTTAGCTGAGAAAACAGTGTTTGTTTTTGTAATGTTCGAATATTTATATGGCTCTTAAGACTTGGCCTCGAAAATATTGGGATCAAATTGTAAATAATGGGAGAGTGTATGACGAGAGAGATGACTGCTGAGGAAGCGTTGGAGGTCTGTAAGCATAGTAGCTAAACTAACTTCTCTACAAAGGAAGTTAACAACCTTCTTATTGCAAATCTTTATATAATTAGTCTTTGCCTACCACGACGCGAAACAAGCCGTGAGTTTATAGGTGCAGAGATAATGGAGATGCTTATTCATATAAGCGTCGGGCTACTGTCACTATAATCTGATCTCTATTTTTAAATAAAATTTTATTTTTCGTAAATAACTATTAACACAATATTTGTTAAGGACTTGGGTCTTCAGATTAATAGCTCTGTCTATGCAAGTGATTAAGATTTACATTCAACATAGTTTGAAGGTGTCAGTAACACGCACGGAGGCTTTCCTTGGTAAAATTATTATTAAGTAAGTATCAATCAAAAGATTAACACAAAGCATTATCTTTCTAACTAGCTATTTATTTCTTCCAATTTTATATTAAGAGGTGAGCGAGTGAGATGTATTTTCTCAAAAATAAAATCTTCAACCCCTCCTGTTTGCATTTTACCTATTAAATATGGACACTTCTGATTTGACGCAGGTTTGACACCGCCAGCTTCCAGGGGTATACAGGAATTGTGATGATAAGATTAAGTGACGGCGGGCATCACATCATGGAACAGAGAGCTTATAACAATTTGGAGATCTTTTAGAATGACACAATTTTTTTTTAGATTACTTAGCATCAGACATAGTCTGCGAATTTAGTTACTTTTGTAAGTGTATTCGATACAGTAGTTCATTGAATGTTTTCGATCAATCAGACCCCGTGTAATTAAAAATGCCTTCAAAGTATCACTAATGAAGAAATCATTAGTAGAACAGGGATTAGTCTGAACACTAAATCTCAGCGAGCCATGACAGACATTGACAACTGAACTGACGGACACGTCGTCGTGGAAGACATCATCATCAGAAAGCTCAGTTGATTAGTTTTTTACAAGACAATAGTAATGGAGGAAGGGTCCACTGCCACAAGATTATTTTCAAGTTTTCGTAATTTTAAAAACGTTACCGGGTAATTTTCATATACTAATATTATAAATGCGAAAGTCTGTCTGTCTGTCTGACTGTCTGTTACGCTTTCACGGCCAAACCGCTGAACGGATTTTGATGAAATTTGGTATGAATATAGTTGAAGACCAGGGGTCAAACATAAGCTACTTTATGACGCAGGCGGAGCTGCGGAAAACAGCTAGTTCCTAATATATCCGTAACTTTACCAAAGTTTAAAAAAATAAAAGGAAATGTTACCGAATAATCCCGGGAATGGCACATCACTATTTGCCAAAAAACATTAATTGATGAAGAACGAACCTCCATCGGGCTTAAACTTCTTGTAACGGAATGTCAAAATTCCAGAGAGGCAAGCGCGTCAAAAGGAATTTTGTCCCAGAAATATTCGTTATTAAGTACATACTACATAATTCAATCATCCTCTTGTCTTCTTAGATTCATGATGTTAAGTCAAGGCATTAGATATGTTTTTCACGTGTTTTTCATAAGAAGCTGCAGGGAAAACGATTCATTTTAGAATAATTAATTTTATTAAAATAAAGGTATTTCAATGATCATTTTTTTTATTAGATACGTCAATAGGTGCTCACGAATTCCCTACGGATACGCGCTCTATTCGCTTACAAAATTCATGTAAGTACGTTATTCGTAATAAATAAATTCATCAAAAAAATGGCAAAACGATAACCAACCACAGTTCTGGAAATAAACATTAATATTCATTTTACAGATATCCTAATTAGTCAGTATCTAGACTTAAAATGCAACAGAATATTAGAATTTATATTTCGAAACGAAAAATTAAAATACGGAAAGGTTGTAAGCGATCTCGACTGTAGTACCACAGATTTTAATTGCAGATTAAGAGAAATATTACAAAAATGGTACAATGTTTACCGGCCCTTAGCCGGAGCGCAAATTAATTAAATTCTATTAAAAATTGAATTCATTAACAAAAGTTGGAGCACTGGTTGCCGTTGAGCCACATGAGTAAATATGTCATCATTGCGTATGGTACTCATCGTGTGTCAAACATCTATATCCAGGGCGACAATTCTCTTATTTTACATAATGCACAATTGAATCGTAATTGGATCGCAATGACAACTTTTAACGTTTCTGGTATTCTGTTACTAATTTTAAGACCAATTGAATTGAAGTTGAAGTATACTTTAGTCAGAGTTTTCCCCCTTTTAAAGCTGGAATTCTAAAAATACTGACACCTTTATTTATTCATTCATCAAAAGTTTTAAATAAAATGGTCTAACTAATCTCTCTCCCCCTTACCTACTTCGGTCCCCATTTCCCCCCGTAGGTGGTGCGTTTTGAAAACTCCTTGCTTAAGTTGCACCCGCTGATTACAAAATTAGCCCCCTTCCGAAAATAAACACAATCCATACACCTTTTCCCCCTTTAAGGATGCAAAATATTCAAAAATAGGTATTTACTCATTTATCATCAGAAATAATTTTGTGAAGTTTTGAATAAAATGGTATATTTGTTCAAACTGCCGAATTAATTCTTACAGTCGTGTGCTGATGGCGTCGTTTTATTTTTAAAAGCTTTTATTTAACTTGCAATGTATGTAAGTACCTATGTTCGTTCGGGTGGAATCTTAGAACTCAATTTTGAAGTATATATCTTCAACCGATTGAGCTGAAATTTTGTACACACGTTTAGTTTGGAGGACAATGCATGATATGGTATGTGACGTCATTCTGAATCCAATATGGCGGACCATCCAAGATGGCGGAATAGTTATTTGTAATGCATTTTTACAATATGGGTATCAAATGAAAGGGTTTGTTGAGAGTAACTCGAAAAAAATAATGTGGCGTCATTCTGAATCCAATATGGCAGACCATCAAAGATGGAGGAATAGTTATTTTTTAATGCACATCTACTTACAACATGGGTAATGAAAGGGCTTGTCAATCCAATATGGCCCACTATAGAAATTATTTAAACTTTCCTGTATAGTTCGCTGAGAATAAAAAAGTGGGGTTTTAAAAAACTATTTTTTTAAGGCCATATATTAACTTTAACTTGTGTAATTTGGCGAGATGGGCGTCATCAGCATTGGTCTGCAACCTGTCTAGGAGAAGGACAACTCCAAAATCAAACTCGGAACTGTGTTTCGTCAGGCACAAGTAAGCTCCAAGCTGAAATAAATCAATAAGTGCAAAATTTGATGCGTTGAATGAGATGAACAGACTGAGAAACCTAGCCAGCGATAACTAAAAAGTTAAAAATAAATCAATACTAGTAAAAAAACTTTTAAAAAAAGCTTGTAATTAAACGCTCTAAAAAGAAGAAAATATTTTTTTCCTTAAAATTTTTCACTATCAACTTAAAACCTCAATAAATACAATTTATAAGATCATATTTAAAAGCTTGTCTAAGGTTTTTAATATGATGCTGGTAGAGCTAAAGTAAGGAAGTAGCAGGACGTCTCAATAGGCTAGTTTTCTAAAACAATATAATTAGTCCGTCAGTTAGATAATCATAAAATATTGGAAACGTATAAGATATGGCGCGTTAAAGTTCCTTGTGACGTCACAGTGTGCTACACTTTTTCGCAATATGTGACGTCACGAGCCCAAACTCATAAATTTTGATGCGTTATATCTTAATAATGTATCGCTCAATTGACAAAAGAAAAAATAAGGTACCAGCGGGTATTAAGGCCTAGCTAAGGGAAATTTGTAATAAAATGATAAATGTCCGTCTTAATAAACAAGCTTTAATGGTTTTAAATAATTGACTTATACTACTATAACATTTAAACAAAAAATGGCATCTTCTGCTCAAAACTAAAACATTACATAACTTATTTTAAAACTCTGTCAATAGGCCTTATTATAATAAGGTAGGGTAAAAAAGCCTACTGCTTAAACTATCTGAAAACTCAACTTAAAACATTTAACCGATTCAGGCGTTACTTTGCGGAGGTTAAAGTTACAAGCACTTAATAAATTATTTTGCGTGCTTCCGCCACCAGTTAGTTCATGCAAACTATTGCCGGCCGGCACCCACCCACTACTATTAGTCCCAACATGCCCGCCACCACTAGCTTGCACATGCAACACGTGCTTGTCAACTTAAAACATCATAATTTAGTATGTGAGATCAATCATCATATAAATAAAGCAATGATAGCATTTAATATTCTCAGAAAAGTGAATAAATTGCCTCGATTAGCATCCATCAGGGCAATTGAAGTTATCAGAATCTTCGATTGACAATCCGACACACTCTTTATGATACCACTTCGAGCATTGCGAGCATTGCCTCATATCATCTATCCCTTTTTCTTCACAAGCATGACAGTACCAACTTGCTTGCTTTTGTGCAGTATCCTTGATGGTGATAGACTTTCTTGCGGATACGATTTTATCTTTCTTTGGATCTGAAGTTTTTTTAGATTTTGACTTTTCTGCTCTATCTTTTTTCCTTTCTTTATTGACCTCTTTGTTTCTCTTATACTTTTTTTTTCTCTTCATTTTATTTATTAAACAAATCTTTTGTGACTGGAGTACCTCGGTAATTAATGGCTTTTCGTCTTACAGTAGGTATAACTGGCAAACCTATTTCAGCATACCTGATTATCCTTTTCACTAGTTTAGCGTCCTGTTCAGGGTCCAATATAGGTTTACGACCCAAAGATTTCTTTAAAATGCCAGTCTGCAGATGATTTCCGATTATTCTTCTAGGAACATTATACCTTTCCGCAGCCCTATACGTACTCATAGTTCCTTTTTGTACAGCTCTAACAGCTGAGATCATATCATCTTCTGACCACGAAGCCCGTTTGGGAGGCATCGTGATCAACTATAAATAAATATAATAGATTAGAATAAGTAGGTACGAATGTAGTAAGTACGAATTTAAATTCTGAAAAGGAATTTAATAATCAATTTTAATAATATTAATTAGGATAAACATTAAAGGCTAATTAGTTAAAAAAAAAGAACATGTCGATGCCTACATAAGTTGCAACTAAGTTCCGAATATACATACGTACCTGACATAGGTACTTATATAATATAAGGGCGTTGCGCCAGATTGCTAAAAGCAAATGGGCGCAGAGGTTGGAGCAACCCTCTGCTGGGCATCGAACCATTGAGGCGGTCCGTCCGATTTTGGATCAGTGGTTGGTGAGGCGGCACGGCCGGTTGACATTCCGGCTGACACAGCTACTCTCCGGACACGGCTGTTTTGGGGGGTATCTGTGTCGCGTCGCGGGTCGGGAACCGACTGCTGTTTGCCACCACTGTGACGGCTGTCCAAACGAGGATGCCCAACATACGTTGGAACACTGCCCAGCATGGGCTGTAGAAAGAGATGCGCTGTTACTGCAGTTGGGGGACGACCTTTCGCTTTCGACTGTCATTAAGTGTATGGTCGAAAGCGAGACGTCGTGGACAGCGGTGCAGGCCTTTGCCGAAAGCGTCATGGACCGCAAAGAGGAGGCGGAGAGGGAAAGGGAGCAATCCTCTGACCTTCCCATCCGCCGGAGACGCACAGGGCGCAGACGGCGGGCCTACGGCCTGCACCTGCAGCCCACATAGTGAGGTTGGCCGGGCACCGGAACAAACGGGATTCCGTTGCCCGACCTAAAGCCTTGGGTTGAAAGGCGTGTCCGTGTCAAGCGCACCTTTACCCTCGCGGGTAGAGGAGGCCCGACGGGCACCCGCAGGCCACTCCGAAGAGTGGCCGAGCCGATGCCGCCGTGGTAGCGGCCGCCGCGCCGGGGCTGTGGAGCATAAGAAAGCACACGGTTCCGGCAATACGCGGTAGGCGATTGACACCGTGTGGTTTTTAGTGGGTCCAAGTCCCACATAACCACCCAGCTTCCCGTTCATTGGCTGGGTGGTAGGCGAAGGCCTTTTCCACACGTTAAAAAAAAAAAAGAAAAAAAAAAGGTACTTATATAATATACACATACGTATACTATGTAAGTACCTAAGTATAAGTACTCAAAAAACATATATACATAATAATTGTAAAATTTTATAGGCCTTAATATCCGCCGACCACGAGCGTACTAAAAACAAAATAAATAAAATTCGGACCACTACATGTAATTTAATTATGAAGCATAGAACAAGTATACATTAATACACAAACAGACAGTCTAAGTGTAATATTTCTAGAAATACTTACATTTTACTGCCGCCAATTTTTGTAATTCGGGCTGCGCGGCTTCCTAGAATATTTTCATCAACACTAGCACAGGGGACAGAGGTAGGAGTGGGCGTTATGTAGCGTAGATCGTTGTGACAACGTTTTGACTGAATGGCAACGCAAACGTTACGAGCGGTTTTCACAACGATCTCTTTTTCACAACGGCTTTTCTTCTACCTGTGTACTGCTTTGCCGTCGTTGTCATATCACAGGGCGTTTTGTCGTGTGTGTGTGATGCAGTTCATGCATTCGCGGAGAAGTTTTCGTTGTCACATAACGAGTCAGCATAAAGGCGTAAACCACGCACAAGGCTTGAATATGATGGTCCATTTTGAATAGATAGAAAATAAATATATATTTTTTAAATTATTTGTTTTTTTATTGTTTACGTTTAGTTATTTGTATCTTTCTAAGTGATGTAATATTAAATAATTAAATATTTATTTATTTGCGTATTATTATTAATTTTCGCTTGTATTGTATTTCCTTTTTAGTACTTAATTCATTATTTTTGTAAGAAACATGAAAAAAGCTTTTTATTGTTGACGAAAAAATATCAATAATCATAACCATATCCACGATATGCGCAATATTAAAAAACAGTATTTATACCAATGTTCAATTCCCAAACACGATCCAAACTAAAATAACAGAATTTGTGACCAAAACGACCAAACAACTATCTATTTCAAAACGTCCGGGCAATCGTTGGTAAATAGATCGTTGTAAAATAGATGTTTTGTACAACGTTATGAGGATATCCGCAACGTTTTGTTGCGTTTTCTAGAAAACGCGCAACGACACATAACTAGACAGAGGTAGCGCGCGTCCTCCACCTCGCGGCGACTTGTAGTCGTGCTATGCATGTGTAAGTGTAACCTTGAGCGTCAACTCCTATGTTTAGTTTGATTTTTTATATTTTTTTTATATTTAGGCCTTATTTACCGACAAGCCTTAATACCCGCAGGTACCTTACGTCACTAATATATTTTGATTCCCTAAATGACGGACAAATTTTAATGTTAGTCATTCGACCTTGGAAACTAGCCTATTACATGCTACTGAAAGAGTATAATATAAAGGCTGGTTTACACACGATTTAGTGCGGCGATCCAGTGCTTTCACGAACACACACATACAAACAATTGTTTAAATGTGTGAACAAATTGTTTGCGTGTTTTCGTGTCCGTGAAAGCACTGGATCGTGTGTAAACTAGCCTTAACTACTCCGGAGCGTTTATTGATATTATAGGGAACAGGTTTTTATTCTTAAGCACGAATAATTTTAAACAATGTGGACGTGATATTTTCTCAATAAAAAATATTATATTCCGTCAGTGTGACATTAGGGGTAATGACAAACTTATTTTTTAGCGTTAGGGCGTTACTTTATGTCGATACGATACTTTTACTAATACATATGTAATTTATATTTTATACTGAAATCCATTTTACTAAACTTTGCTTTTAAAATAATATAAATGTCCTTTTTGCAGTCGATTATAAGTATTATGTCAACATACCTACATACAAATGCGATTGGAATAAATTTTATTCAATGTAACGGTACAAAAGGCGAAGATTGCATTGCAAAGAAGCCTTTGTTATGACGTCACAAGCGATGCGACAAAGAAATGCACTTATTGAAAATTATTTAAGTGTGAAAAGGACTGTTCTCCTCCTGTGTGTTTAAGTTTGCATTTACTCTTTGTTTCATTAAGTTTCGAGCGGAAATTATTAGTATTCTTTGCCTAAATCGATGTTCTAAGAAGTTTGTTTCAATTTCATTAGATTTTATTTTAAGCTCTCTCTTATCTCAGCGCCTTTCCGGTTGCGTCCTCAGCTATTCGCTCGGAGTTTTCATAGTTTTTCGCCTCCACTTCGGTCTTCGACATTCCTAGTTGTGAGACTATTAACATGCATATGATAGGTGTAACATGTATACTCACAAAATGGTTTTAGTAATCTAAATTAATTCCCATTTTATTTATTTACATTATTCCAAAACTCACGTCTTTAAATAAATTACAATATATCATTATTGTGTTATATTATGTGTACATAAATAAATAAATACAAATAATAACAACTGATAAATTACAAATGGTTCATGCCTTTTTTGGTATCAAAGATTTGCATCTGCTAACCACTATCAGCTTTTGTGTTTGTGCCTCAATATTTCATGTGCATTTATGTTTTTTTGAGCGTAATTATATTGTACCAGTGCAACAAATTTCTCTTGACGTGAAATTTCAACTGTGAACGATTATGGTACACAACAAAACATATTTATTGCATCGAACTGTATGCAACAGCGGAGTTGTGCACTCGGGACCCCAATAACATAAGTCTGTCTAAAACAGGCGTGGGCTCCCGGACTATCTATTGAATAGCTTTGGAACCTTGCCAGGTGGAATATAAATCTTATTTTGGAACAAATAAAATCTGAATTAGAACTTAAGATTGGACTTTCGAAACTAATCAACTGAATTTGTGCTGATAGTGGAATGAGAAAATTTAACGCACGCTGTGGTAAAATATTTTTAATAGTTCCTGTTGCCAGTTTTACTGGAATTAGACTAGATGCCAGTTTTTCATGGGTATGTGGGTTTTTGTTATAATAGATAGAGTAATTGGATTTCGTGAGATGGGGCTGTTTAAATCATTGCCATTGTACTAATAAAGTCGAAGTCAAAAAATGTTTTTGGTGCAAGGTTTTTTCTTGTAATTGCTTGTATTTAACAATGTGTATTTGTTGTGCAATGAAGAGTTTTGTATTGTATTGTACTTTTATGCAATTACAAAACAACAAATTAAAAAAAATACTTATAATGAAATTTAAAAAGGAAAACACACTCTTTCTCTCTCTTTAGCCTTTCTCCACCTCCTCCACCTTCAGTCTATGCCATGTCATGGCATTCTCTTTGTCTAGAATAACCTTCAGTAACCTATCAATTAACAAAAACAGTGAGGCACAAAGGCGAACTTATAGCTGAAGCAAACTCTTCCAGCCAACCTTAGAATGTAGGATTTAATAAGCTTACATACATAGTTTATATGGATACAAAGAATGTTATTTTGTAAAAGTTCATAGCATGAACTCTGTAAGGGCACTGCAATATATAGATATAGCCAATTAAGTCAAAGGCTATGCGTGCCAATGGACTTACAACCAAGGATGCCGAAGACCGGGCGAAACCGAGGGAATTAGCCGAGGATGCAACTGGGAAGGCCCGGAGATGAGTAGTAGACAACCAAGTCAAATAGCTGCTGATTTACTAACTATATCCCGGAACCTGAAATGCAATATATTTCAAAGTTTGAAAGAAGTAGGAGGAGTTTTATTACCTAGCGTGGTATACCTAATCAGAAACTCTTGCGTGTCAAGATTTATCGGACCACAGGGGCTTAGTAGCAGAGTATAGTTTAACCCTTAAAACAACAAAAAAGCTAAAAATAACAACGACACCAAGGGTAAAGACCAGAGGTCATCAGGGTCAGCAAACAACAAACACGCGATATAAGGTGACGCTGCTACATTCGCCGCTAAGCTGTTGGTCAAACCATGACAGGTTCGACTTTACCCTAATCCAGACCTTATAACTAACTATTACGTTACCTATTGGAATTCAGTGTACATAAATGTTTTGGGTAGATAGATTCTATTTATACTCCTTACAGATCACCAAATGAGAACCGAGGACCAACAGTATAACGTGCCTTCCGAAGGACAAAGACATCATTATTATCAGACAATTATGTGATCCAAGCCTGCATTGTCCTAACCAAACTAGAAATACTAAACAAGGTATATTTCACATGGGAATCGAACTAATGACCTCCGGGCCCGAGGTAAACGCCTTAACCACTAGACCACGAAGGCAGTTAACGGTCTAAACTCTGTCTTACTACTGTCTTTACTTTGTACTGAAGTCAACGACTTCACTCTACCTAAAGTAACTAACTGTATATATTATAATGTAATGAGTTTTATAAAAAAAATCCGGCCATTCGTGACATCTCGAAATAGGGCGATCAAACCGCCAAATTACTGACACAATATCTCAAGAGAAATCATGAAAGACTTTGCCATACCAAATACATTTTTGTGTGCCCCATGTTATTTCCTCCGCATTACAAACTGTTCCGTCAGCTTTGAACTGCCATTCAAGTACACAAATTGGCAAATTACGTCGATCGCTTTGAAACAAAGTCGATTTTCCCAAAAACCGTTAAGCTTGTTACACACATGAGCGGTGGAATTCCGCGCGTCGAAACGCGAAGTTGACAGGTCACGTCGAAGGAACGACTCGCGATGTACGACTACACCATGTATTTGGAACCTTATAGTTTATTCTACTTACTCTTAATACTATTTATTTAAAGCTGAATTTCCTTTGAACTCCGTGTCGGTATTCCTTCCGCGTCCGTCGCGTCCAAACTTATTAACTTAACACGTACGGAGAGTGCTTGCAAAATCGATGGGGTTGGATGGAATTTTCATGGAACATGGTGACCTTTTGTGCTAAATGTTGATTACCCTCGCTCTTTTGCATGTGGAATTTTTCCGTTTGTAACATTTGGGTTTGTAACCCTTTTTCAGAGAATTATTTGGGCGTGGAATATTCCGAATATATATTGTTATAACTTCCCTCTCTCTTAATTTAAATATGATTGGCTGTTGTTGTATATAATTACTCGATATTATAAAATTAATACCTAAATAGGTTATGTTAGATACAAATTATATCCTTTTGGTGTTTAAAACTGTAAGGTGTGAACTGGATATCACAACACTGATTATGTTAATTTTATTTTGGTGAAGTAGATATGCACCTACCAAGTAGAAAATATACATACATCATATTATATTTCACTAATAAAACATATAGATGTACACTTTATTGTACCAATCACAAAAGTAAAATTGAAAGAAATACTATATAACCGAGTATAAGTTTCTTTTATAAGTATATATAGACATAATATATATACTACTGTTGCGTGTGACCCCGTATCATACATAGAAATGGGGTATTTTTGTTTGTATCACATGGTTTTAGTAAACATGGTGCATTAGTGTACGTCCCAAAGGGAGATTGATGTTATGACATAATATTCTTTTACTACATCATGATAATTTTTTACTTCGGTTACTAAAATATAAATAAAATAAATAATGATTTCTTTTATGTTTGCGATTATTACACTATTATATTAAACTATTTTGATACGATTTTTGTCACGTTTATTACTTATTTATTTATATTTTATAATATTTTATGTCTTTATCAACGTTAGTGGCCAAAACGTGTAAGATTCATAAAAATCATTACTAAGTCTATCTCTACTAAAAACTTGCTGTGGCGTATGCCAATTCGTAATACTTGGCTGAAATAAATAATAAGATATAAAAAAAACAACTCCGTTTTTGTTTAAATCCTCAAAGATGTCTTTTGATTTTTGTAAGATTTATGGGAAGAGATGAGACGGAATAATAGTTAAGCTGAAACCCACATAAGTGACTAATCTTTTAGCAATGTAAGATCCGTAAAAGTAAACATTTCTTTTTCTCATCACCATTCTGCCCCCGTGACCTTTGCATTAGCCCCGGTGTCGTGGGTTTGATTCCTACGCGAAGCAACTTTGCTTAGTTTTTTCTAGTTTGGTCAGGACATTGTAGGGTTGAATCACCTGATGGTTTGATAATAAATGATGATTCCGTACTTTGAAAGGCGCTTTAAGCTGTTGGTCACGGCTACTATTAGGTGGTCTAGGAACCAAGTTAGGCGCCGAAAGGCGGTTGCGAAATACCTTAATTCAAGGGTATCGTTTGACTATGTAACCCACTGGATCTTCTTCTCTGCGTGCCGAAGATCATCTTTTACGTGGTTCTACTTCTATATAAAAATAGCGATCAAAGTAAAATAACTTCCGTGTATTCATGCATGATCTACTAGCCACAGTTTGTTTGTCCGAGCCTACGCAAACAGGCCATAGCGTAAGAGCTCAAATAAAATATTATGACGGGAACGTTTGGGGAAATGCTTACGTGGAAATATGCTAGTCGTTATTTACCCGAACACAAATGGAGAGTCCTGTTCTGATATTATTTTCAGTGGCAGACCGCATAATTTATTTAGGAATCTTTAGTATGACGTCGAATATAGAATTTTTAATATCGGGATAAAATAAAACTTGCTTAATGATTTCAGAAAAGTATTTCATCATCATTGCGTATGGCATTCGCCCTGGATGGATCCTCTTTTTTGGCTTTTTAGCCAGCTTTCAGCGGCGGGTGTGAGCCGGTGAAGTTCCGACATTCCACCGGAAAAATAGCAAAGTGGGCATTCGTTTACCACGTTAGGTAGGTTTTGGTCAGGTGCAAGTATTTGAATCGTGACAAGGGAAAAGCATTCAGTTACATTAACAATTAAATAAGAAAGCAAGCATCGTGTCGTACGTTTTAAAATATTAGGGAACTCGCAAAATATGATAGGGAAAAACTCTATCGCTTAACTCAGATAAATGGTCAGAGGTCGAACGAATGAACAACTTAGTAATACGGTTCCGTTTCACTATTTGAATTGGGTACAGAACCTTAAAAACAAATAAAAAAATTCTCCAGCCACAAATTGTCATATCACATTCAATATTTTTTTGCAAAAATACACATTTCGAAACAAATAATTTAAATTTTCTTAAACTTCTTAGTAAGAAAATCTGTTGGTAAGTTTATTCTTGTTTACTCGTAAACCATCTTCAAAGTGTTCACTGCAGTGTGCATGATTTAGATCCGCCGAGG
The DNA here is from genome assembly GCA_947363495.1 of Euzophera pinguis. NCBI lineage: Eukaryota > Metazoa > Arthropoda > Insecta > Lepidoptera > Pyralidae > Euzophera > Euzophera pinguis. The sequence goes on along the minus strand of OX376156.1, from coordinate 358,035 downwards.
GCCGCAACTTTATGACACTAAAAGCTCTGGTGACGAGACTGGTTTTAAAATATTATTCTTTTAAATTTTTGTCTAAACTTTGGATAAATACTTAAATTTAAGTACCTTTCGACGAAGAGTGCCAGAATTGCAAGTTTTCGCACACGCAAACTTTAGCTACTTGACAGAGGTGTAAATGTAGCAACAAAAGACAGTAAAGTATTTTATTTGAGCCCACTGTCAATCAGATCATTTACCATTTATTTGTATACTAATAATAAAGACGGCGTATTTTTCTTTTAGTTCGACAAATTACGTCGACGTCGATACTCTGCATAGCATAGTGAGTGGACAAACGCATGGCGTAAGAGTTAACTAATCAATCTAGGAAAAGTTTTTTTCGCGTCTACTAAAACGCATAAATCACTTATATGTCAATCCATACAGTCAATTCCGGTCGTTGCGACTAGAATTTCGGTAACAAAATAATGTACTAGTCACTATGTCGTAATTATTACTACGCTCTGTGTCTGTTTGAGGTTTAGCCACAAAATGTTGTAACATAGTGTACACTTCGCGACCAAAAATGTTAAATCAGTTTTTGGTAACAATGTTTCGTAATTGTTCCTATTTTGTTACTACATTTGTAACCAGGAATAAAGGTATCCAAAAATTAATACACTGTGACTACATTTTTGTTACCAGAATATTACTAAACTGTGTGAATGAATAGTGACTGAGTAAATATGTGCAGCGTGTACTGTGTTTTGTAACAAAGTCGAAACTACTACACAATTCTAGAACATTCTTTCGTAATAAAAAGTCAGTGTTACTAAACATTTTATGTGATGATTAATTTTTTTCACAATCCCAAGATAAACACTCAGATGGTGAATTAATTTTATTAAATTTTTTTATACAGTTTTTCCTATACAGAGATATCTGTTCACTGCATCTTTCTTCCCACACAACAGTGCGATTAGTAGCTAACTCTTTTTTGATTATCTTAGGTGATATATAACTTTAAGTCACACTCCAGTATCAGAGGAAAGTAATCGGACCATGTTGCATTATGTTTAACATACACCTTTCTTACTGTATGCATAACATATTGTGATACAAAACAGTGATATAGCAATCGCCTACACCCATGAACATCTTTATAAAGGTGTATCTGATAACAATCCAAGCTTATTTACATCTGCACAAAACCAGTTTTATTCATGACAAAAGTCTGTGAGCTCATCATGAAATAACTCACCCGGATGAGCATTAAAATATCCCAATACTTAAATAGATTCACTGCTATATTCATCTACCAGAGTACTTATTTTACCTAGACAGTCTGTGAATTCCGGTAAATTAGCAGTGGTATCCGTAGGCATATACACACATATCACTATAACATCCAAAGATTGATAAAAATATAATTATTTGTAATGGCTGACATTGACATTTAAAAGTTATAATAATAGCTGTCGTTTTAAGTTCGTTCGTCGTACACCAACGTTCAATCATTCGTTCATCGTTCATCCACAAACCTGGAACAATCTGTTAACAATGCTACTACAATGTTACGAAACATAGTTTCTAAAATAAAACCACTTTTCTGTTTTGTTAATTCCCCACTTTTAGTCGCGGATTCGAACAGGAAGACATAGCTACTATATTTGTTACTTGTTTCGTGTCTTAAATTAGTAACAGTTACAACACTGCGACCGGCTGTATGGGAATTAGGTAGGTAATAAAAATTATTTTGGACTTCGCAAGACTCGTTAATCCCAGTTTCAACCTGTACGTAAACCATGAGATTTTATAAAAATATTGTGTTACCCTTTAAAAGAGAATATTTTATTTGAGTTTGAAAAATTTGCTTTATTGACTCCTAGTACGACTGTTGCCACACTTGGTCCGACAGCTTAGTGTTAAACACTATATTGTATTTAAAGAGAAAATAAAATCGTTGTATATCAGGAAGTATAGTATAGAAGGTCGTGTGCAATCGCAAAGTGCTATAATCCATCTCTACAATAGTACAAACCCCGCAAACGGTCCACAAAGCATCGCCACAAAATATCAAGAGCCTGCCATTATTTCTGTAGAGTCGGACGCTACCCCGCTGTTGGTACTTTAAGTGAACCAGAGCACTGCCATAGCAAAATGTAGGCATAACCAGTAAGTTACATACAGTCTTGTAGTATAAGCGATATGGAAATGACCTATTTTATCATTTCAGTCCCAGTAACAAAGCGAAATCAAATTTGAGTTTGTCATAATAATACTTTACCTTATAACCAACGAGCAAATGGTCACAAATTCGTAACAAAATAACAAGTGAAGAGACACTATTCTATCACTTCTGTTAGTGTATGAAAGTCGCGCACAGTCGCGTACAGCAAAACCCAAGTAACAAAGCGGAATCTGTTGAGATGCGACCATTTATACTCCGAGGGTTCGACATTCGACAAAGTACTTGATCATAATAACTTACGAGCAAAGACAATCTTCTATTTTACTTTATGTCAGCCGCGGCGTAGTGACATAGACAACCTTCTTACTATCTTAGTTTATACCAGCCACGGCGTGGCGACTTGGCAACAAAGAGCCCCAGTAACAAAGCGGAGTATCGAGGTTAAATAAACCCTTACAGGCTCAACCTACTTTATAATACGCGGAAACACAACCTTCTGACTATATTGGTATATAGCAGCCACGGCGTGGTAACGCGGATACAAAGCGAACAAAGATCTGTTATTTTTTACTGAAAACAAAGTCCTAAATTATGAACTAGCTAAGACAACCTTCTAACTTTCCTTGTTTATGGCAATCGCGGCGTGGTGACACGGCAACAAAGAGCCCCAGTAACAAAGCGGAGTGTCGAGTCGAGCGTCGCGTTGATCCCGCGTCATACATTAAACGGTACAAAGAGCACAAATGAACGGCTTCCGACACAGGTGAACGTCATTTTTCGAGTTTTCTAACACTTTTGGTTACCGTGCTGTGGTTTTAGAGGCTTTGAGCGTTTGTTTAGGTCTTGAACCCAATTTGAGTATTACACGACCATGCTGAAAACTGTTAACCGCTTAATTCTTAATTAACGCTTTTCTTTTCCTAATTTTTTAACAAGTTAGTTAGATAACTTTTATTAACATTATTGGAATAAAATATTTTTATATCAAGTTCTACAATGGTTTTTTTGGTTCTAGAACACGCACGAAGGGTTCCGTACCAGTATCTATGAAAACGGCAAAAAAGACTCACATTTTTATGTTATTCAATTTTTTGTATTTTTTGTTAATATAGCAAAAACAGAAAACATCATTCAACTGTCTAACTATCACGGTTCCTGTGATTGAACCATGCCCAGAATTAGAATTCACATTAGAGTTAACATAAAGCTCTTTTCAAACCAGCTTCACAAGTCTCACACGATTGATCATATCTCGTTCAATATCGCGATAGCTAAAGTAATTCCACTATCGACACGAGGGACGATATCGTCGTCAATGCTATTCCATTCAGGTGGACGTGGTATTGTGGATTCGCCGACATCGTATACGATTCTGTGAATGGATGCTTGTCTAGACCACAAGATTGCTATTAGTATGTAATATCTACACTATACAGAAAGTTAATATTTGTAGCATAATATTTTTTTGTTCGTGTCTGTTGGTAATCCTACGCCTTTTGATAAGTCTTTTTTCGTATTCTAAAGGTAACCTGCAAGAGATTGCCTTTGAACGTAATTTTCTATGGTTCAAATAAGTGTTAATACTTCTTTACACTTTGTAGCTAACTTTTTTTATAGCGCTTATTGATTTTGGCTGTTAACGCTTTGATAATCGGTAGTTCAGCTGCGTCCGATGCCTTTAAAAGGTGTTGATCACACATGGAATACAGGCGTTTTTGTATCGCTCCTTCAAATGGATTTGATCCTGATCTGCTTTCCCTGAAATATGAAGGTTAAACAACTATTGCTATATGTAATTGTATATACCTAATGTGACTAGGGATAGTAATCCTCAAGTACCGAATATTGCTTTATTATGTAAAAAGTGTATTATGAAGAACATAATAGAAGGAAAAATAAAAGGAAAACGGGGTCCAGGTAGACCAAGGCGCAGGTACATAAAGCTAATAAAAGGAGAAAGTAAACGTGGTGTCGTATCAAAAAATTAAAGATCTGGCAAGTGTAAGGAGAGAATTGAAAAAACTCCACCAACAAGAGCCCAGCTTTTAAAATACATAGTTACATGTAAACAGTACCGCATAGAGTTTGGAGCGTGTTCGATCTCATCAAACATCAAACAGCAATGATGCGCAAAAGTGTCGTATGCATGACATCATATTTAATAAATGAGGAGAAATGTCGGATATATTGTTTAAGAACAAATTAAAATCTATATTAACAATTAAGTGTTATTCTACAATAAAATGTAAATATTGTACGCCTTATAAAGCAGTGTGCATTGATACTGTAATCTGTATTTAACATCTTTTTTACATGCATTACGAACAATAAACGATATTTGAATTGATAAAGAAAATAACTAATTAAAATACTTTCTTTAGGGTGCAATTAGAATTTGAGTCCTTGTTGCACGAAGCATACAATAAAAAACAAACAACCCGCTACACTGCATCACACATCGATTGTTTCTTTTTTGTTTTGCTCCAGTTCGTTCCGGCGGGATCCGGTTCAATCCGGCTAAATCCGGTACGTTCCGGCTGCTTGCGGCTAATGACCCGAAGCGCTATGCGTGGCTGCTTCGATGCGATTATTTTTCGGCTGTAGACATATTGCTTTGGTCTCTATTGATTCGTGGTTTTTAAACACAATCTCTTGTATCTGAGCGTCATCATCATCTTACCGTATTTCTGAGTGAATAATAATCATTTATATTGCAAGAAAAAATATATCCATATATGTTTAAAGCTCAGAGTACGCTTCAAAAATCATAGTCCTTGTTCATAAAGATACAATTCGTATAACTCAAATATTCAAATATAACAGTTAGAAATAAAAATAGTGCCGCAGAGTGGCTACGTGCCCAGAATACTGGCTGCATACCCTCGTCGTATCGCTAGCAAAAGAGGCAACCTGACTCCCGTTGCAACCACAAAATCATAGTACATACTCAATAATACTAAATAATATGACAATGGAGCGTCTGCTGTCTTACATCCTTGTCTTTTTTTGTCTTTTCTGTAAATATAATAGTGTCATAGTCATACCATCCACGGAAATAAATAGACGGCAAAACAAATCAATGGCAATCAACTCAGTTAACAAAACTAATTAAAATCTAACCACGTTTAACGAATCAACTCAATTGGCTACCAATAAAGGTTACATAATAAGAATAGGTTTCGCATTAAATATTGCGTACCGCGGTCAGTTTGAAAGTTGGACCCTTTTCAAACCCTCCTTCAGAGCTCTTTTGGGCCTAAGGGAAAACCGCGAAGGGGCTCCCTTCTTTGGAAGGCACACAATGTATCATTAAATTCGTAATTCGTCCGTATTTGTCGCTGGAAATACAGAAATAGCTTGGTTGATAGGATTTTCTACTTCACTTACTGATATAACGTAATCTAATTTGTTCTATAAAACATTTTGTTTTTTTTAATTTTTTATCTCTTGAGCTATCGGACCGATTTAAGAGTTTTTTTTAACATGTTAAGCATAATTCATGAATTAGTGTGAAGCCAGTGAAAAGAGTAATTCCTCATGATAAACATACATTGACGGGTAAAAGATTACTACCTAGAGGAGAGCACCTAGACCTAGTACCACAGCCTAGTACAGTTGAGGCACAAAAAAATCTTATAAATATTTGTACTAATCAAATTATAAAAATGATTGAACTGAATTAAACCTACGATCTTCGGATCTTCGGGCGATCTCTAGAACACGGAGACAGTTTAACAAAATTGTCCTTGTAATTAAAACAAACAAGAAAACTGAAACAGCCCCAGAAATAATGCAAGTTGTAAAAAGTATAATAACGTAACAAATACACGCAGTATATTTTTTTTTTTGTTGTAGGTACATTTCCATTATAATGGATGGTAGAATTCCTACAACACCACAATTCAACCAATTGATTGACGGTTATTGTCATCGTTTGTTCGCACTGCATTTGTTTTTGGCTATGTTTTATATAATACCAACAATGATATGATGACTAGGGATCAGCCCATCAGAACACTTCGATTTTTGTATTTAATCTAATTTTGTAAGTATTACGTTAATGACTACGCATTATCACAGGTGGGCCAGTATTTTTAAACTCTCTTTCTCTTTTGGTGGGTGAATAAATAAATAAATTTATTTAGAGTACTCCCCAATTCAACCCTCAATACTTTTATTGCTATCCTATGCATATTAGAAGTTCTGCCATTATTGTTCTGATTATAACACTAAAAGCATTTACAAGTAAAGTGAGTCAGGTCGACACGAAGTTGATAAAGTCTGTCTGTCTGTGACACTTTCACAGCTAAACCGTTGAACGAATTTTGATGTTTGGTGTGAATATAGTTTCTAACGCAGGCGGAGCTGCGGTTGTTTCCCGCAGCTTGTAGAAAATAAAGTAACAAGATAACGGTAATTTAAAAAACTAAAACACCCGACTGCGTTTCTGGGCAATTTGGAAATGAAAATACCCCGAAATATCCGCCATTTTGTTTATTAATTATTTAATCCACCCAGTGACACTCACACAGTAAATACGAATCTTATGACACCTCTCAAGCTAAAATCCATCGAGCTGTTCAGGCTGTAAAACGCGCCGAACAATTATACATACAAACATACATACATACTCTCGAAAAACATAACCCTCCTTCTGTAGCAGTCGGGTAAAAAGATGATTTGCGGAAAGTGAAATAAAAGACTTTAACATTTAGCGTGATAATGTATATGTAAACGACTTTTGGCGGGAAGCTGTGAAGTGCAGTATCGGCGTATTTTATTTTCCAATATTTGTGTTTTTTTGGGTGTTTGTGCTTAATAACGATGCATTATTATTTGAAAAGTATTCGTTAACAAGCGCGAGTGTTGGGAAGTGATACAGTGTTTGATTTCTGTGATTTTCATACTTGTTGCCAAAAGCTCCTAGTAATCGCTAAGTGCATTTTTTCTACCACTTCACTTAGCTTGATCCTTCTGAGTAGACTTGACTACCGACTATACTTTTAGACTTGACTAGGACTTGACGAACCCACACTGTAGGACCGAAGAAAATAGAAAAATTAAGAAGGGCTATAAAGGACTTGTATCCATGGCCGTAAAGTGTGTGTTACGTAATATTGTGCACACTTACGCAGAGTAGCTATTTTGCATAGTTAATATTATCACGCTGTTATATCAATCATACTCTTATTCGTCACAAAATTAGTTTTATTAAAATTAAATGACAAAATTACGGGCTCCAGAGGGGTCGCTGTGCTGATAGCGGACAGGTCGGTAACGCGCTAGTGATATCTTCGGTGTTGCAGGCGTTCATATGCTACGGTAACCATTTACCATCAGGTAGGCCGTACGCCTGTTTGCCTACTTAGTTGTATAAAAACAAATATTTTGCGATGCTACAGATGTCATAATTAAAAAATGGTCTTAACACAAATATACTATAAGTACTTTAATGTTAAAACCGTGACGGACATAAATACAGAAACATTTTCAAATAAATTCATGTCGTGAAATATTCACTTGTTTAATTTTAATAACAAAAAATTACAAGTCGTCAAAGTAAATTGGTCTTTAGTGAACAAGTGATAATATTGAAAACATAACCTTACGACCTTGGCTATTATTTTATCGTACTTATCGGTCGTCACGTTGTGGATACTACTTATATGAGCACACGGTGTTTTGTGAGCTAGTTCCTCGTCTTATTCAACATGAAGAAAGTTGCTGTAGTCACTGGCTCTAACAAGGGCATAGGCTTCTCCATAGTTAAAGGTCTGTGTCAAAGATTTAACGGGATTGTTTACTTAACATCAAGAGACGACGATAGAGGAAAAACTGCCGTTGCAGAACTGAATAAACTTGGGTTTAATCCAGCATATCATCAACTTGACGTCTCTGATGAAGAGAGTATCAAAAAATTCAGTGAGCATCTCAAAAAAACTCACGGTGGCATAGACATCCTTATAAATAACGCAGCAGTAGCTAATAGTCGGGACCTATACAACAATTACGAGGAATGTAAAGAAATTGTCGATATTAACTACAACTCTATTCTGACTATAAAGAAATACATTTTCCCCCTTGTCAAAAACAACGGACGCATCATAAATATTTCAAGCGATTGTGGCCACCTTTCCAACATCAAAAACAAATATTGGATAGAAAGATTATCGAAGAAAGACTTGACAGTAACGGACATTAATGAATTCGTTTCTTGGTTTTTAAATGGAGTTAAAGATGAAACATTTAATTACAAAGAAGAGATAGCTGATGCGGGAACAGTAGCTGCGTATAGAGTTGCTAAAGTTGCGCTGAGTGCCTTCACAATAGTTGAGCAGAAAGAGTTGGAGTCGAGGAACATTGCAATAAACTCTATGCATCCTGGTTTAGTTCGAACAGATATGACATTAGGTGCTGGTTTCTATAATGCTGATCAGGCAGCAGCAACGCCACTTTATTTAGCGCTTGCAGCTCCTCAAAGTCTGAAAGGAGCATACGTGTGGTTTGATAAAAAGATCCTGGATTGGTATGATTATAATGCAGATTATTATTTTAAGACTGATACTTTGAATATAAAGTATGATTGATTTATCTACATTGTTTTTAAAAATATTTTGCTTTAGTATTCTTTGATATGTACTTCTTATTAATTTTTATTAAAGCGTTTTATTTTTAGTTTATGTGTAAGCATCTAGTTTTATTGAAACGAAGTTTAATTTAAATTTTTACCAGAGTGCGCCAGAAGGAGGGTTATGTTTTTCTAGAGTATGTATGTTTGTTTGTATGTATAAATGTTTGGCACGCCCTGCAGCCTGAACGGCTCGGTGGATTTTAGCTTGAAAGGTGTCGTTAGATTCGTGTTTACTGTGAAAGTGACACATAGATTAAGAAAAAAAAACAAAGTGGTGTAATTTTTTCGGTTTTTTGTTTCAAAATTACTCAGAAAGGCAGTCGGGTGGTTTAGTTATTTTAAATTACCCTTATCTTGTTCTATAAATAAAACACGTAATATCATAACGCCTCCCCACTCATCACTCTCGTCATATACCCTCGCCCATTACGGTTACTCCTAACATCTCCCTATTTCAAGCTGTCTGCGATTTGGTCGCAGTACCAATGTTTTCCGGGGCCGACCCTTACCGACTTTTCTTGTAAAGTCTGCTTTGGTACATCCAAAGCCTTTCATAAGTCTAAAAGTTAGATAATCTGCCTAGCGTTGTTCTGTTATTTATGCACCATATCCGTATCTCTCCTTTCTTTATGTTTCTAACTACCCTAAGGTTGCCTGGAAGAGATTACTTGAGCGATAAGGCAGCCTTTTGTATACATAGGTACTATTTTCTCATTTTATTTAACATATTTAATTTTTATTTTACTGTGTGCAAAGAAGTGTTAAATAAATAAATAAATGAAGTAATGAAATAATTTATGTACCTAGTAATAATTTACTTTTTTATCTGATTATGAAAAGGGGCATAAAATTATTTATGACCGCTAAAGCTGGCGGAAGTTAGGTACCTTTATTTATCTTTTGATTCTGAGTCACTACTGTACGGTGAGAAAGAGAGAGAGAGAGAGATTAAACTGTAACTGTGTATTTATTTAAAGCCGGCATGGATTTTTGGCGCCCGTGATCGACTCACTCTTATATCCAAGTTTATTTTTATCTGTCTAACTCAATAGGGTTAAAAATATGATTATTATAAATGTACATAACCCCCTTATCAATAAGGAAAAGTTTACCACGAAACTAATAGAATGTATTAATTAATGATAAGACATCGCGTCATACTGATAAGGTATCTAATGTCACTAGAGGCGATGTATTTTGTTATTTTAATTTTATATCTCTACCAAGCGTTTTCGGTAAAGTCATGTCGCAAAGAGTAGCTATCGTGACAGGCTCTAATAAAGGTATTGGCTTTGCTATTGTAAAAGGTCTGTGCAACAGATTCGATGGCATTGTGTATTTGACCTCAAGAAATGAAGCTATGGGAAAGGCAGCAGTAAAGGACCTTAATAAACTGGGTCTTAAGCCGCACTATCATCAATTAGATGTCGCAGATAAACACAGCGTCAGTAAGCTAAGAGATCACATTATTGAGAAGCATGGAAGAATAGATATCCTAATTAATAACGCCGGAATTGTTTCAGGCGATGATTATAAAAACTGCAAAGAAACTATCGATATTAACTACGGAGGGGTTGTGAATGTTGAAAAAATCTTATTTCCATTATTAGTAGAAAACGCGCGAGTGCTAAATATCTCTAGTGATTGTGGCCACCTTTCGAATGTCAGACATCAAGATTGGATAGAAAAGTTATCTTCAAAGAACTTGACCAAAAGTGATATTGATGTTTTCGTGAACTGGTTTCTTAATTCTGTGAGAGACGGTACTTTCAAGAAGAGCTATATAGCAGATGGTGGAAGCATTGCAGCTTACAGGGTCTCCAAAGTGGCTGTCAGTGCCTTGACGATGCTACAGCAGAAAGAAGTTGAGTCGAGAAACATTTGCGTGAACTCTGTGCATCCAGGTCTTGTTAGTACAGATATGACGATGGGATGTGGCGTTCTCACCCCAGAAGAATCAGCAGATACTCCTTTATATTTGGTACTTGATGCTCCTAGCAGTATCAAAGGAGCTTATGTTTGGTACGACGGCACTATTGTAGACTGGTATGACTATAAAACTGATCATTATTTTAAAAGAAGAGCATTTATTGTCCCAGCTCTAAAAAGAGCATTCCGTCCTTTTGTAATGGTTCTAATTATAGCAATACTTGTCATGTATTTATTTAATATTGTTTAAATGTTATAGATTATACCAAAAGTAAAGCATTTAAAAATCTTGGTTTCGTATTGAGAATTTATACACCTTTTAAACAATTAAAATTCCATTAAGATAGTATACTCTGCGTACGTGAGAAGCATTTTGGAATACGCAAGTTCAATATGGTCTCCTCTATTATTTATATAAATCAGTTAGAATGTGTTAAAAAAACATTTATCAACCATCTAAATTATCGTGCACATAGACCTTTTGAATCTTACAGGGACAGTTGGTGGTGGCGTAGCTAAGGGGGGGCGGCGGGGGCGGCCCGCCCCGGGTGTCACTCGTTTGGGGTGACACCCCGAGCCCGACTATGACCATCAGTTATAGTACTTTCTATCTATAAAAAATCGTAAATCTGTGGCAGAGAGCATAACCGCCACTAATAAAATTATCTAGGTAACTATAATATCGTACCACGAGCATAATAAACTGATATTTAGAAAAAAAACAATGTGCACACTGTCAATCGATTAGGAATTCCCCCAAAATTTAATACCCCGTTCGCGCATAACCAACGCTAGTCAGGGGATTCCCTCGATATAGCGCTAATCACTTGTATTGTGGATTGGGCCATTTCTTTTGTTTCCGACCGCATTCATTTCAATATTCTCTTACGTGAATTCTGAACGTCTAGTGCAAAGTGTTTGTTATTTACGTATTAGATATTATAAACAACATTTTTTGTATAAAAACCGATTTAATATAGTCGATTTTTGAAGAAAATAAACAAGGTAAGTTAAGTATTTTTGTTATTACAGGTAATACTTACATTCTTAATTTATTTAGTATCTATTAACAGTATCTTAGATTATTTCGAAAAACCCTTCAATTATTTTATTCTCTTTTAATTACTGTGTATTTTAAAACTATATTATTGAGCCATCCTAAATGATAAATAGGTACTTACAGAAGGTATTTTAGACGGATTGCAGTAATATTTTTTTGTTTAGCCTGGGCAAGTATAATACTTCTTTTTTTCAACTTCCACAAGCCGTTGGGAAGTGCTTCTCAATCACAGCAAAGCATCTGATAAAAGACTTTCGACAACGCGCTGGAGTGCTCATTATGGTGCAGTAAAAGTATTGGCTGAAAATTTTGATAGGATAATTGCAATTAAGATGTATTGCAATTGAAGAACTATGTGACCAAGACGTAAATTTAGAAACTAGAGGTGCTGCACAAAATCTTATGCCTGCTGTGTGCAATTTCTCATTTCTTTGTTTTCTTTTCTTTTGGAATGATGTGCTAAGGGAAGTAAACAATGCTCAGATTGCATTACAAAGTAAAGGTTTATGTGTTGATGAAATAATCATAAAACTAAAAGCACTTAGTCTATTCATTGGAGAGAAACGGTTGCATCTAGCAGAAGAGGCAATAGATTTTGCTGTACAAAAATCGGAAAAATACAACATTTCGATGGAACGACAAATTTGTCGCAAGAAACGCATGCCCGGTGAGTTAGCATCGTCCACAGATGCTGGACACTTACACTTAGAGCGGAACTTCAAAAGGACATGTTAGAATGTCTTGACAGATTCAGTATTGAACTCGAAAAAAGAGTAAAGTCCATTAAAGACGTAGCTTCGTTGTTTGAGGTTGTGCAGTCAAAGACCTTGCTTTCGGCAAACACTGAACAGTTAAAATTTGCTATATCAAAATTTACTAACCTTTACGATGAAGTATCAGAAACAGAACTCCTTTTAGAAATACCAAGATTGAGAAGACATTTAAAAGCGGCTAATGTTACTGTCTCTAATTGGGTGACACTGGACTTTTTGAAATTTATTGTGGAATGTGATTTTACAGAATCTCTTCCGAATCTAACGGTCGCACTAAAGTTATTTATAACAATATGTGCATCAGTTGCTTCATGTGAGAGAAGTTTCATCAAATTAAAATTAATTAAAAATTACTTGCGGTCTACAATGACTGAAACCAGATTAAACAATCTTTGTATTTTAACGATAGAACATGAAGCAACACAAAATATAAATTTTGAAGACGTGATTTCGGAGTTCGCTAGTGTCAAACATAGAAGGAAGAAATTTTAATTTTTAACAAACTAAATTTGTTTTACATAATATACAAATATTTGTAATAGGTAGTCGTATTTTAATAAAACGTAAATGATTATAACTTTTTTTATTTTAACAGTTTCGATTAAGTTTTGGGGTGACACCTATAAAATCCGCCCCGGGTGCCACCTATGCTAGCTACGCCACTGCTCAGCACCACGATATGATGACACTGGAAAAGCGTCGTATCCTTGCAGACATGTGTATATTGTATGACATAGTCAATGGTAGACTGGACTGTCCCGTTTTGGTATCGAAGATTTCTTACCGCACACCATTCCATGTTCCATGTACCCTCAAGTAAGACAAATAATGCTCAAAATATGATCGCTACGCGAATTGTTCAAACATATAACACTAGTTTTGACATGATTGATCCCTTTACTAGTTCCAGGGCTCAATTCAAACACCAAATTGTGGAAGCTCTTAAGTCCAATTAGGTTTTTTTTTTTTATATTTTTGGTTTTATGTGGCTGTAGTACCAAGCTTTTTTTGACGTTTGATATTGCAAGATTGAAGTTTGAACATGCATTGATTGCCTAAAGTGACTAAGCTTTGGGTAATCGATGTATCTTTAAATATTTTAAACTTTGAATATTAATGTAATATGGTAGGATGGTTGGTTGTGTAGCGGGTCCTAATGTGGCAAATGTACTCATTTACTGTTAATAGGTCATTTACTGTTAATTAAAAATTTATAGTTAATTAATTGTCATAGACAGGGAAACCTTTTATTGGCTTTATTTAAGTTTATAATTTTGTAAATTCATACGTATGTAACGCCGTTGGTTTTCTTAATAAACTTAAAAAATAAAAATAAAAAATCAATCAACAAAGTATATTTATTATTCAAAATATAAAAAAACTATGGGAGCCTTCAAAAAGGACGTGACTACTTACTATCAGGTGGGCCGTAAGTACGCCTGTTTTCCTACTTAGTTGTATGAAAAAAAAAACTATCAGTCTACACATCAGCATGAGTTACATATTTATCAAATAAAATATAGATACTACAGAGATAATGAATTTTATCTGCAACTATTGGCAATTATGGATGTGGCCGATAACTTAGTATTAAAAAATCGCTTGACCTGATAATGTTAAAAAAAGTTGCGTTGGTCACTGACGCAGACCAGGGCATCGGCATTGATATCGTGAAGACTCTGAGCAAAAGATTTGACGGCACTTTTTTTTTCACCACCCGGGATCCAGAAAAAGGATTGCTCGCAATCGCAACCTTGCAAAACCTTGGTTGCAATTTGGAATACCACCAACTCGACATTTCTAACAGAGACAGTATTCTACGTTTTCGGAACTTCATTGAGCAAAACTTTTGGGGGATCGACACTTTGATCAACAACGTCGCTATCGACAATGGCGCTTACGAATGCGAAACGTTCGAAAAGAGCAAAAGAATAGTTACCGACTATTATTTAAATTTTTTAATGGTTGAAGAGTTACTGTTTCCTTTGCTAGTGGATAACGCGCGAGTGATATACGTTTCGAAGCACAGCGATCTTAGTTGTGTTAGAAACGAGTATTGGCAGGAGCGACTATCAATGAAACATTTAAAAGATTCTGATATCAATGACTTCTTGGTGTGGTACTTGGATTCTTTAAAAAATGGGACGTTCAATAATGAGGATATAGTTGAAGATGGGATCGTTGCTCCTTATAGAGTGGCGATTGTGGCGCTCAGTTTGTTAGTGATGTTGCAGCGGAAAAAATTGCATACAAGATCCATTACCGTGGATTTCTTCTCTCCTAGTTGGTCTTTCAAAATTTTGTGTAAATGATGTACGTGTAATTTGAATGATCTATTTGGCTGATTCTAAATTTGTAAATATATTGATTATGTGAAATAATTGAATTTCAATGGTTGACTTTTATACTTTAATCTATTCCCTGTCCATAAAATTTAACAACAGTTATAACAATTCATTTGTTCACATGTGATTCATGGGACAGGGAACCTGTTAATGTATTGGTAAGTATTTTTACTCGTAAAAAAAAAGATTTAATAAATAAAATTGTAAGTTTTATTTTGTTTTTGTTCATACGCACTTTTGTTTTTATTTTCATACTTTTGTCAATAATCATTCTGGAATAAACCACAGGGTCTCCTTTAAATTGCAAGAAAATTAGATTTTCATTTTAGGCAAATACGATTGTTCTTGTGGTCGAATCAAAATGGTTATTGACTGCACCATATTAAATTTGTCCAACATTGACAATTTAAGTCATTCAGTTTAACATATAATGACGTTTATTTTACCAACAGTTCATATCAAGTTTGTTAAATGGTCAAGCAACCTTGCACATCCTGGTGTCAGTTTTTTTTCGTACTAAAAGATGAGATTTTATACGTATAATCTTGTATTTTCTTTTGACCATTCTGTTATTTTTTATGCATTTTATTTGTTTTTTTTTGTACTCTTGAGCACTTGTAATTTTTTATTTTATTGTATTATTTTACTTTTAAGGAAAACTATAGTTATTATCCATACTATCCATATTTCCATGCTAATATTATAAATGCGAAAGTCTGTCTGTCTGTTTCCCTTTCACGGCCAAACCGCTGAACGGATTTTGTTGAAATTTGGTATGAATATAGTTAAAGACCCGAGGTCAAACAAAGGCTACTTTTTGACGCAGTCGAAGCTGCGGGAAACAGCTAGATGTTAATAATGCAATCCTAGTTGTATAGCTAGTTCATACGGTGTCCGCGGAAGACCAGCCTCGTAGTTATACTTACTACGACATATGCTGAGCGGAGACCATTTTGATACTCTTCTGTTTTTGTAAGTATTATATATTAATATGTATTGTACATTTTGTGAGGTACCAAATAAACGCCTTATCTTTCTTTCTTTCTTCGATTTTGACGATCCTTGCTTAATAAGCAATAACAAATTGTCCAACTTGGAAACTAAAATGCTAAGCGAAAACTGTAGGTATTAGCTATATATTTTTAACATTTAACGACAGTATTCGCACGACACGTCACTGGGGATTTATTATTAACTGATATCAGTGATGATATCTGTGTTAATAATGAATAACGATACGATAAACACAAATTTGGACGTACCTACATAACATTTTTCAGTAAAAAGCAGAACTATATATTTTTTTATCATTTCAAACTCCCTCTTTAATCCATAAAACATTGTTTTAAAAAATATATCTTTCACATGTAATTTTTCTTTTTCATGAAATATTCGGAGAACAATAATAATTGGCTACTTGACTCAATTTTTTTTTTATATTTCATATCACAAAATTGAGTCCGTGAATTCGAAAACAGAAAGATCGTTTTGAATCCATTCAATCCATATTTATACTGCTACTTATATATCCATACTAATATTATAAATGCGAAAGTCTGTCTGTCTGTCTGTCCGTCTGTCTGTCTATTACGCTTTCACGGCCAAACCGCTGAACGGATTTTGATGAAATTTGGTATGAATATAGTTGAAGACCCGGAGTTAAACATAGGCTACTTTTTGACGCAGGCGGAGCTGCGGGAAACAGCTAGTATTATATATATCATACTAATATTATAAATGTGAAAGTGTATTTGTTTGTTTGTCCTTCTTTCACGTTAAAACGGAGCAACGGATTGATGTGATTTTTTGTGTGGAGATAGTTGAAGACCTGGAGAGTGATATAGGCGGGCACAGCTAGTATTAAATAAGTTATAAGCCTTTGAAATCCTATGGAAGGGGGGACTGTCGAGAAACAAGAAAAGGACGCACTTAATGGTGGAGTGACGTCACTGCCACTTGATATCGTACGTACAAAAGAGATAACAAGACATCCTCACCATGCTCCCACTTTTGTTCATTAATTTGAAGGAAATAAGTATCAGTATTTCATATTTTCTTTCTCGAAGATCAACACACACGATAAATTTATACATCCTCATTCAGCCGCCTCTTCTCCAAACACACACATATACAGAAACAAACAACAGCTACACAACAATCATATAGAACAGACATAAAAATACGAGTAGATCCTTCTCGAGCCATCAAGATAAGCTTCAGACGCCTGCAAACCATCATGGTTCGATTTCCCATACATCCTTAAAATTCATGAGCCCATTAATGCGCCTTCATGCCCGTTAACCCCGGGCTGCGCGACTTATTGCGTAAACAAGCGTCAACACACTGTCTGAGCTGCGGGGTGTTAAATGCGACAACTGCACATGAGTTAATATAAAGACAAGAATTTCTACAGTCCGTCGCCTGATTTTTGATATTTGGAACGAAGTTCCATCTCGCGCGTTGCGAAAGGGGTACGGAAAGAATTATGACCAAAAGTTGTACCGACACTTTTTGCTATAGTTGTAAGCCGTGCGGCGTGCGCGTGTTTCTCTGTCTGTCTGTCTCTCTCTCTCTCTCTCATAGAAAGCAAGCCAGTTATTTTCGTTTCGTCTTTCTATTTCGCATTCAACAGTCTGGTGTCCAACAAAACTTCGTCCCTTGACACCTCACCCCTTTTTTATTGCGCTGGTATTATACTCTCGCAACTTAAAAGGAAGCCACCTGGCAGCTCTATTAAAGTTCAAGTACATAAGTCATTTATAGTGCAGTAGGTAATTCCCATGGAGGAAATACAAAGAGGAGACGTTACGGTCATTGACGCAGTGACGTCGGAAGTGGGCGTGGCTTACGTCATTTTTCGTTCAACTGTGAAACATACGTGACGTGGCGAGCTCTAATGTTTTTCTTATTTTTCTAAGTTATATTTCGTTTCAGCTTAGAATATTTTGTGAAATATTTTAAACCATTTATTTTTAACACCCATTTTCTTAAACCTTCACTCAAACTCGACTCAACCTTACTCCACCTCATTGGTATGATTAGTCGTCACAAGCTTCCTTGACTTGAGGTGAGTATCGAACTGTCAATTATAAGGTTGGTCGAGAGGTACCTTGAGGCGTTCTTGAAATGAAATAAAGTGGATATAAATTGGGTTTTTGCCACTTTTGCCCTAGATATCTACTTAATTTATTTTATTATTTACTTTGTTCTAATTTTAAATGTTTGTGTTTAAAATTGTTATTATAACCTGTGACGTTCCTCATTGGAGTTTGCTTAAGGAACCAACTAAGAATGTCGTTTTCAAGGATAGATCGAGGACTTCCTTATGGCGCCCTCGAATGAGTTTGAGTGAAGGACGTCCTTATAGTTATGTTTAAGAATACGGGGGTAAATGTTTCAATGCTGTACTGTTATGGGACAATTAAATGTAAGTAAATAACATATTTTCGAATTTATATAAGGTGGATTTAAATTAAGTCATATAAAACAGATTTATGTTGGTTTCATAAATTTCTACACGCTAGTTCGATCGAGAAAATCGAACTTTTATGTTTTACTAAAAAATAATAATTAAGACATCCTGTAGTGGTTTTCCTTTTTTGTGGCAATACTGGCCGAAGTTGTAAAACTCATTTCGCCTCTGTCTTACACAAACGGAATAAGGAAAATAGCAAATAAATTCCATTTAAACGTTGGGGGAAAAATCATTGATTGATTGT
Source organism: Euzophera pinguis (assembly GCA_947363495.1). Taxonomy (NCBI): domain Eukaryota; kingdom Metazoa; phylum Arthropoda; class Insecta; order Lepidoptera; family Pyralidae; genus Euzophera; species Euzophera pinguis. The sequence continues at coordinate 339,408 of OX376156.1, read as the reverse complement.
TATGATGAATAATATTTCTAGTGCGCTTTCAATTATCTGGAAAATAAATAAATTAATTTTGTTAGGATAACAAAAATATGTGCAGTTTTTTTAAATTTTGCTCTTAGTACTTTTCTTTGGCCATAACAAACCACCCGTCAAAATATTTGCACTTAATAAAAATCCACTCTATATATAATATTCATCGATTTAGTGTTACAAAAAATATGTGTCTGTTTTTAATGTTCAAAATATCTGTAATATAAAAAAATATAAAATCTTCGATTTGCTAGCAACATCAATTAGTAAAAAAAAATCGTTGACCACCGATCAACCATTAGCATGCGTAGATGCGATCTGAGTATAGACATCGAGATGTTATGACATTATAATAACTCGATGTAAGTAGAGCTGAAAAGCAAGAAGGAAAAAAATATATTTTAGAAATACACAAAAAGAGAAAAAAAAGATAGTATTAGTCTTTCTATGCTAAAAGATTAATCAATAACGTGTGTTTGTAAATATGTCACAGCACACGCCCACTTGTACGTCGACCTCTTTTTCTTTAAATTAAAAAATAGGAAGACAAGCTTATCCTCCAAGTAACGATATACCTACAGTGTTTATCGCTGGCTACCTGCATATCGTATATCAATAAACACACACACTTACATGGGCAAATGAAAATTACGAGTACAACGAAAATCTCTATAATTTTATGACAAGGAAGTAATAACTCTAGTCGTTTGTATTTCCTCATGTACCATCCTGCGTTGAGTAAACGCTTCATTGGATTTGTCTTTTACCATCTAATTCACTTTTTGTATACTTTGTATTAGTTTTGTCTTTACATGTTCATTTGTGAGTCAAACAGTCATGTTTGAGTTTTTGATCAACTATTTTCATTTCCTTTTCTTTTATTCTAAGAACTCCTAGACTTGATTTTATTAATTCCTCTCTTATGTACAAATTTTTTACGTGTGTTGAGTAGTATTCGTGGATGTCGTAAAAGGGCATTACAAGGTAATAAGAATTACAGAGGTATCAATTCACTTGTAACTCTGGTAATTGAATTTTAAGTTTTAATCTTGTTTCATGCTTTAAAAACTACTTAGTGAAGAAAAAATTACGTTGGCTTCATAATCTAGATTATAATCCTTTGAGCGCTGAAATGTTAAGAATTGAAATGCAACCGGAATAACGCTACGTGGACATTTTCATAATTAACCTCAAAAGGGGGAAAAAATTTTTTTTTTTACTCGTAAACACTATTTGTATTATTTTAACAGCATGTTGTCAAATGCTGGACTGCAATTTAATGTAGGCCGTTTTTAGGATAAATCAGACTTAAGAATTGTCATTTTACTACAAAAATTCACATTTATTTCACTCATTTACAAGAAAAACAGAGATCCGGGCTTAGTTAAAGCGAAACGTAAAAACGGGTTAACAAAAGATTTTAAATCTCATTCCGTCTCCCGGACGTTCGCCACAGATTATATAACTAATAGACTGGTAACAATACAAAATATATTTATTGTTCATATACAGAAACAAATATGATATGTCTTGATGTATGTGCAAAGAGTGAGTAACTGTCAGTTATGTAAAAAAAAACAAACATTTTTCTCTCCAAAGACATTTTTACACTGATGATTACAATGGGGCGATTGCCACCCAAGATACTTACTGAGAAACATTGTTAGATTAATTGGTTTCTGACAGAATGTAATCGTAGCAACATGACTGTCCTCTATTCAAGAGGTTCTGGGTTCGATCTGTATGGTCAAGATGGAAAATGATGTTTTTCTGATTGACCTGGATTTGTCATGTACATGTGTTTATGTACATGAATAGTATACTTAAATTATAACTGCGGAAGTCTGTCTGTTACTCTTTCACGGCCAAACCGCTGAATGCATTTTGATGAAATTTGGTAAGAATATACAACACAATAAAAAAACTTTTTATTGCACAACAAGGATACATTGTAAATACAAGCAATTACAAGAAAAATAACTTTGCGCAAAGTAAGCAATATAGTTGAAGACCCGGGGTAAAACAAAGGCTACTTTTTGACGCAAGCGGAGCTGCGTAAAACAGTTATTATTTTTATAAAGTCTTTAGACTAATATCACAGTCTCATAGCCCAATGTAATTCTCGAACTTACTTCGGGCCATGAGAATAAAAATAAGTGTTTACGAATATCACAGTTTGTAGGAAAGAAAGATAGGTGAATTAGTAATCGGTACGACAGGTACTTATTTATCTTTGTACGATTAAGTTATTTTAATCACGTCTATACATTTGATAACTCTATGAACTCTGTGTAAAATTTTTATTACAAGAAGATTAGGGGATAAAACTCAAAACAAAGTAAAACATTTTGTAATTTGAGGAAGATGAAAAAATAAATAAAAATGAATTGGTGTGAAATTCAATTGCATTATTTTCTAGAAACATCGATTGTTTCACTTCTCTTTCTCTTACAGAGTAGACAGAGCCCACGTTTAAATAATTCTGAAGTTTAATTAATAGAACTTTTTTTGTCCTCATTTGAGGGAATTTTCTAGGTACAGTACAGTATAAGCTTACGTTTCAGAATCCAGGGTACACTTTTCATCATGGTTAACTACAACACTAAGCATTATGTAATGTTTTCAGATTACTGTAGTTAATCAAATTCAATATAAAATTCACACGTACCTTTGAATTTTATTTGAAATTTAGAAAGAAAGAAAGAAATAGTTTATTTGCAATGAAAGTGGTACAGTCTGGTGTTTTATGTTTACGCCATTAAATCAGGGCATATTTAGGAAAATAATTGCACTAATTTTCGTATAAATCTCGTGTGAACATGTCGAAAATAAACACTCCATAAAGGGGTTGTTACGAAGCGGGTCAAAGCATTTAATCCCCCTATAAAAATATAACAAAGTCATATAAATATATCATTATTGTATGAAGGCCGTCACGGAAGAAGATAAAGATTATTGTATCAAGTTGCTACTGTCCAGGATTTCAATAGAACATTTAATGTATTAGTAATTTTTATACCACATTTAGTAAAAAAAAATATATATTTTTTTAACAACGATCTCGAAAACAAATCACAAGCCAGCCATTTTTATTTTATAGAGAAATCTCGGAAACAAAGTTTTATAAAATAGAAGTTAGGTAGAAATGTACAGCAACCCCTTTTCAATTTACGCGCAAACTAAACTAAATCAACCCTTGCGTTTTTCCTCGACGATGAAAAATTGCTTTTTAATCTGGGTTAGTGCAAAATAGTTTTTCTTTAACGATGTTATTACATAAAACGGAGCAGTAATAAATTGTGAAATATGAAATTCCGGTTAACAGATTCGAGCTAAGATTTATTGTTTCCTGTTTATGGAAGAAGACAATGCGATCAAATCGCTAGGTCAGAGAATAAAGGAGATGTAACATTTAAAACAAATTTACAGGACTAAGAATGGAAAATACTTTCTTACATAAGAAGTTTCAGCCAGTTACTGAACTGGTTAGTAGTGCATTTAGTTTTTCATTATTATTTCTTTTGACTGTTGACAATTCTGTATTTTATAAGATAATCACCCTTTTGCTGCCACTGAATTTTGGCAAGTTTTCACAACGCCATCCAATTCGGCGGGTGCCACTGAACGCACCATTCGTCCTACTCTTAATTATTATTTAATTCAAAGTGCCAACATGAAAATAATACAATTTTCAAGTAATTTAGGCGCTGACCTTGAGTTTTTATACCAAAAACTGGAAGTCAAAACCGGAAATCCATGAAAATAAACCCCGCAGATATAAGCAGTGTTAAAAACTTAACGACTAGTAAAACTTGAGGAAATATTTAAAATCACAGCTCTAGCTTGAGACACAAAATTGGCATACATTTTCACATACCACATCTGTCGTTTTTGTTTCATTTGCTATTCACGTAGTCTAGTCTAATTGTAAGTAGCGAACGAAACAAAAACGAGATCTCATTCAACATTCATTTCAACGGTGGATGACCATCTTCCCTTCTATTTTCACGATATCACATTGTTTACTTTCTCTGATCTCGGGCCCGGATCCGCCCAGGGCACACCACGTTTGTCTTGTAACAGAGACAATAGGAGCATCGCATTATCTCGGCATGTTCGACATTTTCCGCGGAGTCACAAATATTTTCATTCGATGGTGAAATATTATGGCAACGGTTTAATGGGGAGGAGAAAATTTTATGTCGTTATTGAAAGAGTTTCTACTGCCTCTTGAAGGGTTATGACAGGCAGCATATCTGGATTAGAAAGACACAAAGATGGAGGCTAGATCGTATCGGCGGAAGGGAGGAATGGTAGAAGTAACTGCGACAGGATACAATTTAAGAAAACAACTATCTGACTTTTTTAGATTTTTGGTGGGAAGTTGTGAAGAGCAGCATCGGCGCTATATTTTATTTTCCAAATTTTGTGGTTTTTTTTTTTAGTGTTTGTGCATAATAATGGTGGATTATTATTCGCAAAGTGTTCAAGAATAAGCGTGAGTCATGGGAAGTGATACAATGTTCGATTTATGTGATTTTCTTGGTTGTTGCCAAAAGTTCCTGGAAATCGCTAAGTGCAGTTTTTCTACCACTTCACTTAGCATAATACTTCTGACTCGACTTCTTGTTTATTTATTCCTTGTTTCGGAAGGACCTCGATGTCATTGGGTTAAAGTTACAGTTAAAAGTTGGGTTAAGTTATAAAAGTTAAGTTAAAGAAACCAAAAAAGGGTGTGAAAAAATTATTTCAGGGTCGGCAACGCGCTCGTGACATCTCCGGTGTTGCAGGCGTTCATAGGCTACGGTAACCACTTACCATCAGGTGGGTCGTACGCCTGTTTGCCTACTTAGTTGTATAAAAAAAAAACAAGTCGGAGGTCGAAATGCGGTTCCGAAAACCTCTGTCACCAGATGGTACAGGGTTAATTGACCATTTAACCCACTCGCTATAAATGAATTAACATACTCTATAAAATAAAAAAATTGAACAAACTGAAGTTTACGCTACCCTAGTTCAATTTCGAGGTGTGAGGGTGAATTCGTTTTATGTAAAATACAACTGCATTTTATGTTAAAACCTGCATCGCTGCACTTTGTATTAACATTTTATCGCGAGCGAGGCACGTGAAGGTTGCAAAAATGTGCATAAGTTCCAACTGTCTTAGATGTTACCGATTGGCAGATGTATTTTTGTTTTCTAAGAATAATTCAGTTTAAAAAATTTACAAGAATATTATTTAACTTCTGACTTACTCTTAGCACTGATATACAGATGGAGTTGATCGCGTTGATCGTCATCCATTTAAAGCAAATTCCATGAGAACAATGTTAAAATAAAATATATTAAAAAACGAAAAAGAATGTTGAGTTTCATCGAAGTAACTCAAATAATTCAAACTCCAGAAATTCGTGCAAAACTTTGGTTTTACGGTCAATATTCAGTCAGATTAGAAGCTGTCAAGTTGTCCAAAGTTTCGGCAGCCATCATTAAAGACAAATCAGTAAGGCGATCAATCAACTTGATCAAACAAAAGGATTGTTTTCATCGACGTTACCGGTTTTATGAAGATTTCAAAGGATAATCATCAAACATAGCAGGAAGAAAAAGCCTGTCACTAACAAATTTATTAATTTATCTGCTTTAACCAAAGGTTGACTGTTGATATTAGCATTAAGTCCACCTATTGTGCTTTACAATAGTATTTATACAATAATGTTTAAATGAATAAATAAGAAGTTTAAGAGTAAGAGAAAACAATAACATCTTGGGAGGGCTCTGGTGTGACGCCACGTGTACACATTAGCGTCTTCTCTCATCAGGAGATCGGTCCTAAGATCCTCTAGATCGGCTGCAGACCCGTTGGATCGAGAGCGCTGAGGACACCAAACGTCGCAAGTATGCTTCTGTAACAGAATATTTACATATTTGTGCCGATTGCAGTAGAGATATGATCACTCCATTGTAAAAAAATGGTGCCGCCAAATCTAGGACCATGACTTACAGCAAACTCTAGGCTCAGAAGTGAGAAAGATAAGCCAAAACGCAACTAAGAAAACACGTTTTAGACGAAGAGCCCGATTGCAGTGGAGATATTTGGGCCTTGGCGTAGCGTATTCTAGCAAAATAAATGATTCTGAATCTGATGTCTCTTTAAAGAGATCTCTCCCTATCTGATCTCGTCGCTGGTGACAAGAAAACTTAGCAGATCAGCATCGCAATATAGCGACGGATCGCAGCTAGCGTTCTTATCACAATGCCACACGTGCACGATGATGACTTTTAAAAGTAACCATTCTTTTTATTTATATTTAATATTGGTTTAGTATGAATGTAATAACTAATATTTGATTAAATAAAGCTATTGTTAGCACCTAGAGAAAATCGAGGAACAGTACCCTACTGTCAGCCAAGCAATTCTTAAGCTCCGAAGCAACTAGTTGAGGATGCAACCCTAGATGACACGAGAAGATGAGTCAAGCATAAGACTGGTGTAAGATGGGCTTACTTTCTATACCCTTGGGGAAAAATAAGTCAATGCAAAAGTGCTTTAACAGCGAAATTAAATACCTATCCAAACAGGTAACCTTTTACTCTTAAACTTAGATTAATAACTGATCTCGCGCGCGCTCGACGCGGAGCATGAGATCAATTGTTAATCTAAGCTCTTAAATTTATTAAAATCAACATCGAATCCACTCCACATTATTTCAACTAACCGTGTCGAAATTTCTACTAATGAAACCTGTTCACAGGTCTTAATTACAAGCGCCACTGCTGGATCGCACTGTTAGATAAAGTGCTGGATTATGATTTTATTACCTCGTAAATTGCAGAAGCTTTGGAGTGCTTCAAGTATTACGTGTTGAACGCTGAGGTACATTGTTTGAATACTAAAAATGTAGAGATTTAGACCGATAAAAAATTATATAAAGATAATACACAAGTATACAAATATACACTTCTTTAAGAAAATACTTATAGAAAGACGACCTGAGAAGAACGGGAGATTATTCATTTTTCTATGGGAAAAATAATAAGACATTGCGTGCTGAATTTAGCCCTAAAAAAATACTAGGATGAAGAGATTCTACCCATGTATTATTATCACCCCACTGCTACATGGATGACCTAGTTGTAGTGGTAAATGGGATCAGATCAAGCCGTCAGAAATTCCCAAAGAAGAGAAGCCTAGCGGCAGCTAGTTTAATACTTCCGAGAATTTTAAATAATAGTGCGGCCACGACTAAACTTATTTCCATTTATGCTAAGGAGCCCAAGTTAGTTCAGTTAAACTATAGTTTAGGAATCTACGACAAATTCCCGGCTTTATTCTCGTAAGTTAGCACAATATGAACGCGGAGTAAGTTCTAAACTTTATTTTCATACTCGCGTCTTATACCGACGTCAGGAATGGGATATTTTGTGCAAGTTCGAGCCACTTATCAAGTTATGGGGTTGTCCTTACAGTTTTCTTTATAACTGCCGATTTTGTTTTACTGCGAGGGTAAACTTTTAGCGGGTTAGATTTAGCAAATTATATTTGGGTAAGTTAGTCCTCCATGACTAACATACCACAGTATTTACGTAGCTAGGATGATAAATGAAATATAGCAAGTTACTCCATTGCTGGACATATCCCGCTCCTAATTATTTCCAAAGTGACCGGTTGGAAGTGACTGCTTGCGACATTTTCCCGGTTATCTGACCATCTGTTCGGTGGATATCTATTGCTACGCTGTTCGTGGTCGCCATTCGAGCAACTTTATGCCCCATCGACCAGCGGTATGTGCCTCGCCCACTGCCACTTCAAAGAGCTTATCCGCTGGGTTAAGTCGATGAATTTTGTTATTACGGGTCAGTTTTATCTACCCCTAAAACCTAAATGAATAAAATTACCTTCAATAAAACTATCAAGAAAGGGTAGCCGCATTAAATCCATACTAATATTATAAATGCGAAAGTCTGTCTGTTACGCTTACACGGCCAAACCGCTGATCGGATTTTGATGAAATTTGGTACGAATATAGTTGAAGACCCGGGCTCAAACATAGGTTACTTTTTGACGCAGGCGGAGCTGCGGGAAACAGCTAGTCCATACTTAATATTATAAATGAGAAAGTCTGTCTGTCTGTCTGCCTGTCTGTTACGCTTTCAAGGCCAAACAGCTAAACGGATTTTCATGAAACTTGGTACGAAAATAGTTGAAGCCCCGGGGTGAAACATAGGTTACTTTTTGACGCAGGCTGAGATGCGGGAAAGAGCTAGTTGTAAAATAAATCATTAAATTAGACACTGCACTCGCTAGTGTAGATGCAGTCCGACGTATGTAAATACGAATGTGCATAATTATGCAAGTATTTGCATATGCTGCAGTTGCATTTTTGCAGAAATAACCTGCTTTGCAAGAGACTGCGCTTGAAAGTGTCTGTGCACTTTGAGTGGGAAATTTTTGATGGTAATTAGGTGGGTTTTGTTTTGTAAAATATTTATTTTGTAGGTCGTTTGTATGTTTCAAAACTAAATTAAATAAAGCCATGGTAATCATAAATCACCCCATACTTCTTTCTGTGAAAATTCAAGTCTTAAGTTGTAAAATTTTTATGTTGACTTCCTAACTCATTAATAATGATCGCTTAAAACATACAATAATAATTCTTGAACTAATTGAATTCTTGATCCAATCGCAGCAATTAGCTTGATTTACTGTCGTGATTTACCGCTCGAGACATGGTTTGCTACGAGTCGTAATAAAGATATTAACAGATAAGAATTACTCTTTCTATTTGAAAAATCATCCATACTATTATTATAAATGCGAAATTCTGTCTGCCTGTCTGTCTATCTGTCTGTCTGTCTGTCTATCTATCTATCTGTCTGTCTGTCTGTTACGCTTTCACGGCCAAGCCGCTAAACGGATTTTGATGAAATTTGGAATGAATATAGTTGAAGTCCCGGGGTCAAACATAGACTCCTTTTTTATTTGATTAGGAGACAATTTCAGCAAGTGGAGTGACAGACGGCACACAAAACCAATGTGAGTGTGGTTTATACCTTCAAACTATGGCGCATCTGCTGTCGTGTGCTGGGTGCCCAAACACCTGCATCATGAATGACTTATGCTTGCCCTTTGACAGAGCTGTTCAATTGGCTTCTTTATGGGTTGAAAGAGTAAAATGCCATCGATACTCAAAGAAAAAGGACATTGCATTGAATCGACTAATTGTCTGTTAATAAAGATGATTCCGTTCTCAAGGTTCAAATATAGTAAATCGAAGTCGCATTTAACAATAGTCTGAAAAAGCTTTATAGAGAGCTAAATCACATGGCAGAATCTCACTCTAAAGTTTGCTGTCAAAATATCAATTTTCCTCAAAATATTACGCTCTATTGTCCACTCCAAACTCATATGACATTTGATATCCACATTGTAACATCCAAGCCACAAAGCGGTATTTCCACTGAGTAGTTACGAGAGTGTCGCCCGTAAAATGTGGAAAAAAGTAAAATACGGTCACCGCAGCAAAAAGCTGATTTGCTGAAATGTTCTTGAATTGAGATTATATTAGACATGCACTCAAAAAAAATTCTGAACGCGGTGACAAAAATCCCTTAACAAATGGGAGCCGTCTACGGACCACAAATACATCGACAGAAGAAATTTAAACTCACAATGACAAATGAACTTTGTCACTGGACTTTGCCGCCTCGTATTAATAATTTGTCCTTTCAAATCTGTCTCAAACATTGTATACATGACAAAGCTCATTTGTCCCTACATCTAAGGTGATAACCTCTATTACAAAGGAACTTTGTCACTGCGTTCTTGTTCGCATTGTCAGGTTGACAATTTTCATTAAGCTCCCGTTAAGACGGTGTTAATTTGACAGCACAAATTGCCCTCTATGTTTAAGGTATATTGTCCGTAAGTCAACGGCGTGTTGTCACTGTGACAGTATAGGCTGTCCCTAAGTTTTAGGCGATAAGCCTTTAGTACAAATGACATTCGTCACTGCGATCTTGGCACGTTTTCAGTTTGACAACGTTCCTTTGACTCTACGTTAAGCGGTGCGGCATTTTGACAACATTACTTTGTCCCTACATTAATGGTATATTGTCCTTATATCTATGGGGGCATGTAGCTGTGACAGTGTTTTCTGTCCTTACGTCTACGGCGTGTTGTCGCTGTGACAGTGTTTTCTGTCCTTACGTCTACGGCGTGTTGTCGCTGTGACAGTGTTTTCTGTCCTTACGTCTACGGCGTGTTGTCGCTGTGACAGTTTTTTCTGTCCTTACGTCTACGGCGAGTTGTCGCTGTGATTGTGTTTTCTGTCCTTACGTCTACGGCGTGTTGTCGTTGTGACAGTGTTTTCTGTCCTTATGTCTACGGTGTGCTATCCATTGTGACATTGTTTATCTGTCGTTAGGTCTAAGGTGTGTTGTCGCTGCGACAGTGTGTTGTTGTTCCTACGTCTTCGATGTGTTGTTGCTGTGACAGTGTTTTTCTGTATTTACGTCTAGGGTATGTTGTCACCGAGACAATGGCTTGCTGTATTTACGTCTAGGGTAAATAATCTGCAACAAAGGTATTTTGTCTTTCTGTTTCCACAAATTATGCCGTAACCGCAACGTAAGGGATGCGCGCAGCAATACCATATGGAACGCTATGAAGTTGTCCGCTTATATCCATTATATTCACATTAACGGATATTAATTTAATATCCGTGTGAATTAGTAGACAGGTTCATAAATGCGCATGGTGTGTTGGACCAGCGCATTTATGAACTTCTAAGAGATAGAGGTATTATACCCTTACTTTATGGCCGACACATAGTTTGGGAAAACGGAAAGTCAAAATACCTTGAAGCTTTTCGCCTTAGACGTAATTAACTCCTCCGCTAACTAGGCTGACCTATGGAGCTTTGCATTTGAGCATCCCAGGAGGTTTGAGTTCGAGCCAGGAAGCCAGTGTCACGGTGATTTCACGGAAGTATCTAAATTAATGAACTAAAATAAAAGAAAGAAAAAAACGATTAGGACACTTTTATTGTATAATACAATTTGTCTTATTCAACTAAAAAAACAGAATAAAAAACAAGATATCTTTCAGGAAAAAATAAAAATTACTGCAAATACTGTGCGTACTTTTTTTCAGCATCATACAAAATATTGGCATTACTAGAGTCACTTATGCTGCCTCATTTACAATTTTACCTCAGCGCAGCAACAATTCCTTGCTCTTCTCCAGCTGACAAAGATAAAAAAATATAGATTAGTATAATAAAATCCAATTTTTAAAAACAAGGTTTATGCTTTTTTTTAAGTGTATTGAAGAAAAATGCTTGTGATTAAAAAAAAACTATCGAATGTAGTTTGCACCTACGTTAACAACGTTTAGTCTAATATTCCATGTCTCCTTAGTGTTGCAACAGAATGCTAGTGATCTAATTAATTAATAAACAAAACATAAACTTACTAGTTGCCAAGTCCAGCAGGCTGGTAACAGCTGACTCAGCTCTTATATGTGAACCCTTGTTAACCAGCAGCTCCAAAAGTCGTCTCTTTACTGTTGGGAAATTCTCATCAAAGGTAGCTGATGCCAGAGGATAACTATTTTCAAAATCATTTCCCAACTGGAACAAAAAAGAAGCATACAATAAAATTACTAGGTACTCTTCTAGGCATGAGTGTTCTATCCAAGATAGTTCCATCGCCCGAAAACCCCCTGCATACTAAATTTCATGAAAATTGTTGGAGCCATTACAGAGTTTTAGATTATATACAAGAATTGCTTGTTTAAAGGTATTGGATAGATACAACATTTTGGCTTACTCATAAACATTGTTTAAAATGCTTTGTCTGGTTTTTGCATGTGACCCTCAAGCCATGGAAAAGTTGTCGAGATCTGTTTAAATTTATGCAAAGTTTTATGGGCCTATCATGATTGAATTATTTGAACCACAGAATACATAATAGAAATGTTAGAATGTCACATGTTTACCTTACTGCCTTTTTTTGATACTGTCTTTGGTACCTACAAAACATAACATGATGAAAATGAAACACAAACAAAACTGTACGAGCAAGCAAATGTTTGGTTCTTTTTTTTGTTAAATAAGCATGAGCTTAACCACAATCTCGCCTGATGGTAAACGAAGATCAGGTCCAAGGTGGACCGCGCAAATCCGCGCATGCTCATACGCCGGTTACCGGTACGGGCATGAAATTATAAACAAGAGACGACGGGACGCCACGCCCTGCAGCCCAAACGGCTGGACGCTTTTTGACCTAAGACACAGAATACTTATGGTACTTGGTTCGATTCGTGACATGAACCGTCGTGTCTCGTGCCTCGTGGGGAAATGCAGAGTATGTACAAGTAACGTGGAAAATGCACTTAGAAATCCCAAAGAAAACATAAGTAAAGGTAGGTATGTACTTACCAATTAGGTAGTCGTGTAAATGGGACAAATTGGCCCCGTCTAAAAACAATTTTAGCTCCGAGCACATTACAATGAAAATAATTCCAAATACACGGAGAACACTTGAGAAATAAAACAACTGATAGTAAAATTTCCAAATCAAAAAGTACCGAGTCGACAGGTTCAATTCAGATGATTGTTTAGTTTAAAATAAAACGAATCCAACCGACTGACCCATAGATGACTACCGACCGAATCAACTGATAGTTCGTGAGTGTTGCCAGCAGTTAACCAAAAAAGTCCCAAACCAAATCCGCAAAAATACCTGGAATGTCACTTTCTTTTTACGCGAGTGCGTCAGAAGGAGGGTAATGTTTATCGAGCGTATTTATGTATGTATGTTTAACAAAAGATGTCGTAAAGCGTACTTATGATTTATTGGGACTCCCGCTACAGCAGTCGGGTTATTTAATATTTTTGATTACTTACAGCTTGTTTTGCAAAACTAAATATAATGTTTCGCATATTCCGGTCAAGTTCGACGGCACCGAAAGGTGCCGCGACTGTACCTAAATTCCTTTTGGCGATAGTTTGGCGGTTTGAATCGCCATTTTGATGTAAAATGTACTGAACTAATAACTCTAATAGAGCCCGTGGCGTTTTATCTCACAATTTACATATTTATACGAAAAGATGTAATTCGACCGTAAAAGTTAATATCTTGCCCTGAAACACGATGTAGCTTCCTCAGAGTTGAAATCTCTTTCCGAACAGTATAGAATTAACGAACGCCACGCCCCGCCCGGTTCCCTTTCCGTACTGACTCGAAGTCTCGAACTAATAAAAAATATATTTTTAATAGATTCGAAAAAAATATGTACAGTAGGCTGCAAAAGTCCATAAATAGCTTAAAGACGAAAACGGCGTGCACGTAAATCACACACACATTGACATAAACTATTGCAAATAAATATCAACCTTAATACTAAAGTTATAACGCTAACACGCAGTTGGCAGAAGAATTCCATAATAGTTTAATGACTAAAATGGCGTGCACGCAGATTACTCACACCTGACGTAAACTATAACAAATAAATACCTATCAACCTTAACTGAATAGACATAAGGCTCAATATATATCTTTACGAAATGGCGAAGCGCTTATATTGTAACCTCACAGCGTTTGCTTTCGGAAATGATTAGAGAGATTCTTTATTTCGACTGATGAATCATAGATGCAATGGTCTATCGGTATACACATCTACTTGGAAAAGCAGTGACCTCGGTTCAAATCTGACTGTATTTAATTTCGTTTCATTTTTTTTTATTTGTTATCAATTTGTTTAGTGTGTTTAGTTTATTATTTATGTAGATTAAATATTTATACATATGTATATTATAATATTTATATATATATATAAAAGAGTCTGACCTCCGCAACCCAAAGGGTAGACCATACCAGAACCAATCCTAGGAAACGTGTTTGTGATATTCTATATATAAGCTGTGTTGAGCTTGTATTTCCTTAGTCGCCTTTTACGACATGCACGGGAAGACTTGGAGTGGTCCTATTCTACTTTGCCGGAATACACACGGCTTAATAGTATAGTAAGTCATAGTATCTATGACTTATTATGATTATATTATACATATACTTAAATATATATCTCTCTTGCCGTTTCCGGCTGTGGTGACTGGCGATGAATCATATCGTATTTATTGAAGGTATTTTTCATTTATATTCAATACCAAGAGTAAAAGCACAGGGTAAATAAATACTATGTGTTGAATCAAAAGTAAATAAATATAAAAAGTAGTAAGTATGTAATATAATTTTTAATATAAAAAACAAAACAATATTAGAATTTTAATTCAATGTTTGACATAATCTTGTTACACATTTCAAATTCCTATTTATTTCATATGGTTAGTTATAGCTTAAGTATTCGTTTTCGTGATGAAAAGAAAATTGAAGCCAGCTAACCATAAAAATATTACAATTGTTACTATCATGCGGCGGCGCTGGACTTTTTTTTTCGGTGGTTAGATAATTTAAAAAAAATCTTCTCATATACTAAATACACTATTATTTACTTACTTGTAGAAAATATCTTCCTTATTCTTACATAATATAAAAAAGTCGCCGCGTCTGTCTGTCTGTCTGTTCGCGATAAAATCAAAAACTACTGAACGGATTTTTATACTATTTTCACTAATAGACAAAGTAATTCACAAGGAAGGTTTAGGTGTATAATATACACTCGTGCGAAGCCGGTGCGGGTCCCTCGTTTTAATATTTGATATGGCCTCCTTTATTATCAATAACCGCAAGCAAGCGCCGCCGCATTGATCCGACAATATTTGAACAAATTTCTGTTCCTCTTAAATTTTCCCACACTTCCATGCAATGCGCTTCCAAGGCCTCTGCAGTCCGTTCATTCCGCATGTCCCACCTCTGCACCATTAAGCCCCATAAATTTTCTATTGGATTTAAATCCGGCGACTTTGCTGGCCAGGGAATTACGTTTATGTCATTATTTTGTCTGAACCATTCACGCACTACTCGAGCTCGATGCACAGGACAGTTATCTTGCACATATGATAAGAGTGGCATATCTATGACTGGATAGACACATCGCACAGTTGGAATCATGTGATCCTGCAGCACTTGCACATAATGAGCACCTGTAGCGCGGCCTGCTATGGACACCAATTCGCCAGGTCCAGCGGCACTCATCCACCCCCACATATTTACTGAAATGCGCCCAGACTCCATATTTGCAACTACGTTTTGTTCATCATAACGAGTTCTATCCCTCCGCCATAAGTGAAGTCTACCGTGTTGGGATGACATGAACGATTTCTCGTCGGTAAATATAGTACCGTTCCAGTCAAAATCTAAATACTCCCTTGCAAATGCCAATCTATTTTGTTTGTGGCTCTCGGATAGGTAGGGTTTTTTAGCTGGCTTTCTGTGGTGAATTCCTTCAGCATGCAAAGCTCGCCGGACAGTGTTCATACTCGTGTCGAATATATTTGCAAACACAGACGTCGGCACAAAGCCATTTGCTTCATATTGCTGAACCATGAAGCTCCGCTGTGATGCACCAATATGCCGCGGACGCCCACTACGAGGTCGTGTGGTTACAACGCCTTCTTCTTGGAAGCGGCTTATCCACCGTTTTACTGTTATCCACTGAAACAAATCCACACTAAATAAATACTTACATAAAAATATTACACTATTTTTTTTATAAACTACTCGCAAAGAAAATAATACTTACAGTAAATCCAGTCTTATCAGCAATTTGAGATATGTTATATCCCATATTATGTAATTCCACAATGCGCATCCTGTCCTGCATATTAATATTAGATTGCATAGTTATTGGAACTATCAATACGATATTCAATCAATTTTAACAACACAGGCACCTTCGCTAGGGAACTAGTAACGACAAAGCATTAGACAAAGTTAAAATCAATCGCTGTGTAATTTACTCGGTTACCGTCAACTTTTTGAGTTCTTATGACATGTTAAACGTGTCCTACCCTTCAATTTTAAGCGTTCTTAACCTAAATGTTAAAATTGTTGCTGTTTTTATTAAAGAAATTTGAAAGCGTTGTTTAGACAATTCTCATACTCATAATTTCTGATCTTTAAAAAATATTATGATATAAAACTTAAAAACCCTCTACCACCAAATGGGATTTGAACCATGAACCACAACTATCAGAGCCGGAACAATTCCCATCGAGCCACAGAGCTTCTAATGGATGGCGACGAAATTATTGATATGTTTCTTGGCTAGCTAGTAGATCGACTAGGAGTTTATTGGTTTATTTGTGTAGCTGTATGAGTGAGTATGACGGCTGGATGCGATACTTTTTGCTCACTCTATATGGAGTTTTGCAGCTTACTGTACCTTTGGATTTCGTCCGTACTTGATCGGTTATAACATAAAACATATACATTTTTCAATGGTTCGTTTATAATATAATAATAATAGTGCTCCTGGCCGAATTTTGGCTGCGGGAGTCAATCTCAATGGATATTAGCCAACTTTGCAGGACATATTATGTGCACTATAAAAACTATATAAACGTGCGCGCAAACACAGGTGCACTCATTATTTCCTCACTATCATTATCCGATGGGACAGCTATATGACACTATCGGGGAGAGATCAGGTGCACGACCGACAGCTTTACGTGCTCTCCGAGTTTGTGAGTGTGAGATTATGTTTATGTATGATTTAAATGAAGTTCAGTTTCAAATATAATTTACAGCCGCCAACGTCACCTTCTCAGTTACCATGCCTGTAATATACACAAATCAATTGACACCTTTTTCAAAATCAATGAGGTACATAAAAACATAGCTATTTTGCTTGTACATAAAATGTATGTGCCTTCAGTTAAAAAACTCACACAATAAATACCCTTCTTTTGTCTTTTCCTAGAAAATCAATATTAGCTAAAATTGAAATTATTTAGGATTCGACCGAGATGATGTCTTCAAATTTTGAACGTCGATATTCTTATTTTCCCCTTTAGAGAGATCTAGGGTTGGCATGTGGCAATACTGTAACGAGCAGGTTTTAACGTGTCGATTTATGCCGGTTCCAAAACTACAAAGGCCTTTGTCGAGTACTATTATTTATTCTGTGGTTTTGGGTTAACGTCAATGTACCATAGACAAACTGACAAAGGCCTTTATAATTTTTTTATTACCTATTGATTTTTAACAAGTTAAGTTTTCGTTTTTCTATATTTTTTTTTACTTCTAATTACATATTCTTGCCTTTGTTGCACCTTTGTTAAAGCCATGCACACATTTCCGCCTTAACGGATTCTCTATGTCGTAGTGACTATCTCAAACATGTCGTAGTCTTTGATTATTTACTTGTCAAGACAAGTATATAATCAAAGGTCGTAGTAACTAAATCAAAAAAAATTTGACGTGAGGTACGCAGTAAATGAAAATATTAATTTAAGAAAAAATCTCTGTCATTTCGTCAAATTTTATTGTGCACTTGCGTTAAAGCACACATTTACCCATAATCGGATTCTAAGCCTGTTATATTGTAGTGTTTAACTCCTATGTCTTAGTAACTAAATCAAAATAAAACTTGACGTGACGTACACAGTAAAGAAACATAATAATGTTGTAAGAAAATACTCTGTCATTTGGTTATAGTTGCTTGTGTACTTGCGTTATAACACACATTTAACTATTATCGGATTCTAAGCCTGCTATGTCGCAGGGGCTAAGTCCTATGTCGAAATGACTACATGAGAATAAAACTTGACGTGGCGTATACAGTAAATAAACACAATACTTTTGTAAAAAAATACTATGTCACTTTGTAAAAGTTGCTTGTGTACCTGCGTTGAAGTACACATTTGACCATTAACAAATTCTAAGCCTGCTTTGTCGTAGGGGCTACTTCGTTTGTAGTAGTGACAACCTCCTTTGCCGTAGTGACAAAATAAAAATAAGATTTGTCACGGCGTTCTAAGGAACATAGTCGTACTGACAAAAAAACTTTCGACATAAAAGATTCTGATGGGGAGTTTATGTTTACTAAAACGCATAGTAAAAAAGCTACGTCAGAAGCACAAAAAAAAATCGACAATGGTATTTAACACCTTAAACGACTGATTTTTTTTTGAGTGTGGTAGTACGTGTTCTTTGTTCAAATTAGCTTAGAAACTAGTACCACATAATAGATAATCGTCTAGTACTGTGGTAATGTCACTGAATTACGAACATACAGATCGGACACTCACACCCTCTCGCATCCGAAACAGATATCGCACCTCATCGTGAATCGAGAGCAAAATAATGCCACTCTTCGGCCCGGCCTCGACGGACAACTATGACGCAAATACGGTAAGTAACCAACCATAAGACTAACATACACAAACATTGACGCGCATGCGTACGCGACCGAATCGTAGAAGTAGTGATAGGTATCGGGTTCGCCGCTGTTGTGGAGTGTCTGGGCTATAGTAATATTAAAAAAATATCTTTTTTGTCTTCGCCACTTCCCGTTATGCGGGTTCAGCTTTTCTAATCATGGGGCGCCACTTATGTTAAAAAGTGTAAAGCATGTGTAAAGTGAATAAAACGTAAATTATGGCATGACCTCTCTGACGTAAAAACGCTAGACTGGATGTTTTGGGTTGGATCCCCAGTCTGGGTAAGTTAAAAAAAGCCCTTTTATAAATTGGCTTCTGCATACTTTTCAGAAACTAGCACTTTAGTTTTTAATTTTATTTTGTGTAACATGGAAATAACAGCTTTGGCGGCGCTTGCACTATTTGTTGAGCGCTTGGCCGAACATTTTTAATTGGTCGTCGCATTTCCACCCGGCTGGCGAGGCTAAGGCTGTGTTTTCTCCAGATATGTGCGAGGATGCGTAGCGAGGGATATGTTTTTCTTCATAGCTCTGGTGGATACGTCTTAGCGGAGCGAGGTTTTTGTACGTACAAAACAAGCGAGAGAATGTGCGAGAAATATGTTACAATCTATATGTTACAAGGGATGTATTGCGAGGAATGTGTTGCGAGGAATGTGATACGAGGAATGCGTTGCAAGGTTTGAATCATACTGTATCAGCATTACACAGTTTCGCAACATATCCTCGCACGGCTCGCACCATCCTCGCACGACACATTTTTCTCGCACATCTCTGTTGGAAACGGAAGTCTAAAGCTAAACATATAAGAATCTTGTTTATTTGCTTTTACATCAAATGTATCTCATAACTCTACAATACTATGAAAGTATTCACTTAATAGTAAAATCTCAAACTGTGTTTTAATGAAAATACTGATTTTATACTTACCTATCTTTTTTACCCCAAATTATTTTAATCAAAATTTTGTTTGTAAGAGAATTTTGTGATAAAGGTGACTGTTAAGACAATGCTCTTGGTCTTTAGCAAAACAGCCTAGATCGATGCTCTTAGCATTAAATCTGCCTGTAATTTATACAAGGGTGACTGATTCATCAACGCCCAGCCTTAACCATAAAGGCTATAAACCTGAAATTTAGACAAATTGTGATATCACAAAATGTCTAGTACTAAGATAAGAAAGGTAGATTTTAAATTCACCCCCTAAGGGGGGCAAATGGGGGTCCAAAGTATGTATGGGGGAAGGAGATCAGTTAGCCCGATTCGGCATCAGATTTCATACGCACCTCTTAAGGGGGTGTCATGGGATCAGAAGTAGGCAAAGGGGAGGTTTTTAGAATTCAGCCCCTGAATGGGGGGCATGGGTGTTATTTGTATGGTTTATTGGGGTGCTAACTACGAAAAAAGCAACCATTTTAAAATCCGACGTACCGGATGTGATAGATAGATAGATAGATAGATAGATCTTTATTCACAAAACATGGTACAATTATATTGGTGGTAACAATTAATTATTAGATTCACATGTTTGCCATATATTGAAACTATAGGTTTATGATAACTGAAATAAGAAACATAAGTTTGAAACTTGATATCCTCTAAATATCTGGAAAATACCGCGTCAATGGTGGTCCCATATTTTGTTGTGGATTCTTGTGGATCATTATTCATTTTCAAATTCAATTTTTCCGAAAGAAAAGTTGTCAACCGCTCTGATTTTTTATCAGCGAAGTTGATGTTGAAATCGCCAGCCAAGATAAGTGAAAATTTATTACCATTTGTACCAAGTATTTTCGATCCTTCTTCAGTGTACTCCAGTAAAGTGCGATGAATAAAATGCTTTACCTCATCCAATTTTGGATTCGGTGAAATGTAAATTGCTACCATGACTATGTGTAGGCCATTTCTAAATTTGCAAGCAAGCACAAATATCTCCAACAAAAGAGCGCCTAACATTAACATCGCTAACGTATGCAATATTTATTTCAATATTCGGAGTCATAATATTAGTAACATTATTATTATTTTGGTAAATAGCTACCCCACCTTTTGGAACAGTATCTCGTTTGAATATTTATCACATACTCGTACTAGCGGCCCGGTACGTGCTTCGCTACGTATAAAGTGATAAATGAAGAACCGCTCGACCGATTTTGTGCAAATTTCAGCGTACTGGTAGGCGGAGTGGTGGGTGTTAGGTTTTATTTTCGTTACGGAATTTCTTGATTCGGTCGCCGCGCTCAAAGCTCGCGATAAAAGCTATGCAATAGCTTAAAAGATGATACAAAATATAAAATGATTTTAAAATGAAAATGTGGTGAAGGATAGTTATGAACTGAAAAGTATGGATGAAAATAAGGAATGATACAAGGTGAATCCTATTTGAGATAATATCCGTCTTTTGCGCACGGTTTTTCCTTTTGATTGCTTGCATTTGACAAATGTTTCCATATTGTGGAATTAAAAGTTTTGTATTAACTGAATCACATATTTTATGTAAGTTTTAAATTGAATTATTTTTTTGTTATTCTAAAATGTTTTTTTTTACCTATACTTTTACAAAAAACAATTTTGGAAATATTAATTACAAAAACGAAACAAAATCTCATGAAGTCTATATTTATTAGTCACGTTTCTGTGAACAGTGCGAGCTGTTTCCCGGGTTCCAACAATACTCCGACATTGTCTGTCAGTGCATTCCTACGTGCATAATTGCAAGCCAGTCTTTGTGCGGCGCGTTTAGTTAACACCTCGTAATTTGGTTGGCGCGCTGAAGCGATGAACTAAAGATAACATTTTGACAATAATGAATATAAACTTACTGAGGATGTAAGTATGAATTTATTGTTTAAGTACCCAGGATGAAAAAATTTTTCGACTAAATATTGCTAAACTTTGTCATTATTTTGCCTAAAAATAGAATATCTTCCCTTTGATGATGTTGGGGCATATGGACAAAGGGTGCTCATGCTCAAGGTATATTTTTCTTAGCGTGACGATGACACACAAATAGTCATACTTAGTTTAAGATCGCTGATAATCTTCTGAACTGTGACACCACGTGAACATGTCTACTCTGCTTCGGTAAAGCTATCCTAATCAGGCATAAATATGTTCAAAGACTTCCGAATTAAATAAAGTCAAATATTATCAACAACCCCAGTATTAACTTCAAGAAAAAATATCCGAATTTAAAAATAAAAACGGAAAGTCAACAAACTGATTTCACTCTAGATTAAAAGCAAGTATCGCCATATTGCTATGACATGTTATCTGGTAAAACAAAATGGTAAATGGGATCTGGTAGATAAAGTTTATCTGCAAACTTACACTAATTCTTGTCAGACATCTATAAAAATATACCTGTAAATATATAACATCTTCTTTGTCATTATGGCTGGTTAATAGTCTGTCCTCACTACAGGATTCGCGTCCCTTTTCAATTCACGTCAAGTTTAGCATACAATCGCAACTTACAAGACTATCCACTCGCCTGTTCTTAGACAGCTGACTACAATAGCTATTGAGGCGATCGTCTTAACACCTCAGCACTGGGAGAAGAATGGAGCTGCATCGTTAAAAATGTACACTTATCTTTAATTTTTTATAATTCATGTAATTTAAACAACTCATGGGTCGAGATAATGAAAGATTAAATTCATTACAAAAACCAGCAGCTAGCTCGCAGATCGAATACTTTATTTTGTGGAAAAAAAACGCAAGCTTGATCTGTTATTTGACATGGTTAAAATTATTATAAATATTTATTGTATAACAAGTAAAAAAAATTACATTTATCGGACTTAATGATAAAAGCATTCTCTTCCAGTCAACCATTAGGAAAAACAGAAAAGTTATGTGCGCCGCCAATTATCTTAAAAAATATAATGAGAGAAAAAACACTTACTGCTAAATAAGCACACATAGATTTACATACAGTATTTATAACTATACATATACGTACATAAACACACATAAAAGAAGAGATGAAAACGGAAAAAGATGACGATGGGATAGGGTTGTAATTATATTAAACCTTCTGTTATTAATGTTTCATCATACATAACTTTTTTCTTCTGAACTATCTTTCTGTTTCTCTTAATAGTTCGACTGATAGAATACTCTTAGCATTAAATCCGACAATTATCATAAGTATTTGTACTTGTGGAAAAATAAAGTTTTAACAAATAAATGTTCGAATACTCTACAGATGTCTCGGTTCTACCTAACTATAACACAACTGAAGACAATTGCCTAACGTTTGACAGCATTGCGACATAAAGCGGCCTTTCATGCCTTTTGTTCATTCATCACCTTTTTCATTCCTCGAATATCTTCGACAATTCGCTGTTGGTTCTTTCAATCACCCATTCATTTCAGCAGCATTGTGTTTGCGTCCAAATAATCCGGGGTTCGGTTTTCTTCTACCGTGGACTTCATTGTATGAATGTTTTCATAGAGATTTTAAGAACTTAATACCTGTCAAATTATACATATTTTATTTAATGTTGGATTAATAAACGTTCATTATTTCTTGTGAATAAGGGGGGCTTGTATTTAACAACAATAGCAAAGCTCGCTACTGCTTGACATTTTAAAGAAAGTAAATATAGAATTTAAATTTTCGAAGTAAACAAGAAGTCATGTCGCTGAATTAATGTGGAAAAACTGAGTCTGCTTAGTGCAGAGCACCTGGAATTTACATAAAGAATGACCCTCTGGTAACTGCCGCTTTTTAATGTTTCACCCGCACGGGCGTAAAGAGATATTTTACAAGTAAAAAGCTATTTTTCCAAAAAAGCTACTAAACGGCAGAGTACGAGATTAAATTTGGAATTTCGCACACCCAATAAACATTATATATCATTATATATTTTATAGGTTGCCTTTTAAAAAACCCTTAATTCTGATACTACAGTCGATAGGTTTAGGAGGAAAAAAAAATTAAAGATGTATTTTTGGTGCCAAAAGTCCGCAATTTTGATTATATTTAATTTTGAGCTATAAACTGACACTAGCAAAAAAAAAAAAAATCTAAATATCTATTTTTAAAAAATCGGTTCGGCCGTTTTTCGGCTACAAGCGAACGACGACAAGCAGATAAACATACCAACTTTTATGGTCAAACACATAATCCTCCTTATTTGTATTCGCCGCAGTCGGGATATAAATAGTAAAGCGATAAAACAAACAGTAAGGTATATATAATCATGATTTAAATAACAGTCTGTCCCATGAACCATCCGACACACCATTACAAAATCAGCGTGCCATCTCCAAGATTCATGGCTTAAAAATGCATGTCCCCTAATAAGTTACGTGACATTTTCCCCCTCCATTTATAATTCAGATGCTTCGTGCTACGCCCGCTTCATGACACTAAACTTGAACCTTTCTAAAATTAGAAATCTATGTGATTATTTTCATTAGGTATTCTAGCATTTGAACATATTAAGAATGAGAATATGCGCCAGAGCTTTAAGAAGAAAAAGTAAGGATATATTTACGGAGCGATCTACAAAGTTCTCGAGATGAATGAGTGAAAAAAAAAATTCATGAATATAGGAGAGGTGTAAGTAATTAAAAGGGAAACAAAGAATTCTAGTTTTCTGACAATATTTTTTCGCCGTAACTTTTTGTGCCGAACTATCTTTCTGTTTCTCATAATTATTTACTGGAGAATGCTCGTAACATTAAGAAAGTCTTTAGTTATAAGTATGTAGAATAAATAAAGTTTCAATAAACAAATATCGAATTAGAAGCCAATCTAGTTGTTTGCGGAATTCAGAGACGTGGTAATTTTTTTAAGGCCAGAAATAAAGCAAATGCATAGGTTTGCAATCTTTTTAGTTTATTGAGTTTCTTCTCAGCGGCAAATAGATAACACACGTTTGCTTTATCAAGTAAAAGGAAGTAAAGATGAGAGAGTCATCATTATCATTTTTTTGTCCATTGCTGGATATAGGCAAGTCATCCAAAATAACCGGATGAAAGCGGCTTGCATTCAGTGCTGTCTTTAACCTGACTAAAGGTCTGAAGCGTAAATTTCAGATGTATGTCCATTCTCGTATGCATTTTTAATTAAAAAGACAAGTTACAATGCATTGCTGCTCTTTAATTTTAATTGTAATTAATAAATCTATATTATTAACATCAACCGCAGACGCTTATTATTTTTGGAGGATTTTCCAATTAAATTTTAAAGCGATATTTTTGTTGGATGTCCTTACGTGGAAATCAAAAAATTTTTTTATATTTTCGGTTGTGTCAAGACAACCATTTTTTTTTCTGGTGTCTTGTATCTGCAAAATAATTAAGCAATCCTTTGATTGATTTTTACGTCTGAAGCAGGTGGTGAGTCGTAAAAATATACCGATGTACACTGCAAAATAACGAAGAGAAGCCGATGAAAGTGCATATTTGCTGTTGTATAACCAGCGTATGTTTCAGATTCCAGTTCAATTGAATAACTAGATCTGATCTCCGCAATCATCTCTTTTACTGGGAAATTAGACCAATACAAGCATGACCTGGATATTTTAATGGCTACATTATTAATTTTTTCTCATAACAAAATGGAACAAGTTAAAGGAGAAGAAGACTATTAATTTTTCAGGCCGCTAAAAGGCATCTGACATAACCAACTAACTCCCATTTTGCTGTATAATAACATCCCCAACCAACGGGCACATGTCCAATTTTTTGAATATTAATCAAAGTTATTCTAAAATATTCTTAATTATTCAAATGAAAACTGTGCTGTAATTATAATATTCCTACTGCGCTTATCGCCCGCTTCCTAAATACCGGGATTAGAGCATAAACGTGTACCACAGAGCACCTGCATTCGTCCACAATTTACCACTGCGGCTATGTTTTACGCTTTACCATTTATTCAGTAATGCTGTTTATTTTCTTGCCTGGGAGAACGCGGGAAATGTTACTAAAACTAGATTAAGGTAACGAAATATAGTTTTTAATCAGAATTATTTGCGTGTTGTCAAATTGTTTGTTAAAGTTATAGTGAACATTTTTAGTATGGTTTGAGTTTATTGCTTAAAATGCAAATTATTTAATTTGCAAATATTCCGCACTAGAAGGGCCGTACATGTTTGTACCCTTTGCTGTGGAGATTATGGGGCCATGGGGTGCGGATGTAAAACTCTTGTTCAAAGAGATATCTGCACGCCTAGTCGATGTTTCCGGGGACCCAAGGGCTGGCACATATTTCGGTCAAAGGATCAGCATGGCCATCCGGAAAGGAAATTCCGCCGTTACATTCTCTTCTTCTTCTTCTCGGTACATTACCCTGTGATGGCAGCGATTTGGGCTCCATTCTTTATTTGATTTAAGAAAAATCTATTATTTTATTATTTATTAATGTCTCTTTTTTATTAATTACATATTTTTAATTTATTGTAATATAGTTGTAAGTCATAAATAATTTATTGCTTCTTATCTTTCTTACCAAAAAAACTTTGGCACCAGGGAGTGCAGGGTCGTTTGACCATGTAACCCACTCGACAAGAATGAATCAATGAATCGAGAAAATCATGGCTTACTTGGCGTAGTCAAGTCAAGTTAAGCGTTTCAACTACGTATAGTTTGGGGATTACTCGCATCTTCAGTTAAATTAAATACATTGTAGGTATTTTAAAATACCTCTGACATTTAGAAGAAACATAGAGACTGCAAATGAACATTTCAAACAAGAACATAATAAATTAGTGCCCAAAAGCTTTTGAGCAGGCTGTATTTAATTTCTATTAAAGCGGACCACCGAGAGAAGTTGAGTGAACGCTGTTGTAGGATAACTTTAGAAAATAAACAATATTGTAGAGTTTAAGCTAAAAATATCAAAATACTAAATTTTCGTTAAACATGAAGTTTAAGGTGCCAGCTATTTAAGAATCAAAGGTGACAGGAAAAGTCGGTAAGGGCCGGCTTCGGAGAAAATACTGCGACCAAATCGCAGACATATTAAAAAAAGGATATGTCAGCAGTACCCGTAATCGACGAGGGTGTATCACGAGAGTGATGAGCGTAGAAGAAGCGTCGGAAGTCTGTCAGGCTCGTAGTAAATGGAAATCCATAGTCTCTGCCTACCCCTACGGGAAAAAGGCCTGATGGTATGTATGAATGTATGTATGCCTGCATGTCTAACGTATCACTGAGCCGCCACCTATTGAGACATCTG
This sequence comes from Euzophera pinguis, assembly GCA_947363495.1. NCBI lineage: Eukaryota > Metazoa > Arthropoda > Insecta > Lepidoptera > Pyralidae > Euzophera > Euzophera pinguis. The sequence continues at coordinate 312,847 of OX376156.1, read as the reverse complement.
ACACGTACATTATAAACATGTAGCTTATGATTAAGTCTTTGCGTGATAGCTTTACCTACGTGATAGCTTTCTCAATAAAAATCTATTCTATTCTATTCCATTCCATTCCATTCCATTCCATTCCATTCCATTCCATTCCATTCCATTCCATTCCATTCCATTCCATTCCATTCCATTCCATTCCATTCTATTCTATTCTATGACGCAATAGGATTGGGAGGTTACCGTCTGAGGCCTAAATCAGGATCTTTGTGCTCAAATCACTCAGTGGCGCTCTGAAGGTCTGCAAAGGTGAGTAAGACCGAGGATGTGCTGGAGCGACGAGTTGAGAAGATTTGAGGCTAGCTGATGGTCAGAGGTGGTGGAAGAGACAGAAGTTTGGATAGGCATTTCCATATGGATTAGTAAAAAAAGCTGTATACATTAATACCGAGTGGATTACATGACGACCTTCGTTTATGCTGGACTGTGAATTCGTAATTTCAATGTTATAATATAGTTAGTTAGGCTTTGTGCCTCACTGAATTTGTTATAATGTTTCTGTAATGTTTTTTTTCTTTGGTGCAAATAAAGAGTTTTTGTATTGTTTTGTATTGTTAGTCCCGGAAGAGACCACTTTTATCTTATCTCATGTTGTTACTTACTCAATTCAGTTTATTATGAGAGCGCGATCACAGCTACGCCAGTTCATCAAATTTTATTCAACTTTACCTTTTGATTATAATCAATTCCTGCCGATAACCATTGGCAGTTGTTGCGCCAAATTACCCCAATTTTACGCACGAAAAATCAGCTTTAATTGTTTAATTAATTTCAAATTTCGACCGAATCATAAATTCGATTTATTATAATTAATGAGTTTCAAAGCAAAACCTGCTTGCAGCTTGATGAAATGAGAAACCAAAATATTTTGACTGCACTGGCTCAGCGACTCTCATAGATCTTGGCCCCTCATGAGAGAGCGTCAGAGTGTTCTATGCTGCGCGATGGCTGCCAGTTATCAGCTTCCATCTATCGCAGATCAGCACCACGTCGCTACAGCGGTATCTAGGACAGCTAATTGGTCTTCTGCATGACTAGTTACCAGATCCAAACATAAAAACAGGATCTTGATCCTAATTGTGTTGTTTCCTTTTGAAAATGGATGGTCAGGTGATCTGAAAAAAATCGTTAGCAAACGCTGGATGCTGGCCGCTTCCAACCGGTCATTTTGAAAGTCATATGTTCAGCAGTGGACTGACTGCTGATAATAATGCTCATTTCTAGCCGACATTTCTAGGGTATGCCATCCATTCGTATCAAACTAATTAGCTGACAAATCTACTATATTCTGGTGAGGTCAACTAGTATGAAATAATATTTTTTCCTCGAGCAATATATTTTCCTACAGCGCCAGTAAAATAAATTTAATTTTGCGGTTTGCTGTAAATTAAACGTAGCTTTCATATTGGAGAACTCTTTTCCTTTTTTTTTTGTTAGTTAGGTAATAAGATAAAAAAAATAATGTAAGCAAATATTTCTTTATTGAGACGTAAATTACAAAGATTTTTAAAGTACACCACTAAAACTAAGACAGAATAAAAATAAATTAAAACTAAAAACTTAAAAATCTAAAAACTGGTAAGCAAATTAACGTCAATTATCATATACCTATTGAAAAGAAAATAAACCATTTGAGTTTCGTTCTATTTCGAGCTCAAAATATACTAAAAGCGATATCTTGACAGTGATGACTTCCAACGTGCCTTAAGAAGCACGAAAATAAAAAAATCTGTATTTTTTCATCACTACAAAGATAAGAACATTGAACACAAATACAATTCAATACAAAGACGTGATGTTGAATATTTTTGAAATAAAAGCCGTCACAAATTCATAAAACCAATGTTGATCAATCAACAAACCATACCTTTTTCGACCATACAAAAGTTAATGAAATACAAATGAACAATGTTCCAGCGGCAGCTTTATTGAACAAATACAGTAAAAACGGTTCGTTATCAAAATTCATGAGCGGTTTCGATGAAAATCGAGATCATCGGAGACACAATATCCAACCGTCCGTCTGTCATCAGTCGCTCAAACAATAGGCTAGTTTCTAGGGTCAAAAGACTATCATTAAAATTAGTCCGTCATTCAGGGAATCAAAATTTATTAGTGACGTATTTTTTCTTTTGTCAACTAAGCGAAAAAGCATACTGTGACGTCACACGGAACTTTAAGGCGCCATATCTTTACCATTCTTTGTTTAATTTTCAAAAGAAAAAATGCGTCTCCGATATTTTTTGATTATCTAACTGACAAACTTATTATATTTTTTAGGAAACTATCCTATTATTTATGAAAATAACTTACAAAAACCAAAGAGATTTTTGTATAGAATTGTCTGTACAATATAAGGTATATATTTTTTAACATTGATTCAAAGAATCGCACAGCGTACACCTTTATATGTTAATACGGATGTACGTTCCGGGTACCTTTTTTCCAAATTTGTCCCTTTTTAATATAAACTTTTATAAATGTGTGATCCACTTTAGTAAAGTTTTTTTTTTTTTACGCCGATTCCACTTCACTTCAATTTATATCGTGATATGTAGAGTAGGTCAATAAATGAAAAATGCGTAGACCACGTGTCGTCAATGCGTTGTACTGTACGCTTTCTTTCAATTGGAAAGTACATTCTAAATATTTACATACAAATTTCGCATTTAAATGTCAAATTGTGGGTTGAGTTGGTGTGGAGTCCTTGTAATGTGCCAAATCCCTAAACCACCCTTCTCCATTAATTTGTTTTTAGGGTTTGATTTAGTTTCATCGATGCCCTTAACAGGGACTTATACCTTTTTTTGTACAAACTCATTACCACTCGTATAAAAAGCCTTTCATATTGATGTCTAAAACTCTTTTAACATAAATTGCTTTTTAACAGACTGCACCATTTATATGATAATTAAATTGATGGCTTGATAGCTAAATCCATTTTAATTTTACTTGGTTTAAATCAATAGAGCTTTTAATATCGTAAAGATATTGTGCGCTCTTCAAAACTAATATCAATACTTTTTAATTTGATCTAGTCTACGGTCTTCTTGATTAAACAGAATATGACCTTATTACTTCACAAGCAAGGATAAAAGCAATTCGTTACTAGACAGTGAGCGTTTTATTCATAGATTTAATAAATAATTAATTTCATCATCTTTTAAAAACACGAGATTGTGAGATCGAGTGGACAAACGCAAAAATATTTGCAAGGATTTGTTCTGACAAAGCATTTACATTGTCAAATGCCAGCGTGGTCTGGTAAATCTAAATAAGTTTCCTGTACATCTAACAGTCTTTTTAACCTATTACCAGTATACAAGAGCTCACGAATTTACCATAGAAGTGGCCCTGTGAACAAATTTTTTATTAAATTATGACTAAATCGCTCACTCCTAAGCACCGTAGGCCTTTCAACACATCGCCCAGAGATACCTAGGGCACCAACTGTTTGGGTTTTTGCGCCATCGTAGTATGTCATACTGTAACAATTTAGCTGGCGGCAATAAAAAGAAAGTAAAGCTAAAAAGTTACCTTCGTAACCGAGTTCTAATTCATTCGGTAATCAGATACGTCAGAGTTTTAAACTGGAATGTGTTGCGAAGTTTTCAAGAGCGTGTGCTTACTTGAGATAATTTCTAAATTATGCGGGCTGTCTGTCGGATTAGCGGAGTTGCTTCCTTCTTTGTTTTCTGTTTACTCTCAACTGTCGCTGTATTTAATTGCCTGTTAAATTTGAAGGTAAATTAAAAAGTTTCACTTCGAAATTAGCTCGACTCGTCTTTAATGTGTTTTGGAGAAGTTTAAATGGATTTATTAATTCTTTTAAATTAGGGTATTGTATGTCCTCTGCGTCGCCATTGGCGTCCTGATTAACAGAAAATGTTTTCTTTGCTTGTTGATCATCCTGTGTAAAAAGCCCGCTCTACACATAAGTAACAAAGTACTACACAAAGTGTATCCTATCCTATAATTAAAGTGTATATCTGCCATAAATCTAGGACATATTTCGATTTATACTGTTCTAAAATAAGCGTGAAGCTCGCTTGAATCTGGCGCAGGTATACAGACAGAATAACATAATAGCTACTACAACTACCTCTTTTCAAAATTCATACAAACCCAAAAAATAAGCACCAATTAAATCTACGCTTGGAATTTCACAGAAAATTGTTTATTGCTCTCAAACTCAACCGCTCTCGTTCTAGCGTTTAATTACAACATTTTCATTTAATCCCACCAGGGGGCTCTAATTCCCCAACCGTGCCCATTCACCCGCTCTTTCATTCACCGAATGAACGTTTTTGAACGAGTTTCTAGCTGAAGCCCGCAGTTTGAGCGCATTGGATTTTCAGGATTTCGCATCTTTCAAGAAATCTAAGAATACGGGTGTTACGGGACTGTTTCCACGATTGCGAAAAGGAATAGCTGACAAATTCTCGCTTCTCTTTTGTATTGCATTGTATTTTACTTTAAAATAAAGCGAAATTTGTTAAAAGAGAACCGAATTTCTTTGGGAAATATTGTCAGCAGTGTGGCCCAGGTATGTGTTTGAAACTTGGAAATTGATTTTTGTTTGGTGAAATTTAAGTTAATACGAAATATCTTTATTGTGTAAGATTTTCTTCATCTTAATGATTTCCAGTTTACTTTTGTTGATTTTTAGAGCTTGGCTTCTTCATATACGAGTAGATATGCAACGTTAAATAAAACTCAATTACTTAATTATTTTAAACTATTTCTTGGTTTAGCGCGTACTGCTACTGTGTAGGTACAACCTTGAATAAAAATGTTTCTAAGTATAGGTACTAGACGACTTTCAGGCATTAATTAATTATCTGTCACCTGAATAAACAAACTTTTAACAACCGATATAAACAAGAAGTTGGTGCGATTTACGGGACTAATAAAAAATCATAACATTTCGCTTCGAAACAGAAGTGCCACTATTTTGGTATATAAATAAAACAGTGGCAATTGGTGGCACGTGTCGCCGGGCGGAATAGAGGAGAAAATCATACAGAGACTATGGAATATCACGAATAAGCGTGACGTTTACTTAATTCGCCTGAGTGACCATATTACCGGCCTGACTACAGCATTACCAGATGTAATCGTACGATGATCTTAGGTAGGTACGTCTTTCTATTTTCAAGAAACATAATGTAGAAATTTTAAAAACTAAAATTTCATAATTGACTCTACTAAAACTTATGATATCTTATGTTTATTATTTCTAAAACATTCATTGCTAGACGATCATCATGTCGAGACTTTGGCAGCATAACGGTGATCTTTTTCTTCATCGGGTCGATGTCTGACGGGAAGGGGAAACTCAAACTATGTTGAACCAGAAATCCGGGACTCTTATTGCATTGTCTGATCCCCTCATAAGGTCCTCGAGGGTGCAAGCGTCCGAGAAGGACGGACAATGCAGCAGATGCACCATATCGCGTTTACAGCGACCAAACTTAGTCTGTTCAAAGACCTCCACACTGGCCACGGCAGATCTCCACCAGCTGAAGCGTCTCCGATGGGGGAACATACTGAAGGGGAGGAGCGAGACAAGTTTTCCACTGGTCCACGAGTACTACCATCTATGTATGGAGACCTGAGGGCTGTTGTTACTCTCCTAAAACTGTGTCGGCTTTTCAGTCTAGCCCTATCCTTTTTCTAAGTCTCCCTGTTTAGCGTGAGAAGACCGGTGCCAGACTGGGCATGCGTACTCCCCTCAAAGCATAAAGATAGGCCAGTTGTTCTCCTGACGTTTGGACACAGTTTGACTGGTTGGCACAGGAAGTCGTGGTTAGTCTCCGCAGTATATTATTTCTTTCAGAAACTTTGGCTTTTGTATTTTGGTAGTGATCTTTGTATGTTGGATTGGTTTGGGTTGTTGCATAGTTGAATGTCTACGCTGCACCAGTTTAAGTGGAGATGCTATCTAGCCTCCTGGTTGCGGAGATGAAACGCGCAGGGCTGCGTTCTTGTTGGATTAGGTCGGAGGGCATTTCTAACATAGTTATAATCGAGATCTACCAAGGATCGGTTGAGATTCTCTTCCACGGCTTCAAAGCTTGTTTCTTGTGTTGCCAGAGCCAAATCATCGGCATAAATAACGCTAATCGTATAAGATGGATAGGGTTGATTATTGGTGTAAATATTAAATAGTGTGGGGCACAAGATGCTACCCTGGGGCAAGCCGTTCTGGCGGTAATAAATTTATACAGCGAGCAATGTACATAATGAAATCTGACTAATGTGACCAGAGTGTGTTTTTTTATTAACTGAATAGTATAAAAAAACACATTTTAATTTTGTATACTATTCAGTTAGTAAATAATAGAGAACAGGTGAAAATTCCGAAACGCTTGGTTTTTTTATATTGTCATGAAAAATTCCTGTATATAAAAAAAATATTCAATTGATTAATCAGCCGTTTGATTTTAAAAATAGTCACATTTTATTTACTGTTTTATCTGGTAATTTTCATCTGTTCCCTGTTATGCGACCTTTATGTAAAGCGATCACCGCTGCCCGTTAACGCTTGCATCACCAGAAGTATCATGGGCGCCTTGCTCTATTACTAATGTACTCTGTGCCCCGTCCCGTCCGCGTCCCGTGCCCGTCGCGTCCCGCTCACGCGTGTTTTACGACAAAATAACCGCGCACGGCGCGCAACAACTGTCGCATAATTTTTGTTGAATATTGCCAACGCAAAACTGTGGTGTGTTTCTATTTTTTTGTGTATTTTAACAGATGCATTTTTTAGTTTGTTCAAAAGTGCTCTATGGAGAGTATTTAGATGATTCGAATTTTGTTTATCTATATATATAAAAATCAATTGCAGTTCGTTAGTCTCGCTAAAACTCGAGAACGGCTGGACGGATTTGGCTATTTTTGGTTTTTAATTATTTGTGGAAGTCCAGGGAAGGTTTAAAAGGTGAATATATTTGGAGGCGGTACAAAGTTTGCCGGGACAGCTAGCATTGAATAAAAATTTGGAGTTAAAAGTACATAGTTTTTACTAACAATGTAATTTCTATTAAGTCCAGTTTCACATCCACCCAAACTTCATCATGTTTCCAGCCTACCGAGACCAGTTCATAGATAAATCATTTATTGATATAACCGACAACCGATACTGGATGGTCGCCGAGGTAGAGGAAGACCAAGGTGAAGATAGCGCAACGATTTGGAAAGTTTCCAGCTGGATTGGATGCAGGAGTCCTGTTTTTTAAATGTATAACATATATATCGAATAAAAATCATTTGATCATCGATCAAAAATTATTCGACTCGCCGATTTTGCGTGAGTCACACTTTTCAAAAATAGTAAGTACTCCAGATAGCTTCAAGCAGAGACGAATTGATAAAACCTTTACCCAGCAGTGTGACACCACATCTACATGCTAGAGAAAAAACAAAACAAAAAATGGCTTTAAACCAGAACAAACGCTACGGTACATTTTGCTAACAAACTCAGAACGCCTCGTGCGCCGCATGCGTCACACACATTTTCGGAAACTTGGCATTTGTTGAGGAAACTTCTGTTCTGATCCTAGTTTTAATTTATGACACCCACAGCCGAGATATTGCAAAGACGGCCATTGTGTATTATGCAAATTCGTGGACGAACTATTCAGTATGTTCAAAAGTGGTAAACAGTAAATCCACACAGGATTATAAACAGGTTTGTTGTGAAACAACCGACCCATATTTCTACAAATCTTATCACATCATTTGATATTCTTTAGTCTTAATTTTATGAAAAACTAGGAAAATAAATTTATTTTTGAATTTAAAGTTTGTTCTAAGGATTTTACCAATGCTTAGGGATCCGAATGTTATGAAATACTCGAGAAATTAAAATTCTGTCAGAGTATAAAAATTATCTGTAAACTTTACCTATTATTAGTTTATTTATTCAATTTATTTATTTTAGTGTTACAAATCACACCGGTCACACACTTCCCAATATGTAGACTATATGGTATTATGCTTTCTTTCCTACTTCTTCTTCTTCTTGTCAAATCGAAATGGCTGACTCTTGTGTTTGTGTGGAAGCACTCATAAGAATACATCGAAAGCGAACCAAACTTAGGGTATAGCAGTAAACTTGTGCTCGCAATTCAAACAGAAATGTTATGACTAAACTTTCGAACATCGTAGCGGCATTAAGGTTCCGTACTTTAAGCGGCTTTTAACGAAGCCGTTATGGCGTTGTTAATTTGGTTCGGCGTTTTAGAGTTAAAGCTAAGGAATAAAGCATAAATTACCGTAAGAACGAAAAAAATTACGCCCATTACAAAACAGAAAATTACTGCATTCATGGTCTAATGGTTAAAGTTGTGTTGACCGGTTGTGGGTTCGGTTCTCACGAAAAGCGTACTTTGTTTAGTTGTTTCCAGTTTGGCTAGGACTTTGCTAGCACCCCACAATAAGGTCGGCCGGGTAACAGAACAAACGGGATTCCGTTACCCGACCAATTGCCTCGGGTTGAAAGGAGCGCCCGTGTCAAGCGCGCCTTTACCCAAGCGGGTAGTGAAGGCCATGGAGCTAACCCGCAGGCGCTCCGTGGAGAGCGTCCGTGAGCCGAGGCCGCCGTGGTAGCGGTCGCCGCGCCGGGACTGTGGAGCGTTAAGAAGCACATAGTTCCGGCAATACGCGGTAGGCGTTTGACACCGTGTGGTTTTTAGTGGGTCCAAGTCCCACATAACCTCCCAGCTTCCCGTTCATTGGCTGGGTGGTAGGCGAAGGCCTTTTCCACACGTTAAAAAAAAAAAGGACTTTGCTAGCAAGATTGATTCACCTGATTGTCTGTCTGACTTCGTGCTTAAGTAGGCCGTAAACACCTAGTGTTTAAAGAAACCACGTCAGAATCAGTCACTTCCTTTTTCTATTTGACTTTGCTGGAATACACCATTCGCAAATGATAATAGAGGCCGAAAGGCGTTCCCGTAAAACTCTTATGTCCAGGGTGTACAAGGTTGATTGATCATGTAACACTCGATAGGAATGAATGACTGATACAAAAAACATGCCCAGAAGAAAGAATAGAATACTAATGTAGAGTCCATAAATATTATGAAAAAGAATATTTTTAACGAAATTGTAATACTAATTGAAAAACACATGAAAATAATTCAAATTGAAAGCATTAATGCAATTTCACTTTGATAATTTAATTTTATTCTGAAAATGATGACATAGCATTTTGATACGCGGAAATCGTAAATCAGTTACAATCAGAACAACAAAATGATATTTAACAATCGAATAACATAACTACGTACAATTTGCAAACATTATAATGAAATTCCGAAACTGTGCCGAATATCGATATCTGATATCGAGTGAATCGAGATGAATTCGCGCGATACTGGTGTGTATTCTATTCCACTGACACTTATTGTTCTAGATAAATCAATGAATATAATTAATACGAACACCTTGTTCAAGGAAGTCGGTGAGTTTATTTACTAGATACCTACTCATATTTTTCTTATACTTCGTCTTCTGCAACGTGTTGATGACTCAAACTTTAGAAACCCAGGGAGTCCTGGGATTTTTGAAATGTATGACTATCTATCGGAGAACATACTGCGACCAAATCGCAGACATATTAAAAAAGATAGATGTCAGGAGTAAGTACCCGTAATCGACGCGCGTGTATGACGAGAGTGATGAGCATAGAAGAAGAGAGGGAACTTCCTTGTAAGGATCGTAGCAAATGGAAATCCGTAGTCTCTGCCTACCCCTACGGGAAAAAGGCGTGATGGTATGTATATATGTATGACTATCTATACTAATATTATAAAGCTGAAGAGTTTGAACGCGCTAATCTCAGGAATTACTGGTCCGATTAAAAAAATCCTTTCAGTGTTGGATAGCCTATTTATCGAGGAAGGCTGTAGACCTGGGCGAAGTTGGGACGGGCTGCTAGTGACGAATAAAACCGTTCGATATCGAACGAAACCAATTCGGTGACGAACAATAATTATCAGACTCACCCCTTTACCTGATTCGGGCCCCCCGCCACCGCTGCGCTACTATGCTTGAAAACCCGCGTTTCAAGTGTTTTAGTTATAGCGTTGTTTACAACTCGAGTGTAGGTTTACAATAACACGTAAAATTTCTTTTTGTTTACAGATAATCGACCTTAACGACGAAACTGTTTTGATAACGATATAATAAGTGGTTCTTTTGCAGTAACGGGTGGAAGGAAAATATATATTTTTTTGTCCCCGTAATTTTGTACTATAATGATTTTTAAAATAAAAGTTGTTGTACCATATATATGCCCTATTTTTTATAATCTATCTGCATATATCTAGTTCTGTAATAAAACCAAAGAATACTATCCTGCTACAGTAAATTTTTGAATGAAAAATAAATTACAATTTCGAAATGCGCGGAATTTCATACGGAAAAAAGATATATTTTGCATTAAGACTTTGTTTTACAAATTTCGTTAAAAGCCATGAATACATATATTTCATTGAAGCTTAGCTATCTTAGAATAGATAACAAGCATTAATAAGTTCTCAGAATGTTCAAATTTTGAAAAAACTGACAAACAATGGACCTCCGTCGTTTTTTATGGTCGACTCGACCGATCTTTACCCAAGGTCAGTATAAAAACAACTAAGGTAAAGGCACTCAATTACGAGGGGTTCCCAAACTGGCACCATATTGCGATGTATTTAGAAAAACTGTGTTTTTATTCAATTTACAAGTTATTTTTGTCTGCAAAATATGTTAAACAGATAATAATTTATTTAATCATGTTTATATGAGCAACGGATAGTTTATGTGTGTGTACAATTCAAAATAATCGGTCAGTTTGATGCTAGCAGCCGACTCGGAAGCGCACTTCATACATTTCGGACCTAATTCACGTGAGTTCTACGATTTTTTAAATAGTGTTTTATACGTGAGTTTTATACTATTTGAGCTTTTGTTTAAGTTAAAACATTAAATGGGTTATGGTTTATATCGAATACCGTTAACATTGGAGTATTTTCTTCTAAAATTGAGGAGAAAATAAGATTTTAAAATAACGCGGCATTAGGTTCCAAATACTTGAGCCGGTTCCTAAATGCCGACGTATGCCACGGAAATGCAATTTCATATAGTTTAACTCTTTTTTAAATTTTGGATGCATTGTTATGATTAGAAAATTAATGTTTTTGTACGGATCACTTGAATAACTAATAAATGTAAAAATGTATTTCCGAGGTACACGGTGGCGTCGTATTTATTGGTTATAATAGGTCAAAGAATATCTGTTAAGGTACTTTATTAATTCGTTGCATGGAAAAGCAACGTCGAAAAAATTAAGTTATGGATGTGTTCTGTTCTAGTCCTGAGTATTTTTAGTATATTTTTCGAAAGATATTGCAATTAAGCTATAATTTACTTACGGTATATTGCCAAATATTTTATTTTTTATTACTCGGAATAAAAAACTTATTTCAGAGTTATAAAATGCAATTCCGATGTATTTAAGACGGAAAAAGGTTATATGAATACCTAATTCCGTGGTATTGATGTAGTAAAATACAGAGTGTTCATTATCTTGCGCAGTTTTGTAAAACACTTTTGAACAGGTTTGAAATCTTTAAAATAAATTTGATAATCCGATATACTCAATATATACTCATTTATTGTTTTGTTGTAGAATAATGAACCCAAGAAATTTTATATTTATTTTTTACTAGATAAGTAAGTATTACAAAATTTGTAACATAAGAAAAAAAAAATTCTAAGTACATCATACTGTAATGCCATTTTAATAATCAATACATAGAGAATAAGACTGATTAAATCCAAGGACAATAAATACACTTGATTTTTGAACATCATGTTTTACTATCCCCACCTCCATTCCCTTATATTTTGTACACTCGGATTTAGGAGCAATATGAATCGGAATTAGGATTTTTAAATCGGAATAAGGGCCCTCGGACTTACTTATATTTTTACATCATTTCAAATTTATAATATTTGTTTACTGTCAAACTGTAAGTATATTTAAAAACTAAGATAAATGTCACTGCTGATAAAAATGGCCAATTCTACAAAAAGGTACATTAAATACTTAAATTTTGATGTTCATTTAACTTCAGATGAAAACACCTCGGAATAAGGTGCCTTTACCTTACACGAATCCAAAAAATAATAATTCAGTATTACATGGAAAGGAACGTACTGTCAAACAAAAATACAAACCAAAGATATAGTTAAAGTGGACTCCACCCGTAAAAACCGTTTGTGACGCATGTTTTCGCGCGACCGCCCCGTCCATACTAAGATGGTATGGTAGACAAGAGTGCTTAGTGCGAGATTTTCTTGTGTGCTCACCGCGTTTACGTTAACTCAGAAATATATGGCGTTGAATAAGCGCCCCTAGCGGTCACAACGCGAATTAAAATATGCGAGTGCGAGATACAAAGTAAACTTCGTGTCGAGCGAACTGCGGCGGCGATCGACAAGTGACCGCGTCTAACGGGCGTTTATGGACATTCTGCGAGTGCGAGGTGTAAGTTTGACAGCTCGTTCGATAAACGTTCTCACGTTCGCAAAGTAAAGTCGTCACTTTGAATTTAATGGTGAGAGACAGGTGAAGACAGTAAAAAATATTATTAAAAGGCGATTTAACTGTAACGAAACGATGTCAGCTTATTATTTTTTGCCTTGAATTTGGCTAAAATTAAATCTAAAATTCAAAATGATGTTAAACAATAAAAATCTTTGTACGTAGTTTCATCTTCTTACAGCTGTAAGTAGTAGCTCCATGTAGGTAAATAACAGTTCAAATTGTTGATGACTTGTCTTAATTTTTCATTCATTAACTCACAATTATGAAAGTATATGTATATTTTTTTAATTATAGCACGTATTATAAAATAAACAACCACAAAAAAAGCAATGGCACCGACTGACAACGAAAAGAACGAGATTATTTTACAATGAGTCAGTGTTACCAGATTTTTTTTACAAAAATACCGATTGATATCAATAAGATACACACACAAAAAAGAGGTTTTATTTTCACAGAGCAAAAATGTGTGCTCTGTGAAAATATACCAATAAAACCTCTTTTTTAAGCTTTCCACCGCTAGACTTATTTTTTGGATGAAAACTTCGATGAAAATAAAAAAAAAATCGCTTTCTATTTATATGATAATGAAAACGTACTAAACATATAAGAAAACTTCCCGAATAATGAAAATCAGTGCGATACTATGATAACATTTTCTTCAACATATACAAAAAAATACTGACTTTCGCTTAACCTATAAAGATGCTCAGAAAAGTTGATAAAATATGCCGAAAAGGTAATAAAACACCAAGTCTGGGCACACTGCAATGAATACACGGTGAGAATGCTACCAACATAGAAATAAATGTAATCACTGTTCAAGGTGAGTAAACGTCAACGCTCGATTGTAGCTCGCACTCACAATAAATCGATGCTCACTACTCAGTTTGTTTATTCGTTTAACGCAACGGTGAAGTAATTCGAGTTCATTTTGAAGACTCGCACTAAGCACTAAGGACGCACGCCACTCACCGCGCGTTCAAATCATGAAAGGTCGATTGAATTACCGTGGTTTCTTGTTATTTTTTATTGCTTATTATTAGATTAGTAGGATACAAATTAGCCAAAATATCACAGAAAATAATGAATTGTATAATTTAAGAAAAATATTTTTTAGCGCGGTCCGCCATTTTGTTCCCAACTTTTTCGATAAAAATGTGGAAATGACACATGAAAACATAAAGCGATCGATGTTTGTATTTTATATTAAAATAGATATATTTAGGCATTTACTCAAAAAATTTCATTAGTTTTAATAAAGGATAACTTCACCAGCCAGGCACTTTCCCGTCCCGAGTTTCTAGAAAAAAATGAGATCCGTCAAGCTCAATTTCAAATTCGACATTCAAAATTTTTTCGGCCGTGGCAATGGAATTATTTTTAATTGATAGTGACAGGATCGTAGTAAGCCGAGAAAAAGTCATAGACGCATAGAGTTACTCAGTGTCGTGTAAATATTAACTTTTTGAGCGAAAATGGTCTGGGTCAATCGAGCCCCTCAAGCACAGTAGCGCAGAAAATTTTGGGCTCGATTGACCCACACAGCAGGCAGAGGGATTATACGTGAATCACAATATCAAAAATACAGTACGCTGCCAGCTCATAAGCTCGCTTCTGCTACTCTAGCGCTTTAGGCTTTGCTAGTTGTTAGTCAAACTCGCCAACTACGCTTGTGTGAGTGCATCGTTTACGGCGTCTTTTGTCGAATCTTATATGTGTAATAAAATATATCATTTGGTACTGCGGCGAAACATCCTAGGGTGCAAAATGTCTGCTGCGTGATAATGATACCGACAAAGTATCACGAACGTAAATTGGCTACGGGGGGATAGGGAGAGGATTGAATGTGGGCGTTACCTGCGTACCACAGTTAAGCCTCGCCATATTAATTTGTCTCGAGAGGCTTAACTGGCCCACACATTATACTTCTACTTAATATTGTTTGCTGTACCAACGAAAGGTTGAAGAAAACCTGTCATTGTAAAATCAATTGGGTTATCTATTTCAAAATGTGGTCTGTGTCATGTTCGGATATTTTCAAACGGGTGGTGCGCTGGTAAATCGCGATTGTCCACTAGTATTTGGAGCGTATAGATTATTATCATTATTTAAGGCTTACAACGTGTGTATGAAAAACTGCTTATTAGTTTAAAAAGCGTTTTTTTTATTTTCCCCATGAAACCATATATTATAACATTGAAATTATTTAATTGTATATATTCTATAATTAAAATATCTCAAACCTAAGGAAAATTGTACTTTACCATGTTTGCTATCATTAAAGATAAAAACCGTATAAAAGGGACGAGTTTTAAACCATTTTGGCATTATGGCTTTAAGTCCGCTGAAGTCAGCCATTTACATGTTTTGTAATGAAGTCTAATAAATAAATACCAATTTAAAGAATTTACTCAGTTCTACCACCAGACTACTTAGATTAAGAATAACGTGCTTAATAATACAATGATGATTATTATCTGTAAGAAACTTAGTTATAATCTTCTACTTCCTTTCGAAAGTTTTGGTAGGCCTATTCTTGTTTGAAGTCACTGCTATAGGGATTTTATAAAAAAAGTTAACACAACCCTTTCCCAGAATCACGTCTCACAGCCGCGCGGCATAAACAGTTTCCGAGAAGCTATTTACTCGAGAATATTCGCGTATTTTCGTCTCCGTATTTAGAATTTATTCACGTCTGCGGTGCTCTATGGAAGTTAACGTCAGCGCGTGGCCGAAATATGAATCAGATTCGCGCGAAAAGCCAATTAAATCGTAGCAAAGTCGCTAGAATTAACCAAAAATTTGGTTACTGTAACCGGGACGGTGATTTACTTTGTATTTATTTTGTTTAAATTTAAATCTCTTTGCTCATTTTGTATATACAAGGTATGCTGGGTAAAGCCGGTACCATGATCAGGTCTACCCATGGCATGGTATCGAGGCGTGGCCGGTGCTCGAGCGGCATAAGGAAGTGTTGCGTGTCACGGAGATGAAGATGCTGCAATGGATGTGTGGAATGTCGCGGAAAGATCGCATACGAAACTCCCTTATCGGGACAGCCTTCATGTTCGTGATATAGCGGACAAACTTCAGGGGAGCCACTTATGATGGTACGGCCACTTACAACCAAGCATGTCGAAAATCAGGGGAAATGGAGGAGAAAAAATAAGAAAGCGGACCCTGGGCTTCGAGGTAATCAGTCGAGGATGCAACCGGGAAGGCACTAAGATGAGTAGTAGTAGTAGCTGGGTAAAACCGGTGTTCTATAAATAATTTTTCGGTTATATGTGAAAGTTGTAACAATTTTTTTTTTTCATAAACTTATTTCGAAATAATTTTATAATAATAAAAAAAAATATATATATCTGTGGCTGCTACTGCTAGATAATGCCAGTGAGTCCGGCGTGAGCGATTGCGTTGCGTGCTCGTAGTCTGCGGTGAGTCGAGACTGTAGTTGAGCGATGTTGGCGCCGGTGGATGTCTTGTGCAGAACTGCCACGCTGGTGTGCGGTGGCCGGCCGTGAGTACCAGACGTGGGCTGCGGTGGATGTGCCCGTTGCTGAAGTCCTTGAGTTGTGAGGGTTAGTTGCAGGACCAGGAAGCTCGGTGAGTCGGCTGCGATGGACCTGGAGATACCCTTGTAGTTGGCTTGCTGTAAGACTGCTTGCTGCTGACCAGATGATGAGGTTTGAGAGGATGTGAGAAGTTAAGGATTGGAGAATGTCGATGACCAAGAATGCTGCATCACGTCGGGGTCACCACTTTGGAGTACGGCGGGAGCGATGGTGTTATGCTCGACCGCCGCGCCGCAAAGGGAATTACTTCCCGCCAGGCGAGGTGTTATGCCTGGGGAACCGCGGCTCCGACGATGTTCTGGCGGAGGTTGTATATATGCTCCAATTATCAGAAACTCTGATATCGCGTTTCAGTCCTCCATTCTAATTAGGCTTCTTGTATGGGAATTTCTGATTTTTCTCTTTAGCGCCATCTGTTGCGTAGGAGTTGTAGTTATTTACTGTGCGATGGTGTCGCCACAGGACTCCCTCCCAAGACCGTCTGATGGTCTTTGTAGACGACGCGAAGCACCGCTGCATCCCCTGGCTGCACCTGTGAACATAAATCTAAAAATATAAATAAATAAATACAAGTAATTCGTAAAATAAATAAGATAGATACTTACCATATACCGCTGTACTGTGTAGATATCATTGTGTTATAATAAACGCACGCCGTAAGGAGTACGCATGTGTGTGTGAGTGTCACACTAACATAATGGTTTCCTTCAAGCAGTTGACCGCTACAAACGGATGCAACCGCACGCATGCGTATATCCCGAAAGCCCTTCAAAAATACTTGCCTGTCTTCTCATTTACAAACTCCTGAACTTTGCACCTAACACCGTCGACTACAGTTTGGTCCTTCGAGCCGGAGTTGTCTCAGTCTTGTGAATGGAACTATGTACCTACACATATGAACATAGCCGACAAAGCTACGAAAGTGAATACTTACGAGTTGACAAACAGTTGTGAATGGTTTAGAGGTCCATGATTCCTGTTCTCGTCGCCTGAAGACTGGCCGAAATATAATCCTGAAAAAGAGAAAATAATTAATGAAGAATTATTACAAGTTAACACATTACAAAAAATTGAAGACATAGACTTACCTGTTCCGGATCCCACAAAGTTTTCTTCGTGGCTTCGCTTGCTGAGATGTACGGCAAAAGTGTTGCTGTTTATAGACAAATGCAGATCCGCTGGAAAGGCTGAAAATAGTACAGAGATAAAACGACGTGCTGAAAATTTGTTATTACGTCACGCTCAGACGCAGTCATTCGCTGCAGACATTAACTTGCTGAAAAATAAGAAGCCTCTGGAATCCAGTAGCCGACTACGTACCTTAACTCCATATATCGATGAACACGAACTGCTGCGGGTCGGCGGACGAATTGGAGCAGTGTCTGACGTCACTCCTGAACTGAAAAATCCTGTAATATTGGACGACCGCCATCCGACTGCAAAATTAATTGTGAAATTTTATCACGAACAAGCCGCACATGGAAATAATGAGATGGTGGTGAATGAGATCCGCCAAAAATACTGGCTACTGCACTTACGCCCTACTGTTCGTTCTGTAGCCTCACGCTGTTTGATCTGTAGAATCAGAAAAGCCAAGCCTACCAATCCAAGACTAGGAGATCTTCCAGAAGCGAGACTCGCACACCACCAACGAGCCTTTACCTTCTGTGGAGTCGATCTTTTCGGTCCGATGGAAGTCGTCAGCGGCCGAAAACGTGAAAAGAGATACGGGGTGTTATTTACCTGTTTAACCGTAAGGAGCAATACATATAGAATTAGTGCCAACCCTGACAACTGATTCATTCATAATGGCCCTACGAAGAATGGCCGCACGCCGCGGATGGCCGTCCAAAATGTTCTCTAATAACGGCACGAATTTTAGAGGCGCTGCTACTGAAATTAAGAAATCAATGCAAGAGTTGAGTCAGTCGTCAAATGTCAAAGAGCAACTCATCGACAAGGGTTTGGACTGGCAATTTATATGTCCTGGAAGCCCATACCAAGGGGGGGCATGGGAACGATTAATAAAAAGCGTGAAGTCATCACTCAAGGTAGTTCTGAAAGAGAGAGCCCCCAGAGAAGAAGTTTTGATCACCTTATTAGCAGAGATCGAAAACATGGTCAACAGTCGCCCATTATGCCATGTTTCTACTGACCATGAGTACCCAGAAACCCTAACCCCCAACCATTTCCTCCTTGGGTCTTCATCCAACTTACCAGTTCCTGGAGTATTCACTGACTGTGACATGTACAGAAGGAAGCAATGGAGAATTGCACAGCGGCTGACAGAAATGTTTTGGAAACGCTGGATTCGTGAGGTCCTGCCTACTCTCTTACCTCGTCAGAAATGGTGCCAAGAAGGCTGCAATCTGAAACCAGGAGACGTGGTTGTTATTGTAGATCAAAACCTCCCTCGAAATACATGGCCAAAAGGTTTAATAGAAAACATATATCCAGGTCCCGACGGTCGTGTGCGCGTTGCTGATGTGTGATTGAGCTCCGGCTCGAAGGACCAAACTGTAGTCGACAGTGTTAGGTGCAAAGTTCAGGAGTTTGTAAATGAGAAGTCAGGCAAGTATTTCTGAAGGGCTTTCGGGATATTCGCATGCGTGCGGTTGCGTCCGTTTGTAGCGGTCAACTGCTTGAAGGAAACCATTATGTTAGTGTGACACTCACACACACATGCGTACTCCTTACGGCGTGCGTTTATTATAACACAATTATATCTACACAGTACAGCGGTATATGGTAAGTATCTATCTTATTTATTTTACGAATTACTTGTATTTATTTATTTATATTTTTAGATTTATGTTCACAGGTGCAGCCAGGGGATGCAGTGGTGCTTCGCGTCGTCTACATTCTCCGCCCCATTGTCCGTTAGGACAATCATCTCCAGCAGTGGGCAGTACAGCCAGACGGGTGGCTGGTCTGGTAAGTATACCGGTCTTGGTTTTAACATCAGCAACGCGCACACGACCGTCGGGACCTGGATATATCTTTTCTATTAAACCTTTTGGCCATGTATTTCGAGGGAGGTTTTGATCTACAATAACAACCACGTCTCCTGGTTTCAGATTGCAGCCTTCTTGGCACCATTTCTGACGAGGTAAGAGAGTAGGCAGGACTTCACGAATCCAGCGTTTCCAAAACATTTCTGTCAGCCGCTGTGCAATTCTCCATTGCTTCCTTCTGTACATGTCACAGTCAGTGAATACTCCAGGAACTGGTAAGTTGGATGAAGACCCAAGGAGGAAATGGTTGGGGGTTAGGGCTTCTGGGTACTCATGGTCAGTAGAAACATGGCATAATGGGCGACTGTTGACCATGTTTTCGATCTCTGCTAATAAGGTGATTAAAACTTCTTCTCTGGGGGCTCTCTCTTTCAGAACTACCTTGAGTGATGACTTCACGCTTTTTATTAATCGTTCCCATGCCCCCCCTTGGTATGGGCTTCCAGGACATATAAATTGCCAGTCCAAACCCTTGTCGATGAGTTGCTCTTTGACATTTGACGACTGACTCAACTCTTGCATTGATTTCTTAATTTCAGTAGCAGCGCCTCTAAAATTCGTGCCGTTATCAGAGAACATTTTGGACGGCCATCCGCGGCGTGCGGCCATTCTTCGTAGGGCCATTATGAATGAATCAGTTGTCAGGGTTGGCACTAATTCTATATGTATTGCTCCTTACGGTTAAACAGGTAAATAACACCCCGTATTTCTTTTCACGTTTTCGGCCGCTGACGACTTCCATCGGACCGAAAAGATCGACTCCACAGAAGGTAAAGGCTCGTTGGTGGTGTGCGAGTCTCGCTTCTGGAAGATCTCCTAGTCTTGGATTGGTAGGCTTGGCTTTTCTGATTCTACAGATCAAACAGCGTGAGGCTACAGAACGAACAGTAGGGCGTAAGTGCAGTAGCCAGTATTTTTGGCGGATCTCATTCACCACCATCTCATTATTTCCATGTGCGGCTTGTTCGTGATAAAATTTCACAATTAATTTTGCAGTCGGATGGCGGTCGTCCAATATTACAGGATTTTTCAGTTCAGGAGTGACGTCAGACACTGCTCCAATTCGTCCGCCGACCCGCAGCAGTTCGTGTTCATCGATATATGGAGTTAAGGTACGTAGTCGGCTACTGGATTCCAGAGGCTTCTTATTTTTCAGCAAGTTAATGTCTGCAGCGAATGACTGCGTCTGAGCGTGACGTAATAACAAATTTTCAGCACGTCGTTTTATCTCTGTACTATTTTCAGCCTTTCCAGCGGATCTGCATTTGTCTATAAACAGCAACACTTTTGCCGTACATCTCAGCAAGCGAAGCCACGAAGAAAACTTTGTGGGATCCGGAACAGGTAAGTCTATGTCTTCAATTTTTTGTAATGTGTTAACTTGTAATAATTCTTCATTAATTATTTTCTCTTTTTCAGGATTATATTTCGGCCAGTCTTCAGGCGACGAGAACAGGAATCGTGGACCTCTAAACCATTCACAACTGTTTGTCAACTCGTAAGTATTCACTTTCGTAGCTTTGTCGGCTATGTTCATATGTGTAGGTACATAGTTCCATTCACAAGACTGAGACAACTCGTCGATTTCACCCAGTCTGTTTGCAATGAAAACTTTATAATTGCGCGTATCGTTTTTTATTTGATGTAGCACGATAAGCGAGTCCGTCCAGAAGTATCTTTTATCTATAACTATTCGTTTCTCACGCATTATTGTCTCGGCTAGCCGGCAAGTGATAACTGCAGCCTGTAATTCTAACTTCGGTATGAAATGAAATGAAATGAAATGAAATGAAATGAAATGAAATGAAATTGTTTATTCTCAATGTAGGATATAAATATCACTTATTGACGTCAATTTACTTATATTAAGTTTACCACCACTTCCAAAGCGCAAGTGGAGAAGAAGCGGCGCCACAAACTCCACTGCAGCATTTTCTTCAAAACGTCAATTTACAAATAAGAAAAACTTTGCTTAATTACCTAGTTAAATGAACGAATTCACATGTTTGTCAACATTTAGCACAATGGTTATATCAGATTATTTAAATTAAATAAAAATTGATTAAAAAAATTAAATAATAATTTAAAAAAAATGACAAACGAACAGAAATGTCAGAACATATAATGATATGTCAATTTGCCGAGGACTCTGCACCAAGCTTAAGTTCAACATTCCCGTCATTAAGAAAATCACCAGTACTATAATAAGCCTTTTTACAAAGTAGATCTTTAACATGGGCTTTAAATTGTCCATTAGGCAAACTAGTGATTGATTCAGGAAGCTTATTGTAGAAACGTATACAGTTCCCCACAAAAGAGTCTTTAACCCTACACAGTCTATAGGAAGGTAAAAATAATTTATCTTTATTGCGCAAGGGTCTATCAGTTATATCCGAGTTCTTTTTAAAAGTAGTAATATTTTTCCTCGTATACATGATAACTTCAAATATATATTGAGAAGCTACTGTTAATATATTTATTTCTTTAAACAACTCCCTAAGAGATTCCCTTGGGGCTAAACCATAGATGGCACGAACTGCTCGCTTTTGTAAGATAAATATTGTCTGTATGTCACTTGCCCTTCCCCAAAGCAGTAATCCATAAGACATTAAGCTATGAAAGTAACTAAAGTAGACTAGCTTAGCAGTTGCCACATCTGTTATTTGTCTAATTTTTCTGACAGCATATGCCGCAGAGCTAAGTTTTTTGGAGAGAGCTGAAACGTGTGAACCCCATTGCAATTTTGAATCAATTTTGATTCCTAGAAAGGTGGTGTCATCTACAAGAACTAACTTTCCTCCATTTAACATTACGTCCACTTGCGTCTGTCTCACATTTGGTAAAGAAAATTTTATGCATTGGGTCTTATTAGCATTCAGCATTAAGTTGTTGGCGGAGAACCAATTTGATATTGTAGACAGTGCATCATTCACATGGTCGACATTTCCGCTATGGCGATCCATTTTGAAAATCAAAGACGTATCGTCTGCAAACAAGACTATGCCAGCCTTTTATTCAACCGCGTAAGGCAAGTCATTGACGTAAATCAAAAAGAGTAAGGGTCCTAGTATCGAGCCTTGGGGTACGCCTATCTTTACCGTTGAACCGCCTGACTTAACGTTATTTATGTCAACAGTCTGACGCCTATCATTTAAATATGAATTCAATAACTTTATTGCTTTAGCGTCAAAACCATAATGTGCAAGCTTGAGCAGAAGTGTCTCATGATCAACACAGTCGAATGCCTTGGAAAGGTCACAGAACACTCCAATAGCATCCTGAGACTCCTCCCAGGCGGTGTAAATATGAGTGATGAGAGCCACTCCTGCATCGGTTGTTGATTTGCCGGCAGTAAAACCAAACTGTTGGCTATGAAAAATATCATATACCTTAAAGTGCCGCAGCATTTGATTGAGCATAATCTTTTCGAATATTTTACTCAATACGGGCAATATAGAGATAGGTCTATAATTGCCAGGCTCCAACTTCTCTCCTTTTTTAAATAATGGGATTAATTTACTATACTTCATTAAATTTGGGAAGATGCCTTGATCAATACATTCATTGAATATATAAGCCAAGTCAGGAGCAACAATACCAATGATGTGATAAATTACACTAACAGACATACCCCAGTGATCTTCAGATTTTTTCAGGTTAAGCTGTTTAAATGTTTTAATAACATCACTGGGATCAATATGCGAAAATTTAAAGTTGGACTCACAAGGGGTGACATTTGTTTTAAGTAGTGTTTCAGCAGTCTGAGGGCTTGAATTTATATTTGAAGTTACTTCTAGTGGAATATTCGAAAAATAATTTTCAAAAGAATTGGCTATTTCTTTAGGGGAAGAAATTATACTATCCTGAAATTTAATTTCTTGTATATTTTCTTTATTTTTACATTTACCGGTTTCTTTGCTAATAACCCTCCAAGTCTCTTTCATTTTGTTAGGAGCGTTATTTATCTTTTTCCTAATATAATTGGCTTTAGCCACCTTACACACTTTTTTGAATGTTTTTGAATAATTTTTGACATGATTAACAAAACTACTATCAAACGTGTATTGTTTTTGGGCATACAGGTCAAACAATTTTTGTCTACTCTTGTGAATACCTGTAGTAGCCCATTCATTGAATTTTAATTTATTACTACGTTTAAGTTTTTTCTGTTTGAAATTCTTTGAAAAGCTGTCGGAGATGACACCAAATAGTTTATTGTAATGATTATCAGGATTATTACCTGTATAAGTCACTGAGCATAAAGTATTTTCGATCGAATTTTTGAAATTATAAATTTTTTGATTTGTGACAGGTCTGCAAGTAATATTAACTTCATGTACACGGGTATTTTTCTTTAAAGTTATCAATTGACCGCAATGGTCAGACGGTAATTTACTAAAAACCGATTTATTTAATGGTGTTTGGCTACAGAAAAAATTATCAATACATTTAGCAGATGTATCGGTAAATCGAGTTGGTTCAAAAAAAACATTCTTCAAATTGTAGCTGCTAAAAAGGTTTAAAAATTGGGTACTTGTTGCCGAATGTACTAAGATGTCAATATTAAAGTCACCACAAAATGTTAATCCTTTATTACTTTTTGATGCTATTGATAGGACACCATCAACAACCTTTAAAAAGTCTTTGAAACTGCTATTGGGTGGACTGTATACACAAACAACTATATATTCCTCAAGCTCGACGCAGGAGACCTCAGCACAGCGTTCAACAGAAAGTCTAGAAATGTCTGGCCGCTCTTTATAGGATAAACCATTCTTAATATAAATAGCTGAACCGCCTCTGATAGCAGACTTTCTCCTGAAACAGCTTGCAATATCAAAATTGTTTAGGCTAAGCATCATCTCACTCTCTTTAATCCAATGCTCAGTCAAACATAAAATATCTATATTCAAAGATTCTAAAAATAACTCAACAATGAGTTCTTTGCCAGGAAATCCTTCTATATTTTGATGTACTAATCTTAATTCTTGAGGATTTCCTGTTGTCAGTGTTTGCAGTTTAAAACTGCCATTGCGTCTCCCGAATCACCATTACATGTAAGTGGCAACTCGGTAGATTTTGTCTTACAACTAGATAATTGTTTACCATGTAAACTCGTCCAGAAGTTAATAGTAAAAGCTACAAGTGTAGCAATCTTATGCTTATAAAAGTTTGAAAGATAATACTTATCTTTCGTCAGCGAACATCCACTAATAAAGTTATTAGTGTCAAAATAAATCAATTTTTCATTGTGACTACATGTCAAAGTATGAATGTAATTATTTAAGGATTTAATGTTCATATATAAATTTGGAGGCTGGCAACGTATATAAGGGAATGCACAAATAATAACTTTAAACACATTCAAATTATTCAAGGCTTCCATACTAGTCAATATATCTTTTTTGCATAATTTTTTACTGTTACCGACTAGTAGTACAATGGTTGAGTTTTTATTCAGTTCAGTTTTCCGAATTTTTTGCATTATTTGCATAAATGATGCGTTTGGAAAACAATAGCTAATGCAATTATCAAGATGGTTATTGAAAATTCTACCCATATTGAGACCTAAGCTGTCAGAAAATATAATAGTTCCATGCGTAGGGTCGTCACCAGCGGCACAAATTGAAACAGCAGACCCTAACAAATCACCATCACATGAAGAGAGTACGGACCCGGAGCCACTGATTGTGGGTTCATTAAAAGTCCCACAGGTACATAGTTTGGCAGCTGAAGTGAGTTTGTCTTCAATGTACCTGCTGTCTTCGATCAGTTGCTCCGTAGCCAGCTCATGCTGAGCGATTTGTTTTTGCACCGAGTCATACATATCTTTAAGGCAGGAAAAGTCCTCGCTTAGTCTATTAATAAATAATTTTAGTTCACTGGTGTCGACACTGTACATTTCCTGACTTTCCGCCAATTGTTTTTTACTTATTTCTAAATCTGAGTAAAGAGTGGAATACATGTCTATACCCTTCTTTATTTTTATTAAACATGATTTTTTTAATTCATTCCTGATTTTAATTTTATTTTTCTTAATAATTTTATTTAATCTTTTAATTTTTTTACATTTTTTGTGGCTAATTTGTGTTTGAGGAGTGGTAATATTAACAAAAGATGTGTCATTAGTGAGATCAATTATTAAAGAGTTGGCTGGAGGAGGCACAGGGTCAGTCGGCATAAGCTGGTCATACAGGTTGTTCACCTCCAGCGACTGACGTGACTGATTATCTTGTTCGTATATCTGAATTTGCTTTACTGCCTTCTCCAGCGCCCTCTCTAACTCAGTGTTACGTGTGAGGGTTTCCTCAAATGTATCACTGCATTGGCGGAAAGAATCTATTTGAATTATCAGTTGGTTTATCCGGTCATTCAACTCATCATTGTCTAATTTACTAGCTGAGAGCTCAAGTTTTAAGCTTGAATTCGATTCCAGAATGGATTGAAATTCTTGTTCATTCTGTTCCCTTTCCAATAAAAGATTGTTATTTTCTTCTTTTAAAGCCTTAAGTTCTAATAAAGCCGACTTTAGCTGCATTTCCACTTGACGGGCAGTCACGGCTCTGCTTGATGTGGACATTTTAGGCAATAAAGTACAGATTTAGAGTGTAAGGAACACAATGAACAAATTATTTGTAATAAAACCAGTATGTAACCAACGGACCTAACCTTAAAGTGAACTACCTACTTGAACGGGAATAAAAATTATTAAATATTGTATGTATGTAGTAAGTGGAGTGTACTCAAACCTGGCAAGCAGTGTGCAAAAGACGTGGTAAAAGGTGAAATAGAATAGTAGAAAGTTAAATAATTACCGATATCGCCTTGTAAAAGTTGTAAACAACGATACCGGCTCCTTACCCACTGACCTTTTGTCCACTAATTTTTAACAAGTTACACGAATGTCACTCACACAAATATCTTAATTCACTAATAACAAGATTAATTTACAGTTTTATTGTATTTTTAGGCTATTTTATCTGGATTAATTAATATCTAAACAAATAAAAATACGGAGCTAAGAAAATGACAAGTGAGCTCCAGTGTTGCCAGCCGCCAAAAAAAAGTACTGTAGGTACTGTGGTATACTTATGTATAGGCGATACCCTATACTTGCAGGCGATGAATGAAATGCGTACATCTGTCGATTTCTTTATCTCTCGATAGTAGGCAACAGCCGCGTATGCAGATGGTGAGGCGTCGCAGAAAATATGCAGTTCTATCATTGTCTCTTTCTGGCTGATGACATCGGCGGCGCTGGCGCAATGCAGGTTTCCGATCTCTCGCTCCCTCTCAGAAACAGTAGTGTGAAAATTGCATCTAGGTATTCGTAAATGTTGTAATTTTTGTAACTCGGTAATCCAGCTTCGTATAATTTTATTTTCCTTTTCAGATATTTTCTCGTCCCATTTAACATCAGACTTCCAAGTATTTTGTAGTGCTATCTTAGCTTTAATGGTGAAGGGCGCGAGAAAACCAACAATGTCGAATATTGACATAACAATGCGTAGTAGTTCTCTCTTCGTAGGTACTCTTTGCAAGTCTAGAATATCAGCTGGAATACGCTTTAGTGATAAGTCAAATCCAAAGGTATCACTCAGCGGGAACCAAAACAAACCGAGAGTGCGTTGTGAATCATCGCAACCGGTTTTCATCCTTATCGCCATATAGCTTAAGGTCTCTTTTGGCGTGCCATCTAAGACTCCTGGCTTATTACATATCCAGTTTCTTATGTGAAATCCTCCTCTTTTATGAATTTCGGACACTTCTTTTATTAATTTCGAGGCTGTCTGTTCGTTATCAACTGACTCGATGTAGTCGTCCATGTAATGGGATTTCAGGATAGCTTCGGTAGCTTCTGGCATCTCATCTTTGAATCGCATGGCATTTTTGTTTTTTACATACTGCGCTATAAAAGGTGAGCAGTTCGCGCCGAAGATTAATGACGTCATGACGTAGGTATCGATGTTAGCCTCTTTATTTTCTCGCCACAGGAAACGTAATGCGTGCTGGTCTTCTTCGCTTATCATCACTCGTAGAAACATATCTTTTATATCCCCAACAAAGGCGACAGGTTTCTCTCGAAATCGTAACATTATTCCCAGCAGTGACTGTAGTAAATCGGGTCCCTGCAGGAGGTAGTCGTTTAGGGATCGACCAGCGGTGGAGGCAGCAGCGTCAAAAATTAATCTCAATTTACTTTTATTTGGATTATCCACACTGAAGAGTGGCAGATACCAAATGTGTTTTCTAGGCATCGATATTTCCTTATCAGTTAATTTTCGTGCAAAATTGTTTTCGAATAAATCATTCATCCTTTGTTTATATCTCGTAGCATAACTCGGGTCTGAATGCATTTTTCTTTCAACTCCCAAGAATCGTTTGTATGCATTTTGATAGTTATCTGGCATATCATTAAAATCATTTTTCCATGGCAGACAAACTTCCCATTGTCCATTCGTTAACTTGGCAGATTTCTCGACGCAGTCTATTGCGCGAAGTTCATCTTTATTTACTCGTGGCTTAAAGTTGACACCTATCGCTTCAAATGCAAATGATCGTCGAACCAGTTCATGCAAACTGTGCAAACATTCATCGTTATCAGTGGTTTCTCTGTGTGCAGTGGTCCCCCATTGTTGCATGGTTGCAGTCGTTGGTGCGCCGGCGCATGTGTGCGTCTCCCGCTGTTGGGGATGGATGTCCGCAGGGGCGGCGGAGAGCGAAGAGGCAGCGGCGAGAGTGGGGACTACGGCTAGCGGATCTTCCACTGTCGTAGTGTGTGCATGCTTGGTAGACAATAGTCCGTGCATACGATGTCGACGATGACATGCAGTAGGTATTACAGGTGCTATTCCATGTAAACACCATCCGAGCGGAGTTAGGGTCGCGCACGGTTCACTTTTTCCACGGTAAATAGTCTTTAGAGATACGAGTAATTGGTAATTGTCTTGTCCGATTAGTAATTTAGGTTTTACGTCACTGTTACACAAATAGTCTTTTAAGTTCCGCAAATGTTCGTAGGCGTCGATATTAACTTTCGATAGGCACTGCATAGGTAAATCCAGTTCATTTATTTTTCGTGCGCGCACCTCGAATAGTTCATTATTATTGTTTGAGACTTTAAAGTTCACAATTTCACTTTGACACACGATATCAGAGTTCCACGCACCACGAATACGGATCGTCTCGGGCTGACCTTTTAAGTTAATACAGTTCGCGAGGTCAGATTCCATTAGGGACACGGTCGCTCCGTCGTCTAGCAGGGCATATGTGTTTATAACACCTTTCGGTCCATGAATGTTCACGCGCACTATTTTTAACAGTACACTTGCACTTGAGCACAAGACGGTAGTGTTCGTGACTGTAAGGTCTTTATTGTTCGCACTTTCGACACACGACAAATTCGGAGTAGTCGATACGTCGCACGGTGGGTGTGCGTAGGCGTCACTATTTGTGACGTCACAGGATGATGCCGTTTTCTTTGCAGGCCAATGCAGCAGGCGGTGATGAGCCATTCCACACTTCTCGACATCACACGGCGCGGCAGAACAGGTTTCTTTATTGTGACCAGGCAGTAGGCATTTGTGACAAAGTTTGTTTACTTTTACGATGTGCCACTTGTCTTTTCTTAGGGCTCGCTTAAACTTCATGCAATTTGAGAGTGGGTGAGCGGCACTATGGCAAACTTTGCACTTTGTATTTTCTTCACGGCTTTGCAATACTGTGTGAACTTGAGACTTGCGTTCATCAGGCTTTTTGGGCATTCTGTAATCTGCTTGGCTGTGTATGTAACTTATTCCTGCGGATGCTACTTTTGTCGCTTCTCTGTGCAAAAACTCGGAAAATATTTGTAGCTTAGCTTTACTCTCATCCTGGTGATCATACAAATAATCCACCCATTTATTTATTAGGACGCTAGGACACTTCGATATGACTGTGTTCAGTAATTCTGGACTTCTCAGGTAATCAGTTTGTTTTATCGATTCGGCAGCTACGACGTAATTTTTGACTTTAACAGCAAATGATACTAGGTCGGTGTGATAAGTCTGCGGTAAGGGTTGCAATTTTTTAAACTGCGTAGCGATTTTGTGTATGATGAGCTCGGGTCGTCCAAAACGTAGTTCAAGCGCTTCCATAATAACACTTGGTTTTGTATTACAAATAAGTAGGGATGACATCTTTCGCTTCACCACGTAGACTTTTACATAGGCGTGTAACATTTTCACTGTCATTGTAGCTGCATAACTTGCTGGACTCTTCATAGCTATTTTTATACTGCAACCATTCCAATGGATCGCCGAAAAATAGTGGTAAGTCCTTTGACGTTGATAGCCTGGACAGCAATTTGGAGTGTGCACTGTAGGTAGCTGTGGCCATCTGTTCCATTGCTCGAGCTATGTGCTGAAGATCCGATGTGCAGGAGACAGCGGGTGGCGCCGGCGGCGGGGAGGCCGCGCGCTGCTGCTGCAGCTCCTGCTGGCTTTTATTCAACCATTCTTCTACTCGATTTGAAGCTTTGGCAACGGAATCGATGTGACTGGGCTGGGACCTCCGCGAAAAGTGCTGCGAGTTGGGCCGCTAAACGTTTTTCTATCAAGTTCTTTTCAATTTCGGCTTTTGCTTCGGCAGCTTCCAGCTCTAATTGCTTTCTTTGTGCCGAAAAAGATGATCTGGTAGAACTTTTCTTCGAAACAACCGATGTAGGACCACCCATTTTAATATTGAGACTACCTTCATGTTTCGGTATCTGTTGGGCGATTTCTTTTAAATCGTTATTTGGAACCAAAATTTCCGATTGCACTTTACGTGAAAGCACTTCACTTTTAACATCTTCAGAGGGATGCGACAACATTTCTCGTACGAGAGCTCCACGCGTTTTAACCATTGTGCGTGGCGGTGGTGTTGAAAACATTCCTTGTTCGTCCGCTCCTCTGGTTCAAACCTCCTTGGTATGCGGCTCGAAGACCAAACTGTAGTCGACGGTGTTAGGTGCAAAGTTCAGGAGTTTGTAAATGAGAAGACAGGCAAGTATTTTTGAAGGGCTTTCGGGATATACGCATGCGTGCGGTTGCATCCGTTTGTAGCGGTCAACTGCTTGAAGGAAACCATTATGTTAGTGTGACACTCACACACACATGCGTACTCCTTACGGCGTGCGTTTATTATAACACAATGATATCTACACAGTACAGCGGTATATGGTAAGTATCTATCTTATTTATTTTACGAATTACTTGTATTTATTTATTTATATTTTTAGATTTATGTTCACAGGTGCAGCCAGGGGATGCAGCGGTGCTTCGCGTCGTCTACAGTCTTCATGTGTAGTCTGTGCTTCGGATGTAACTTGCAAGTGCCAGTTGCTTGACGTCCCAGCAAGAGCCCATGGTCATTACCTCTTCACATCGTACCCAAGAAGAACGGGGACTTAAGAGTCTGTGGTGACTATCGCCGCCTTAACGCGATTACGAAACCAGATCGCTAGCCTGTACCACGAGTCAAGGACTTCACCTATCAGCTCTCTGGGAAGACCATATTTTCGACCTTGGACTTAAATCTGGCGTACCAACAACTGAAAGTTCGCGAAGAAGACATAGAGAAGACTGCCATCATCACACAGATGGGACTTTTCGAATTTCCGCGCATGTGTCCAAGACTCAAAAATGCAGGCCAAACTTTTTAACGTTTCATCCACCAAGTGCTCAGTGGACTGCCCTACGTATTCTCGTTCATCGACGAAGCCTTGATAGCATCAGAGAATGAAGCCCAACACCGAGAACACCTAAGAACGGTACTTCGAAGACTCGAGGAACACGGCATCACCATCAACTTCCTTCGATTCCTTCGATTCCTCTTCTTCTTCTTCACTTCGCTGCCTCTTCGACAGCAGCGTGGGCGGTAGGGCTGGACCAAGGGCCAGCATTCCTCTGCCAGCCATTTCAAGGGTGGCTTTATCGCCCTGTGATGGCTCCAACTTCTTGCATTCGGTTTTTTTTTTGATCCGAAAGTATAGTGCCATCCACCTCTGCAACTCTTCCGATAGCAGACCGTATTTAATAATACGGCCGAGCGTGCATATATCACGCTCGAGAATCACCGTCGGAGAGAGCCCTTTCGATAAGGGCGGCGGTACCTCACTATTGGCCGAAGCGGCACGCGGCGTTTGAAACGTCCATTGGGACGCGTCCTCCAAATCGGGCGTTTGGAACGACCCGCTCGGCGCAGTAGGGTAGGAGGGGCCAGCGGCCACCTCCTCCTCACTTAACACTTCTTCCTCCATCCGGCTGTCGCTTGGGAGTCACCCAGTGTAGCCCGTTGAGGGCCACGGGTCGACAAACCCCGCCGCCTTTTCGCAGACCCGCTGGTGGGAGGCCTGCTACTCGGGTTAGGCAAGGTAGGCCGACACCGTGTTCCTGGAAATTATGCTGCCCAAGCCGGGGAAAGACCAACGGAAGCCAGAAAGTTACCGGCCCATCACGCTACTGAACACGCTCTCGAAGGTGTTCGAGAAGCTGCTGCTCGGACTGCTGACACCTTTCATCATACCACGGGCGAAACACTTCGGATTCCGCCCCGAGCACTCCACGACGCTCCAGATAGCAAGGCTGCTCCACAGGATCTCAGCTCTCAGGATCCGCTCCAACAAAAAGGAGTATGGGGCTGTCGTACTCCTCGATATGGAAAAGGCGTTCGACAGAGTATGGGGTTGCTACACAAGCTATCAACGTCGAAGACTCCAAAGAAACTGGTCAGGATAGTGGCCTCCTTCATTCAGGATCGCAAGATACGGATGGCGGTCGAAGACGCTGAATCCAGCGAACGCCCCGTGCGCGCTGGGGTACCCCAAGGCAGCTGCCTCTCGCCAGTCTTATACGCCTGGTTCAGCGGTCGCCGGTCAGGCCCAGCTTGCCCTATACGCCGACGATGCGGCGCTCTTCACATCAAGCATCAACATAAAGCACGCCGCGAGGAAGCTGCAGCAAGCTCTTGACGCCCTGCCTGACTGGCTCTCCAAGTGGAGGATGTCGGTGAATGTCGCGAAGACACAGGCACTGTTCGCCGGAAAATCAAACCTACCGCCACCCGTTAAACTCCAAGGAACGGACGTGCCATGGCAGCCGCACGTCGAGTACCTGGGGGTGTCTGTGGACAGTCGCCTATCATTGAAGACCAACATTGACGGGGTGGTGACCCAAGGGAAAGTGGCCAGGGCAAAACTGCGCCCACTATTAAGCTCCAAGTTGCCCCAAAGGACGAAGCTCGGGATCTATAAAACCTACATTAGATCCCGCCTCACATATGCGTCTCAAGCATGGCATGCCTATTGCTCGGATACTAACAAGAAAAGACTCCGCGCCCAAGAAAACCTGTGTCTCCGGGCAATAGTCGGCGCCCCACGCTGTGTGAGGAACGCGACTATCCTCAGGGACCTAAAATGGGAGGGCCTGGATCATTTTATATCCCGCTTGCCAAGGCCACCTACGGGAGGGCGGACAGCTCGGCGTTTCCCCAACTCAAGGGGATAGCGCCCTGCACGCGCGTCCGCCCGACTCAAGAACTCATCCATCGCCACGCAACGCAATCATCCCGTCGATGATTGAAGAGGAGAAGGAGTCACCGCGCGAAGCGACACCCCCCCTAAAGAAGCCATATCCCCAGGTGTGAAGACTTGGCCGTCACGGCCAAACCCAGTGTCCCGCCTGTAGTTGCAGGCGGCGGAAGCCCACCACTGAAGAGGACCAAAAATCCTGACCAGTTTCCTCGCTATCGCCCAACAGGACGGAAGCCGAGAAGAACCACCGCGCGCAGTCCTTTTCGACGGCGGCGCTAGGAACGGTGCAGACGTGCGCACAGCTTACGGCGTGCGGCGAGTTTCCACGTGTTGTGAAGTGTAGTGTTCATCCACGAACTGATGAAGAGTGAAGACCGATGTGATGTGCTGCTTGAAGTGAAGAGTCGTGTGCTGTGCTATTCTTGTTTCTTGACAACGACGTGTGATAAGCTCCATACAGCACGTGCATGTTCAACCAATCTTGTTTCTATGACAACTCGCCGTTTCTTTGACAATGCGTCGCCATAAATAAAATGCTTGCATGATGTGTGTGTTGTGTTTTCTTTCTTGCTATCCTTAAAAGAGTTCTTCTTAGAGCTGGTACTTGGGTTAACTGGTATTTTCTGTATGTGATGGTAAGGTATCTTGGTTTGTACTTTAAGGTAAGGTAATTAGGTAACTGCAAAGGTAATGGTGTAGCCACATATCTTTGCGCGTTTTAATATAAATTTTCGGGCTCTAATGTAGATTCTATAGTATACAGATTTTCAAAAAATAGGTTTTTACTCACACTATGATAAATATACTTTTGGTGTACACATTAAGTTTTTCTTTGTTGACAATAATTTCACTTGAAAAAGGTACAAGGCAATTGCTTGCTCCCTTGTTGACACCGATAAAAAAATCGAGATCATATTGTGTCCTCTCAAGTGTAATACAATTACTGTTCATGTACGATCAAGTCTCTGCTGTAGCAGCAACTAACGTCCTCATTTACTTTCCTTCATATTGCTTGGATAGGCCTCACTTGCACCTTAGCCTTCCAACGCTACTCTTCCGTAAATTGCTCTATTTAAAGCCTCGACATAATTACTTTGCATGTATCCTTTATACAATACAATATATCTTTAATGCCCATATTACAATAATTACAATGAACATTATATTAATGGTACTTAAAACCTATGGAGCAAAGGCGGACTTATTGCTTAGCAATCTCTTATAGCCAACGTTTATGTAGTGTACGTTAGTACTATTAACAATTCTGTGGTAGTGTCACAAAATGTTCATTTCTCGTACACTTTTTTCGCGTCTTGGGTTAAAAATATAAACTAAGAGAAATGAGTAAGAGCAGCACGTCATTGTGAAATAAATCACGAAGAGGTTCATTTCGCGACTGTATACGAAGCAAACGAAATGTGATCCTCGAATTTTTCAGCAGGGAACAGACCTGGATCTAGAACAAACGTGACCGGAGTTGCTTTGTGTTTACATTGGACGAGTTAGCGAGTGAAAGAACGATCAAATGCAAGAAAAAATAAATCTAACACTACTAAGTCGCTGGGTATAGTCGTACCCGTAAGAATATAGTGAGTACCCGTACATATATTTAAAAATCGTATTTTACATCATCAATACTATGTAAATTGGATTATTGTCTAATCACGTTATTGATGAATACAGTAACCTAACCCATTGATGAAGTATTTTATGAAAAACATCATTCTTGTGGAGCATCTGACTAGTATTAATTTATTTTTTTAATTATTTTTTAAACCTATTAGCACTTTAAAACAAATAAACAATAGGCTAGTTTCCTAAAAAATATAATTAGTCCGTCAGTTAGATAATATTAAAATATTGGAGACGTATTTTTTCTTTTGAAAATTAAACAAAGAATGGTAAAGATATGGCGCGTTAAAGTTCCGTGTGACGTCATAGTATGCTAAACTTTTTAATATGTGATGTCACTCCTAAACTTTGATGCGTTATATCTTTACAGTTTATTGCTCAATTCACAAAAGTAAAAATACGTCACTAATATATTTTGATTCCCTAAATTAATTTTAATGATAGTCTTTTGACCCTGGAAACTAGCCTATTGCAGATAGTTTAGATTAGGCTAGTTTTAAGGGCTTTAGATCGCAGCTATCGAGCAGTCTCTATCATTCATTCATTCTATACCTATTTTAAAATATGTTGCTCGTTTACTGATTGACTTAGTTATGTCACCAACAAATTGCAAACTTACCCAATGTGAATCTAAACGTACATCTCCTGCAGCTATTCAGTTCAATAAATTTCTTTGTTTTGACAGGATTTTTATTGCAGTTTGTTTGAATCGTTGCTTGTTAAAATGTCAGTAAGAATATCAAAATATCTTAAATATTTTGTCAAAGTGACTGGAAGTGAAATTCAGTGTTCATTAGTATTCATGACAAGCAGGATATGCGTGCTAACGGACTCCCATGACAAGGATGCCGAAGACCGGGCGAAGCAGAGACGTAAAGTAAGAAAGCGGACCCTGGGCTCCGAAGCAAACAACTGAGGATGCAACCGGGAAGGCGCTAAGATGATTTGAATGACTATGAACCATAATACATACATGTACTTAGATCATCAGGCCTATTTCCAGTAGGGGTCGGCAGAGACTACGCGTTTCCATTTGCTATGATCCTTACAGACAGTATAAATGAAGCAAAAAAACTATCAAAAACCTCTTAGAAATACCCTCGAAATCGTACGAGTACATCTAGTAATTAATATATCAAAGTTTTGAACCCAATACTCTGTGAAACTGTTTTTGCCCGTCGTTTGTATCGACGGCCGAAGCAGTACGGTTCACAGAAAACAGTAATGAATTTTGTTTTTGCTCCAATTCGCTCGAAACATATATAGTAAAAAATAAACATTCGAGGAAGTAGTTAAATTTGTCTCATTCCGGGAAACAGAGGAGGGCACGTGTGTAGACTTGTAAGCGACATTGCCCAGACAATATTGATCGTATTTTTAACCGACTTTTGAAACAAGGTTGTATTAATCCATACTAATATTATAAATGCGAAAGTCTGTCTGTCTGTTACGCTTTCACGGCCAAACTGCTGAACGGATTTTGATGAAATTTGGTATGAATATAGTTAAAGACCCGTGCTCAAACATAGGGTACTTTTTGACGCAGGCGGAGCTGCGGGAAACAGCTAGTATATAATATAAATAACCAACCCTACGAGTGACACACATCACTCACAACGCGACCGTATCGTTAGTATTAGTTATCTCGACCCTGTTGTATGGTGTCCGGGGAGTGCTAGTAGATTAAGAAATTGTTTGTTTTTGTGTGAGACAGTTGAACAAAATTAATTTATTATCTATCTATCTATTATCTATCTATCTGTTATCTGTCTGAACAAAAGTCTCTTTGATTCAGTCTGTACAAATCATTTATTCAGTTGTTACTGCGAGTCCCACCAAACTTATATTTTTAAACAATTAGTGTTCAAAATTGGATCTATTTGCTTAGATGTCTGTGGGTACTTGGAATTAATCTGTCGCTTAATAGTTTGCCCCGTTTAATCAAACGGGGACCAGTTTTTCCCCTAATTTTATTGCTGAATCTAACGGTCCCGTTTAAAATTAAAACTAGATTGAATTGGACTGCACATGTATCTGATATTAGTCGTAAAATAATTTACTCTCTTCATTCTCTAAAATGTCTTAAATATTTCTTACCTTTTCAAACTAAAATTTCACTCTGACACTCTCTTTTATTACCTTTGCTAGTGTTCAATATTGCTAAATATATTTTAAGAATTAGTAGAAATTACTACATTATTAATTGCAACACAGGTTGTCCTGTTAGAATTTCTTATAATGGCAACTCTGTGTGGAGTCAAAAATTGTCGTTGTGGTGGGTAGACGCTTTATCGTGCGAAAGTGTTCGCTAATTGGAATTTGTCGTGAGAACAGAGGCAATGCGTCAAGAAACCTCTTAAATTATTAATTTTATAAAATATCAATTTAAATCCAATTAAACCTATTGCTGTCCAATTGTTGTGCGTCTAGCTAAATCCTTAGGTAAAGTGCACCTGGTACCAGCTCTGTGCGGAGCCTGTAGGTAATTAGCCAACATCAGACGCAGGCCTCATCCACCGGATTGTCACGTAAGTTGCACAGCAATTTGTCTCTCTTTTATGATCTGTTAAAATCCCAGGGTTTTGCATGATCACGAGAATTACAAGTTTTATCGTCATACAGTCCGCTTAATATTATCGCAAAACTCATCATTTTTGGTCCATCGGCCGGATTTTAGTGGAAAGTGCCTTTTTTCGCGAGTTTTTTTGAGTAATTTTACGTGATTTTGCAAAATTTTGTATTTTTTTTATTTTATTGAAGGTACTTGATTATTTGCCTTTGTTCATATTTTGTCGTGTTCTTGGTACGGTGGTTGTACGACGCCATCTTTTTGTCGCTTTTTCGTTGTCGTTGTGTTGGCAGTACAACTTCCGTACTATAGATTATATAACCTCTAGGTGCCGTAGGAATTAAAGTCGCATGGTACACCTAGGAGTTACATTAGCTTCAATCACGTAAACATCACAACTATCTGTCAAAGTCAAAACGTCAACTTCAATTTTGAATGACGTTTTGATAGATGTCAGTTCGTGTTGTTTGTTTACATTTTTCGTATCGTACCTACCTACATATCGTATCACTGTTTTGTTTTACAAGAATTTTTCGTTGGTTTAGTTTATCTTTGAAACAAAATGAGTGAATCAGGTAGTGATAATGAACCCGTAAGAGTGGATGCCTTTCGTGTCGCGCGGGATTACTGTGTTATGCGTCTGGAATATATTGAAAGTTCGGACTTGTTAGGGTATACGGAGTCCGACTTTAAAGACATAGAAAAAGATTTCCATGATGCACAATTACGAATCCTGAGGCCACTAACACGGGCGCAACGTCTCGAGGAATATGAGGTTACCAGAGAATTTGAGAATCGTCTGAAATCTGTAAAAAATAGGTTAAGACTTGATGCACAATGCAAACAAACCGAGAGTAAACCTGTAGTTTTTGAAAACATGGCTAAATTACCTAAAATTTCTATAAAACCTTTCGATGGAAAATTGGAAAACTGGGTGTCATTCAAGGAGCTTTTCGACTCGTTGATTCATAATCGGAACTCAATCAGTGATGTTGAAAAGTTGCATTACCTTTTGACTAGTGTGCAAGGTTCCGCTTATGAGTTAATTAAAAGCTTTCCTTTATCTAGCTACAACTATATTCATGCTTACGAAACGTTAGGGAATTATTACAATCGTAAAAGACAAATAGCAGTTTTATATTATGAAAAAATGTTGCATTGTGAATCGGTCAAAAATAAAAATGATTTAGAAAGAGTGTTCCGAACATTTAATGAGAATTTAAATATTTTGTCGAAATTTGGCCTTCCTGATCAGAATTTCATGCTGTATTATTTGTTATGGTCAAAATTGGATGTATCTACTCGTGAAGCATTTGAATTACAATTGACTTCAAATATCGATGTTCCGAAGTTTGATGATTTGAAGAATTTTATTGATAAACGAAGCAAAGCTTTAGAAAATTCAAGCGTCAAGCCGATGAATATTAAACCATTGACTAAAAATAAGGCAGCATTTGTTGTTTCGAATCCCTCGTGTGTCTTTTGTACTGAACGACACGGTCTTACCAGTTGTAGTAAATTTTTAAAACTTAATAATTTTGATCGCTTTAAGTTTGTAAAAGAAAACGGTCTATGCATCTTATGTTTTTCTAATTCTCATAAAGTGAAAGTTTGTCGTGCTTCTCGTTGTAGTGTGTGTAATTGTTCACATCACACTTTATTACATTTCACTAAGAACATAAAACCGCTTGCACCCACTGAAACTGGTAACACTCTACCTAGTGGTAATGTAGGCAGCAGTAACAGTAACACGGTGTTAACTTCATTAAATTGTGAAAGTACTATTTTGTTTTCGACTGCAAAAATTTAAATTAGGGATAGTTCTGGTAA
This sequence comes from Euzophera pinguis, assembly GCA_947363495.1. Classification (NCBI taxonomy): domain Eukaryota; kingdom Metazoa; phylum Arthropoda; class Insecta; order Lepidoptera; family Pyralidae; genus Euzophera; species Euzophera pinguis. Next base: position 274,026 of record OX376156.1, on the reverse strand, counting down.
CTTCCAACCTGTGCGTGCACTCCTTGATTGTGCAAGCAGCTGTAATTTCGTCTCGGAATCCTGTGCAAATATGCTAGGGTTTAACATTTGTCGTGGCCAACATGCCGTTCATGGTATTGGCAATTCTGTTGCTCAACCGTTTGGCTCACTATTGTGTGAAATCAAGCCGTTTGGTAAAACAACTTTGTCGTCGAATTTTAAATTCGAATCTCTCGTTTTGTCGTCGATATGTGCTGATCAACCTACCCAACTTGTCGATTCTTCGAGGTGGTCTCACATAAAGAATTTGTCGCTTGCTGATCCTGACTTTGCTCGCCCAGCGCCAGTGGACATGCTGCTTAATGCAGATATTTTCGCGTCGTCGTTGTTACCTGGCTTGCAGCGAGGGGAGCCTGGACAACCTATAGCATTGAATACCGTCTTCGGATGGATCGTTATGGGTGAGTGTGACGCAAGTCAACTCACTTCAAACTCTGTCGTCTCTTATCGTAATAATAAAAAACATTGTTTTTTCGTATCGAATCTTTCGCAAACCTTGTCGCTTGATGATTCCCTTAAGAAATTTTGGGAATTAGAGAATGTTAGTTCTCCGATTAAACCTTTCTTGTCAAAGGAGGACCAACGTTGCGAAGATTATTACCGATCAAATTACTCTCGCAATGAAGAAGGTAGATTCGTGGTACCTTTACCTTTTGTCGATCCTGCGAATAAACCTACCTTTTTCAATTCTCGTGAAATCGCTCTTAAGAGATTTTTATCGTTGGAACGTAAAATAAATTGCAATCCTGAGTTCAAAAGGTCTTATGTCGAATTTATGGATGATTATGAGTATCGTGGTCACTTAGAAGCAGTGGATCCTCCTCCTACTAGCGAGGGTCAGTTCTATTACATCCCTCATCATGGCATACTGCGCGACTCAGTCAGTACGCCTCTTCGCGTCGTTTTCGATGCCAGCGCCAAGGATACCAAAGGCGTATCGTTGAATTCCACTCTTCTGGCTGGTCCTAAACTCCAAACCAACATTTTCGATTTACTTATGCGCTTTCGTTGGCATGCCGTCGTCTTTACGGGCGACGTCAAACAAATGTATAGGCAGATTATAGTTTCTAAAGAAGACGCTGACTATCAGCGCATCCTGTGGCGGCCTTCAGCCTCTAGTCCTATATGTGACTATCGCCTTAAAACAGTGACGTACGGTGTCTCTTCTGCACCATTCCAAGCCCTTCGTACTATGGCTCAGCTTGCCATTGACGCTACAAGTGTCTATCCAACTGGTGCTGCTGTTCTCGCTCGCGATATTTATGTAGATGATGTCGTCACGGGTGCCGCCTCTGTCGAACAAGCTCGCTCGATTCAGATGGAACTCACAAAAATATTGTCGTCTGGTGGTTTCCATCTGAGAAAGTGGACTTCCAACAGCAGTGATTTTCTAGAAAACCTTTCATCCTCTGACCTCTACTCACAGGATTTTATGAAATGTCGGATATATCTCTTAAGATATTGGGATTGCTATGGCAACCGCAATCAGATTCTTTTCGTTTTCTCGTAACTAGTACTCATCACGGGCGTTGCACAAAGCGCACCATTCTTTCTGAGATAGCCAGAATCTTCGATCCGTTGGGTTTTCTTTCGCTTGTAACTTTTTTCGCTAAGTACCTAATGCAGTTACTGTGGACTTCCGGTGTTTCCTGGGATGATGACGTTCCGGAAAGCATTGGACTTGAGTGGCAGGAACTAAAAGCCCAACTGCCGTCATTGAGTTCTGTAGCTATCCCTCGTCGTATGATCGAAGAATTTGACGTGTTACAACTTCATGGATTTTGTGATGCGTCGGAGCGCGGCTTTTGTGCGGTAGTCTATTTTCGTTTGTTGAGTAAAAAAGGGGATATTTTAATCCAATTGGTTTGTGCCAAGTCTAAAGTTGCACCACTGCGTAAACTGTCGATACCGCGCCTTGAGTTGGTTGCAGCAGTTCTACTGTCGGATTTGATAGCGTCAGTCGTGGAGGCTTTAAAGCACTTTCACTTGATAAGTGAGATATTCGCATGGTCGGATTCAACTGTGGCGTTGACCTGGATAAAATCGTGTCCGTCAAAATGGAAAACGTTCGTGGCCAATCGTGTGAATCACATTCAAGAGATAGTGCCTCCTGACTCTTGGCGTCATGTCAGAACTGCTGACAATCCTGCAGACTGCGGGTCTCGTGGGTTACTACCTAGCGAATTGGTGAACCAAAGTTGCTGGTGGAACGGACCTACTTGGCTTAAGAATCGTAGTGAAACTTGGCCCAAATCAAATTTAGTCTTAAATAAAGATTTTGTTCATGAAGAACAAAAAATTGTCGTTCTCGTATCGTAGTAATGATGATTTTGTCGAAAACCTTTTGAAACGGTTCTCTTCGTTTAAGACACTTCAACGTGTCTTAGCCTATTGCTTTCGGTTTGCAAATAATTGTAAACACAATATTGTCGAAAATCGTGTCGTCGGGTCATTACAGCCTTCTGAGATTGAAAGTTCGCTTAATTTTTTAGTTAAGTTTGTGCAAGAGAGTGTGTTTTCGTCGGAATTGGAGCTCCTGAAAAAGGGATCTTTAAATTCTCTTCCAAAGAGTCTTCGCAAATTATCACCTTTCGTTGATAAAGCGGGTATTCTCAGGGTGGGCGGTCGCCTTGCTAATGCCAAAATTTGTTTTGGCGCAAAACACCCGCTTTTATTACCCCGCTCTCATCGCCTCACTTCTTTGATAATTCAGGAATATCATAGTCGATTCATGCATCCTGGTGCGCAAACTCTTCAGAATCTTCTTGCACAAAACTTCTGGATACTGTCGTGTACGCGTGCTATTCGTTCGGTAATTTCTAGTTGCGTTCAATGTTTTCGTGCTCGTCCTCAACTTGCCCCTGCTCCATTTATGGGAAACTATCCATCGTACCGAGTTAATCAACTTAAATGTTTTTCGAATGCAGTCGTCGATTACGGTGGACCGTTCAGTATAGCTCTCGGTCGTGGTCGTGGTGCCAAAACCTTTAAAAGTTATATTTGTGTTTTCGTGTGTACCTCTACCAAAGCTATACACATAGAGCTCGCTTCCGAATTGTCAACTGAAGCTTTTCTCGCCTCTTTGCGCCGTTTTATCGCTCGCCGTGGTCGATGCAGCCATCTTATCTCCGACCAAGGCAGAAATTTTATCGGTGCTAGTAACTATCTTGGTTCTCTTATGAAAAAGGCCGCGGAATCCCAGGAGATTAGGTTCTCATTCAGTCCTCCTGGAAGCCCCCATTTTAATGGCCTTGCAGAAGCCGGAATCAAGTCAGTAAAGACACATATCGCTCGTGCTATAGGTACACAGCGTTTAACATTCGAGGAATTTTATACAGTGTTGACTCAGGTAGAGGCGATGTTGAATTCGCGTCCGCTAACGCCTCTTAGCTCGGATGCTAATGATCTTTCAGCTTTAACTCCGGGACATTTCCTCACGTTGGAACCTCTTTCGATTATGCCCGAGGACAAGCTCATAAATTTAAGTGTTAGCGTTCATCAACGTTGGAAACTTATTCAAAAAATCCATCAGTCCTTCTGGTACCGATGGCAAAGTGAATATATACATACACTACAGCAGAGAGCAAAATGGAATAAAACACATCATAATCCTACCATTGGAACAATGGTGCTTGTTGTTAATGAAAATTTTGATCCTCTGAAGTGGCCATTAGGTCGTATCGTTGCTCTGCATCCTGGTGCAGACGGGATTTGTCGCGTAGTTACGGTAAAGACTGCCGTCGGGCAGTACAAAAGACCTATCGTTAAAATTTGTCCTTTGCCAGTGGCAAATGACTCTTAGTTTTTGTCGAATATAAAATTTGTCGTTCACATAGCTCTTGTTAAAACAAAGCTCTGTAGTTTAGTTGTCGTTTTGTTGATAGTTTATATACTGCTTCTATAAGCATTTTCTCGTAGTTTTAAGTATTTATCGTTATCGTTGTCGTAAATATCTCGGCATTTAGGAGCATGCCGTCGCATTTAGGTGAGCGGAATGTTCAATATTGCTAAATATATTTTAAGAATTAGTAGAAATTACTACATTATTAATTGCAACACAGGTTGTCCTGTTAGAATTTCTTATAATGGCAACTCTGTGTGGAGTCAAAAATTGTCGTTGTGGTGGGTAGACGCTTTATCGTGCGAAAGTGTTCGCTAATTGGAATTTGTCGTGAGAACAGAGGCAATGCGTCAAGAAACCTCTTAAATTATTAATTTTATAAAATATCAATTTAAATCCAATTAAACCTATTGCTGTCCAATTGTTGTGCGTCTAGCTAAATCCTTAGGTAAAGTGCACCTGGTACCAGCTCTGTGCGGAGCCTGTAGGTAATTAGCCAACATCAGACGCAGGCCTCATCCACCGGATTGTCACGTAAGTTGCACAGCAATTTGTCTCTCTTTTATGATCTGTTAAAATCCCAGGGTTTTGCATGATCACGAGAATTACAAGTTTTATCGTCATACAGTCCGCTTAATATTATCGCAAAACTCATCAGCTAGACTATGCAGACGTGTGTTATCTTGATGCCACTGAGGAGCAGCTTAATAAACTGGAAAGACTGCAAAACCTCTGTATCCGGTGCATCTTCGGTCTTAGGAAATATGACCACATCTCTGAGTTCCGAAAACAACTCGGTTGGCTCCCAATCCGATATCGTCGGAATACTAGAATCCTGTCTCCTTTTTACTGTTCTATAAGCGTTTTTTTCTTTTTTCGTCCTGCAGGAGAACTTTGTAGATCGCACCGTAAATTTATCCTTACTTTTCCTCCTCATAGCACTGCCTCATATTCTCATTCTTTTTCTGTTCAAGCAGTCAGGTTGTGGAATACTTTACCTGAGTACTTTACCACCTAGCCTTCAAGAGTCGCAAACTCTGTCCACATTTAAGAATCGAGTAAGAGATCATTATTTCTCATTAAACTCATAAGTCGTATTATATATATATATATATATATGTAATATACATAATAAAACTATTTATGGAAGAAATCCCTCTACACTGCTACCAAATAGATTGTATTGGACCGAGGGGACTACATTCTTGTCAGATCTGAATCATAGTAATCAAATGCAACAAGAAATTATGGTGGAAACAAGTTTATTCGTCAAAGAAAGTATTTCGACAACCCCCCCCCCCCCCCCCCCACACACACACAAAAGTTTAAATGTCATCCTTTACAGACACATGTTAGTTTTAATCCACTTTCAATGAATTCTGAATTGAAGGGCCGTTCTAACTGACGCGAATCCCTCGCGACTGCGACTGGCGGGACGCCCACAGAAACAAGAAAAGTTAGATGTGCCGTAGCGTGTGCCAAAGTTAACTGGTCCAATAATGACACTTCTATATGTTCTTATTTCTATGGGCGTCCCGCCAGTCGCGAGGGATTCGCGTCAGTTTGAACGGTCCTTATGGATTAAAGTGGACATAACAGTGCAAAAAGATCCATTAATAGATGTTTGTATGGATTTAAGTGGGCTACTCGCGCAGGCCTCCGAGCAAGGGATTTGAGGTTGACACACTAATATCGACTTTACTTTGCAACTTTGCGTTGAATGAATCATAATCATATCATAATCATAATCATTTATTCCTTTAAAATATGTGTTTATAGGATGGTCAAAACAAACATAGTATCAAACATATTTTGCCAGCTGAGGCGTAGGAAATTTCAATATTGTCAATATTAAAAAATAAAAAATAAAAAACTTCAAATGTCAAATTAAATTACAATTACAATATCAATTTATAATAATATTTAAAATTAAATGAATTTTGTAACATTATATTTTAGCCTCAAGGAATTCATTAACACTATAGTAACGTTCCTTTATCAATAAATCATACACTGCTTTCTTAAACCTTCGAAACGGTAGACATTTTATGGAATTAGGTATCTTATTATAAATTTGTATACACATAGCGTAACAATTTTTATGATACATCATTGTCCTTGGTATATGAGCGTGCACCAGTCTATCTCCATCCCTTGTGTTGCGGGGATACATTTCCCTTGCCTTCATAAATAGTATCAAATTAAGCTTTACAAATTTCACAATTTCTAATATGTATATGCATGGTAGTGGCAAAATATTAAATTTTTGGAAAAGGGGTTTACATGATATATAAGGAGCAACTCCTGCAATAGCCCTCACACATTTTTTTTGAGCGATAAAGGCTTTATTTATGTCAACACTGTTTCCCCAAATAACAACACCATATCTAAGGACTGACTCAATATACCCATAGTATGCAAAAAGGGTAGTTTCAAGAGTTGCAACTTTCCGCAATCTGAATAATACATAAACATACCTATTTAGTTTGCAGCATATATTGTCAATATGTGTCTTCCAATTAAAACTGTCGTCAATCGCAATACCCAAAAAAGTTACAATATTGGCATGATTAAGAGATTGTCCATTATAAATGACATCTATTTCTTTTTTTCTTTTTAGACCTTTATTAAAATGCATAAAGTTTGTCTTACTCAAATTTACGGAAAGATTGTTCTCATTTAACCATTGTATTACAGAATTTACGGCCTTGTTTACTTCATTAATATGTTCTTCTACCGATGACCTTTCGCTGTTTTTGATTATCAATGAAATGTCGTCCGCAAACAGAATAATTTTATGTTGTATTATATTTGGAAGGTCATTGATAAAAACGAGAAAGAGAAGTGGGCCTAAGACACTCCCCTGTGGTACACCAAATTTATTAGTTCGATAAGACGATTTACATTGTTGACTTACTTTTTCATCATTAATATATTTAATCTCGACGCATTGCCGTCTATTTGTCAAATAAGATTGTAACCAATTTAGAGTTGTTCCCCTAATGCCATATTTCTCTAATTTATGTAACAGTAAATCATGTGGTACCATATCGAAGGCCTTCGTCATGTCGAAAAACAAAACAGTTGTACTCATTTGTTTATCAATACTACAAACAGTATCACTTACTAAGTCAAAAACAGCACCTATAGTCGACTTGTCTCTTTGAAAACCATGCTGTTCAGCCTTGATTACGTTATATTTTTCAAAAAAACAAATAAGACGTATATGCATACATTTTTCAAAAATTTTAGAAAAAATTGATGGCAGAGCTATTGGCCGATAGTTTGTCAAAATATTCTTGTTACCTTTTTTAAATAATGGTCTTACTAGAGAAGTCTTAAGTGATTCTGGAAAACAACCCTTTTCAAAAGACATATTGATTAAAAATGTTAAAATAGAACTTATTTCCTCACAACAAGATTTAAGTACTGATGTTGATATACAGTCGTATCCTACTGCATTAGTGTTTTTAAGTGAGATTATTATAGATTTTATTTCATGAGTCTCAAAGGGTTTTAAATAAATTGAATTTTGGACCCCTATAATATCTTTTACTTTTTTAATGTCAGTATTTGATTTATTTGTAATGTCAATAAAATGATTGTTAAACATATTTGCAATGTCAATAGGATCACTATAAGTTTTGTTTAAGTGGGATATAGTTTTAATATTTTGCTGACTGATAGACTGCGACATTTCATTTTTTATAATATTCCACGATGTTTTACATATATTCTTACTTCTCGACAACAATTTACTATTTATATTTTTTCTTGCAGTTACAAGACAACGCTTTAGCAATTTAGAGTATTTTTTATATTTTATTTGATTAAGATGAGACTTGTTTTTATAGTAGTTATATCTTAATTTTCTACTTGTCTTACAGCTTTGTCGTAAACCCTTGGATATCCATTTTGTACCTGAGTTTTTATTTATTTTTACTTTAACTTCTGGAAAGCAAAGCCTGTATAATAAACAGAATAAGTCATGAAATTCACAAAATGCTTTATTAAAATCATCTTCAGCAATAACGTTATTCCAAGAGACGCTTTTGAGATAACCTCGAAATTTGATAATGTTTTCTAAGCTATAATCTCTTTTTAATATGTAGTGACATTTAGATTCTATATTTTTAGTTTTTATTGGAATGGTTAACATTTGAGCTGTATTATGGTCTGACAAATATAGAGGAATAGTAGAACCCCTTGCATTTTTTATGTTACTTATGATATGATCAATACACGTTTCCTTGCGAGTTGGTTCATCAATATGTAAAAATAGATTATTATTTTTCATCGTGTCTTTTAATCGCTTCGAGTTAATAGTATCAATCAATGTATTGATATTTATGTCACCTAATATAAAATTTTTTTTTTTACTAAACTTTATTGATATTGTGTGAAGCATTCGTTCAAATTTGTCAAAAAAAATACTAATATTTGTTGATACTGGTATTCTATATAAACCTATTATGATATAATTGTAATTTAAAACCTCAATTGCACAGCATTCGAAAGTGTTTTTTTGAGCCAAGCAATCAAAATCTGTAACTTTTCTGAAATCTAGCTCATTGGCAATTAGCAAGCACACTCCACCTCTTTCTTTTTCCTTTCTAGAGAAAGACGATCCAAGTGTATAGCCGTTTATAATGACATTGTCCTCACATCCGGATCTTACAAATGACTCAGTTAAGCAAATTATGTCTGGTGACTTACCAGTATTATTTAGTTTATCTAGTGCTAATGTAAATATTTCCTTTTTCGATATAATTCCTGCGATATTTTGGTGCAATAATCTAAAGAAAAAACTGTTTAGGTGATAAATTATTTTGTGTATTGTCAGAATTTAGATTCGTAGAGTTTTTAATTTGCGATTTTTTCTCTTTAGTTTTTACAAAATAATACGGTATTGTACCTTTTTTGTATATTATTTCATGTTTATTGTTGTTTGTATTATGTAAGCTCTGACTATCAGAATTATTAGTTTTAGCTACAGGTTTAAAATAATATGGTATTGTCCCTTTTCCGTAATTGGAGTATTTTTCGATAGTGATAGTAGCTGATTTTTCTTTAGCATTACAGTTATTTGAGTTTGTGTATTTTTTATTAAAGTTAAGATATTTATTATTATAATCTAAACAGTCTATTGCAAAATTTATCTTTTGACAAACAATCTTTTGCGTTAATACATTGTTATATCTTAAATCTAAAAACTTACAGTTAGGAAATTGTTCACATACAAGTTTTATTTCTTTGTTCAATAAATTTACATTTAGAAACCTATTATGAATTACACCTAAAATTATTACATTATAATCAGTTATTAATTTAAGAGTGTTATACAATTCACATGTTATTGCTAAAGGATTAGAGTCGTTCTCCCCCATAGAGATGACTATTTTATCATTCTTCTTCATTTCCATATGATTGGTACATCCTTTTAATATTTCCGACGAAACTGCATATGGTTTTGAAGTACAGGAAATTGTATATTGTTCATATGTTGTGTGTTTTCGCATATCTGACATTAAAGCTCCAAAACCCGCGACTTGTTGGCCTCCAAAAATCCAAATTTTATTTTGTTGTTGTGGTTTTTTAAGTGAAGAAGGAGAATTAACACATGTCAGTTTTGGCATCTCTGTTACACTGCAGTTTGTTTGTGTTTCTTGATGAACTGTTTTATGATTTCCCGGCTGCGAAAGTGGTGTGCTGGCTACATTAAGGCTTTTAACTGGTGTTTCGGGATTGCTAGTAAAATTTAATTTCTTCTTGATAGAGCTAAAAGCTTTCCTTCTTAATGATACGCTCTCTTTATAGGCGCTGGACGTGCATATATGCATTAGTTCTTTAATTTTTAGGTCACGATCAGCCAGCTGTTTTTTAAGTTGTAAATGTTCTAAATTCAGTTTGTCTATTTCATTGTGCGCAGATTCTAGCTTAGACTCTAATGTTTTAATCGTGTTTTTATGCTCTAGTAATTCACTCGAGTTCAGCGTTGACAAGTCCGGTAAGCTCCTTGCCAATTCAGAATGTGTTGAAGATAAAGTGCGATTTTGAAAGTCTTCTATAAAATCAAAAGAATTTGTCGAAATAATGTTCTTTTTTCTTTTTGTTACGTTTTCACTCATTTTGATTGAGAAAAAAAAAAAAAAAACAAAAACAAAAAATAGATTCAGTAGGAAAAACGAAAGATTTAAAAAAATAAAAATAAAATTAATAGCGAGTTTGCTGCCCCAGTGAGATTCGATCCTCCGTCCTCCGAATTGACAGGCGCGCGTTCTACGGCTGAGCCAAATATCATCTGCTGTATGCGCGTGAAATTAGTAGATACGTTCGGGAGCTAGTAGCGTCTAATGATTTTTGCTACCATAAAAGGCAATACTTTGGCCGACGGCGACGATGCATTAGTCATCACTCTGCTTACTCACTGTATGTTCTTTGTTCACGGAGACTATTTGAAGGAAGTATTCTTGATTAAAATTCACAATTCTTCACAGTTTAAACACTAAGTTTTATCAAAAAATATTAGTCGAAGTTTTATCTACAATTGTATCTAACTTTTAGGTAAAACAACGTCACTTTTTCGTGTTAAAAAAAATAGAAACACAGGAGCCACTATCTTAGTAAGCTCGCAGGCGGGCGGGCATCGCGCGATCTGATGATGAAGATTGAATCCAATTCTTAAATCTTTGAAATATGCAGTGATTTTTTTTTATACAACTAAGAAGCTAAACAGGCGTACGGCCCACCTGATGGTAAGTGGTTACCGTAGCCTATGAACGCCTGCAACACCGGAGATGTCACAAGCGCGTTGCCGACCTGTCCGCTGACAGCACAGCGACCCTACTCACCAGCAGGAACACAACACTGCATCACAGTGTTATTTGGCTGCGGTCTTCTGTAGGGTGGAGGTACTTCCTCAGACAGACTATCTAAGTTATCTCTAATAGTAAGTAAGTTATATCTAATATAGTGAGAAAGAATTTTCATCGCACACAAAACTTTATAGTAGTGACAAAAATATCAAAATTCAAAATAATTTATTTTATTTATAATTTATTCATGACACAGACACAGAACTCTTCTTTATATTTTGCTTTATTTCTAAATTAAACCGAATGATATGGCAAAAAGTTTTAAAGAAATATTTCAAGAATTCTAGTTTTAGTTTTTATTTCATAGCATTGTGACCAGAATTATGATTGGCTATTAAAACTCTAACTGCGAGCATTTTTACAGAAGCCCCGGACCACTATGTGTTAAACCTTCGCGCCGAACGTGTTGTGGAGAACCTTTGATATGCTATTTGAATAGATAACAAAACCAAACGTATTTTTTCTTAGATTTTCTTTATACATTTTAACAATGAAGTGACTGCCGTCTGACCTGCAATAATTAATTCCTAATGAGTTGATTACAGTGACAGTTGAATCTAGATACATTTTTGATGCCAGATTTTTCTTTTAGCGTCTTACGTGGTTCCTATGAAGACTACTCAGAAGGCATTACGGACCAACGCCATAACGTGCCATCTGAAGCACGAAACAATTCATTATGAGACAGTCATATGATTCAAGCCTACAGCGTCCAAACTAAACTCAAAACAACCTACTCGTACCTATGTGAATCGAATCCACGGTCTATGACAGAAGACAAACCACAGTTCAAGTTAGTCAGTCTGACCTGCAGAGTAATCAAACCATTAAAGGTACGCGCACATTATGCCCGCTCCGCCCCGCATCGCAGCCCAAAATGCGTACTTAGCACATTGGTGACGGGACGGCCCGCAGCGCATTGACGGATTTTGAGAACAGTGTACAGCTAGACGTTGCGTGCGTACGTCATGGATAGCTCTGACGAAGATCTTTCTTTTTTTACATGCTGTTAGAAGAAGAAAACAATGAAAATCGTATCTATTGTACTGTACACTCTTTGATGCCCATGTACCCTTTTTTTTCCTTTGGTTTTCGGGTTGACTGGAAGAACTCCCTATCAGGGATAAGTCCGCCTCTTGTTGTATTCTATTTTGTTGTAACAATTTTCTTGCTGTACAATAAAGTTTTTACATACATACATACATCTTATACAAAAATAATGTCAAAAGAAAAAACGTAAAATGTGGATACATCCAATTTGTTCCAAGAGAAAGGTATTCGGTGAATACGAGTACCATCATCTTTTAGCAGACAAAAAGAAGTTCTGGGTGTACTTTCGGATGACTCCTGATCGATATTATCAATTACTTGAAATACACGTTCGCGCGTATCCAATCCGCTTGCTATGTATGACACACTGTGTCGGGGCGCAGCAGGGCGGGGCGGGCCGCATCACACGCAAACGAAATCCGCGGCGGATTTATGCGAACCGCTGCTGCGCCCCGGCACAGTGTGCGATAGTTCATACAAAATACACACGAGCGATTTAAGCGCATTTTTGCGCCGCGAATAATTGCGCTGCGGCCCGTCATAATGTGCGCGTACCTTAAGATCATAATTCGGACGAGTTAGTGACCGCTTTTAACGTAAGTACCATATTCTAATATTACGAAGGAAAATGAATTCTCTCATCTCTATGTCTCATGATGTCAGTGTCAAAAAATTAAAACAAAAATGTCGCCTGTCGTGGCACGAAATGGGCGCGTTAAATGCAAATTAAAATGCTTTTAAACCTCGAGCAGGCGAATAATGGAAGTTTTCGTATTTGGATAGTTTTGTAAATTAATTATATCTGCAGACATTTTGGTTAAGTAATGCATGATTTTCAAGATGCTATCCTTTATATTGTACTTAATATTGTAAATGGGAAACTCTGTCTGTCCGTCTGTCTGTCTGTTAAAACAAACATGGGCTACTTTTTGACTCTAGTAACTAGCAAACAGCTAGTAAAAATAAGTATATATTTGTAGCTCTACTAGCTGTTTCCCGCAGCTCCGCCTGCCACTAAAAGAAGCCTAGTATGGTTAACCCAGGCTCTTCAACTATATTCATAGCAAATTTTATCAAAATCCGTTCAGTTTAGTTTAGGCAGTAAAACCACAGACCACAGACCGGCACACAGATATATAGACAGACAGACTTTCGCACTTATAATTTATGTATATAAAGTACTCGCTTTTACTCGCAGCACCACCGCCTGCGTCAAAAAGTAGCCTATGTTTGACCCCGGGTCTTCAACTATATTCATACCAAATTTTATTAAAATCCGTTCAGCGGTTTGGCCGTGAAAGCGTAACAGACAGACACATACAGACAGACAGACTTTCGCATTTATAATATTAGTATGGATATTGAAAATAAATGATTTCATTTCTAATTTTTAAGGTAAAAATTGTCCATATTTGGCTGATAACATATTAAGTACTTACTACAGAATGATTTTATAATATAAAGGATGTCTCAAAGATATATAGCGTTATGTCTCGTTACCGTCACTTGCATGGAATTACTTGAACGACAGCCTGGGGAGCTGTGCCATCAGATTAACTTGTAAATAAGGAATAGCCTGCTTAATAACTTTTACCTAAGGGATTTTAATACACAATAATTATCACTTCTTTTTCCCTTACACACGTACGTAACACATTGCGTAAAATGTTAATTATAGAATTTGTCCTACATTTACTTACATCTTCAGACTAATATTATAAATGTGGAAGTCTGTCTGTCTGTCACACGCGCTTCATGGCTGAACCGCTAGACCTAACCACTGGCGTAGCCGAGAGAAATGTCTAGAAGACTATAAAAAATCTACTAATTCACTGCATATTATTTCACTAAGTCATTTAATCACACAGACTCAGTACAGACAGACAGTAAAGATGTAGAGTTCGATGTACACTACCAAACATCGTATGTATGCTATGATGTATCCCCGTGCATTACAGCTGACTGTACCAATAACGAGTCATAAATCATCACAGTGATGTTTGCTTTCCATTTATTTATTACTGAAGTCATCTCTCTATTCAAACAGTGGAAGGGAACGGTGTCTGGGACAATATTGATACTCGGACAATTATTGTTTACCGCGAGATTGGGAGTTCGTTCAGACGGGATCTTAAAAGGCTTTTGTAAATTAATATATTTTATTTAGGGTTCTGTATCCAATGAATACACTAATACTAAGACTCCGCTGCCATTTGTCACCAGTACCTCTAGCAGATTTTAGTAACACAGACGCTAGCGACCGCGTATGGAATTTCTTAGATACCTTAATATCCGCCAGGGGCGCTGTACAGGTTTGTCATACTAAATTTTTAACACAAGCTGACGCTAGAGTCTCCGCCAATAAATTCTCATGGTTGACGTACAGGCTCTCATGAACCGTGATAGTTAGACAGTTGAAATTCTCACAGATGATGTATTTCTATTGCCGATTTAACAACAAATACAAAAAATAAAATAAATAATGATTTTATTTGCTGTTTTCATAATTAATGGTACGGAACCCTTCATGCACGAGTCCGACTAGCATTTGATTTGTTTTATAAAATCAACATAGGTATGTACGAGAAGTAACTATCCAGACCACGTTAGTGCAAAGGTCTAACGGAGACACGAAATTTTCCCTTTCCGTATCAACTTCGTACCGCTGGAAATTCAGCTGCATAATTTGATTTTAATCTCACCCTCGTTTGTAGTCTTTGTAGTGACGTGTACGCTACGTTTTATCAAAACAATTTCAACTCACTTTGAAATTCAAATGTTAGTTAAAGCTTCAGAATGATGGTATATTTTGGTAGTGCTATATAATAATTTGCAGAGCTGATGGCCAACCTCCAGCCATCATCATTTCGTGTGGGTTACATTGTCAATCGACCATGTACACCCTGGTGTCAGAGTTATTCGGAACCGCCTTTCGGCCTCAGACGTGGTTTCTATAACGACCACCAAATGGTAGCCGGGACCAACGGCTTAACGTGCCTTCCGAAGCACGGAATAATCTTTATTACCAGACAATCAGGTGATTCAAGCCTGCAATGTCCTAACCAAACTGGAATCAACTAAACAAAGTATGCTTCCCGTGGGAATCGAACCCACGACCCCCGGATCGTAATGCTACCTTAACCACTGGACCACGGAGGCAGTTAGCACCACTGACCACCTCCAGTAATGGAGAGGCATTTGAAGAAGAAAAAGAATATCTACTGTTAGGCTCTATCTTTGCTGGCTGGACGTCACAAAGGAGAATATGCGTTTAAATGGTTTAACAATCAAGGATGCTGAAGATTGAGTGGAATAGAGTAGAAACAATACGAAAGTGGACCGTGGGCTCCGAGGCAAACAGCCAAGGACGCAACCGAAAAAGCGCTAAGATGAGTAGTAGTAGGCTCTATTTTTCTTTTGAGTTAACTTAAATTTGAGTGATTTTATTCTAAAAAAGAATGAACAAAATTCATCTCAATTAAAACTAGGCAATAATTGTGTACAGTATCGCCGAGTTGATGACCATGATCAAAAGCGTTTGTTAGCCTCTGAAACGTAAGGTGAAGATGCAACTGGGAAATACAGTTGGACGAAGAAACTAAGATTACTTAATTTCTTTGTCCAAGTATAATAAAGTGTAGTGTTATATGTCAACTATAATCTAGCTATACTCTCTACGGTTCTTCTGCTCTGTAATATAGCTTTAAAATAAAAATAAAAAATCTATTAAGTAATATTATTATCTACAACAAACTATAACTGAATAGATGAGAAAATACAATTATCATTTTACAATTTTAAAAATCGCTAAAAATATGCTTTATATTTTATTTGATCTGACCGGAATCCTAAACCTTGCAATTCAAAGACAAAAATCAACTGCACCACAAAACCCAACAAAAGGGAATTGAACCAAAACAACCAACGGATCATTCAATTTATAAGTCCCTAACTTTGCAACACAAACAATGAACGCTACGCCGCCGTCGACGACAAAAATAAATAATTGTTAAGTTGCGGGAACAGTATCGGATTGAGGAACCAATAACTGACACAAACGACTTTTCTTCACAACTCCAACAGAAAGAGTCAACACACCGACAACACAACTTTGCTTTTTGTATTGTATTTTTACAAGCTCTTGTTTAAATTTGAAATTTTTTTATCCACATTTATTTAGGTCATTTTTTTTTTAAATTTCATCCGATTTCAGGAAACGCTTTGGCTATTAATTTACAGTCACGACATATTCTTAAAATTAATATCGTATTGGTTACAATGTGAATTGAAGTGACCCTGCATTACTGAGATTGTTGTCCTGCTCCTTGTATCCTAATACCTGCGCAGAAGGTGGCAGAGCACTTCTCGGGAATAATATGACTATTTCGTTGAAAGAATATCGACACGTCAAGAAGAAGACTGATTCTTATTAGAGATTTTTAAAACCTTCTGTAAAATATTTCTGGCTGATTTCAATCTCGTGTTGAGATAATATTACATGATTTCCCGTATAGAATATCAGCCGTAGGTTGTCCACTGCTGGTTACAGGCCACCCCATATATTTCCAAAATTTCTGGTTAAAAGCGGCTTGCATCCAGCAGCTTGTGACCTTGTTCAGGACATCTGACCATCTGGTTTGGTCTAATTTACTCTAATAATGCAAGCATTAGCGGTAGAAATAGCTGAGAGTAAGATCAACCTAGCTTTTCAGCATGAGTGAGAGCTTTTACGTAAAAATCTACTACTGGAAGGCTATACTAGAACACTGAAGCAAAGTAATTAAATATCTAAACATAAATGCGCAGCAATCTGAAGATGGCGTGCGAAGGAATCCCCGCAACGGAGATAACAGCTGTCGCCAGCGCCCCAGCATTTGCATACAGAAACGATGCAGTTAGAGGCGAAGATCTGAGGGCCACGGAAAGAGCGGCAGTTTACGATAAATTTAATAATTAGGATAATCTCAATAAGTACATGTTTTAAAATTTTATTAATTCTTAGAATAGTGTAACTGTTCAATAAGTATTCTGTAATGATAAAGTTACTATTTCATTACTACTTATCACTATAACACTCAATTTCATGAGTACGAGGCGATGAATGTACAAACAGATGTAAAAGTCCACAAGTGTTAGGATTTTGAAAAATTGAACTAAATTTTACTGACTCATTGCTATCTATGAAACAATACAACTACGAGTAGGAATAAAACTAGTAGGAAAGCGGCGGAGGAACCAAGAAAATATAGTAATGACAGAGATTTGTCATATTGAAAAAATACCCTTCCGACGGACTTTTTAATTTACACACTTTCTTATAATATAAAAATTGGTTACAACTGGAAAATCCAGCAAGAGATAGAAAACTATGATATGAAATAACAATGATCTAAATAAATACATAGGGCGCACTGTAAGTTTCCGGAACTGGCCACTTACATAAACAATATTTAAAAATTTATTGCAACATTTGAAAATAGAACTCTTTGGCTGTAGAATGCAGTTTGTTTCATCTGACTGTCTTTTGTTTTTACCTTGTGGCGCCATTTAAAAAATTGTGTGTCTGCATCAACATGAATTTAACTCGGGAAAATTTTCGTAGTATGATTTTCTACGATTTTAAGTGTAATTTGACAGCTCAACAGAGCATCGCTCGGCTTGAAACAGCTTTTGGCAATGAAGCACCATACAAGACAACTGTTTATAGCTGGTTTGCAGAATTCAAGCGTGCGCCGTATGATTGAAACAGACAGGCATGTGACCTACCATGAAATTCGCGCATCCTTAGAAATAGGCATGAGTCAAATACAATTAATCCTACACAAACATTTGGGTGTGCGAAAGCTGTGCTCGCGGTGGATCCCACACAACTTGACCGAGGCTCAAAAAACGGACCGCGTCACTTGGTGCAGTGCCATGCTTACCAGATTTAACGAAGGTGCGTCAAATTTGGTGTGGGAAATAGTAACATGTGACGAAACATGGATTTATTGCTACGATCCCAAAACAAAGCAGCAATCGAGCGTATGGGTCTTTCAAGATGAGCCGAAACCAACCAAAGTGGCGCGCGTGAAAAGTGCATCTAAGCGGATGATTGCTTCTTTTTTTAATAAAACTGGACACGTGGCTACTGTTGCTTTAGAGAATCGTCGTACAGTGAATAGTGACTGGTACACGACCATTTGTTTGCCGGAAGTTATTGACGAACTCCGTAAAAATAACCGTAAACGCCGTATCATCCTGCACCACGACAATGCTAGTTCTCACACGGCCAGACAGACAAACGACTTTTTGAAGGCGAAAAATGTAGAACTCATGAGTCATCCTGCATACAGTCCCGACCTGGCACCTTGTGACTTTTTTCTGTTCCCAAAAATTAAGAACCAATTACGCGGTCAACGATTTTCATCACCAGAAGAGGCTGTCGAGGAGCATGAAAAACACGTTTCAGAGGTCACCACAGAGGAGTGGCACAAAAGTTTTCAAAACTGGTTTCATCGAATGAAAAAGTGCATAGACGCCAAGGGAGATTATTTTGAAAAACAATAAATTAATTTTGTACCTTTAATAGTATTTTTTCATATTCATTCCGGAAACTTATAGTGCGCCCCACGTAATAACAATAATCCGTGTGGTGACGGCGTTAGCAGAAATGGACTACATTGTCAACGCAGCGCTGGAAGATACTCCCGTCACGGCTCCCTCAACGACATAATCAAAAGGGCACTTGCCACCATAGACATACCTAGTATTTTAGAACCAGCAGGTATTGCGCGCGATGATGGCAAGCGGCCAGATGGTTTGACGTTGGTCCCCTGGGCGCGGGGGAGGGCTCTTGTGTGGGACACAACCTGCATAGACACAGTGGCCCCTTCTCGCCTCGGGGGAACGGTCCATAGGGCTGGAGCCGCGGCGGAGGCTGCAGAAGATGCCAAGCGACGCAAATATGTTTCTCTGAATAGTGAGTACATATTTGTGCCGCTTGGTGTCGAAACATTGGGTCCATTAGGTCCTAACTTGAAGAAATTTTTTAAGGAAATTTCTCCTAAGCTTGTTGACGCCGTAGGTGACAAGAGGGCTGGCTCATTCCTAGCGCAAAGAATTGCACTTGCAATTCAACGCGGGAATGCAGCCAGTGTTCTTGGCACCATGCCACACGGATATTGCTTAGATTTTAATTTTTTGTATTTATTTTTTAATTTTAAGTTTTTACTTCCAATTAGTTTTTTTTTAAGTTTTTAGTTTAATTTGTTTGTATTAGTATGATTATTTGAATAAAAATAAAATCGTATGAATTTTAGAAATATAGTAACCAAATCCGCACATTTCATGGCTACAATGATAGTGAAGCGCTCACAGCTCCGGCCGCTATTTGTGCACGCCGAGCTCTCGACCGGGAAATTCTATTCTCGCTTATTGACGTGTTTGCTGACAAACAAACAAACAGACAAACAGAGCCGCTCAAACACCTCGCACTCGTTACTCGCGACCGATTGTATTACTCGCGCTAGTAAATAGTGGAATATCATGGGAATAATTTCAGTACTCTGAATTTCCTCCGTTTAGGTGTTCAATTTGAATAGATACCTGATAAAGCAATTTTTTACTAAAATAACAATTTCAATCAATAAATAAATCATGCAGGCAGACTAAGTTAACATTTGTCCGTGTCATTTGTTTTTGATGTCACAATTGCGAAAACATAGTAAATCAATCACTTGTACAATTATTTTTCCTGATAAAATTTATTTTATTTTTACAACATTTTTTTTTTTATTGTTAATGATAATATTCAAATCTAATGGGCTACAAGATACTGATATCAGAGCTTTTGTAAACATTTTAATTTACATACTAATAAAAAATAATTTACGAACTCACTTATTTTCATACTAGTTTATTTTCTAAAACAAAACCCCAATTTTAAAATTTAATATAAAAAGCTTCATAAAGAACAAATGGGATAAAGCTCTGATAATGTTAACTTGATTCAACATACAATTGATATCGAAAACATTAGATTTTAATTAGTTTTTATTTCGGTTTTTTTTTCATATTAGGTCCTAGTTTTTATTTAGTTTAAATTTTTTTTAGATTATAAATTACAGTAGGATGAAATGAGTGTATGAATTTCTACTCTGGTTTGGACAATTCACGTAAAAACTACATCCATAATTAAGATTTTTGTTTAAATGGAGTCTGCTCTCTTCATTAATTTGAATGACCGGCCGGTAGAAGTGGCCAAGTTTGACCAAAATAATTATACTTACCTACCTACCTATCTGATATGATTCGAAAGAAGAAGAGGAAGTTATGCTAAAATTGAGGCTCTCACAGAGGTAGTTTACCAGTCGTTACGTACTATTTGGCTTACATTTCGATCTCCTTATATTTTAAGCTATTCACGATAATGGCATAAACTGAAGGAGGCAACCATGTGGTTAAAAAGCTACAGTGGAATCGAACTATGTTTTAAACAGTACTAGATATCGAAATTCCTTCTTAAAAATAAGCACTAATTCCTCAAACTGGTTATATACTGAGCTATAAATCATTTAACTTAGTAAAGCTCTCGCAATAAATATTCGCAACATGGCCGCCGTACAAACGAGCTATTTGATAAATTGTGACAGGAGACTGCGCGGAAATTTCGCTGTCAAACATTGACGAGGGCCGCGACAGCCTTAACATATAGTTCGAAGGTAGTTTAAGGCCCCTTTGATCATCTATTTTGTGAAAGGTGAGATTTACACCTAGAGCATTTCAGAAATGGATAACGGATGAAGTGTTACAATAATGTTGATTGAATATTTAGTCTGTCCTTGTCACGTTTTTATAGAAGTTTCCGTAATATCTACTTTCCAGTTAAATCGTTAGATCAATTAGATTCGCTGATAGTTGGTGCGAGTAAGGTGCGTCTCCCCGAACAATCGGCAATCAACAAAAGCTGTAGTGGCCCAAAATTGGTCGGGGAGAGTTTAGTAACTTGTTGGTAGAATCGACACGCAAAGAAGATAGATATGAAACCCTAAAAACTTCTCTCGCCACACTATTCCCCTACATCACAACTTATGTCTGAAGACCTTAACATCATTTGTACAGTGATCGTACCATTATTGACTCTTTAATGCATAGCTGTACCATCTACAATAGTGTGATACAGAAACTGTTAATTTATTTATTTATTTATTTTATTTATTTAT
Source organism: Euzophera pinguis (assembly GCA_947363495.1). NCBI lineage: Eukaryota > Metazoa > Arthropoda > Insecta > Lepidoptera > Pyralidae > Euzophera > Euzophera pinguis. The sequence goes on along the minus strand of OX376156.1, from coordinate 253,018 downwards.
TTGGGTTAACAAACGATTACACAATCATCTTAACTTAACTTAAATTATTACAAAATGATAGGGCATAATGTGTAACTAGCAACGTTAGCCACAGAGTAAATGACAGACGTGTGTTAATGTGTTTTAATGCAGTGATTGCACTGCTAAACGGCTTCAAGTGCTCTTATTTAGTCCAGGGAAAATGGAACCCTGCTAGTACGATAAAATGAGTTGGCAAATGAAACCTTTCAACAGGAAACATTATAATAATGCTGGTTAATTACAATAATGTAAACTTGGTGTAATTTAAGATAGAACAAAAAGAAAAATCGACCTTATTATCCATGCTTCAAAGATTCAACAATCTCTTTTTTGAATTTATAATAGGATAACAAGAATATATCCAAATCGTTGAAGTGCAAATTATAAATTTCTACAAGACGTCTTTACTAAAGCTTGATACGAGGGACATGTCCAAATAGGTATATTTACGTTACTCTAAAGAAGTGGTGAAGTAAACATATTAAATAAAAGAGTATCCTGGGTTCCAAAGCGACCAACTAAGAACTTCTCACCCCACCGATACTTCTTTTATTCATCCGTCTCCTGTCATCATCACCCTACAGATAAAAGATACTATAATATTCCACGGGACAAATAACACATACTCGCGATTGAATATAGAAACGTTACATTTTTATCCTACACTAGCTTTTTCCCACAGCTCCGCCTGCGTCAAAAAGTAGCCTATGTTTGACCCTGGGTCTTCAACTATATTCATACCAAATTTCATTAAAATCCGTTCATCGGTCTCGTCGTGAAAGCGTAACAGTCAGACAGACAGACTGACAGACAGACTTTCGCATTTATAATATTAGTATGGATATGGATTAGTATGGATGAACAGTCGTTTCAGATTTCATTAGACCTCTTTTTCAGAATGTCTCTTGGTACATAGGGCGCACTGTATGTTTCCGGAACTGGCCACTTACATAAACAATATTTAAAAATTTATTGCAACATTTGAAAATAGAACTCTTTGGCTGTAGAATGCAGTTTGTTTCATCTGACTGTCTTTTGTTTTTACCTTGTGGCGCCATTTAAAAAATTGTGTGTCTGCATCAACATGGATTTAACTCGGGAAAATTTTCGTAGTATGATTTTCTACGATTTTAAGTGTAATTTGACAGCTCAACAGAGCATCGCTCGGCTTGAAACAGCTTTTGGCAATGAAGCACCATGCAAGACAACTGTTTATAGCTGGTTTGCAGAATTCAAGCGTGGTCGTATCAATCTCAGTGACGAATCTCGCGATGGTCAGCCGTCCACCGCTGTGACCAACAAAAACATCAATGCTGTGCGCCGTATGATTGAAACAGACAGGCATGTGACCTACCATGAAATTCGCGCATCCTTAGAAATAGGCATGAGTCAAATACAATTAATCCTACACAAACATTTGGGTGTGAGAAAGCTGTGCTCGCGGTGGATCCCACACAACTTGACCGAGGCTCAAAAAACGGACCGCGTCACTTGGTGCAGTGCCATGCTTACCAGATTCAACGAAGGTGCGTCAAATTTGGTGTGGGACATAGTAACAGGTGACGAAACATGGATTTATTGCTACGATCCCAAAACAAAGCAGCAATCGAGCGTATGGGTCTTTCAAGATGAGCCGAAACCAACCAAAGTGGCACGCGTGAAAAGTGCATCTAAGCGGATGATTGCTTCTTTTTTTAATAAAACTGGACATGTGGCTACTGTTGCTTTAGAGAATCGTCGTACAGTGAATAGTGACTGGTACACTACCATTTGTTTGCCGGAAGTTATTGACGAACTCCGTAAAAATAACCGTAAACGCCGTATCATCCTGCACCACGACAATGCTAGTTCTCACACGGCCAGACAGACAAACGACTTTTTGAAGGCGAGAAATGTAGAACTCATGAGTCATCCTGCATACAGTCCCGACCTGGCACCTTGTGACTTTTTTCTGTTCCCAAAAATTAAGAACCAATTACGCGGTCAACGATTTTCATCACCAGAAGAGGCTGTCGAGGAGTATGAAAAACACGTTTCAGAGGTCACCACAGAGGAGTGGCACAAAAGTTTTCAAAACTGGTTTCATCGAATGAAAAAGTGCATAGACGCCAAGGGAGATTATTTTGAAAAACAACAAATTAATTTTGTACCTTTAATAGTATTTTTTCATATTCATTCCGGAAACTTATAGTGCGCCCCACGTATTAGCTCGAAATGAACACAAAGAAACGTGCCGTCGGCTTTAGGTAAACACTCTTTACTGGCCTCATTTGCAAGACGCAACGACTAGGATATCCTTAATAAGAGCGGCACTGTGTAGTTTTTCTTTGTTTTCTGCTTAGAATATTGTTAGGAAAATACCGTGTTGTATCTGGTTTCTTATAAAGACCTCTCAAATATTCTTCCGATAGGTGTCATTAAAAGTGAATAAAGGAAACAATCATGATTTCTCATATTTTCGCGATTGTTTATACACTAAATTAAACTATTTTAGCACCGTCTGTAAATTGAGTTAACAAAGATGCTTTAGGGGAAAACACTGAAATGATTTTGAATTTCTAAAACAAGTCGAACAACAAATTAATTACCTGAACGAACATCTTATCTTGTTAAACACTATATGTTAATATTAAACAATAACCATGCAACATTTCCTGATCAATACTAACAACAATGCATGTTGGGAACTATCCAACATAAATGCCATTTTACACGAGCCGTTTTTGAGGTATTCTAAGATAAAATAAATTTTATTGACATCTTACTTGTACTCAAATTCAAACAATAAAGGTTTTTTGTCTTTACCTTTATCTTCTGGAAACGCTTAAATAAAATTAAAATATAAACTTCATACCCAAGGTATTATTTTTCAATTATTTCTTCAGACGACACTTGTCAAAAACTTGTCAAAGAATAGACGAGTTGAACCGTGCATCAGCCTGCATTTAGCTCTTCATTAATAAAAATTGCGTTTGCAAAACAATTCTTAATCAGTTATTTAAACGATCTTATGATTATTGTTTCTCTTTTCATAACTCGAACAACTCGTATTAAATAAAAATGAAAATTGCATTTCATAATGAGACAACAGACAATGAGACAAGGATGTAGACCCATATTGTCTCTCATTATGTATAGCTTAATTATATAATCTTCTAATGCCACAAGAAATTATAATGATGAGGAAAATTTGTTGTATTTACAAAAGTGACATAATCGTAAGGAAATACCACGTCTTCAACTAAACTTCATAATTAACCCGAAAAGAAAATCTCAATAATTTTTTCGTCTTAAATTTACAAAGGCTAGTCTTGAACACAGGTGGGTCAACCGTCAAGAAAACGCTTATAAACTGCTAGTGTGAAAAGGCTCTTAGATTCACCATTCGCATTCTAGATGCATATTAGCAAAGCGTTGACCCTATAACACTATCCCGGGAATGTTGTGGTTAATTGGTCCGGCTCTCAGTACGTGTAAGACAAGCTCTCCTGGTAAGGGAGGAAGGTTTTATTTTCTATTGGTTGGGGAAAAAGTTTCTTCCCATTTAAAGAAAAAAAAAAAACATTTTTTAATATAGTTTATTTACATTTAACTAAAGTATGTAGGTGCCATTTTGTTCGATTACTTTTTGCCATCTTGTAGGTAGGGTTTAACGAAGAGAAAATCTACTACTTAAGGTATGTGCGAGGAGAGAAGATAAATCCAAGTTTCAGGGAATAGTACAATATTTATTATTTTTACATATACAAATTTAGACTCCAAGGATACACTTTAATAAGAAATATAGATAGGGGAAGTAGGCACGAGACAAGCTATTTTATAGTGAACTAGCTATTTCCCGCAGCTCCACCTGCGTCAAAAAGTAGCTTATGTTTGACCCCGGGTCTTCAACTAAATTCACACCAAAGTTCATTAAAATCCGTTTAGCGGTTGACCGTGAAAGCGTGCTAAATATTTGGTGATAAAAAATTTACTACTCGCGTATGTAAACGCTCCCGAATAATTTTAATGTGAAATTGCCAACTGGTCCCCTCTTTTTATCTGTTCTATCTTAAAGATAAATCACGTACGTACTAAGTCCCATATATTTCGTGCGAGAAAAAGGGAGAACGGTGTGGACGAATTTTAATTTGATCTCCTAACGAGGTACCGGCCATCTCATTTGCAAATTCCCGAAATCACAAACGTAAAAAATCGAGGAAATTTTCAATTTAGAACCCTGTTCTTCAATGTTTAAAGCTTAGGCGAGGTGAATGTCGACTTGAGCCTATCTTACGTGATGATTGCGCGTTTAAATGAATACAGGGGATTATTGTAAAAACTCAACTTAATTTGCAATTTCCACATGAGAAGGGTTTACGTGGGTACAAAAGGCCTGGGACTGTAATACCTTCTGTAGGTAACAATTTTCCTGTAAGTCAGCGCGTCATTTTAAAGCATTATAATTATGTGTATCATAGCAACTTCACACACATGTTTACATTTTATTATTTTAGGGTGGTGTGTACTAGAGCTATTTGAAATTTTATTTTTCTAAGAATGTTTAAATTAGTAAACCCAAATAAAATTTATGTGACATTGAATTTGTAGTGCAAGCTAAATGTCTGTTTTGTTATAGTAATATAGCTATTTCTCGTGGAATAGAGACATTTCATGCTAATTAGTATTGAAGCTAGCGAAATCTAGCCAATTGCTTGAACTAATCATAATTTCAACTATTCCCAATTACAAGTCACAAACAACAGTTAATCTTAATTTACAGTTTTCAATATTTCAAGCCTGAATAAATAGCGAATTCGAGACTTCTCCGTAATCGGTAGTCGATAACACATTACGGCTGAGTGCTTAGGTCGCCTGAGCGTTCGTCATTTGAAGCTCGAAATATATGCTTGACTGATCTTAGCTCAACAACTGGGGCTTACCTCGCGCCTAGAACGATTAGACAAAATTGAAATAAATTGAGCAGTGAAATTCCAGATATCCATTGACTCATTCACGGTCAGTTGGAGAGAGTAGGGGATATAATATTAATGCCTCACCTTTGAGGTGGTCGGACAGTCGTGAAGCAATCTTGTGAGTTGTGACCGAGATATCTCGTATTTCGATTTCTAAATTTAATTTAATTCTACGTGAATTGCGTATAAAATATTTGAAAACTGTCTGGAACAGAAAGAGGTTAGAGATGTGACATAGGGTCACAGAGTTCAGTAAATCTAACTAAGATCTTATGATATCACTTAGATTATCTAAGTGCATGAGATTTAGACGTTCTCAAGGATCAGACCTTTAAAAAAGTATTTTGTAAATTCGTCTCGTAGTTTTAAAGATGAAAACGAATTTTTTTTTGTAGCTTTACTGTTGTCCTAATAACGTCTACATCATTACTAATATTATAAATGCGAAAGTCTGTCTGTCTGTCCGTTTGTTACGCTTTCATGGCCAAACCGCTGAATGAAATTTGGTATGAATATAGTTGAAGACCTGGGGTCAAACATAGGCTTCTTTTTGACGCAGGCAGAGCTGCGGGAAACAGCTAGTTTTAAATAAATGCGATGCAAAAGACAATACAAAGTCTCAATATCTTCGGGGAAACTACTAATGTCTATTTCAAAGAGCTAACATCTAACTGCACTTTCCCGCCATTAAACTCGGGTAGCCTGAACAAGCTGATAATTTTCAAAGTTTATTTCTACTTGCTCTAATAACTTCCTAAGTATGATAACTATAGATTGAATATCTTTGTCTTTAAAGTTTGGTTTATTGCCGAAATGTTGATATTCCCAGTTGTGCAATCATTCATTCAGTCATTCAATCAATTTTATTCAGTGTCCATTCATTCATTCCATTTATTAACTTAATGACGTGTAATAGTAGTGTTTTCTTTTTTATAAAACTAAATACTGGCAAACAAGGATAAAGTTCAAGTAAAGTGTGACACCACCGGAACGACGCTAGAATGATAATGATGATCAAATAATAAAATAACTCTGTTCTCTGCATTAATAGGATTTCGGAACCTCCCCCAGTACTTCACTCATACAAACGCATCATGATCTCAACGTGTTTATTTCTGAACAAAAAATTCTTAATTTAACAAAAGTAAGGTAAAGTCATTTAAAACTAAGGTTTCTGTTTTGATTAACCTCTCACTTCGAACACTTTCGCAACCTTTAAAGTCTCCAATGATCAAAGTAGGTACCTACCCTCTTCGCTTGCCTCATCCACACTTTTCACTGAAGTTATAAATAGGTACCAACTTGAGCAATTTTAATTTATTTTGATATATTTTCAAAAATATTCTTTCCTCAACGGACAAATTTGTATGCAAATCCGCATCCCGCCAGTAAACACGATCTGTACCTGAGGGATCACTCAACAAATATAATTCACTTTCGAAACTTGTTTCGGAAAACTCTGGAAGCCTTGAATTATTCAGCTTTAATTTAAAGTTAAAAAAATTAAATATTTTTTATTTTTTGAGATAGCTTTCAGATTTCGCAAAGAAGGAAGACACGTTAGGGCTGGTTTAGACGGATCCAGTGCTGGCAATCAAATAGCTTTCACGGACACGAAATTCCACACACATAAACAAGTTCGTGTCCATGAACGCCTCTACATGAACCAACTTGCTACTGGATTGCCAAAACTGGATCCATGTAAACGAGCCCTCAACCCGTCGGTCTTGGCTGTCACCAAGAGGAAATTGTGTACATTTTAACGTAATTACTAAAACCAAACCACGATCAAAAGTGGTATTTTTAAGATATAAGACTCGGAAACTGTACGATTTCCGTTGATTTCGAATGACTTTCATTCGACATCGGTGAGTCGAACGATTTGTGAAAAATTCTCAATAATAGCACACTCGGCCGTAGATATACGTCAACTCCGCTCACAACTAGATACGCTATTAACGGCTTCACTTTGCTAGTTTGCAGTGCGCCGTCGGTATATTTTTTTACATTCACGAAGACGTACATTTCTTACATCCACTAATGTAAATTATTATATCTGTACTCTAAATCTGTCACTTCAAAAAATCTACAAAAGACGTCTAGACTATAATAATGTACTTAGAATAAAATATCGTGAAATCGAGAGGATTCCCGTGAATTTCGTGATAGGCACAACATACGAACAAAATAACGTATAAGTTTGCGAAATCTAAATATTTTAGTTTAGCTAATGTATACCAAAATTGGATCATGTTGCGATACAATTTCAACACTTTTAAATAACAAGATTTTGGTGAATAAATTACACATTACTAGATGATTAAAATGATTAGGAAGCATATTTGAATACCCATATTTGAAACACCAACATCTACGACTTTAACAAAGTTTTCGAACTTAAATAAAAAAAAGTCCCTTAGACAGAGATTTTCTTTTTTTATTACTCATGAGCATAAATTTAAAAATTCTCCCTTTAACGGAGAATTTTTTATTTGAGTTTGAAGAACTTGCTCTAAAATGGTCATTAATCTCGTATTAAAGTGAAAAACTGATCGATCGAGCGTAAAGAGCAAACTTTTGCATTTATACTATTAAGTATGGATAGGGATATTTTGTTATAAAACAGGATAGTTAAAACAAATTCTTCAAATATAAGCCAGTAAGGAAATCCTCGCAAATTAGTTTGTTTTGTTGAAATCGACTGTTTGCATTGTCTGTAACTTTCTATTGTTCTCTAATGACTGCTCTACCGGCTTTGTGTTTAATTGGCGGGATCCGGAGCGGACATCATTAGCGAATTAACTGCTGTTTTAGTTGCCGCTAGAGGGCGCTAATAGATTTTAAACTCTAGTTTGAAGGATTTTAATTTTGAACTTGGGACTTTTTCTTTGTTTCAGACGGGGTTTTTGAGAAAGTATGAAATTTCTAATGCTAGTCAAGTTTATGGTAGAAAAGAGCTGAAAAAACATCATCATCATTTCAGACTGAGGTATTTTGGACGAGAAGGCGCTACGGAGCTACCCGAACGGTGTCCAGACGAGTCGGGTTCGTCGAAAGACCTCGTCCTTGAAGTGAAAAAAAAAAAACTTGTGCAAGCTGAAATTTAAAATCTTTTAAGACACGTATCAGCTATGTTTCTAAAGAAAACCACTACAAAACAATTCTACCGCATAAATTACCACTAACTAGTTAACATGGATCGCAGCCGCGGAAGGCAACAAGCAACTTTCGGAACAACTGACAACTATTCAGGCTGCAGTCGGCAACTTTGCGACAACTGTGGCCGACTGTTGACAACACAGATGCAGTGCTGAATATTTTGTTAAGATTTGTGTTGTATTACATAAAGTAGAAAAATCCGGCGTAAAATTGCACAAAAGATGCGCTAATTCGAATGTGTATCAATTACGCTTCCAACGTTTGGCAAAATTTGGTATTAATTTGAGACTCAAAGAGGAAAAAACATACATTTTAGCTCGATCGCAAATGAGTAATCAAACCTAAAATAATGGGACTCTATGGGATAAAGAATTTTCAAAAATAATACGAAAAGAATAATTTTGATGAAAAGTTTAATATAACTTGTACACTTTGGAAGAGACTCCATTGACAAAAGCACATTTTGAGACAGGTAAGAGTGATTAGTTCTTTTAACGAATTATGTGTTTACAGAACATTTATCTAAGTAAAGGTCCTCATCCTAGCGTGTATTCCTAGTTGCGTCGTCAGCTTATATACGCTTCGAAGCCTAGGGTATGCTGTAAGTCATGGTACTTGATTTAGCGGAACTGGTAACTGGGAAACCAGACCAATACTGCCAAAAATTAACAGGCTGCCCCAAGGCATCTGACACAGCCTCACAGCTGCTACCTATCGATAACAATGGGGACCAACGACTTAAAGTGCCTTCCTAAGCACGGAGGAGCTCAAAATAGAAAATTCCACTAAATGGCGACCAATCCAATAGTGGTTGCGTCACGCCGTCGCTTGACACGCGCATTCGCTACAGATACGCGGGTCGCGCTGGACTAACGAACTCCTCAAATATTTTCTTTTTATTTAAGCAAAGGTAAATACTGTTAAAATACATGCCACTGTAGCAGGGATCTATACAAATATTTTAAGGAAAATACCCAAATACCAAGAAAGTGTAAAGATATTTTTCCTCAATTTTTCGCCGGAACTGCGTCATACTCGTATAACGGTCAATGCGGGGTTCTATGGTTTCATAGCGGGTCCCTGCCTCACTTGGTTTTTCCTGAGGCATATTTGTATGAAACGAGTCTTGTATCGTATGAATATTTGAGATATGAACTTCTTCCAATCGTTTCTCAGTGGCCGTAAATACTTTAAGACTAAATTTAAGGAAAAATATTATGTTTTCATAAATTGTACTAAGTACTCTATACTGTTTGCCATGGTTCCGAAAGTGATTTATATAATTGACATACAAATACAAATACTGCACCAACATAACATTTTTACATCCTTCTATGATGTTTCATTTTTGCAAAAGTGATTTTGTCTATCTGGCTCATGGTAGTTCTTCTATGCAATCAATAATCGATAAGTGTTGTGAGCAAGTGATATTCTTGTTAGATTCTTGTAAAAGCTTATATTATATGTTTTAATATTATATGTCAAAAATGCATTTTTTGTTGCAATTTATAATAATAGCAAAATCGATATATGTTTTTATTAAATATATTAAATGATTTTCGAGCTGACCCTTGGAGAATAATTTTGTGTAGTCAAATCGTTACAAGTAGATACATAAGACTTCAAACATTTCTTGTTATGACTGGTTGTAGGTAACAAAAAAGATTGGCATCAGGTGGAAAAACAAAATCAGACTAACCAAATCTGACCTCACAAAATCACTAGTTTAAATTAATATTCATGGTTATTATCAGAACGAAACTAACACGTGTACATAATAACATTTCCTTGCGTGATTTCTATGCATTGTTTGTAACATTACAACGTAGCGTAATAGCTTAATGGCGGCTTCAGAGTTCCTTTACCGCCTGTATATTACCAGGCGCCTTCATTACATGACTCTAGCATATATTACACCTAGAAAACAACATTGCTCATGCCAGCCCGAGCTGTTGTTAGATGCCTGTATTCTGGGTTGTTGTTATGCCCTCATTTCTATCTTGCAATCTTCATAAATGTTTGTTTTTGGACTACACTTGTTTGCCTTGTCCTGCTACGCGCATAAACAACTGTATCTCAGTGACAATCTTAAACGTAATTATTTTGTTCAATTATAGGTGACAAAGTAGTTTTTGAATATACACCAGAGTTCAAAACCCAGGTTGGTCAAAAGGGGGGTCACAGTTCAGAAGATAATTCCAGTAGGATAATTATCTCAAGTCTCTCGCAGACGTTAGCCTACTTGTTTTACCCTGAGTACTTTGTCAACTCCACACTTAGGTACCTACCTGTGAATAAGGGCATTGTCGCTTGTTTCTTTGGTACGCTGACAAGAGTAAGTAGTGTAGTTTTGGTTCTTAGCTATGGTTCTTACTAATATTATGTGCTTGAGTATGACTTGCTAAGACTACCACGTTCTTCTTACAATAAGGAAATTTACGGTTTTGACTCGGATCGTAAACCTAGATGCAACTGAACCGACTATTGCTGAGTACCCTATTCCACTTCGCCGTTTTTCCAGTTGTATGACAGAATTGCACAATCACACACCTGCCACCTCAAGCTGGTTGAGAAACCTGGATGTAGAACGAAGGCTATAATTGATGATGATGAATAAGAAAATTCTTGGCCCTCAATTAAATTGCATAAAAAAGCAGTCAGCGCTCGCCGCTCACGGGATTGCCTACTGCATTCTACTCGAAGGCATGTTGATGCGTCGTGAATTCATTATTAGTAAGTATATCTTGGAGCGATGGGGATGCATAGAGCTAACAGAGGTTAAATGCCAGTGTGGCCATTTTGTGTTTTCGACACGAAAACAAGAAGAAGATGGGAAAGTATAATGTACCTCTAAATACACCACCTTAAGTGTAAGTGAAGAATAAAATGGTATACTTTTCTATATATGCCCACTGTACTAAGGTAATTTCCAACAGACTACACACAAACAATGTCTCACACCTTGCGGTCAGCGGCACTCAGCGCTCACGACTCACGAGAATGCCCCACTGCATTTACTCGAAGGCATGTTGATGCGATGAGCACTGATCACTTCGTATGCCGGCTGGAATGTGTTGGAGGGTTTGCGAAGTAATTAGTGTGCTGTGGCTGTCGTGTGATATTAGGTTTAAGAATAGATCTCGCAATGTATTCCTTTTTATTTAAAAAAATTCCTCGTTGTTTTTATTTAGTTTCTTAAATAAAATACGCTTTTCTTTCCTTAGTATTGGATTTCTACTCTTTATTTGGCATGATAAAGTATACTTAACATTTACTTTGAAAAAATCTAGACTGTTAATACTTAAAATTATGTTTATGTATTATATAGATATATGCCTACTAAGAATTATGCCATTTCTAAGATGTTTAATATTGTTTTAAAGATTGTTCTGAAGATAAAAATAATATTAGGATTTAGCGACATTTAATCTTACATTTGCAAATAACAAATGAAGGCAAAGCACAGAGCTTGGCGGATTTGGTTGGTCAAAAAGTTAAAAAAAAAAATTTTTTTGAAGAGTACCATTTTTGAACAGTGTAGAATAATATAAAACCTATATGAATTTATATATTTCTAAAGGAATCATGTCTGGAGATAGGTGTAGCTAGATCAGTTGAACAAGCATTAAGTATACTTTTCATAATTCGGTGGTATGAATTTTTGTTCTAAAATTATTTGTAAAGCATGCTTAACAAAATTAAATGATGATACAAAAAAAAAATAGTTTGACAATTTTGTAATTTTAGTTATTTACTGATTTTATTTAAATGTTTATACACTTTAGGGTTCCATTTATCAGCATCAATAAATAAAACCCTGATAGAATCACTTGTGTGTCTGTTATACTTAGCCGAATCTAAATTTCAGTAAAGGAAACACAGACCAGTAACATAAAATGTTTGAAATGTGGAGTTAATCTTTGTTTTGTAAAAGACATAATTTTTTTATGATCATACGAGGAAAAGTCCTTAGGAAGAGAGAATTGTTGAACTATTTCAAAAATAACTACCCATTAATGTATTGAGCGTCGTATTTTAGTCTGTTGAATAATAAAATAAATGAAAAAAATGTACTTATTTAAAAAGAAATATCAACATTCCAAAATAAAATGCCAAGAATTACAAATTAAGAAATAATTGAAAAACCAAAGTGTAAATTATTGTACCATTCTAGCTATTCTCGAGACGTAGGTAAAAGGCGTGATGGTATATATATGTAGGTACTCGTATGTTATGTTTGTTCTGAATAAATGAGTCTTGTCTAACTGTTAGACAATGCTCTTAGCATTAAGTTCGCCTTTAGTACTGTACTCATTGTATTTTGTACAATAAAGTTTAAAAGTGTCAATAAAAAAATCTACATAAAAATTGTTTTCAAGAAGACTTTAGTAGATAATGAGTAAATTGGTAAGTAAACAGAAAATTATAAAAACTTTATTTTCTGAAATTGAAGAATTTGTTTAATTTTAATTTTTTACATAGATAGATAGATAGATATACACTTTATTATACCAATCACAAAATTAAAATTAAAAGAAATACATTTAGAAAATTGATTACAAAGGCGGACTTACATACATACATAGCTAACTGTTGTGGTAATTTTGATTTTCTATTATAAGAAAGGTATTATTAACTATATTACATGTAAAAAAAATATTTTAGTTTTTTACTTTATACGTCAATGGATTCGTTTTAGTACATCATAACCAATTGCTACTTATGTAATAAATTGTAAGAGTTTGCCCTAAGACTATCCATGTTTAATTGAAATTAAAATTTTTGACCGAGAATTTTATTCAACCAGAGGTCCTATATATGTCCTAAGACTAGAAGGTACTATAAGTAGGTGTCATTTTCGGAAAACAACTTTTTGGAAAAAATCATTAAATTATTTTTCCGAAAAAGAGAGCCGACGTATGCCACCCAGCACTCCAAAATGTTTCGCTTTGCGCTCCTTTCTTTAAATTTTGCAGGAGCGCTGGGTGGAATAATTAAAATATATACCTACTAGCGCTCCAAATGTTGAGGACGTGCTGATAATGGGGTAGTTAGAACCAGTTCAGTTTTGCTATAGAGAATAGCGGTTTCTATCCGGCGCTAAAATGCGGCCGGAGTTCTTGGCACCGCCAAGGACAAACATAAGGTTTTATATAGTCTTTATAATGAGTTAATTTTCCTTTTTTAATTTAGTTATTACGTAGTAGTTACCTATTTATTTAGAGGAAAGTAGAAGGATCTAAGATTGGCAACCCCACACAACAAATTGGGACTAGGTAATAGAAGAAAGAGTATTTTTTTCATTAGCGTTTCTAACAAGCTATGAACTCGTTGACACGAGTTTCATATAATCAGATTTTTTATCAAACGTACGTACCAATTAGTAAATTAATTTGTTCTAGTTCATTATAGCCAATTACCCAGAACTTTCATATAAATAAGTTAGAGATAAGCCTCTCGCTACACCACAGTCACAATTAAAGTAATTTCAACGAACACTGAAAAAATGAGGTCCACAATATTACTTGCTATCTTCGTTGCAATATTCGCAACTCTATATGGTAAGTTAAACTTGTCCGTCCATTGGTGAAACTTGTCGATGAATCTCTCACGCGGCAATGCTGCCAGCCTTCTGCGTACTCTATCTCAGAACAACGTTTTGCTGAGACTGAAGTTTCTATAAGACTTTACTATTTTAGTGCTTATTTATAATTAAAAAAAAAAAGTTTGCCCTTGTGCGTCAGTCATGCATGTGTTTATTTGGCACCTACATAATATGAAAACGAGATTTTAGAACAGTTAGTTTCATATAAAATCTTAAAATTGGATCTCTTGTAAAAGAAATATTTAGTTGGTGGACCAAAGGAGAAACAACTGTTGGCGAATCGTCATTATCATGTAGCGATTTCCCCATAGAAGAAAACTGTGTCCCGGAGAAAGATGGTTTCGGCGTATAGACATCGTCACATCGTCGTATCTTGCATGTCTTAACAACTCGTGACCTCGTCTCGAACGTACTTTGACGCGAACTCGATCTGTGTGATTTGTCCCAATATATTTATTTATTATTCATGTCTGTTACTCTTGTGAAAAGTGCACTAAAACAACTAAAATTCGGCGCGACTACGAAACCTAGAAGTAGAAGTGAGTTGATACTTAGTTTCTTGATCCGTTTTATTTTCTAAAACCTCAAAATGAATGTCCCAGAAGTTCATGTATAAAAAGTATTTTTAATAAGCGCAAATCATTGCCTTCTGTAGTAGTAAGTTACCGGGTACAATTTTATTACTACAAAAGAGATATCTTTCAAGTCTGTGTACGTAAAAATAATTGTATTACGTTTCTCTCAGTGAATTTGCACGTTACGATATTTCAGCGATACCGTCGGATCGTGTTTGTGTGTAAGAGTCCTTTCTATGTAATTTTTCTTTAAAACAGGCGGCGTCGATGGAATTGAAGAGCCATGCCACACCATCAACACTGTGGGTGTGTGTACAGATGATTGCCCTAAGTGGGCCATAGTTCCCGGCTATTGCCGTCGGAAAGGGACCGTCTGCTGTCAACTTTTATAATAAACATTTTCAAATTCGTCATGTGTTAAAAATAAATGTTTATACAGAGATTGTGGTCTGATTGAAGCTGTCATTTGTTTTGTCAATTTTATGCACTAATTGTATTTATTTGTATCGAAAAAACTTTTGAACATCGCTAAAAATCCAAAAACCATGAAGCTTTTCCAGATTGCACATACATCTATATAGAAACATGCTATACGAACATATACATTGTAAACATTACATATGTAATAACAAGCTAGCTGATAGTTAAGTATCAGTATAAAAACAGAAAAAATAAAAAATACCAGAAATACATCTCACTGACAGACCTAAAAAGAAATGAATGAATGTATCTGTGAAACTTATTCCATACCATGCGAAACCGGTTTGAATGACTAATAAAAACTAATACAACTAAACATGCGTATCATGCAACGATGTAACATCCTCATAGACTATGTTTTGTGTAAATAAATTTCATTTAATTTAAAAAAGGAACTTCAATACAACACCACTCTTCAATATACACTTCGCGTTTCAATATACAGAAATTTTGTTTTGACATGCTGAATAGCTGATCTGAGTTCTCTGTACTCTCACGTTTTTTCTGTAAATGACACAGTAGTAAGCTAATATTTTTTTTTTTGTTTGAAACAGGCGCTGACGTTGGTATCGCAGAAAGTTGTGCTAACGGTCTTGGAGTATGTACATGGGAATGTCCTGTCGACAAAATTCTTCCTAACAATTGTCCTATGGGAATCTGCTGCACTTTTTAAATACAGACATTATTTGTCGTATGTAGGTATTTTATAGTAAGCAGATATTCTCAACTTCGCGACACCTGACACTGTGCAGGTATTTACTATTAAAATTATTTATTAAAATAAGACGTAAAAAAATATCGAAATTACAACTAACTAAAAACTAAAAATAAAAAACCACAAACTTTTGAAACTCTGAATCGCAATGGATATCCTTTGAACCAAGTACCACTCGGAGCGATGGTCAAAACCTCTGTCTCTTAGGCGACGTCCTATCTCGCCCAAAAACTTTTTTGCCTCTGAACACCATGGTCCAGTAGTCTCAACAGCTACTGGAACAAACTCGTACTGAGAACATAAATTTGAATATTTGAGGTGTTTATGTCCAGCGCTATCCTCGCTGCTGTCCCAGGCTCACGAACAGTTGAATTGAGATAGGACGCCGCATAAGTACTGACGCAGGTTGCATCCCACAAAAGACAACGCCCTCTTTGCCATGGGATCAATGTCAATCCATCTGGACGCTTACCATCTACACGTGAAAGTCCAGGAGGCTCCAACTGGCACGGAATATTAGCCGAAATTAGAGCTCTGCGTATAATGTCGTTTATTTTAGTGTATCGAGAAAAACGGCCCGCACGCCGCGCACATCCTAGAGCATGATGACCATTTTCCTCCACCATCACACCGCAAATGCATCGATGACGCTCACAAACAGAACAACCAAGTCTTAAAGCTACTGCTATTCTGAGGGAATCGTCATCCAGAAACGTACCCAAAGGCGGAGAAGGAATTACATGTAGCCAAGCACCAGATTCCCGTTCTCTAGCAGCTTTTAAGCGCGCCAATTCGGTTCCTGTGGCTTGTCCTTCTAACTCTGTGCGAAGTGTAATTGAACGAATTTCGTCCCACGCCCTCTGCACCTGTGGCTTTTCTGGAATCGTAGAATTTGGACACCTTGAAAACCATTTTGACATGGCGTCATCCACCCGGGGCAAAGTCAATCCGTCGCCATTAATGGACAGTATATTAGCTACTAGACTGACAACCCCGTGAGCAGAAGCCAAGAAAGCTGCTAAAGAAACCTCGGACAGACTACGAATGCCAAGACCTCCATGGCGAACAGGTAGACTAGCCTGGACCCACTGGTTATCCTTGAAGTGGACATTTAATATGTTCTCTAAAATAAACCGAACCTTGCAATCCACCAGATCAATTTCTTGTGGAAATAACCACAATGGGCACGTTCTGGCAATATAAGTCATGCGAGGTATTGCTAAACAGTTGCGGAACAGAACCAATGCAACATGCGAAGATAGAGATTTTAGTCGATCCTGCACCACAGAAATTTTTTTCAACTTTTCCTGCATATGCGAAGGAATAGCCTCTTCAAAAATAGGAGCACCCAATAAAGCGAAATTGTTATCATCCATGACCCTTACTCCAACCAAAAGAGACTCAAAATGAGAAACTGACGAACTAGCCTCCACGCCACACAAATATAATTCGCACTTGTCCGTATTTAACTTTAACCCCAAGGATTTAAAATGATCGGTGAGATATTGAATGTCAGCTGCTACTACATCAGGAGGGCCACCCAAGGTCCCATCGTCCAAATACCATATATTTTATGGAGATTTCAAATTGGTTATAATTTTTTGTATGGCTAAGCTGAAAATAAGAGGACCAAGAGGATCCCCCTGTTGTGCACCAACCTGAGATGTGATCGGCTCTCCATCAAAGTACAGATTACTGGGTATGGCGTAACATTGAAATAAGAAAGGAAAAAGCTCCGGAGTGTGCTCCAAAGCCTCATTCAAGATAATATCCCTTTCTACACTATTAAATGCGTTTGCTAAATCTACTTTAGCTATAACGTTATTTGTATTCTTGTTTTTAACAGCAAAGTATCTTGTGGCGTAGATAGCAGCCTCACAGCCCTTTGGTGTTCCAAACCCCAATTGGTGCGGTCGTAAATAAATAGACACATTATCCCTTACCGCACTATAACCAAGCTTGGCAACTAAACGTCTTAAAGAGCTTCCAATAGCGATTGGTCTTAAACCTCCATCTTTTTTAAGTAAGGCAAGAAGAGAAGCTCCATAAAAATATTGACACACTTGCGGGTTCAATAGACCTTTCAAAAGAAAGTTACACAAATTCGTAAGGGCTTCTAAAAGACGGCCTCCATTGTCCCCAGCAGAGATGAAAGTCAGCTCTTTTAAATGATCCGGACGTAAACCGTCTAAACCAGAAGCAGATCCAGTTTGAAAAGAACGAATAGCTGTAGCTACCTCTGACGCAGTGACAGTAAGAAAAACATTCGTGCTGTTTGGCTCAGCTGGTAGAACCAATGGACGCGAAGGAGACAAATGTCTATGCTTTAAAACATTACGTGTATTAGAATTCTTACGTGTATTAGTTCCTTCGGTCTTCACCAGCAGATACTGCACTTTTTTTTTTTTTTTTTTGTTAACGGAGGGGAAATGCATTTACGCACAAATTGTGAGACTCCTGGGCCGCTAATCGGCCCAGACTACCCACTAAAACCCCTCCGGCGTTTCCGCACCGGCTGTTGAGGGCGCCATGGCCTTGCGGCCCCCTCAATTGGCCTTTCGCCCCCCCCCCCAAATCGGGCAGTGGCCCATAAATGGAACACGCCCGTCCCCCAGACCCACATCCATTCGCCGTCTCATCATAGACGGCGGTGGAGTGGGCTGTTGGCAGAAATTGGCCGACAGCTAATAAGACCCCGACTACCAGGGAGTTATTAACTGTCGCCCAGGGTGCACCGTCCCGAGTCCCTTGTCAGCCCGCCCTCTCACCGGATCCTTGGGATCAAGTGAGAATGCAAAGCTTTCAAAGGATCGGCCACTCGAGGAAGTTCTCTGCCCTGCACCCCAGCAGATACTGCACTTGACCCAGCTATATTTTCTTTGACTTTTGCCGTCAGTGAGGAATTTCCCTCTCTGCTAGGTATACGAAGAGCCGTGAATGCAAACGAAAGGAGTTCAAACCAAGAATCAGGACTGTTATCATTAAAACAATGCTCATTTAATGTTGCTAACTTACCCGCAGCCAAGTATCTCGCGCCTTTGGGTATGTGCTTCAACACTCGCACCCCTCTTTTTAGTGAATGTAAACTGTCAAGTTTGCTGCAAGTCTGCGTATTCGACCCCAATGCTTTTGATGATGGTATTGAGGCCGGATTGACGTTAGTCTGGTCACTTTTGTGCTTTCGACTAGTATGCACGGCCAAACCTCTTGGAACTATGTACAGGCGAGAAGAACCCGGACAGAGAGGACATGTACTAAAATTTGAATCAGACATATTCTTATAAATACACTTACATTATCACAATCACAAAAAATATCGATAACACAAAGCATTCAAGCATTTTTTGTGAGCAGAAACTAAATAATTGTCGTTAGAAACACAAATCGAACACTAAAAACAATAAACAACAAATCACTAAAAATATTTCGATGTCACGATGACAAGACGAGGGCTGGAACGGTAGTCGGGATTGGACCCAATCCCGGTATATTAGGGTCTCCGCTTTATGGCTCAAAGACCATGACTTATTGGCGTTGTTGACGTAATAAGTACCTGAATAAAAATAATGCGACTCTGCCTGTTTCTGACCGTCGCTCAACGGGCTCATTACAATTCACTAGGAAATTTATTAGGCATAGATTCCAATTTATTTAATTGTAAATTGTTACTTGCGTTATTTATTCATTTTATTCGTTGTGTAATAATCAATTATTCCTTTAATATAGTATAACTATTAATTTCTTTTAAAATTATCAATTATTTGTTGTTGATCGGTTGCTATGTATAAACGTTGCTTTTTAAATTGGTTAAAGACATTATTAATAAAATTAATGATATTGTGTGAGGATAGTCGAACAAAACTGCTAATAATCTCTTAAAAACTTATATTTCTGTTTGCTTATCTTTTTCTCATAACTTAGTCACGTTTCAACTTTATTAATTTATTTTTGAAATTGCTGAAGCAACCCAGCCGGCTCATGACTGACATCTGTTGGTTGCCTGGAAGAAATTGCTCTAGCGATAAGGACGCCTTTGTACCATAGATAATAATAATATTCATGTACTTTCTACAATTTGGTGTAATAAAGAGTTATTTATTTATTTATTTATTTATCTGTCAACTGCCCAGTCCCACTTTTTAATTAGTGTTGTCACACAAAATGGTACAATCATCGTTAAGATTATTTACAGATTCTTTTAAAAATATTAATAAAATCTATCAGATCTTACAATTGTGATAATTTGATGCTTTCACTTGTTACAGTTCCTTATTAAATGGTAAAATTGTTTATGGGTAGATTCGATTATTATATTCAAAGATGATTCAGATCACCAATTTTACGATTATTGTGTGGTTTAATACTGCGACATAGTCAGAGAGCATTTGATAACCAAATATTGACAAATTAGGACTATGACTAGCATTTGCTCTAAGCGTAAGCAACTTAGTTGAATTCGCAATTGGATAATAGAATCTGACGAGGAAAAAAGTCTTCATCTGGGGTCGGATCTCCTTGTACGTTTACGTATAGTTAGATATAGTACTACGTGTAACACACACATTGATGCGCCTGCGTACGGTTCGCAGTACATGCAATAGGTATTGAGCTCGCCGCTGTTGTATAGGGTGTGCGGTGCGGGGTATGCCTGGAACCGTCGAGAATTTAGCATTTTGTATGTAGTAGTCTATTTATAGCTCTTCTTATTTTTTCTACCTTCTTCAGTCCTACAGTGTGGTTTCGTTAAGTCCTAGTCAAGTCTAAAAGTCTAGTCGGTAGTCAAGTCTAGTCAGAAAATCAGGCTAAGTGAAGTGGTAGTAAAACTGCACTTATCGATTACTAAGAGCTTTTGGCAACAAGCATGAAAATCACATAAATAAAACACTGTATCAGTTCCCAACACTCACGCTTGTTATCGAACACTTTGTGAATAATAATCCCCCATTATTATTCGCAAAGTGTTGAAGTCGCAATACAAGTAAGTCGCAATACAAACACTCTAAGAACACAAATTTTGGAAAATAAAATACAGCGCCGATACTGCTTTTCACAGCTTCCCGCCAATAGTCCTCCTTATCCTCTTCTTTAAGCGCCACTTCATTACTGAATTTTTACTATCAGCTCTCTAAATTTCGTCTTGTCTATGGCGAGTCTGACCAGCGTGATGTTATGAAGGCCAGTGGATTACTATTATTTTTTTGTTTGAAACAGGCAGCGTCGTTGGATACGGAGAACCGTGTGCCAATGGTCTTGGAGTATGTGTCCCGGTAACATTTTGTCCTGCTGATGCCCAGCTCCCTAGCGGATGTGAGGATGGAGTCTGCTGCGACACTTTAAAAACTTATTAGAAACTTGACGTTTTAATAAATAAAAATAAAAAGATTGAGTTCTGATACTTTTACTTTTTTCCGATCCTTAATCCATACTTAATATTATAAGTGCTATTTACCTTTTAAACTAACGCACTGCATATCTATACTAATATTATAAAGCTGAAGAGTTTGTTTGTTTGTTTGAACGCGCTAATCTCAGGAACTACTGGTTCGAATTGAAAAATTGGTTTTGTGTTGGATAGATCATTTATCGAGGAAGGCTTTAGGCTATATAACATCACGTTGCGACTAATAAGAGCGAAAAAACAGTCGAAAATGTGGAAAAAAACGGGGAAAAATATTCATCTTTGAGGGCTTCCGTTGCGTGCGCTGCGAAAACAGTACGAGATACCCAAAAAATATGTATGAAAGAATTATTCCTCTTTAAATGATCTAAAAAAATGTCCGCGACAGTATATGTCTATCTTTTAAGATTAACTTACAATAACATTTTTTATGATAATCAAATTTGGTCGAAATTAATGCATTATTACAAATTATTTGTTAGAGTTGTATCAACTAAATAATATTAATCTTTATCCAAATAAATGTGTCATTGATTCTGCCACAAGAAAATAAAACTAAAAATATAATTTACGCAGAAGTACTTTAAAATATATCCTTTTTAAAACTACCTTAAAATATATTCTATTAATTATGTAACTAAATCGTCTAAAATAAGTCGTGGGTAACAGCTATAGGTAATTTATAATAAAGCTGAGGAGGTAGGTTTGTAAACAAAAAATAAATATGATTCCCAAAATAACTATTCCACGCGAACGAAGTCGCGGGCACAGCTAGTTTAAAACATAAAATCACAGGATTAAGCACGTAAAATACGTACCTTCAGAATAAGATTAATCCTGAAATGTTTTTAATAAGTGCTAAAGTCTGTCTATCTGTCTGTTACGCTTTTACGACCAAACCGCTGAATGGATTTTGATACAACTTGGCATAAATAAACCTAGTTTAAGACCCGGGGTCAAACATAGGCTACTTTATTATGCAATATATACAATATATATGGAAAAAAATATTTATGGGTGGATAAGATTATTATAGGTACTTAATAAACGATGGGGTTGAACCGTTGAACAGCGATTATACGAATTAAAATACAATGTGTCTAAAACAACCACTTTCATCCAGTAGTCAGATCTACACTTAAGTCTTAATCTATAAAATACGAGTAAGCTACAATAAATGTTTCTCATCCCTAAAAAGATTCTGCCTTTCAACCTTAAAAAAATGAACTCACGCATGGAATTACAAAAATTATAAATTGAATTTTCTTAAACTTAACGTAGCCTAGGCCTACTTACCTTCTTAAATATAATTACCTACTTTAAATAAAAAGTTTTACAATTTCGAACAAATTACTTTCTCGTTTAAGATTAACTAAATTGTTATCCTTCTAATCCATTTATGAAATCCAATTAATTTAGCTTTGAAAATATTTGCCCAGCATTTAACCTCGAGTTAGTGAGAAAAATTTATAATTTTCCCTCTCTTTAAGCGAAACCATAAAACTCTTGGTTTGATTTGGATTTTTAGACTATTTATTAAAAAAAAACGGAGACAAAGGGAATAACTACAAAATGAAGAGTTTGAAAATGAGAATTTGAGTGTCAATAAATTTCTTTGGTCTGCAACGCGCCCTACTTACTATATTGCAGGCGGTACTTCTGGTATTGCAGGCGACTTTAGGCTGCAAACCGCTTACGAGTACTATCAGATGAACTTCATGCCTATTAAATTGTATAAAAAAGGCCCCGGGAGAAAACTGCGTAGAAAAGAAAGATGCGTTTTGAAAAGCTACTGGCCATGTCAAATACTTACTCATAATGAACCCATAAAACTTAGATTAATAATTGGTCTCCGCGGCGCTACGACACCAATTATTAATGTAAGCCATAAAATATGTTGAGGAGAACCGACCGCAGCATACATACGATAACAATTTCGTGCGACATGCGACGGTGAAAAGCGACCAGCATTGGATTGGTTTGATCAGTTTCTATTTCGAGTTGTAACATTTTTTCATGTTCTAATGTCCAGCGGTTGACCACGATCCCGTCTGGTGTTGAGTGCAGATGTTTTCTATGATGGAGCTCGCTGGTTTATTAAGCCTCTTCACTCTAGCTTTGAAGGGACCCAGGTTGTAAGAGTCCGGACATACAACTGCTCCAATGCTTTGCCGTACGTATTTATAAATATAGATGCGAATCGCTTTGTGCTAACTTTATATTTATTTATTTATTTATAAATCTTTATTGTACCACAAGTTTACAATTGGCGGACTTAATGCTAAAAGCATTCTCTCCCAGTCAACCATTAGGAAAAACAGAAAAGTTATGTGCGGCGCGAATTATTTTAGAATACAATGAGAGAGAAAAAAAAAAAAACACTTAACTGCTAAATAAGCATACATAGATTTACATACAATATTCATAACTATACATATACATACATAAACATACATAAAAGAAGAGATGAAAACAGAAAAAGATGACGATTTAGGGTGATATTATGCTAATGAGGTGAACTTTGACTTTTCTTTTCAAAGCGACTACTTACACGTATTTTTATTCGTACAAGTGGTAAATACAGTGACAAAGGGATGAATGTCGGGGAGTTCTGACTACTGCTAAACTAAAACTAACACTTGACGCATTTACGAGTTACGCCCTTTTATGACCGTCCTCGTCCATAATACGGGTTATACAGATATATAGCCGATGGATAACAAGAATAACGACAGTAGAATATATAACTTACTACCAAGAAGTTTGAGTAAAAAACGACAAAAGTACAAAATATAAAATTATTTCTTAGTAACTTCTACCAAAAATGGTGAATCAGCTATGTTTATTCATTTATATCGTACAATTTGCTTTCCACATGGTCTTAGAGTTTGTCGAAACCACCTCTCGGCCTGAGGTGGTTTTTTTTTACGATCAGTTGGCAGGTAAGAGTGTGCTTAGTACAAACATCTTAACAAATTTATCAATTTAAAAAAACATTTGAAATAGTGTTTAGCTATATTTAAATATAAATATGCAATATTAATATATAATAGGCAATAAAGATATTGTAACATATTATAGGGCGACTCTTGACTCCAATTTGAAGTAGCCGTATCTATATGCTCTAATTCCGCCAGTAGAACAAATTTATGTACAAATTTTATTAGCTAGGTTTATGGCCTACTTACCACGTGCCCGTGTAATGGCCGAGGCTCGTAACAATTTGTATGACTACATTTGTCATCCTTCTCTCACGGCCATTTAAGATTTTCAGGGTAAGAGAAATTACTTTATCACAGGCGCACATCAATCACCATACCAATATTCAAAACGATCGATTTTTGTTTGTCCATAAATTGTTTGTAATATCATCATTTCAGCCGCAGTCAGTCCACGGCTGGGCATAGGCCTCTCTTAATGATTTCCAAAATGATTTATGTGCGGCATGTGTCCAGCGTCTGCCTGCGACTATTTTCAGGTCATCTGATCATCTGGCCGGTGGATGTCCAAAGATGCGCTCACCTAGAGCCAAGTAAAGCATTTTGTAATCTGTCCCTCGTCATTGTCAACATTGTCTCGAAAAATTTATAATTTTGGGCAAAATTGAGGGTGACAGGTGACAGGGGAAAACTTCTAGCCAGAAGGATTGACAGTGTAAGGAGGGTTGCAGGGGGCAGCGTATCAGCTGGCCATAGTTCAGAGGACTGCATGTGTTCACGACTCTTACTAGTGAGAGGCCGATGATGAAGAAGAAGAATTTCTCCGTGTAAGGTATTCTATTGTTGATGAATTTTGGTAAAGGCATTGCTACTGTCAGATAAACACGTTACATTTATAATAATGAGTAAGAAATGAGTAGGTATTTTGAAAAGAGTAGGTAATTTTGTGAATTGGCAATCAGAGAATATAAGGACACAAGTACCAAAACGCCTTTTCCTTCAAGAATTAAAGGAGAAATTTGCGAGAATTAATTTTCTCGCAAATTTCTCGCATTGTTATTTTATGAAAGTAATGGATGAAATTTTATTCTAGTTTTTAAGTGTGCATCGCTTTGGTTTATGCTGTACGATGTTACATGTTTGTATGTTTTTTGTATGTTTGTGTGTTAATGTTGTACGATTTGTTTTCAAATTAATATATATGTAATCCGGCAATTTTAGACGATACATCTAATACACAGAAAATCAGATAGAAGCGGAAACAATCCAACGCAATTTAAGATCTGATTTTGTTGACTCCTCAACCTCCTACCCTCCGCCCTTAGACGAAGAAACTCAATCACATATTCATTGACAAACATTTTGTTTCCTGATTCTACACGTTTCTCTCATTTTTCATTTACATGAGGGCTTATTCCGGAAACGATTCTCGATTCAATAATAAGACGATTTTCGTTTGTGAATTCCATCAACGAGGTGTTACGAAAACGTGAAGTTTCTCATGTCAGCAATTTGAGCTTGACATATATGGCGATTCAGTCTAGCTACGGTAACCACTTTCTATCAAGTAAGTCATGAATACTTCTTATGAGTATGACAATATTGTAGTTGTAATACAGTTACCTCCTCAGCTTATGCTATACCCAGGGATTTTTCATCATAATACCAGAAAGACGAAATTGGATATAAAAAGCGACTGCCTTAAATTTTGACCCCGAGACTCGTTTTAGAAAAAATAGGTCGTGTCCATCTTCTTTATTCATCTGAATGTATTATCTCAGTTGCATACTCAACTTATGCTTGTGAGCGCAGAATTTTAAACATGGTCTTAGATGTATCGATACAATGAAGAATGGAATAAGCTCCACCGACAAAAGCCCAGCTCTTTAATTTATGATGATGATGTTTTTACAGGGAAACAGACCACCAAATCTCATTTCTTTTTTCACAGGCAACTCAATTACTTCGGTTATTGTATAAGGTAATAATTTTCTTATATTATATGTCTTCATCTTCATCTTCATAATACTGCCGTTTTTTCCTGTTTCCTTCGCTGTGATTCGATACCCGATGTTTCGTACATAAAAATCAGCATAAAACATCGATTACTTGCCTGCCTTCCCCGCCCTGCCACCCATTGATATAATGAATTCACATAATAACATCTGCTATTTTATGTTACTTTCAAACAATGTATTGTATGTAAGTATGTCGAAAGCTTAAGATTTTGACTTTGGATTTAGTATGGCGTTTTCTTATGCGCCAGGGCATGTCTTAACTTCATAGATTAGACATACTTATTCACAAAACTGCATTATATTCAGCACCTAGAACATTTGTTTGTTCAAAACTCAAACGAAAAATAATATGCAGTTGTTCGTGGGATCCTCCACGATTAGATGCATCCGATATTCCCGTTAAGTGAATTTTCATGTAAGTATTTACTTCAGCAAGAGCCAGTAATTAATTATCATAAGTAGTTTATAAAAATTATGCGCGGACAGATGAACACACATACAAAGCGATCAAAATCGTAACTCTCCTGGATGGCGATCACGCTAAATGCAAATGACGTTAACATAATTACCAAAAGCAAACTAAGACCGCGAAGGCTATTTTTGAGATCTAGAACTCGGTGAATAGAACGATTTTATTTCGGCATAGTAGCGGTGAATCGAATCGACTGCTCGAGAAACAACGGATGCCATATTTGCATTACATCAACTGTGTGAAAAGTATAAAGACGTATATAGATATCTACATATGGTATTCGTTGACCTTGAAAAGGCATATGACCGAATTTCGCGGAAAGTGGTTTTAGTGGGCTTTGAAAGTGAAGGGTATCCTGGAAATACCTGCAACTAATACGGGCAATGTATAGTAGGTCCAGCACTTGCGTCCGATCTGAGGCTGGTGTCACCGAGAAATTTGGCGTAGAGGTGGGTCTGCACCAAGGGTCGGCATTAAGTCCTTATTTATTCACCCTCATATTGGATGCACTAACATCAGACATCCAAGATGAAGCACCCTGGTGTATGATGTTTGCTGACGATATGGTCTTGGTTGGAGAGGATGCGTCTGAAGTAGAGAGCAGGCTGGGATAATGGCAAGAGAGACTAGAATAGAATAGAATAACTTTATTTGCGTTTGCATAAGGTTTGTAAAGATAGTTTACAAAATAATGATCTCTTATACAGCCATACATATATAGCATGCAAATTTTACATAATTACAATTATATATAAGGTATTCCTAAATAAAACTAACCAACAGTATCACAGGGTTTTTACATTACACATTATCATACTTAGCTATGTCTAGCGATTCCTCTTTAAAATTGAGGAACTTCTGCACCGTGTAAAATCTATGCTCACATAACCATTTATATGTATAGTTTAAAGGAAGATCTTTAATCGAGTCCGGTATTCTGTTATAGATAGCTTTTTGATTTGTACACTTTTTGGAATCAGATCGAATACCAACTTAATGCTATTTCTTGTATTTCTGGGAAATACATCTCAATACATTGAAGGTTGCGGGAGCAAAAAATAGGGGAAAACCAAAAAAGAAACGGCTGGATTGTATCAAAAGGAACATGAGTAGAGTAGGCGTTAAGAAGGAAATGGATAGAGATAGAGGGAAGTGGAAGGAACGAATATACTGTGCCGACCCCACATAAAAACTGGGACAAGGTAAAGGAGGAGAAGAAGATACTATCTTCAAGATAGTAGTGGTGAATCAAACAAGCGGTGAGTCACAGGTTTTGCATTCTCAAAAATAGCCCTCGCGGTGATTAAGGCTGCTGGTCGCTTTGCCGTAGTCAGGTAAAAACAACGTAAATTAAAATGTCAGTTATGCTATTTTGTCCCCCTTCAGAACGCGCCGAATCAATTGTGCGGTCTTTAAAATCTTTTTCGTTTAAAAATTACATGATTAAACTGAACAGGCCTGACGTCGTACGATTGTGCAGTAACCGTACTTTGACCTTATGTACAAAATTGCCGCGTTTCCTCAGTACGCGAAGAGGATCGGACAATTTCAGTCGATGGATTTCTCGCGCACCTCCCTAGAGGACTGTCAATTTAACGAAGTTTTGTGACACAATTGTATCAAGACGGAACGAAAGGTATTATTCATATTTTATCAATAAATTATTTTTTATAATTTTACAGAAGTTATAAACGCCCTACGTGACATCATCATCAACCAAACCCTCAACGGTTTCAGTAACGAACGTAACGACGATGAGAACTACCTATTACCTACATCTGCTCGGAATGTACCAGAACTTCAAAAATGCCTCTGATTCGTCTGACGTTACCTGAGCTTGCAGAGATGCCAGGGTCTTCCCAATACCGCCCACGATTGCCATCTCTGGACAAGCAGACTGACTGGAAATCATAACAGCAGGTCCCGCTGTCAGGCGCTGCACTATATGTGACATTCTATGTAACTTTTAAAATTGATTGTTTGTCCAAGATAACAATTATATTTTTTTAATAATTTGTAGGTTTAATACTAATTAAATAAATGCTAATAAACATTTTTATTTCACATGAACAATCCCCTTGGGCCCTATATAAACTAATTGTACGACATCACAATTGTAGCTGTGTTAGCTTTGGCCGTTTTTAATATAATTGTGGATCAACATTTTCCAAGATAGCGGCCGCAAAATGGAAAATTGACCTCGGATTCGTAATCAGAGGTCCCAAATTAGTCTGTTGACCATCTATAATAGATTGAATAGGGCAGATTACCGTTTTTAAGAAACAGAGGTCGCCCCGCATAACTTGGCCAAACATATAAGAAGGATATGGAGATGATGATAACCCTTGAAGTGGTATATAATAGGGAAGATTGGCGCAAGAAGATACGGAGACCCGACCCCCATTAAAATAGGAGAGGGCTAGGATTGATTTATTTATTTAACACTTCTTTGCACACAGTGAAATACAAATTAAAGTTACATAAAATGTGAACACAGTATGTATACAAAAGGCGGCCTTATCGCTCAAGCAATCTCTTCCAGGCAACCTTAGGGTAGTTTGAAATATAAAGAAAGGAGAGATACGGATATGGTGCATAAAGAACAGAACAACGCTAGGCAGAATAACAGAAGTACACGATACATAAACTACTTAAAATAAATACTAATATACGTAAATAAACATTTTAGGAATTTACTTAGTATTTTTAAGGTGTTGAACGTAAAGAAGAGCCTCTTGCTAACCTCTGAGGTTTGTGGAATCCATGTTAGTTTGCTATCCATCCATACACCTAGATTTTTGACCCGATCACTATAATTAATAACAACACCATTAAATTTAAGTTGCGGCAGGACTTCGCTGTCTATCCTTGATGGTGATAATTAGTTTAAATAGTTTTTAATTTTTAGTCATAAATGAATAATCAATATTAGACAATGATCTAATAGAACATAGTGCACGTAATAAAAGTCATTCATACTCGTACATTAAAACTTAACTACGCTGACCTACTAAACCTCGAATGTAATTTCATAAATTGATATCATTTTACAGCCTTTTGATCGTCGCAAGGATTGACGACACCGTTACGAGCATCTTGGCGAATGGCGATATAAAATTAACTTTGTCAGCACTTATTCGATTAAAATCTATTTAGCAGAAGTAACTATTAATTACTTCTTCTTTTTGACGTGTCCATGCTATTCCAACGATCATCTAATCTTTCACGAAAGGTGTACTGCCACTTTCACAGCGTTCTCGGTGGCCGTCATCAGGCAATCCCAGTTACATTTACTACCTTTAACCCAGAGGTCGTGGGTTCGATTCCTACGAGAAAGCATACATTATTTAGTTGTTTTTAGTTTGGTTAGGATATTGCAGGCTTGAGTCATCTAATTGTCTGACAATTATGATGACTCTCTGCTTCGGAAGGTACCTTAAGCCGTTTATCCCGGCTGCCATTTGGTGGTCGTTAAAGGAACCACGTAAGAGACCGAAAAGCGGTTTGAAATGACTCTGAAATCTGTATATACAGGGTCCATTGAACATTTCACCCACTCGAAATGAACGACGCTTTCTCTGCCTGCGCTCTAGTCTAGGGTATGCTTTCAATCATGGTCAATGTATTGCTCTATACTAACTTACATGGAAAGTACCAGTTTAAAACATGTTTCGCGTGAGGGAAAATATCTACAAAGAAAATAAATAACTTCAGGCGACAAATATGTGAGCGTGACACCCAACACTCTAAAGCATACTTCGGCGCTGTTCCAATTAAGTATTGTTAAAACTGCTCTCACAGGAGCATCGGATTGTAGTTTCCAATAAAATATTTTTCAACGACAAACTTGAAAATAGGTCATGTGCTTTGATACCTACATTAAATTGTCATTTACTAGCTGTCGCCACGGCTTTGCACTGGTACAGTCAAACGCTAGACGAAAATCGGAAATTTCCAAGTTTTCATAGCAATTTTCTTATTATACTTACGGATGTTCCGAATGGCTAGTGAAAGGTAAATTAGACATCAGGAAGGTCAATGTGTAGTGTATAATACTTACAATACAATACTCTTTATTGCACCAAAACAAAGACAACAAAGCAAACCATTTTAAAATTACACTTACGGGAGCTCCGAAAGACTACTGAAAGATGAATTCGTCATAATATTATCATCATTGCATTTTTGAAAGGTCTGTATTCTGCATCCACCTTTAGATCAGCTGATCATCTGGGCGATGGATTTCGAACGCTGCGCTTGCTGGTATGTGGTCGCCATTCGGAACCTTTTTTCCATTGGTCATCGGTTCTCCGCTCTTTGTGTTGTGCCCATTGCCTGCTCAAAGATCTAATTCGCTAGAATATATCTGAAACTTTAGATTTCCTACAGAGCTCGTTATTTCTGATTTTCAATCTTTACTTAGCTTTGGGTGTAATTTTATTTTTAAAAGCATCGCTTTGTACAATTTAATCAAAATCAAGCCTAAAACGGTAACCTTTCTCAAACCACTTGGCCAGGAGCTTAACAATCGTGCTAACACCATAACAAGATCTTCGTAAGCCGCATCGATCCCTACAAGCTGAGACAGCCATTAGGTTCTGCTAACTTAATTGCAATGTTCTTGGAAGTTAAGAACTAGGTCAATTTTACGAGTATTTCTGGACTTAATTTAATCAGAAAAATGTGTCATATTATTTTCTCTTCTAAGCGTTACTTGGTTTAAATACTGACACTGCGTTTGTTCCCTCAAGTCTAGTTTGACAAGAAGATAAAATCTAACACTCGGTCCGCCTTTCTAGAAGATCTTTTTAGGACCCGGGAGTGCTATTTTTGAAATGTGTTACTCACATGTCGAATAAAAATCGTTGACTCATCGATTAGTGCGACTGAATATTATCATTGCTCTATTTTTTCTTTGTATGTAAATGGTGCAATAAAGTGTTCAGTCATTCGATTCACCGGTTTTGTGTCTTTTCAAAAATAGGGCTCCAGATGGCAGCGTATTAGGTTCCAAAAATTTGAGACTGTTCTACACGACTAAGAAAAAGAACATTATATTATGAACTTATATATTGTATTCCGAACCACAGAATAGATACCCAAACCAAGTTCCGCTTACAAATATTAAAGTGTATATCCTTACTAGCAGAGGCTAGATTTTCTAGACGTTTTTCCGATTGTTTTCTAAGCCGTAAAACTTCAAAATACTATGACATAATGTAACTCAGAAACCGGTTGAGGTCCACATTGACGTCGCCCGTTACGGAAGAGATCTGTCCACGACTGAAAGTCCCCATTAGTTCTGATATTTGTAACAACGACTACCGCGAGTGCTGGACTTGTCAATTAGCATAATTAGCTTAAAATCATCCTGAATTGAGTTCTTTATTGATTGCTAGCTATTCTAGCATTCACTCCTTTGTTTTTGCTATGTATCTCTCACTACGGGCCGCCTTCCATCCATTCACAAGTTCTAAGCATTCACACTTGTATAATACGAGTACTAATTATATTAACATTTTGCCTTTGTCCAACGGAACTAATATAGATGCAGTCTTTTCAATTGTCGTTTTCAGTCGTCCAGTTCTCTGATTATTCTAATCAACTATTTCTCCTTCTCCAGCCAATCACCACCCAATACTGAGTGTAGACATCTAGCAATGTAAGTTATATTTCCCGGTTTTGTGCTTTTCTGAAAAACTTCATACATTTCAAATTCGCAGCATTACTCGGCGATAAATATTGCACATGCCATCAACTGTTCTGCTTGATAGAGTTGTTATCTGTCGCATACCCTTTGCCTATGAGCAGCTTATACTTTAACATTGTAGCCTCCGGATAACTATTCTATTCAACAATTTAAACAATTAGAGGTCTTCGTCCCAGATTGTCCAGTGACGACAGTGAATAACTCAGTGGGACCCAAGGCTTGGGCGTGGCGTCTCTCTGATTGATGACACCGTAAAAGCGGTCGCAAACTTCCAAACTTTGAGATTCGCAAAGCTGTTTTGAGTGGCCCAAATCTGGTTAAAGCTTTGCTTTTTATCAAGTTTTATCTTTTGCCAACCTCTTTCTTTTGATAAAAATTCTACGCAGTTGAAATTTACGAGACTTGCGTTCTATTTCTTGACTTCAAATCTCAAAGTGCACACTACGCAATCCCATCGCCAATTTCAGGCATTTTCCTTTTTCGCTATCTTTGTATGACTGTTAAATCACTACGCTTTATGGATTGGAACTTAACGACTTTGACTTTGACTTATAATAAAACATTACAATACTGGACATGGACATTCAACGACTTTGACGTCAAACTCCGGAGGGGATCCGGTTAACTGTATGAGCTCAACGCTCTTGCATTAGTATTCCAATTTTGGTGGAATCCGTCAATCAATAAAATATTTATTGTTTATATGCAGACAACATTAAAATTGTTAATCCCAAAACGTTTGTTAATCAATGGAGTCGCTGGACCATGGGCCCAAGACGAAATTTCAGGGTGTATACATAAATATATATACCAATTAAGAGTTCTGTTCTGGTTGCACAATTTCTACCACCTGTCTATTTAAACTGTATTCCTGTAACGTCCCGGTTGACTGGAAGAAATCTCTATATGGGATAAGTCCGCCGTTGCATTTATTTTTAGTTTCGTATTTACTGTAATGTTATTTTCTGTGCAATAAAGTTATTACAAACAAACAAACAATAATCCAGGCGTAGCCTTCGGCAGCTTACCTATTACTTCCAGCTCAAACAATAAAATGCACTCCACAATCTGTCCCCACGCAGCGATTCCAATCAAAATAGTTTCGGGAGCGCTAAGCCGCGTCGCAACCAAATAAAACCCAGTTTCGGCCTTGTTTTAGCCGACTGTTAGCCCACCTGCACTCTACTGGACTTAAAACAAATCTGAATGCACTCTAAACTTCTCGTGGGCAGAATTTCCGCTCTCCACTGAACGCTTTTGACGCTCTTTGAAAAAGCGAGTTGAAAAAGAATTTCGCTTCAGTGCCTTCGCGGACCAGTTGGAAATTAAAATCTGCTGTTTGAAATTGAGTTTGAGAGAAAAAAAATATGTTTGAAAGTCATGTGTCTAGAGGTGGGAGGAAAATATATATTTTCAGTCGTGTATTACCGACGCTGTTGTTAAGTGACTAAAGTGACAAAAGGCCTAATAATTCGAGTCTCCTTTAATTTACACTGGTGTAAAATTTTCCCGAAATACCTTTAAGAAAACGTTTGTAATCAGGCAAGCCGTTGATTAAGCAATGCCAAATTATATATACATCATGCCCTTAGTTCATTTCATAAAGAACCTCTGCAGGTGACCAGGTTCTTCCATCCTCATAATTTTCGTCATGACTTTTTTTTTATAATTTGTTTTGATTTACTAGGAAATGAAGCATGCACCCCGCCTGATGGAAAGCGATTACCTCAGCCTATAAGGATGCCTGCTATACTTATCACGGGCACATTGCTGAGCCTGAAGATATTTCTTCACGCCTCTTTTGAAACCACTCATTTCACTAGGAAAACCCGTGGCAGGTCTTGTCTAGTCATTTATTTATTATAAGGAAGACCAACAGCTTATATCTACACAATAGGTAAAAAACTTAAGCAATTTAGAAGCCAATTATAGGTCCTCACAGATAGAACTAGAATAGTATAACTAACAAACCAACCATAGTACACACACTGCATTTAAAAAAAAAAAAAAAATATATTGCTATTAATCGGAAGCAACACCGTTAAGTTTAGTAAAGGAAAACAATGTCATGTTGCACAGTATGTATAATAGAACCCTGACTTTCTTGTACAGTTTTTTTTTACGAACGAAGCGAATTTAATCTCCAATCTTTAGCACAAAAACCGTCACAAAAAATATACGAATAGAGCCCTAAAAACCATCGCCGGGTGCTGGCGGGCCGACAACTGTGCACGCCAAGGATACTGCACTTATTGCGTGTCAGATGTCCATTTGCTTTCGCTCCACTATGAATATTGCAGCGAGGGTGTGCTGGTAGAATCGTTTCAATGGCTTCATTTACGTTCGCGCCGGAGGAATAAAGAGACATTATAAATGCAAAAGTTTGGATTTTCGTTTTATTAAAACTTTATAAAGAAAAAGATTTCGCAGATATCTGTTTAGCTTACACGTATTATAAACCGGGGTAACAAATAAGCCAAGAGTTCCGTGATAGTCAGAAATACTTTTCGATTGTTGTACTTAAAAAAAAAAATATTAACATGGTGTTCAGTATTAAATTTTCTTACAGATATAATTTTTTTTTGATGTTATGGAGGAAACAGAAATACAAAGTCTGTGAAAGTTGCAAGTAGGTAGTTACCTACTACTTACTGTGATGTTTCTGTGTAAAGTTCGTTTTGAGAACCAAATAAAAAAAAAACGGGCTGACAAACAGATGAACGGATGGTTTAATAAGAAATTAAAATTTTGATAGTTATTAATTTTTTTAAACTAAATTGTACCCTGAAAAGTATAACATAACATTATCCATTGTATAACAGAATGAAAAAGAATAGGATTACCCTTTTAAAAATGTACGAAGGGTTTCATTTATTCCTTAGCAATCTGCGCTGAGCGTTGCAGAGACTCCTGAAAAATTGAGACTCTCTCCATGTGAGCACTTGAATCCGGGACATGCGATTGTGAACACCGTCGTGACGTAATAACCTTTGTTTTGTTTACCGTCTATAGGAACTTTGATGTCCGCCGGTCTATCAACGGCCTATATCTCAATAAAACTTCAGAAATTATAGGTGTTATTACTTAACAAAAATAAACACTTTAAAAACATTTTTTTTTATAAAATAATGCTTTATCTACACTAATATTATAAAGAGGAAAGAATTGTATTTTTGTGTGTATGTTTGTAATGGAAATGTATAATATAAATGTAAATTGGAAAACTACATTCACCCTGAGTAACATAGGCTATATACCGCAGGTGGAGCTGCGGGAAACAGCTAGTTATCTTTATGCGAGAATTTCCAAAAGTACCTACTTGGTTTCGTGCGTATAAAAGAAGCAAGATACCTACAACTCTCCGACTTTTCTTCATAAAAAAACGTTTAAAACGGTGTTATTTAAATTTAAAAATTACTGCTTGATTTATAAACCAACTAGCTTTTTCTCGCAGCTTCGCCTGCGTCAAAAAGTAGCCTATGTTTGACCCCGGATCTTCTACTATATTCACACCAAATTTCATCAAAATCCGTTCAGCGGTTTGACCGTGAAAGCGTAACAGACAGACAGACAGACTTTCGCATTTATAATATTAGTATGGAAGTATGGATTTTGTTGCAATTTTCGGAATCGGTTACTTCGCGCCTATGTATACTTACTTACTCCTCTGGCTCAGCGACCCGAAGTGGATCTTGGCCTCCGAAACGAGAGAGCCTATGTATTGTTTTGTTTAAAAATATTGTCCAAAAATAAACACAGTCAAGTAGCTGTAGTAGGACTAAAACTTCATGTACTCTACTATAAATGGACGGTGGTAATATCTAAATATTTTTACGCAGAATGTACCTTCATCACACCTGTGACATAGCTTTTGCCAAAATAAATAGCTTTGAAATATCAACGGCAGTTTACATTAATATTCAAGAAGCCTTTACTTGTAAGAAAATGGTTATTTATGAACGAAGAACCTTTTACTTTCAAACCTGATAACCCATCCGTGATTTTTACTCGAATGGCCTTAATTGAAGTAACTTCCCACGCTTGCACGTGAATCTTGATACTGCGTGGGCATCCCATGACTTTACCCTATAGAGTGACGAAATATTGACACGTGGGCGTATAATTGTGTGAATTGCCTTTGAATAGTTACAGACTACCTGTAGAGGCAGTTTCCTGCCGCGGCTATTAATAGGCTATTCTACTCAATGTTTTTTATTATTCATATCCATATTTTAAGTACCCGAATACTAAATCAAAAAGAATTTTTCGAATCCGTCCATTATTAAATAAGTTATAAGCCTTTGAAATCCTGTGGAAGGGGAAACTGTCAAGAAACAAGAAAAGGATGCATGGTGGAGTGACGTCACTGCCATTTGATTTCGTGCGTACAAAAGATATAGCAAGACGTCCCCACCACGCTCCCACTTAACTTCGTTAGAAAACTTTTAATGCTAATTACTGCTGTACTCAATTACCAATTTTGTTGTTGTTTTCGGAATCAGTTACTTTTTAGTGTATTGTTCCATATAAAAATATTGCCGAAATGTGAACACAGTCAAGTAGCCTATTGAACTACATATTTTTACAAGGATATATTTCGTCTCGATTTTCTCAGCGTTTCGTCAGCTTCTCTTGAGAATACTGTTGTTGGTGTTAGTAAAGTCTGCCACTAGTCTGTCAGCCTTTGGACTCCGATTGAACGCCTAGGTTTATGATCTTTGTTGCCTCTATCCTATAAGACAAGAAAAGACTATGAGATGTTATGGGCTGGTTTAGACGGATTTAGCTAGCAATCGAGTAGCGGTAATGGACACGAAATTGTTTGTATCTGTCTCACACGAGCGCGTCCACAAAGACAAATTCGCTAGTGGATTGCTCGCACTGGATCCGTCTAAACCAGTCCTAACTTTTCACACATATCCAACGTTAAATGCCGAACATTAAATGCGCAAGTGTTTTATCATGTCATATTCTTTTATGAACAATTCCTCACGAAGCAGGCGCGGCACGCCTCGCGCATTCTGCCGATCATAAACTTCGTTGTATTAAAATTCTTCGAGCGCAGGTTGAAGTCATCAAGTAAATTTTGAAACGATACGTGGGCAAGGTTAGTCTTTTTTTTTGTTTTCGATGTGTCTTTTCCTTTTTTTCTGAAATACGTAGGAGTTATTTCATGAAATGAGACAAAAATGTGTACCGCAAGCACAATGCGATTGATTGATTACAGTTCTTTCTTTTTTGTAATATTTCATTAAACTTGAATTAGATATTTTTCTCAATTTGATGCCGTAAATGAGGATTACATTTTAATTACTATATTTCGCTGTGATATTTTGACGTACAAAATAAATAGAAGACAAGACCCCTCATTAAAATGAATGCAGCGGTAAATTTCGAAATTATAGTTAAATTTTAGCCACTATTTATAATCAACGAATTGTGTACTAACTTGTTGTTATAAAATGGTGCTTTGAGCGCACCCGACGCTATAATCTGAATGAGTTAAAACGAAAATGAGCGCAATTTCCATTTTAATTCCCACATTCAGCTCATTGGTAACCTATTCCGCGATTTTGAGCTGGTTCAGCTAGTGCATAGCGCAATCCCGGTGAAACGGAACAAGCGTGCATTAGTCGGGTCGTGCGCCAGTCTTCTCAAACGCTGCAAATAAACCGATAAATGGAATTGTGGAAATTATTCTGTGCTCGCGGCCTATATAGAATAAAGAAACCATTCAATATTTTGCTCCATATAGGAAAGGGAATTGAATTCATTTGAAATTTTAAATTATTATTCTTATTATATTAAATTATTATTAATTATTATTCTTATTTTTAAATAATTATTATTCTGGAATTTTGCGTCTTTGGTGATATGCATCGAAAAGCTAGTACTAGGTATGGCCAGTGTTGGATGATACACTAGCTAGGTATTAAGTTTCTTATTGCCCGTTTGGTGACTGGGAGCAAGTTTTTAAATTAATTTTATTCACATTATTTCGTGAACTCTGAAAGAATGGTTGTTATCGTATCATCGATTATTATTATGAAATGAAGTTGCTCTATATAAGTAGCAATAAATAACAGAACCAAGTAATAAAAATATAAATATCTCATTTATTTTATAAGATGTCTTAATCTGATATTCATAGAACACAGAAGGAAGTTCTACAAAAATTGTTGAAATACGTAAAATTGACTAAATATATTCATTTAGAAACATTTGAGTTATCAATTAATGTCATTTTAAGGTTTTCCGTAAATATAGCTTTAATGAAGTCAGGTTGTTCCGCAATGAACAGCGCACACAAATATTAATGGAGCTGTGGTCGGTCCATGTTTAGTGATCGGTGCAAGTTATGAGAAGATGTCGATTGAATTTATCATTGAACTTCTTGAAAAAATATTTAGTGTTGATGATGACCAATGCCATTAAACTTAGACATAGGCTGCGGTAACCACTTACCACCAGGTGGGTCGTACGCCTGTACTTTTTATACAACTAAGTAGGCAAATACCTAGTTGTATAAAAAAAGTATTTCCACTCACATTTGTTTTTTTTTTCATTTTATACACTTAATTATTATTTGATTTACCAGTTATGAAGTTTAAAGAAAAAATTGTTTATTTGAACCTGTTACCCAGTTACATTTTTAGAGCCCAGGGTACGCTTCATTACAATGGAGCGACTGGTTTTCTCTGTTTCTCATTACAGAAAAGACGACCAATGAATGAGTAATCTGAGTATATCGATAAAAAACAGATTACAAAAGATTCTCTAAGACATTTCCTCACGACTGCCATCTAGCGACGATAGCCTTTAACAAATGGTTCTTGTGGTACTGCAAGAAAGTCACTACCAAAGACAATTTTAAAAGTCATTCTAGGGATTTTCAATACAGAACCAAATCTACGTAACACTCACAGCCCGCGCTTATGCCTCACGTCACACACTCGCACCATACCCAATCCACACAAACACGCATCGATCTTCTCGTCGCCGGCCCTGTTTGCTCCACGCTGTCTTTAATGCAGGAAACTGCTGATAAATTGTTATTGATAAGCGTTTATCTGCCACGGGCAACTTTTAACGACTCGACTCGCAAACAAAAGTAGTTTTGAGTGCAGTCGTGCAAATGACTTCAATTTATCACGGTGAAAAATGAGCGTCTGGTTACTTAAGTGGCGTTTTTATGAGATCCGCGGTGAGAACTTTCCAATATTGTTCAGGTCGGGATCTGTGAAGTTAGGAGTATTAGTGTGGATTAAAATTTTAATTTCGCACTTTTCTTATTGATGATTTTAGTTGAGATTGTGTTAGGATTTAATTTTAATGATTTTCTGAGTTACTATTTGAAGTTAGTTCGGCGTAGCGGTCTTCCTTTTATGTTAGTAAAATAGAATAGAATATAATTTATTGAAACGTTTATCAATATACAGAAAATGATTTACAAAATAGTTCTGTCTTTTAACTTTAAATTTTTCTCAATTTAAAATCAGAATGACACTATTTTATAAGTGCCCAATATTTTTTGAGTTAATAGGGTTATGCATGCAGGTTATATCGAAATTCGTTTAAGTTATTGGCTTCGAACATTTAGAAAGGAACGTCGTTTCGACTTTCCCGTCTCAATGGCGTCGAAACTTCATTATTCTCATTGTGCGAAAGGATGAACGGCTTACCGTTTCTATTCTTGTACAATCATCATTTTTAATCGCGCAATAAGGTGATTCAATCCTTCATGTATGCCTTTAACACAGAATTATTAATAGTTGCCTCCAATAAGATCGAAAGAAAACTCAACTCCAGGCAAAATACTAAAACGTACTTTAAAATTCATCATCCAAAGACTGGTACTCACATTAAATTTGATATCTTTACCAGATAAATATTCATGGAGCGGCATCCATTAGGCTGCGATCCCATAATAACGCAGTTCGCTTTAATTTGTTTCGATAAATATTCTACTGCGATTATATCCCGAGTCTGGGTTTCAAGCGAGCTTTAGAGTTGAAATCGAGGGATCCTTGCAGCTTTGCCGTAGTATAAAGTTGGTATAGAAAGTTTAGTTCACGGCTTAAAGAATCATTCTCATCAAAAGAGCATCAATAGCGAACAATCAAAACGTTCTGTTCTCAAAGTTCTCATCTTTTCCGAAACGTACGTCAAAAATACAGAGTTCTTCAGCTTCAGCTATAACCAAGAAGGCTCTCTTTCACTTAACTTCAATCTTTCTTCTATTACCGGATGCATCGTAAAGCGTGGATAATACTGGAACCAAATTTCTTATCCTTAGTCTACTTTCTTATAATTCTCTTTTTTGCCAAAATAAATGTTAGCAGTGGTTCTTCTAATTGCCCAAAATTTCCCAGCCATTTAAGGAACACACTACCAACTACAATTGTATATTTCCTAATAAATTATTTATTTGTTGACTTTCTACCTATCTTATATTGTGGCCTCCAGATTTGCATGGTCAAGGTGGACCCGTGGTCGTGGATGTAAATCGGAAATGAAATTTCACCAAAATTGTAACCATTTGCAATATAATATTTTTTTATATTTTTTACAGCAGTGTGTATTGTCTTTTTTTTTTGTAGTTAAAACTGAAATTCCATAACGGCATACCTGACTTCATAGATTTTAATTTTTTTCACTCAATATATACTTATTCAAAAACAAAAGTTTCATCCTGTGAATCAAATTATGTTGTTTACTGATCGCCAATTTTCTTTCTTTTGGAAAAAAATCTCTTGTATTGATTTCCACATATCATTTTTAAATGATATTCTTATTGTCACAAAAACAAACTGTCCCATACCCCTCTCCCAAGCAGTAGAGTCAGACATTAACATTTCCCAGCTCTTATTGAAGCCATAACTCGCCAATATGCATAAGTTTGAACTACCGAACTAGGTTTGAAGACTTGAATCGTGGATTCTAACAGTTCGCAAAGTCCGCCAATAAACAACTAATAACAGTTTAATGTCCCAAGTTGGAGGTTCAGACCGGGAACCGAACCCGGGACAAAACTGGGTCCGAATTAATTGAGAGCGGTCGTTTGTGGACCACAAGCGGGACATTGTTTCGGAGACACTGTGTAGCGGGGGTTCACATGTAGATGAAAGGATTTATTTAAATGTTGTTGCACAAAATACTATGTTCATCAAAAGGATTACTGAATGAATGTAAATACAGATCGCAATTTTAAGATAATGGAAAAACATGAAGATATTTCCCAAAATAATAAATGTGCATTGTACTAAGTTTCATCCACGGAGCATTTCTAAGCACCCCGCACGTCTGCCTTTCGCTCCGTGTAGCCTCACAAATACTTTCTTACAAAACGCTTATTACGGCATCTCCTCTTTGTAATTGCTCCATGGTTTCATCACGTTATAGCTCAATTGTCTGCCCAAAAAAAAACTGCTATGCAATGTGTGGAAAGATGTACCTGAAGAAATGAAAATATAATACTTTCAGAAGATGACTTATCTACGTGTAAGATCGGCTTAAGGATAAATGCTTCTACTCAGTGACTGAATTTCTAAATACGACAAATGACAAATAACTTATGTAATAGATTTTTTTGTTGACCTTATAATTGTATTTTTTATTTTTTAATAATTCATAAATTTTGACATTACTAAAGATGTTATTTTGCATGTCACTTATGGTGAAGAAATCTCGTCGCATTGTATGTTACAGATGTTTGGATTAAAACCAAACCCCCATGTGAACCAACAACATCCACCCACCCATTATAACAATCGTGCTAATTTACCCGACAACGCAGTTTACAGTAAAAGGTGTATTGTATTAGTCTCATAAGCGCCCGAACGAATCTCCACCATAATTGTCTGTGCAATATTGGGTGTTCAAAGGATCCCTTTGCCAAAGGGTTTCTCCTAAATATTCTAATGAAGTTTTTACTTTTCCTCGTGGACCGGTTTGACGCTCATTTCAGTTGGTAATTTGAGATTGTGAAATTGTAAATTAACTGAGTTTTAAGAGCATTTGTAAAGAAATCTTAGATTTCAGTTGAGAAATTTGGATTCAGATGGGTTTAAAAATATAGTAAAGACAACACATTGGTTGTGTCGTTGATCAAATGAAGATTTACCGCCGCACTCATTAATGATACCTAAGCAAATTCTAGCAACTCAAAATGAAAAAACAAAAACAAATGAAAAATAAATTTGCTGTTGGTAATCATTAACGTCTTTGAGGGCGGCGATAAGTGGCTAAACTTGAATAACCTGTGATGCGATGCGATATCTGTACCATCCCCCATATTCATAAAAAATTTGAACGGTTATTAAGCATGCATTTAACTCAAATATGTTTCGTCTCGTTCTTTCACGTCAAATGTAGATAAGACAGAAAGGGACTAAACATATTTTAGTTTGTTAGTAAGTTAGTTTATTTAACGAACGTTCAGGACCGAGCGATTAGGAAACACGCTCGATATTTTGAAACGACAATAATTAACTAATTTCTACTTTGTTTTACGTAAACGTCTCCTTGATCGACCCGAACTTTTATAATATCTTTCCTTCGATGATATTTCTTAGAAAAACCAGCATG
This sequence comes from Euzophera pinguis, assembly GCA_947363495.1. Classification (NCBI taxonomy): domain Eukaryota; kingdom Metazoa; phylum Arthropoda; class Insecta; order Lepidoptera; family Pyralidae; genus Euzophera; species Euzophera pinguis. The sequence goes on along the minus strand of OX376156.1, from coordinate 210,384 downwards.
TATATCAAAATGTCCTAACAACTGTTTTATTAAGTAACAATCCATTCTAATATTATAAATGGGAAAGTATGTCTATCTGTCTTTCTGTCCGTTACGCTCTCACGGCCAAACCGCTGAACGGATTTTGATGAAATTTGTATGATAGTTGAAGACCCGGAGTCAAACATAGGCTACTTTTTGACGCAGGCGAACTGCGGGAAACAGCTAGTTTACTATAAATTAGCATTGTGTGACATTGATCCATCTATTTTCATTGAATTGCTTATGGCGTAACTAAAAAAGTTTATTCAGTTTTAATTTACAAGAACGTGTGGTAAAATGTTTTTAAATCAACAAAGACTAGACTATTGTCCTCAAAATGAGGAGCTATATATATATATAGTAACTTATAAGATACTTACTCAAATCATATCCACAATAAGCAAATTAGTTTTAATCAAAGACGCGGCGCTTACTTCCAAGAAATAAACAAAAAATAAATTCTTTTTTCTTTTATCCATCCTTGAACGTGTTACAAGAAACATTTCCTGGAGGAAAACCAACGGAAATATGAGTTGTCAGTTGAAATCCACTGGGAAGCCTTACACGTGTCAACTTTGAAGGTACAGCTGTGAGATAGCAGATCCCTTAAGATCCGCCTATAGTACCGCAATTTTTTAAGCCATTTCGTAAAAAAATAATTCGTTGTTATACCTGATAACAGATGGCGCTACGAGAAGCAAATATTTAAATTATCTCAAAATTTCGCAAATTATTGACGAAATTAAAATTAGAATGAATGAATCTTGGTTGTGCAATAATGTGTTCAACATTATTGCACAACCAAGATTTGAATTGTTTAAACTTAAATATGTTTTTAAGTTACCGGCATTAAATTGAATAAATCGCTATAGTTGTCTTTATTTTATAATTATAGTTAGCAAATTAAGTTATCTAATGTCTGATGCTTTCGATAGATGGCGTAACAATGATTTTGTATGAGATTTCCCAAAGAACATCCAAAGAAGTATGCCGATTGAACATCTTTACAATTAATTATATTCTGTATTTTTGATGAAAATGTAGCGTAGGACGAATGTGATAGGTTTCAATAAAAACACAAATTTGAAGTTACGCTGCCATCTTAAATTTTAGTTAAAGTTCATATTTTGTTTTTATGAAACCAATACTGCAGAAAAACATTATACATCAAATTTCATCATTCAAACATCAAGTGTTGTGTTCTTGCTGCTCCAGAGGGGTCACTGTGCTGATAGCGGACAGTTCGGCAACGCGCTCGTGACATCTCCGGTGTTGCAGGCGTTCATAGGCTCTCTTGGGTCTGCTGGAAGAAATTTCTTTAGAAATAAGCAGCAACCTTGTACTTTCTTTTCCTCTTATGTATAATCCTTTACATTTTATTGTGTACATGAATAAAGTAAATAAATAAAATAAATAAAATAGGCTACGGTAACCACTTACCATCAGGTGGGCCGTACGCCTGTTTGCCTACATAGTTGTATAAAAAAAAGTAGCCTTATAAACAGAAAAGGAATAATATTAACTTATACACCCTTTTTCATTTAAAACGTATACTTTAGTCACAGGAGCTCAAACTCAATAATTCCTTCTTTCAAGAAAATCTTCAAAAAATTGGATAATATTATGCGCAGAGAAAAACTCAGAAAGATTTCTTACAATCGCCTGCCTATTACTTACTGGAGTCTTTAAAAATGCTACATTATACTCGGAGAGGGTCCCTCAAAGACGTTAGTTGTACTTTGAGTGGGAAATAAAAAATAATAGGCATATCATAAACTAGATAATGTACAAACATAAAGCTTTCTCGTACGAGGTGTTCAGGAAAAAAGCAAAAGAATACGCTGGAGCATATTTTTGAAAAGTATGACTAAAAAAAATACGGTGAATAGAATGAACATCGTTCGACTCACTGATTATGACGAATAAAAATAATTAGATATAGAACGATAATCATTCGTGCCACCGGTTTTGCCTGAGTCATACTTTTTAAAATACAGTATAATAATACACACCCAGGGCTTCAATCGTTCATATCGAGTGAGTTACATGGTCAATTGACTTTGCAAACCCTGGTATTTGATCCTTGGGACCTTTTGGTCTCTGATGTGGTTCTTTTAACGGCCACCAGATGGCAGCCGGGACCAACGTGTTAACGTCTTCCGGGCTTAGTTTTCAGAACGAATGAAAAAATATTTCATTCGTTCTGAAAACTAAGTTATCATAATCACTATCCAGTGGCTTCTGCGGCCTACTACTGCAGTAGCAGTAGTATATTATGTGGTAGTAATCACATGCTTCTAGACCGCCGGAAAAAGACATTCCTCTGACCCATCACTATTTTATGTCCACGCAATGAGTCCAAGAAACGGGCACAATAGCAAGTAAGCCTCAATCCCGCCCTGTGTGAAATCCGACCCGAAAATAATGCGAATTTCTGCCTTCGAACAATTAAAATGGGGGTCAATTGTAATTTATATAAGTAAATGTATAATTTAGAAAATAATTATTCAGTAAGCACCTCATTTTTTGAGTACTTGCAAGCTGTAATTAAGCACCGTGTCGTTTACTGATCATCATCATCCTAGCGTGAATTCCTAGTTGCGTCGTCAGCTTACGCTTCAGAGCCTAGGGTACGCTGTAAGTCATGGTCTTTGATTTGGCGGAACTGGTAATTACAATAGAGCTACTTCCGTCTGACCTCCGTAACCCTTTTTACACAAAATCAGACCAACAGGAACATGACCTGAGGTGTGTTAGTGGCCAACACTGTCAGAATTTTTCAGGCTGCCCTAAGGCCTTTGACACAGCCTCACGACTGCTATCTATCGATAACAACCGCGACCAACGGCTTAACGGGCCTTCCGAAGCACGGAGAAGCTCAAGATAGAAAATGCCAGTAAAACGGCGACCAATCCAATAGTGGTCGCGTCATGTCGTCGTTTCACACGCGTATTCGCTACGGATACGCGGGTCGCGCTAGACTAACGAGCTCCTCAAAACGTGTCGTTTACTGAAATTTAAATTGTGTCCTGTACATTTATAACATAATATATTTTGACTATACTAATGACATGTAATCGATGTAACATATAATTTTATTGACATTTATTTTCTTTTATATTTGTATGCTGATTCTAATATTTCAAATACAATGTATAAATTGTTAATGATTAAATAAACTAAAATTTATGCGAGATTATGCCACGACAAAACACGCAGAAAACTCTAAAGTTATAATATTACAAAAATCTCTCATATTTTTAGACCACGAGATAAAAAATCGGCAAAAATTACTTTTAATTTTGTGCAATATTCTTGACGTTTACTCCCTTTATTTAATCCGGAAGGACTTATTGCTGTTGCCTCAAGATCTGGCGGTAAAAATATTACATTATTCATAATTGAATTGAAAAAAGAGGTCGTTCTGTTTTCGTCAAAAAATGCAAATAAACATGAATTAAGATTATTGTGCGACGTTGCCGTGGAAAAGTTTTACACTGACTTCTTCGTCCAAGCGTTCTCTTCAGTGGAAATAATATAAATTGTTGACTTACTTACTTATTACTACTTACAATTATTACTTAGTCATGTTGCAGTAATGGTATTATTGGTCGCCTCCTTTTGATATTTTGTTGCTTTAATATATCGTTCATTTTTTTTCTTTTTTATTCTTCTTATGAAGTAAAATGGTTACGATGACATTATACGGCTCGACCAATACTTGTATAGTATTTCATTGTTATTGCGGCGATAAAAAAACGATTAGTATAGACATACAGATGGACGAACGAACGACGAAGGAGGCTTACTAAATACATTCCGTTTTTAAAGTTTATATTATGCTGGATCATGCTATAACATGTGAATTTGGCAAATTAATCAACATTCAATTAGTTGACACATTTTGATGCTACACTTTGAAACAAAATATTTGCAAAAACGTTTAATTTCCCGCCACTCTTTGAAGCACCCTAAGTCAAGAAGAAAATAAGTATTTTTATCCGGATCTATCTGGTTTAATCCAGTAAAGACCGGCCTCGTAAAGGTCGGGCCGGCTGCCCGCTTACTGTTTCTGGGAATTCGTCTTTGCGTTTGTAATTGATTTTGCAAATGTTATACAAATGTAAATTGACAATTTGTTTTCGAGAATTGCGGTAATAAATTTGAGGTTACCAAAACCATAAATACATTGCACTGAATTACAAGTTGATCATCAAATTAGTTTTCTGCACTATCTAGAGTATCCTTCAGAACCTATTACGTAGCTTACAGTCAGAATTTAAGACATTTGTGAGTTGCTAGGGACGATTCTTTAGCCAAAAATCACATGCAATCATTTGAAGGCTTGAAAGTTACAAAATATGTTAAAAGTAACATCAAGTTTTAAACTAACGCACTGCATATTTAAAAAATAAATTTAAATGATTATGTGCATATACCTTTATGCTGAGCCAGTCGTTCCGTGATCACGGCAAAGAGCATCGATAACAATGACTTTGGTGCACGGTTGAAACGTCGGAAGTATAAAGGAACTATTTTTATGTTTTAAATGTAACATTTGCTGGGTAGTGAGTAGAAAACAGTGTCTCTCCCACGAGATTATAAAATCGGGAAAAGGAACAGGACTGTTATTTAATAGACAGTCTATAAAATCTCGTTTCAGAGACGATTGTGTTAATAATTTTTAATAATATAAGTTTAGAACTAATGCTTAAGAAATTACATTCCATATATACTACTGGGCACACACTTACATCATGTGCTCTTATTGTACAAAGGTTGGCTGAAAGACATTGCTTAGCAATAAGTCCGCCTTTGCTCCATATTGTTAACGTGTTATGTTATGATTTCAATTTTGTGATTTTCCAGATGTAGGCAATAAAGTTATATTGTATTGTATTGTACTGTATATAGCCTAATAAAACCTAAAAAGGTACAGAACTACAAAGTACAACATTCTATACCTCTAATACCGAACCGACAAGATCAGTCGGTGTGAAAATAAAATCCCGATATCTCCTTACTTACCCTGGGTTATTCCGGATCCGGAATCCTTTGACACGGACACTTCTTGCCGCAATCCACGACGGTGCGGGCAATGTTACAAATAAAACAAGGGTTCCATATTCGAGTTCCACATCTCTCAAATACGCAATTCGCTTGCGACAATATAAATACAAATTTTGAAATCCAAGTGCTTAAACATGTCGAAATCTGTAAATGAATCTGCATTTGTTTAATTATGAAAGTGTTACACACACATACAATACTAAAATCCGAATTCATAAGCGATAAACAATACTGTTTACTTAATCTGCAATATTAAGAAGGTAATTTTGACCATCTACAATGGTGTTTAGAATTTTTGGTACCCGCTTTTCGGCCTCTTAAGTGGTTTATGTAAAATTAACATTGACGAGGTAAGCAAAGGCTTAACTTAACGTGTCTTTCGAAGCATGGAATCATTTTTATTAATTTTTCCATAGAATTAATCTGCGTGAAAGATAGGTAATATTATAATAGTGGCACTTGGTATCCGAACGGATAAAAAATGTCAATAAAAGGGCCTATCGAAAGTGAAATCATATGAGAAAGTATGTTATATAGAAACATGTGAATTTGAAATTCATCGGTGGAATTCGAGAATCCAGCCCCGTGGCTATTCCGTCCCTGAGGAAATATCGAGGGTTGTGGAAGCAAGACTGTATAAAGGCGGATAAAACATGCTTCGTAGTTCTATTTGATGTTTTTGCAAACATCGTATTGCTATTTTCTATTTTAACTAAACCAAAAATAATTTATATTTGAGTTCTGCTACTGTACATCAACTATGGGATTTTATTGACACAGGCGCCTTCAACTGCGTTAACAATTTAGTATGACAAACCTGTACAGCGCCCCTGGCGGATAGTAAGGAAACAAAGACATTCCATATTAAATCTTAACGCGGTCGCTAGCGTCGGCGTTAATAAAATCTCGTGGTAAAGGTACAGAATTGCAAATTGTATATCACTTGACATGTGAATAAAAATTTCATGGAAGAAATGACTTACTGACCGATACATGAAATATGATATTTTGTTTGCTCTGGCACCCATGATAGGTTTCCCTGTATTAAAGGTTCCCTAGTAAAGTAACTGTTACATAATATAAACTTTTCACAAAAGTCTTATAGATGTGAAGAGGTTTTTAAATGATCAGATTATACGGATTAGTAAGTAGTCTGTTAAGAAAAAAGTTCACGTCGTCCGATTTTTTAGACAAAGCTGTCGCATCAACGATTTAGAGGATATTAGTAAGCTTTTTATAAGTTAATTTAACTATGAATACTTAGTTTGTAGTGGTACTTAATATGTAAGTGAACTAATAAAATAAAAGTTGACTAGTAGACCACGGACCACCTACGACATTAACATCACCATACAACGTCAATAGAGTAACCAATAAAAATGAAACAAACGTCAAGACTCCATTCTCACATAATCTGTCTCTCAGTACGCCCACAATCAGACAGAACTACATAATTAATTGGCAATCTGTAACAATCCCCATGGAGGATATGACCAAATTGGACAACGCGATCGACAAGGAAATTATGAAGATAATCGCTTTAGCACAGAGAACGGTTTCGCAAACGAAGTCTTTAGAAATTGAATAGAATTGTCAAGACGTAATTCGAAGAGTATTAATAATTGTCTATGATAATAGAAAGATTATAGATACATCTAGCGCAAATGTACGACCCGGCCTTAGATTAAAAAAAAAATACTTGTTTTGATCCTATAAAATGACACAGATTAAGTTAGCCCTAAAGTAACTTTGAGACTTCTAGGGATACTTGTATAGATAAGGGTATATATTAGAATACGTAAAATAAAAATATCTACAGTTAAAACCCTAATGGCACAGAATTATTAAGGGTAAATGAACGAAACTTCTAAATTTAAAATATCAAATGGTCCTACTTACAAATATTTTATCTAAAATCTAAATAGGTACCATCATCATTTCGTGTAGGTTACATTGTCTATCGACCATGTACACCCTGGTGTCAGAGTAGATCGGAATCGCCTCTCGGCCTCCGACATGGTTCCTTTAACGACTACCAAATGGTAGTCGGGACCGCTTAACAGTTTAACCTGCCATTAGAAGCACGGAATCATCTTTGTTGTGATTCAAATCTGCAAAGTCCTAACCAAACTGGAAACAACTAAACAAAGTATGCTTCCGCTGGGAAACGAACCCACCACCCTCGGGTCGAAGGCGAAAAAATTAACTACCTAATGTCCCAAAGTGCCATTTTGAAAACGGTAATTTTCCATCTTGACCTGACCGAGGATCGAATCCGGACCACGTGAGTAGCCCTTAATACAAAAAAAAACTCTTAATTTAGTGAGACGCGTCTGTCTTTACATAAGACTACAACCACGACAATATTCTCAAAGTGACGTACGTGACATATAATAGAGATTATTCCACTAGCATTAATAAGGAAATATTGCAAGAAAATTATTAGCTAACTAATTACGCGTTAGCAAATAGATCAGAAATAACTTTCAGTATTTTGTATTTGGAGATAACTAATCAATCAGAGCAAACAGCCACTACATAATTTCTAATGATTTGAGGAGGAGAATGTCAATTATTTATTTCTAATGGAAAATCAGACACATCAAAATGGTTGATTGTGAAAGTTGTAAAATATATTGCCTAAAGCTTTCTAATTAACTACTGTGTTATGGCTATTATGAACGTATCTATTCATAAAATGGTAGAAGGTCGATGTCTGTACATTGAAGATGTTTAAGAAAAAACAATATGAGGGGTAATTATTGGACCAACAGAAGCCAAAACAATCATTTTTAGAATTTTTGTCTGTCTGTCTGTCTTTCTGTCTGTCTGTATGTTTCTCATCGCATTAGAGAAAACTACTGCATAGAACTAAATGAGGTTTTCAATTATATATTGCTAGAGGTCCAACTTAGAAATAAGGCTACAATTTATCCCAATATTTTTACCAGTTCCCGAAGGACCATCGTTCAACTTTTGTGACCTCTACAATGTATGGCGTGCATACTACATGATAGGTCAAACTACACTGGCTATTAGGTTTCACTTTCTGCAATGTTACCTAAAGATAGTTTCTTTTTTATAAAGGTACTTATTATAATGTTCCTTAGGTATTATTTAGTATTTGTGATATTTTGCTATTGCTTTGTAATTTGAGTAGCGTTTATTTTCAGTTAGGTATGTGTTCTCTCGTTCGTTTCAGTCGAAGGTTATTTTAGTAGAGTCAGTCAGCAGTAAGGATGTTGATCTGTTTCATATTTATTTTATTGAATGGCGGCAGCTGACGGAAGATCGTAAGAAATGGCGACTTCTCGTGTCGGAGGCCGAGATCCAGTTTGGGTTTCTGCGCCATCGTAGTAACTTTACTACTTACTTATGTAAGATATAGAAATTCAAAATTCTGTAATCAGTAATAGTGAGACAGACATAGTACTGCATCAATCAAGCAACAATCACCAAGAGAGCAATCATGCGGAGTTAATTCGCGGCGTGTCACAGGATATGACGCGGTGGACACAGGGGAGTGACGTCCTGCCCCCTTGGCGAACCGAAATCGTGTAGAAACGACAGTTAAAACGTTCAGTTCATAGATAAAAAAAATATTGCTCCTTGTACTTACAATGCACCCGCATGTTTTTAATATTTTGGATGGCTTGAAGTGTTACTTTAGGCATAGTAAATATAAATCTTTGTCTCTCGATTCCTTGTAAAAAAGTTGAAAGCAATTAATACCCATTACACTGGCTGCGTTTTTTCCTTGGATAGAAAATGGATATCCTGCCATCCAGAGCGAATATCATACTCGTTAGAACGTTTTCTTCTGTATTTCCCGCACAATTTAATAGACAACTGAATTTAACATCAAATAACATACTTTATCTACATATTATTAATTAAACATTATAATCCATACTATATATAATATTATAAATGCGAAAGTCGGTCTGTTTGTCTGTTACGCTTTTACGGCCAAACCGCTGAACGAATTTTGATGAAATTTGGTATGTGAATATAATTGAAGACCCGGGGTCAAACATAGGCTACTTTTTGACGCAGGCCGAGCTGCGGGAAACAGCTAGTTAATAATAATTAATAGATTTTAAAACTTTTACAACGGCTTCACTTTCCTACGGTTCGACAATGGGGCTGGCTGTTGGCCAGATGATTAATTTGACAGGGAATAGTTGGCAAGCCACGCAAACAACGTGAATGAGGTGTAAACAGATAACATTCCATCAGCGACCACATGTTATCATTTTGTGAACAAGGTCATCTCGTAAATTAAAAACATAATTGAAATTAGTTTTGAAAAAAATTATAAATAAAGAGTATCTCGAACTTATCTCGGCCTTTGCTATAGATATCGTAACGGAATCTTCAGATGTAATTTTGACTAACTTCCAAACTTTGGATATGCAAGGGGGTCATGGGCTTGAAAAAGTGTCGCAATATGACAGTGTTGTTTTTAGAAACATCGTCATCATTGCGTATGGCATTTATTGTGCATGGATCAAACCTGCCAAACGGGTGTGAGCCGGTGAAGTTCCGGCATTCCTCCGGGAAAACAGCCAAGTGGACATTCGTTTACCACGTGAGATAAGGTCTGGTCAGGTGCTCCGCAGTCGCACTAAGGGCATCCCCTTAATGTCCATTTATGGAAGTGATCGTTAGTTTTCTCGTAGTTAAATCGGAATTGGTTTAATTGGATTTGAATTGGAAAGCTTGGTCCCACTAAGTTTTTCAGTCAGAGTCAAAGCCAATCAGCCTCTTCATGGGGTGCGCTACTCAAATCTCATTGATGTGTTCCCTTTGAATGTTTATTCTCGAACGTAATGGCAAATTTAAATAAAAATGAAATTTTTAATCCTTTCATAGAATAAAAAAAAAAACGTTTATTACAATAAGCTTTTATTGTACAAATCAGCTCAACTTTTCTTACTTATTATCACTAATCTAGATAATAAGTGCAATAAAATATTTCTACTCCTTTTGAACCATGGAGCAAATACAAAGAGGAGACGGCGTATCGACAGGTGCACAGTTACGGACTTTGGCGCAGTGACGTCGGAAGTGGGCGTGGCTTCCGTCATTTTTCGTTTTACTGTAAAAGATGTGTGACGTGGAGCGAGCTCTAGTGTTTTCTTATTTTTCTAATTTACGTTTTGTTTCAGCTTAGAATAGTTTGTAAAATGTTTAAAACCATTTAGTTTTAAATGTTTCAATGCTGTACTGTTATGGGATCACAATAAACGTAAGTAAATAACATATTTATTATTTTTATGAAGAGGGGATCGTCAATAGGCACGGCCAAACCGAGCTCCCCTTACGTCTGACTTCCGCCCCGCGTAGCCTCACACAATTTTTGCAAGGAAGCTCTCGATACGCCATCTCCTCTTTGTTTTTGCTCCGTGTTTTGAACAGGTCAATAAAGCCAAATTATAAATCAAACCTAATTTTATAAAAACCGTATATAAAATTTCTAACATCATTAATAATGAGTAAAACATAAACAACACACGGGCGTCAATAGCAACCGCAGCCGCCGGTCGACCGCAGCTCCCAAATCAGGCGCGACTACGAACTAACGTTTACGCTTGTGTTATTTCCACGCTAGTTTCATATACCGCTAATTGAACCACAGATAAATTGCTATTCGTTGTTGAGGTAAGCGTTGGCAGTATTCAGTTTATTGTTTTGATGTCCTCATTTCATAAACATTGATATTTCAACAGCTTTCAATAATCTAGTAGATGAGTTTTTGAATGATAAAAATTCTCCGATATATCGCGTTCAAGAGTGGCCTATTTCCTTATTAAGATCAAATACCAAGAAACAAAACTATGTCCAAACCACAATTATACATTTGCGCGTGATTATTTATAGTACATATGTATAAGTATTTAGTTTAGATTGTTCAAATATTGTTATAGTTTAACTTAAACTACAGAATATACATATACTAACTGTATCTAAAAAATGAATGTGAGGATCAACGATACAACAACTGACCGGATCTTGGATTTGTAATTACAACGCGACGGGACAGTCATTATTACATGGTCGTATGTTTTCAAGTCTTCAGTATTACCGAGGGAGCTTAACTTACTTTTAGCACAGAATAGATAATTTTGGAAACGCCAGCGTCAGAAGACAGTCTAGTAATAATCTGTGGTAATCTGCACCATCATCACCATCTAATCATTTTAGTTTTTCTAATTTTAATTATTTTTCTTCTCAGCGCGGTATCTAGTCGTAGCGCCGCGGAGACCAATTATCAATCTATGACCAGTATCTTTCTTATTTCTTTTAGTATTATTCTTACACAGTTTGACTACGCAAACTGCACATTTGGCTTCTGCTTTATCATTAAATTTTAAATTTATCTAGACATCCAACTCACTCATCAGTTGCGGCGTGACTGACACGGGTATGCCGCAAGTACGCCGAATTCGGCGTAGTTTTAATTGTCGCATTTTTCTAGTATGCCGACGGTATCTAGTCGAGCGCGCGAGACCAATTATTAATCTAAGCAATATAATAACAATAGTCATAACTAGTGCCGCTAAATCTAGGACCATAACTTATAGCGTACCCTAGGCTCCAAAGCGTAAGCTTAAGACGCAACTAGGAATACACGCTAGGATGAAGATTTCATACAAACGCTGTTTGATTTCAAGCCAAAATTTTTGGTATTGAAACGTACCACGAAACGTTCTCGAGTATCACTCGCACAACCAGATTTATATTTTCTCTCCAATACATCGAATAATATTTTCCTTTGCCGCAAAATATCGTCATAATATGTCCATATAAATGAACACATTAATGCCATAAATAAACAAATAATAAACGAGGTTATTGTTCCGTGGAACTGAATTATTTTCATTCATCTGGCAAACGTTGAACCCAGCGGTTCGACCACAGATAACACCATAATCCACCTTTCCATTTACTTGCTGACGCAAAAAAAACTTACAGGAATCTTGAATTATTTTATGTAAAAACTAACTGGATCGCGAAAATTTCAGTGGTGAAAATTTGTGGAACTACATATTTTTACACAGAAAAATTCCGATAGACGAAGACGCTGCCGCCATGCTCAGGCATCTATTTTTTATTGTTCGTATTGGCGAAAATACTGCTTTAACAGATGTGCTTATACGAAACACTCGCATTGTAATAAGTATATTATTATTCTTAATACGGGGGTATGAGATTTACAATGGCTACATTGGCAAGCCTTTTTAGTAAGCACTAGCTTTTTCCCGCAGCTCCGCCTGCGTCTTAAAGTAGCCAATGTTTGACCCCGGGTCTTCAACTATATTCATACCAAACTTCATCAAAATCCGTTCAGCGGTTTGACTGTTAAAGCGTAACAGACAGACAGACAGAAAGACAGACTTTCGCATTTATAATATTAGTAAGTATAGAATAGAATAGAACAGAACAGAACAGAATAGAATAGAATATATCTTTATTAAGAAAGCTATCACGTAGGTACAGCAAAGGACATATGCAAAAGCTACATGTTTATAATGTACGTGACAGACGTCTCAATAGGTGGCGGCTCAGTGATACGCTAGACATGCTAAGGCACGATTATCTACTCGTAAACAAACTTTCAGAAGACCCCTTTTGGTTTTAAGAGCGTGGAGTAACAAACCTACGGTTATGTATACCTCCATACATTTTCATAAACATACACGTTTTGAATATTAATAAAATTAATAGAATATCATCGCTATTTTGAAAAGAGCTATTTTGCCATGCTTAGAAGTTATTAAACATACTTATTAATAAATTTTGTCTTTCCTTTCTTTTAATTACTCGTAATAGTCAATTGACTCTGTACACGCTGGTTTCAGAGTTTTACGGAACCGCCTTTCGGTCTCTGACGTGGTTCCTTTGACGACCACCAAATGGCAGCCGGGACTTGCGTTAGTTAAATTTCATTTCATGGTCATTTTTTTCAACGCCTGGGGTCGATGTTTGTGCCTTTAGAGAAAAATCGAATTCAAGATTTCGTCGAATGATTTTTTTCGATATTGAACAAAAATCCTTCGTTAACGAGCGAAAAACAAAAACTATTCGACACCTTTACACTTAAAATAGCATTCCTGTAATAAACTCTACTTGAAAGATGTTTATTTTACCAGCTATCTATGTCGTCGTCGTTTCAGCTGCAATCAGTCCACTGCTGGACTTAGGCCTCCCCCAAATTGAGGGGTTGTTGCCATACTCGCCACGCTTGGCAGGCTGGTTGGCGAGCGCAGTTTCAACGGCTTATTTTACTTCCGACGCTGCTGCCCATCGGAAGTTTTCTTAAGCTAGGGAAGGGTGGGATGTGGTTGGGTTTGGGGAAAGGATGAGGTACTAGGATGTTACTGATTAGGATGGACATGGGTTGACTCAGTAGCAGCTCGGGTAAGTCGGGCTCGCGTACCCGTGTGCTATGTGTCTAAGCCATCGGACAGATGTTTGGAAATAATATGACTGAAGCTATCTATGTAGTCCAGTCATATTTGAATAAATGAAACGGGTCGGTTGATACGACGCCGAAACCTCTTCCATAGAGATCGATTCTCATTCATTCGCATAGACTGCATGTCGGGTCGCCAAACGAATTAAATTTCAGAGGACATGGGGACGTTCGTTATCGAATGATTTTCATTAGTCATAATCGGTGAGTCGAACAACTTTTATTCGATATATGAGTGCCATGATACATATCCTAAGTAAGGTGCATGATCGGAAAAATCGTTTCACGGGAGTTTTTGCAGGTAAGAAATGTAGATACGCGGAATCGGTTTAATGCAAATATTTCATTCTTTAATAAACACACGACGTAATGAGACTTATCTATTTGTGACAGACTTTTGCCTGTTGATTGATATTTAGATGTTCCAAAATCTCTGAAAATAAAATCATAGAGTTAAGGATATTAAAGCCCTGTGTTTATCACTAAGTCGCAACGCATTTGACAACTTATAAAAAGTCTATAAAATAGAATATTCGGGCGTCAATTCTCTTATTTTACATAGTACACAATTGAATCGTAATTGGATCGCAATGATAACTCTTGACGTCTCCGGTATTCTGTTACTAATTTTAAGACCAATCGTATTCCATTGGCATGCCATTGCTGCAACTGGAAAATTTTGCTAGTCAAAAAATCATTAAAATCATCAATTTTTTCGATAATCGGTACTCTGTTATTTATTTTATTTACATTTTTTCTACTAGTACCATTTGAATACGTTTTAGTTGCAATTAAATTGAGATACAAAACAGTAAACCCAATATTGAGCATATCAAAAATGCATCGTAATTGAGTCGTAATTAAATAACAGTTGCATGGCCTTTTAAAGTTTATTAGCGGAATTGACCCCTGGCTTGCAAGAAATTAAGTGTTATCGCTCAGGATATTATTAAAATCAAAACTTTCTCCAAAATTTGATATTTTGGTCACCTTGTGCTTGGGCAATATGCAAATATCTCACCACAAGCCCGATAGACATTCCAGGTCAGTGGTCCAATAAAAACGCAATGCGTCATGCAAAAATGGCTTTTCAAATTCAATTGCTTTTCATTTCATTACATTTACATTCTTTTCTCTCGACAAACCTGTGTAGCTTATAGGAAGCCTGAAAAAACACACCCGAATTAAGTATGTAAAAATACCTTTTACACCACCATTAGTAAAAACCAGTGGTCTATAGGTGGTGTTATGGGATCCTATATACCTACCTAGTAGGTAATGGTTTTCCTATAAATGAGTCCCAGAAGTCAGACGGTCGCGCCATTTTATATGTATTTATTATTATCTGCTATATGTAGAATTTAAATGCTAAAAATTCTAGTGTTAAGACTATCCTTAGCACAACCTAGGCTCTTATTTATTTATATGTTTGCATATTAAGCTTAATTGTAAACTGATTACGCAATAGAGAAACACACATAAACGAAGAAGACGATTTAAAATACTATCTTTGGATCGAAAAAGTAAATTAAGAATGCAACTGGGAGACACACTTACAGACACGGATGAAGAAGTCTGTCACTGTGAATCCTCTACCCCACCTCCAGTTTTCATGATACTTATATTGGGAAATCCACCACCAAATGACGTTACTTAGACATAACTTCAGTGTCAGTTTTACAAAGCCAACACTGTAGATTTTAAATATTTAATTGATTCAGGCGTTACTTTGCATGTGAAAACAAATGGTGGCGTATGCTGGGACTAACAGTAGCGGGTGGTACACAAATAAGACAACGGACTTATTTGTGTAATTTTAAATCCAACCAAAAACATTCTGTAAAAGACTAGCCAAGTCTCGATGGAGCTGCTTGTTTATCTCTAAAAAGTAATGAAATCTACACAAAGTTGTGCCAAGTCTAAGGTTCCTTAATGCGATTTCTTTATGTTGTGTGACTTGGCCGTTGAAAATTCTTTATACGTTGGTGGGTTACAAGTCAATTTTGTTTACACGTAATGTTATATCTGTTGTAACTGTCTGTCCATATCGTCTAGCTGTGTAACTATAAAGCTACTCGAATACACAAAACAGACCTGTACCAAGTGAGATCCTCGATGTTTGCACAAGTTTTAGAACTTGTGTTCTTCTTGACAAGAAGTTCGCTCATTACCGTCCAGTGGACTGCACTGGCTACCTGTACTCATTGCTCAGAGGAAGGACGTGGTAACTGCAAGATTACTTTATTAAAGTTAAGTATAATGGCTTGCAGAAACCATCTGAGGTCGAGAAGCGGTTACAAGAAACTACTTATACACCAGTTTTTGCTTGCACAAATTAACAACCTTGCAAGAAATCTATGTGATTTAAATAAGTATAATCCTAAGTCCAATGGTATAATCATAATGCGTAAACTTGTTAGGAACTTGACTCGTCAACAATGCCCAGTGAGCAACACAGCGTGACTTTTTTAACGCCACTAGTGTATTTATGTGATACCTACCTAATTAAAACTAGATACGAAATTTCTGTAAAACCGAAAAAAAAATTCAGATGAAAATCATCTCAGATGATCTAGATTTGTATGAGGCCTATAATTTTTACGCAACCTTTAATTATTTTTTTTTTTTAAAGTTGCGTTTTGCTTTACGTGGTCATTATTTACGAGGCGGCATATAGTCATGAGCCGAAAGCGAATGCCTATAGAAACCGATTATATGACCAGTTACGCACACGAGATGTCATACGTCGATTTTCAACACTTTTCGGAGGAAAAACATACTTCTATTATAAACTTTTTATTATTTACACAATAAACAAAAGTTCTCAAGCGAAAACAACAATAACTTTTGTTGGTACACTTTGAACAGTTTTCACGTTTAGAAACACCATTAGAGTAAAACTGATAAAAATTCAGTAAAATAAATAAAAATATGAAATTTAGTGTTGATTTATCATTTGGAAGCTAAAATAGTTTATATTTTTTGCAAAAACAATGAATTGGTTTGAGAATTAAAATCCTCTTGGCGTACATTTAAAAAAAAATACCGTATCCATGGAAACCATTACTTTACAAGTGCGATTATAATATAAACAACGTGTTGTTTACAACCCTCATTAAGGGCCTAATTACAATTAAATAAAAGACACTTTACGAGCAAATGTGTTGAAAAATATATTGTTTACTTATTCTCATCTAAGTTGTATAATGTTACTGTCAAATAACTCAATGCCTCAGACCAACCAGAAATGGCCACCCCGGACTTGGAACCACTTTCTAACTTACTCTGCTGGCTCAGCGCCCTGAAGTGGATCTTGGCCTCCTCACGAGAGAGCGGCGGAGTGTTTGTTCTATTCTGCGCGATGACTGCCAGTCATCAACTCCCATCTCTCGCAGATCAGCCTAAACTCGGAACCACTAAGTAATGTAAAAATGCCACTTACAGCATCATTCTCCACAGCAGCAGGTGCTTAAAACTTCCGCCGGAGCACGGAACAGAAGGCTAAAGGATTGTACTTACAACAAATAACGATGTTAAGCAGTTATTAAATGCCCAGCCATTTTTCCGAGAGCGCCTTCCTCTCTATTTACAAAGTTAGACCGTTCAGTTCCAACTAAGCAACTCGTAGTTAACTTGATAAACTTCGACGGACTTCAAACACTTTTGAAGTTATTACAGTTTCAATATTTTTTACTATTTGCCAACTAGGATTTTGAAGTCTAATTGGATGTCGTTATGGTTACATAATTAATTAAGATACACCTACATTTATGTTAACGTTTTAACTATAATAGGTAACGTACTGCATACTGGTATTTAAAACATAAAATTACAGGATACTTACTTAATAAGTACCTAGTTAAGTAAGATTTTAAATGTCCAACGTAATGTTTGAATAAGTATTTAGGTAGAGTTTTGGTGAAAATGGCAAAAAATTTAGACGTGATACGTATCTATAGCCTAGATATAACGTGCATCTGCCTTTATTTAGAAATGCTCTTATGTCGAACACAAAATCGGGTAGTCTTTTTTATACAACTAAGTAGGCAAACAGGCGTACGGCCCACCTGATGGTAAGTGGTTACCGTAGCCTATGAACGCTTGCAACACCAGAGATGTCACGAGCGCGTTGCCAACCCTGAGTCGAATGAAAATCGTTCAACCCGCCGATTTTGCGTGAGTTACTCTTTCAAAAATATGTCATTCTCATTCATATCAATGAGTTACTTGATCAATCGACCCTGTACATAGTTTGGTGTCAGTGTTTCTCGGAACCACCTCTCGGCTTCTAACACAACCAGATGGCAGTCGGGACCAAGGACCCAACGGCTTACCGATATGTGTACTTACTAAGTACTTTAGGTACAAGAACTAAGTGAATGCTGTACCTACTTAGCTACACTTCAACAAAGTATCTCGCATTCATCAGTGGCAAATTTCAATTGGCAGACTTCGAAATTCACAGAAAAAAATCATTTATTTTACCCTCACGTTTACCTGCACTGCAATTTTGGCATTTGTCAAGTAAAGCCTGTCCAATGGCAATCCGCAAATCTGGCTGGAATATTATTGGCTGCCCGCTAAATGAGTAGATAATAGTACAGAAGAAACGCTTAACATAAGAGAGGTAGGACATTTTGTGAGGAGTAGTCCGTCTGGGGAAGTACCTCTACCCTACAGAAGACCGCAGCCAAATAACACTGTGATGCAGTGTTGTGTTCCTGCTGGTGAGTAGGGTCGCCAGGCTCCAGAGGGGTCGCTGTGCTGACAGCCGACAGGTCGGTAACGCACTCATGACATCTCCGGCGTTGCAGGTGTTCATAGGTTACGGTAACCACTTACCATGTGTGCCATACGCCTGTTTGCCTACTTAGTTGTATAAAAAACAAAAAAGAAACGCTTCATAAAAGTATGACGCACCTAAAATTGGTTAGTCGAATGATTATCGTTCAACTCACCGATTGTACTCGTAAACAATGAAAACCAATTGATGATGATGAACAAATACCATTCGTCTAACCGGTTTTGCGTGAGTCAAACTTTTCAAAATAGGGCTCCTGGAGCCCTATCTTTAATTGGGTATTCTACTCAATTTATTTTTATCATTCATATCAAACATTTCACTACCAGAAAATGAAAACAAAAAGATTTTTTAAAATCCGTTCTTAAATAAATAACCTTTGAAATTCAGTGGAAGGGGAAACTGTCAAAAAATAAGAAAAGGATGCACTGTGCGTGCAGTGACGTCACAGCCACTTGGTTTCGTGCGTACAAAAGAGATAGCAAGATGTCCCCACCACGCTTCCACGTTTCTTCTTGAGAAAAATTTAAAATCCAATTACTGCCTTAATTAACAACCAATTTTGTTGTTGTTTTTGGAATACCTAGTCCCGACTGCCATCTGTTTGTCGTTAAAGGAACTATACGCTCGATAGAAATGGATGCATCAGATTAAAAGATCAAAATCTAGGTGAAGTAGATGTATGTGTATGAATGCACCGGCTCACCTCTGTTCATTGTTATCCACTCACGTGTACCTGGGTCGGTTAGCATAGAATCCTGTTAGATAGAAGGTCAATCGATACTAGGGGGCGATGCATAATTCCTGCTCGTGTTAGCCAGTTACGATGAGTTTGCTATTGAATTAGTTTCGCAGTGAAGGTAGATGGGGAATTTATGAAATTGGATTAATGGCTACTTGTTATTAGATAACAAGATAAGAGCTATTTTTGTGATGATGATGACTCACTGAAAAAGCTGGAGTGCTATGTTTGAAAGTGTGAGTCACGCAAAATCGGCGGATCGAATGATTTTTCTTCGATATCGAATAATCGTTTGATTTCGATGGATTATTGTTCTACATATATCGAACTATTTCCATTCGATATAAACATTTCAAAAATAAGGCTCCTGCTGTCGAAAGAAAATCGTTCAACTCACCGGTTACAGACTCCATTCCTATCGGATATTATTCGAAACTATTCGAAAGAAATCATATCATGACATAACCTACTTTAAATTATAATGGATACTCTATAAAGATTTAACGATGTGTTTAGGACAATTAAGAATACAATAAAATCGAGAGAAGAAAATACGTAAAGCTACAATGCCTTTGGCTTGAACAATCTCTAGCTCATCCTAACGCTCACCCGGTTGCGTTAGAGCCGGTTGTTGGCTTGAAGTCTACATACACTGCACACACGTAAAAAAAAAAAAATTCATTCAAGTGTCGGAGATATTGGATTTATCACGTTATAATAAAGAAATGAAACGAATGCTTGAGAAAAAAATAACTCTTATTAATATATTTCTCAATACACTTAGCATACTTCTTAAACTAATGTGTACGTATGTACATAGCTAGCACTCGCACAAGCATACATTTACTCACACAAGTATCCTGCCTATTGAAGACTCGGGTTCTGTATGAAAATGTCACTTTTAGCTTAAAAAAACGTGAATTACATTATAAAATTTTGTAATAAACCTGAACAAAGTCACAACTTGTTCAAATAATTTTGATATTACTTCATGAGGAATAGCATCAAATTTTATTAATAACAGCTAAAATATTTCTAATTTCCTTTTTAAAAAATATTTGCATACTTAATTAAGTATTTTATAACATTTTTTTTAATGCTAACCTCATCATCGAGCCTTATTCACATTTACATTATCTATCCGATAATTCGGATTTTAATTATCATGACATTATTCATAAGACAAAATAATGAAAACAATACTAAGATTTGTCAGCCCATATAAAAAACAAAACTGAATGCGATCCAAATGTGATAATCAAAACCAAAATTACAAGAGACAATTATTTAGAAATCCTATTTAGCAAGATGGTTCATTCTTCTTCAGCTTGGGACTGTCGCTTCCTTTTCTTTTTCTTCTCACTTTTTGGTTCATCTTGCTGTTCTGTCGCTTCTGCTTGTTGGTGCTTCTTCTTCTTCTCACTCTTAGGCGTTTCTGGTTCGGGCAGTGTTTCGTTGGCGGACTGGTCTGCTTCTGAATGCTTCTTCTTTTTCTTCTTCTTCTTCTCGGAAACCGGTGGTTCTACGTCATTGTCCTCAGCGGGCTCTTCTTTCACGTCGTTTGCTGCTTTGATTTTCTTTTTTGGTGAGACCTGCAGCAAAAATCATTCATTGTAGACTTATGTTTAGGAACATAACTTGGCGGGAGCAAAAACATGTAAAATAGTTGGAAACATATGAGGCGGACACATAAACACATAATTATTATATGTATCAGTTCAAATTATAAACTCTCTTCGGTTTTGCAGCACTTGTAAATATAAAGTAGTTTATTTGGACATGCAAAGTAATAATTGCAAATGGTCCTAATGGCTATTAAATAGAATAGTGGATTATAATCCACTAGCTAGAGTATAAGATCAGAACAGTGTCATTGTTTTGTGCAAGTATAAAAGAATTTATAATTTAGTATAAAAAATAATAAAAACAAGATATTTGCTCAAAATACATACCCAAAATTACAATGAGTTGTAATTTACACAATTAAAAATTATCTTTTAACATTGAAATTATAACATCAGGTCTCAGCGGAAATATAATATAAGAAACCACTCACGTCGTTGGCACCATCCTCCAACTTGATCTTCTTGGTAGGCGCTTCCTCGTCCGGAGAGTGTTCCCTCTTCACGGCCTTCTTGCCCAACGTGCTGTCGGCTGCCACGGGGTAGTGGAACACCTCGCTGTTGATTACAATATATTTATGATTAATTCATAACGAGTTGGTAACATGGTCAATCCACCCTGTGCACCCTTGTGTCAGTTTTAAGGAACCGCCTTTCAACCTCTGACATGGTTCCTTTAACAACACCATATGGCAGCTGAGACCAACAGTTAGTACCCTCAGAACAGAATCATCATAACTATCAGACAATCGGGTGATTCAAGCCTGCAATAGCCTAACAAAACTGGAAACAACCAAATAAAGTAATTAAAAGTATGCTTCCGTATGTATGTGCTTAAGTATGTACTGATACAAATAACAGATAATGCTTTGAGAAGTCTACATTGCTAACATGAAATCTAAATTAGTATGGGAAGTAACATGCTTTCAAAATTCACAAGAATATGGATATGCTTAAATAAATAGGCAAACTGAGGTTTAGTGAGAAAACAAAATTAAATAAACATAACACCCACCACCCCACCAGTGGGTGGGAACCCTACAGTCAAATCATTGAATGTGGAATGAAGTGGTCTTTAGTGGATATAACACACATTATTACTGGATAATGAGGGTCGGCAACGCGCTAGTGACATCTCCGGTGTTGCAGGCGTTCATAGGCTACGATAACCACTTACCATCAGGTGGGCCGTACGCCTGTTTGCCTACTTAGTTGTATAAAACACCATAAAATAAACTAGGAAAAACATAGACACAACAGGTTACATACCTCTTACTATGATATTTTTCAAATTTAGCCTTCGCCTTGCCGGTGCCACTTATCCTCCTCAGGTTGCCCTCCTCCAACAACCGCAGTCTATTTTCCAGCTTCACTTTGTGTTCTGCTCCCAACTCAAACGAGACCTCTTCCCCAAAAGCATCCACTCTGGTTGCTAAAGCTGCTTTAGCCGCCAACATACGAGCCATCTTTCCTTTATTCCTTGCACTACACTGACCAACTAACTGTGCGTGATAGATCAAACCATATTTCGGTGTATCTTTCTTTGTCTTTAGAGCTCGGAACAAAGCCTTTTCTGCCCCAAATATTTGCACTGTTGAAGCAGGATGCTTGGCTAAGTTCATCAACGACCCTGCATGAGCTATAAGCCTCGCTCCAATGTGTTCTCCAATCAAAACTGTCAGATTTGGAGCCATAGCCATCATTCTAGCCTTCAAGTAATCAGTCAAATGGGCCCTGTAGTCAGTAATTGCAATAATCTCATCGCACAAGTTCTGTATATTCATAATGTCATCATCAGATATTTCAGTGCCCATTGATATCTCAGCAGCTTCTTTAACCTTCTCTTCCAAGTCCTCGGGCAGGATATCAGACAAATCAGTCTTAGATGCATTATCTCTAGTTCCAATCAACTTGACGATTTTAACAAACAATGTGTTGTCAGTAATAATTTTACCTAATTCCGGAAAATGCCAACCATACCACTCCCTACACCTCATGATGTAGTTATTCAATTCTTTGTCTAAGTCGTCTAAAAGGCACTGAGCTTGGACAATCATTGTGTCAATCTTATCTGGGGAAAACTTAAGCTTGTAACGGGAGAGTGAGTGAGCGAGACCGAGGGCCATGGCTGTCATCTCTTTCTTAGGTAGGCCAGATAGAAGACTGTCCATTTGAGAACGGATACATCTAAGTAACTCTTGAACATTGCTATTTGACACACATTGTAAGTCAAACTTTTCTCTAATGGCACTTCCGAGTTTGGCATCACCGACCAGCAGCTGGTCCTGGATTTCTTTGCTGACATATTTCTTCAGAGCTTTCTTTAAAGGTTTGGAGATTTTGCCCTCAATGGCAGCAGTTGTAGCCGCTAACGCTTCGGTGGTGTCCTCAAACTTCACAAAGTTTTTCAATTTAACTCTGTGGACAAAATTATCAACTAAGGCACAAGACACTATTGAAAAACCTCTTTTGGTAAAAAGTTACATTTGATCCTTTAATAAAGTTGTTAGTTAACTGGGCTTGGCTTCTTGCATTATGATCTCAATAATATTAAAAAAGAAACACACATACACATATGCGTAGGTATTTTGAATGATGAATCTCTTTCTATTGCAGAGTCAACACTCATAGACTGTAGTACAATACAATTTTTCATAGCACACAGAGCGCAAATGACTAGCCATAGACAATATATCGGCCAACAATATCATGAGTTTACACTTACACAGACGAAGCTCCCTCTGGAGTGTTGAATTCCTGGTACAGATCATTAATCTGTGACAGTTTGGACTCGTCCAGCAACTAAAACAAAGTCATCGTTATAAATTTAAGAGTTAGGCTGTCAATTGTGTTCAATCAATAATCAATTGTATTTAATTAATGGAGATTCAACAAAAATTTACCTATACCACATCTACTATTGATGATTTCAGTAATCTATAGGGTCTGGTAAAGAAGAGCTATTTTATCTTTCACAATGACATTATGATTTTTTGATTAGGATACAGAAGAAACCAATCTATCAAGACAAAACAGCCTTTATAAGACTTGTAACCAACAAATTGTTTTATATGCTATGTTTTTATTTTTATTTATTTGGGAAACAAACAATTTTGATAACACTTAGATACATTAAGTTACAATATAAATGTTGCATAAATCAGTAAAGTTTCCACATAAAAGTAACACATACGTTTTTTTTGTTAAATAGACAATATGAAGCTACATAAGAAGGAAAAAACAAAAGAGATTTCATACAATAATTATTTGCTTAGTTCCTCTCTTCGCTGCCGATGCATCATATCCAAATTGTCTTGGTCTAAACCAAAAATCCAAAAAAATGATATCGATAGATTAAACTATTTATAAATTAATTCTTTTAGCTTTTTCTTACATTCTAATATATTGAAGTAAAAGGGATCTATTTCATTAAATTTATAGCTTAATTTCAAATAATTGCAACTTTCAATTTATTGATACTTTTAGCTTTTTCTTACATTCTAATATATTGAAGTAAAAGGGATCTATTTCATTAAATTTATAGCTTAATTTCAAATAATTGCACCCGGGCGTGCCGACGTTAAAATGTGCACTGATATTTAGTAACATGTTCGGCGGTGACACAATTAGGTAAAAAGTGTTTGGTTGCATTTATTGCACCGAAAGCTTGATTTCAAACAATCCAAAAAAGAAGACGGTTAGAGTGTTTAGTTAAGGACTAAGAAAAATTTTTGATTGATGTTTGATGTCCTATCAACAACTGTTTTTTATTATGTCAGGGTTTGGGGATCATTATAAGCATCATTAATTGGTCACGGAACCGACTTTATGGAACAGTCACTAGGTTAGGTTATGTTGCGACCACCAAAATAAGGGAGCGAGCGTTCGACTTCGTCAAAAAACTTTTTTGAGCACCCTTTTAGACACTCTGACCAAAATGCCATGACAAGTTCATGGCTTGGGTAAAAATATCAAGATCGGGAAGTTTACTACACCATTGCATAATGTTTGACAAAATATAATATTCTGTAAGAAAAATCAATTACTATGTTTATTATTGCAGTAATTTCGTACAAATATGATTGCAATAAAATTAAATAGGCGTAAATCGGCATGATATCCTTTCAGCGTATAGGTTATAATCAACACGTGTTGACGCTTACCTTGAAAATTGCGTACCCCGCCGGGGTTTCAAACAGCACCAACATTTTTAAACACTTATTGAACCCGACTCAGATTAATTGTAAAAGTAATCTAATTGTTTTATTCAGAAAATAATTTATAAACATGAGACGCTAAGCATAATGCACGGCACGAGCGCTTAGCATTTTCAATTTTAACATTGATTTGACAAGCATTCATGACAGACAGTGTGTTTGTGACGTTTGTGAAGTTCGTTTGACTTTGACATACCTAAAGTTTTTTTTTCTTTCATTTTGGCTCTTACTTTCGTATTTAGCCAGTAACAAGTAAAATATTTTTTTAAAAAGTTGTTTAATTAAACAAGTATAAAGTCAAGTCAGTAGTTGAGTCAAGTCAAGTCATAATCAAGTCGAGGCAGAAGAGTCCGGCTAAGTGAAGTGGTAGAAAAACTGCACCTAGCGATTTCCAGGAGCTTTTGACAACAAGCGAGGAAATCACATATATCGAACACTGTATCACTTCCCAACACTCACGCTTGTTCTTGAACACATTGCGAATAATAATCTACCATTATTATGCACAAACACTCAAAAAAACACAAATTTTGGAAAATAAAATACAGCGCCGATACTGCTCTTTACAGCTTCCCGCCAAAAGTCCCATACCTAAAGTTAGTAACATGTTGTTTCCTTATAATATGGCTATTATATAACGCATTTAGCCTAAAATGGCTAACTAAACTAAAGTCAAACTCGTGAATAGATAAATCAAAACTAGTCAGAATGATCACTGATATTTTTTTTGTTGTTGAGGGGGAGGTTGTGGGGTGGGGTTGTGTTAAATATGTGGAAGAAAAGAGGTTTTGATCAGTAGGTAGTGGGACACAGAATAGCTACAAAAAAAAAAGTTAGGTACACCTAACACCTATCTAAGGCGAAAATGGCGCGACGATTTGGTATTTGGATGGAAAACAGAGATGGATGAATGGAAACAAAAGTGAGATGGCAAAAATGTTATTTTTTGCCACCACAGGGCTGCAAACTGTGGGAAAAGATCTTTTTTGTTGATAAATTGGTGAGTAGGGTCGCCAGGCTCCAGAGGGGTCGTTGTGCTGACAGCGGACAGGTCGGCAACAAGCTAGTGACAATCATCTCCAGTGTTGCAGGCGTTCATAGGCTACGGTAACCACTTACCACCAGGTGGGCCGTAAGCTTGTTTGCTTACTTAGTTGTATAAAAAAAAAAGTTTTATTCTTACAAACGGAAGTCTTAACAGACAGATATGATCACATTTTTTTATTCATACCTTGTTACTATAATGTTTCAATTCTTAGATTAATAATTGGTCTCGGCGCCGCAGGTTTCAATTCATATAATTTTTCTTGAAGAGTGCTATTTTTGAAAAGTGTGAATCACGTGAAATCTCGGCGATTCGAATAATTTTTTGTGCGATATAGAATGATTTTTGTTCGACATTAAAGTTTCCTTTAATGTCGTACATTTCGAAAATAGGGCTTTAGATTTTTTTCCTTCATAGTAGTCAGCGATCATAATTTTTAATTCATGATGTTACTACTATTAAGTACATTATCTATTAATTGCAATAGCCATAAGTCCGCCTTTGTACTAAATTTTCTAAATGTATTACTTTTAATTTTAATTTTTGTGTTTGGTACAATATAGTGTATATCTATCTATCTACCTAGATAGGTACATCAGTGTATAATATTTTGAATAATTGAACATGGATCAAGATTTTTATAGGTAGGTATATGACGAGAAATCAGTATATTTCTAACACTAATATATTAACGTGGTGTGGTACATTTATGTACATAATTAGTTTTATATTTCAATGTATCCAATATTGGTCATATTTACCAATATTCCCCAATATTTCCACTTCAGGCAATAATCCCGGCTATAATAGACAGTAGCCTTGCCTAACACCCGTATCAATCAGCTTGATTCAAATAAAATAATATTATAGAAATATAATAAATTATTCTTTAAAATGGCTCTTCATTAACTGAAATGGAAACATATAAACCAGTTAGGTACCCGACAACGCACAGGCGCGAATAAATATTTGCACAAATGGATTTTTATCAGAGCCAATGGAGGACCCGCTATTTGAGTTCGAAAATTCAATAATTCTGCATAAAGCCATGCACCCACTCGCGAGGCGAGTGAGTGATTGAGCGAATGAACCAGTGAATGGATTCCGTCGAGTGGCGAGTGAACGAGCGCCTGCATCAATTCGAATAAGGAACGTGATTATTTTCGCTATTGGAAGATCCCATTCGGATTTAAATGTTGAAATTTTGTTTGTCACTTGCGATTTTTATAGGTGTTTTGTATGGAAGAAGGTAATTATGGTATTTTGTTGTTTTCTTAGTCCTTCAGCACCACATCGCTCCAGCGATGCCTACCGCTACCAACTGAGTTCACGTTTAATCATAATATTCAGCCATATTTCCTTCTACGTGAGACCCAGAAAACTCTGGCAAACCACGATCTGCCCGCCTATACGGAATTCACGTATCCTCCTCAGCATCGACTCAAATCACGCCTTTCATCATGCAGAACTGCTCGGAAACTCATTGAAAGTAACTTTACCATCAAAGAGCAGTGGGAACAGGAGTGGTGCGTCAAACCACTTAACCAAATGGGTGCTCTCATATCCCCCACACAGAAACCATCTGGATTCTCGCTCCCCCGCCGCGTATGGTGCCTGCTAAACAGACTAAGAACTGGCTGCGGTTGAAGCAGATCGTTCAAATTCCGATGCAGCTGGATTGACTCTCCGGCTTGCGAATGTGGTGCTTCCATACAAGACGTGTCACATATCATCAGTGAATGCCCACTCACTAAATATGATGGCAACCCGGCAGACTTGCTTACGATGGATAACAACGCAATCCAATGGATGCAGACAAAAGTTTCTTTAAAGTTATTAGATAAGGAACGACTTAAATTTAGCCATACGATTAATAATAATAATCCAGCCATACTTATGGATGTAGGTAAGATTAGGCCTTAATAATCTGGAGTGTTAATTTTGAAAAGTGTGACTCACGCAAAATCGGCGAGTCGATAAATTTTTGTTCGATATCGAACTATTTTCATTCGATATATGTAGGTATATAAGTATGTCATATATATCAAAAATAGGGCTCCTGGGATGTTTATCAAGTTCTTTATCGGCCGTGTGTCTTCCGATGCAGGAATCGACCACTCCTCTCATCCCATCATAGGTCGGCTTACCGATTTTGGGTATCCAGTTGGGTTGGATTTTGGGGTTTGGCTCCTGATTCCAAGTTAAACGAACCGTAACTATTTA
Organism: Euzophera pinguis; assembly: GCA_947363495.1. Classification (NCBI taxonomy): domain Eukaryota; kingdom Metazoa; phylum Arthropoda; class Insecta; order Lepidoptera; family Pyralidae; genus Euzophera; species Euzophera pinguis. Next base: position 182,164 of record OX376156.1, on the reverse strand, counting down.
AGACATTAACCTTTGCAGTAAAATAATCGCGACATCTATGTCACGATGAACTAACTTGCTTTAGGTCATTTTAATTAATTTTTTGGCCTATAGTATTAGAATAGCAAATAAAGTAATAAAAAGAAACAAGTAAGAAGTCATATAAAGTTGTAATGAAATTAAAAAGACAAAAAAAGAAAATATATCGATAAAAATTAACCCTACACTTCCTGGCGCACACGTTATTACTACACTGGGGTGCCCAAGCACCCCAAAATAAAAACGTCGATAAAGTATATAAAAAGAAACAATTTTAGAATAATAGGTTTTTATTTCTATTAAATAACATTTTCAGGCACCTTATTCAGCCTTTTAATAAAAAAAATTAAAATCAATTTCAACACTATTTTTTTAAATTTAGTTAGTGTTCCAAAAAAATGTTAGTTTCGTACTTGGGGCGCTTTGTCGCGCTAATACGTTTCGTGGTGCTAGGGCAGGAAGTACAACGTCTCTGTGAGTGATGTTCACACCCAGGAGGACCGACTGGCATTGGTAGCATTAGGATTTCCGAAATTGTTTACTTTATATCCCGGCTCAAAGTTGGGGTTTGTATGCGCGCTCTATCAAATGGTTCACTTTACAGGTTCATTCCAATTTTTATAGAGAAACCGTGACAAAACTTAATTGTTATTGTTATTAACTCTTTAGAATTTATACAGCGCTCACGAGTTAACAAAAACGGCACTCGAAAATTCATAGAAGTACCTAATAGTCAATATTTAGTTTTCATTGCGTCGAAAACGCACACTCGAACAAAAAATGAATTCATAGCTAGTTTTTTCATTTTACAAGAACATAACCTCTTCAATCATATGTTTAGACCATGAATATTTAATTTCTGATAATACTTTAACTAGATAACTTGCAATAAGCACAAAAATATATCTTTTTTTATATTTTCACGAACTTACATTATTCCTACACTGGGGTGCTACAGCACCCCAAGACACATGTTCAGACAACTACGCCAGCCGGCTGTCGCCGAGTCATGGGTCAATCTATAGTGGGTCACCTCAAAGTAAAATACACGGAAGGTCAAACCCGTGCATTGCTAATCAAGGAAATGATTTAAAAAAAATTAAACTCGTGGTGTGCCCCAGTACCCCGTGTAGGGTTCTAGGGTTAAAAATCTCAAGACTCAAAAAACAAAAGATATAAATGAAAAAGGATAGAAAAAGTCTCAGCCCATACATGCCGGGAACTACATGCTAAATTTATAAAAAATAAAATAAAATAACCCCGTATAGCGGGTAAGGGATGGTGAAGTAATTAACATTTTTTAATAATGTTTAATTGTTTTTGTGTAAACATTTAATTTGTTTAACATTAAAAATGGACGTGTCATAACGTAATTGTAACATGTCCATTTTTTATACATCCATGGCCCCTTCCATCCCGTTTGCAATTTTGCATAGGCAGTTCAAAGTGGTAGAGGTGATTCGGTCAGACGGGGCCGGGGCACCCACGGGAGCGATTAGCCCCGAAATCGACGTGAGGGTATCATTGGCTTGACGTCTCGGATCACCTGTGATTGGAGAACCGGCCTTATGAGGCAGTGACAGGGGTCTGCTATAAATAATGACATCGTTACTACAACTATTTGTTACTGCAGGCTACCGTTTGGATTTATGTGGGCGCGCAAATGAGCTCAATAAAAACCGTACCCACTTAGGTTTATTTGAAACTAGTTTGGAGGCTGTGTTTTAGTGTGTACTTACCTTTGGCCCTTTACTAGGGAGATATTCGTCAGCACCAGATTATATTAAACACATAGAAAAAAAAACGATATAAAAAAGTAAATATTTTCCCTCAGAATCAGAATAATTTATTTGCTGAATGCATATTTAATGCATATAAGTAGGTGAAAAAAAAATTGTCGATCTCAAAACGGAGACTTTCGCTAACTCGCTCAGTCAATATTATAAATTAGGCACAGCGCTTTACAGTTATAATTCTTTGCAAGATTTTTGACTTTGCTCCGTACATCGATAACTCAATGTCTGTACCTGAATATCATTCGTCAAATAACTGAATAACAAGACACATGTGAGCTTAGCAAAGCAAGGATAGGTAGGATGTTATGAACGGCGACGCTGTAGCCCGATGACTAACTGCCGTAAAGCCGGAGTAAACCGGCAAATAACTCCGAGTTTACAATTTATGACGCGGCCCATAACGTCGACAAACATAGGTCTATGGTTTGTGAAATAGGGTTGATTCTTGGACTCCCTAATATCGAGTAGGAGACAAGGTAATCCTGCAACGATCGTGTGAGAGTTTTAAAGAAATTATACCCTTCCGGATAAACATTAATATTCCTTAAAACTATTTGTAAGTAATTAATCTAAGTATTTTTGTTTTGCTGTCACTTTTCATCACCGCATTCCATACATAATCAAATTGATCTCGGTCTCTTTGATAGCCCTCTCATTCTAGGACTTTTGTCTTATACTTAGGTACTTTTGTCTTGTCTTGAGTACAACATACAATTTGCTTTTAGTTGAAAAAAAACCAAAAGCAATAAAATAATAGTCGTCGGAAATCGCTACGATATGTTATATGTACCTATATATGGGCCTAGTGGAATATAGACGTGAATTGTTGAGTTTCGCTCTGTCTCTATCACCGATTCATTTGTCTGAAGAACTCTAAAATTTTTATTACACACAGTCAATTTATATGGAAAATGACAAACGTTGACAAACAGCCAGCAATATTACAACCTTACTTCACCGTCCAATAAATCACACGGCTCCGGAATGTTCCATAACCTCAATACCTCAATGCGCGAGGTAACCCCCACATGACAAACACATTTGGGAACCGCATATTCCATATATTGCGGTAAGAACACAATAAATTCCTTAGCCTAGATATGAGGGGCGTTTTACGACCATTCCTGGCTTCCGAATATTAACAGACAACAACTGTTTTGACTATCCTTTGCGGGATTACCTGCGAAATGTTAGAGGGTTTTCTGAGTGGCCGATGGTTTTACGCCTTTCATGCAATACAACATTTTGCACAAAGTATTCTCTCTCTCGTCTTAGCTTTGGTTTGCTGCTTTCAATGAATTCGAATTATAATGATAAGGTATAACATACAATACATCCACCATGCAAATGTTTAGTGCAATTTCATCAAACGTACCTAGTCAAGCACGTAGATGCTTGTCACGCTAGAAGTATGTTATGTGTTTGGCCTGTTTGTATGTATGTTTGTTGTATGTATGTCTAACCTATGGTCTAACTGTTTGTTCCCTTGTAGATTATCAGTTTTGTCTCGAGTAAGGCAGGTAAAAATTGTAAAAAAATTATTTGCGGTTTTAGGCACCAAAAAGTGCGACCCCAATTTTCTCTCTCCTTAACCTTTGTGAGTGTGATAACAAAAAGTTGATAATTCAAGTACTGTTTAGTTTATCACATAATCTCATTTGGAACTCATAAAATTCAATTATTTTAGATATCAAATATACAGTAAAAGCATAACTCAAATAAACGGGTTAAACATCATCTTCCAATAGACCAGTTTCAATAAATATTGACAACACACACTTCCGGCTATTCGGTCCACCTGTACTCGTAAACATAGTTTTTTTAGCACAGACAATAAAACCATGAGGCGATCACAAAACTGTTTGTTATTCGCCGATAGAACTTTTTTATACAGTCCCCTGCAGAGATTGGTGTACAATTAACAATGCATCGAAATCAATAGGTTAATGAATTTTGCAGCTGAATGTACGTAATGAGTGGTGTAGAAATATGGCGCTCTATGTAATGGATTTTACGATATTGTTTTGTTTTTTTACTCTGTTTTTATTTTGATTGCGAAATTTGTGCTTTAATTTTGTCTGTTAATTGCATACATTGTTTACTTGTTTGATTCTAAAGATAAAAGTCTGAATACACAGATCCAGATCAATAGAATAAAAAATATAATTATTTTTGTAGGATAACAGCTAACAAAAATATTTTTGAATTATACTTTACGTGTACTTTTCCTACTTACGTATTTTTTTTATCGAAAAATAAACAGTAAGTGCCTCGTTGGTACTAAATTGTTTGTAATACCTTTATTGCACAGAAAATAACTTAGGTAATACATACACTAAATGAATAAAAAAATGCAATGGCGGACTTATCCCTTATGTAGATCTCGTCCGGTCAACCAGGACGTTACAGGAATACAATAAAAAAAAGACAGATGGTAGAAGTTGTGCAACCAGAACAACAATTTTGTCCATTGTAAATGGTTGTGGGAAGTAACCGGCCTCGCTATGGCTAGGTATCTCTTCTGAGTCGTTCCAAAAGTGATAATGCTTCACAATTTTGTTTTTAGTACCGACAAAAACCCCAATTACGTCATTTAATATCTTAATCTTGCTCATTGCATCAAAAATCATATTAAAACTGCCATCAACATTAAAATGCTTCTCAGACACAGTTTTATGGACTACGAAATCTCTGAGTTATGTCTGCATTTCTGGTCGTAATTTTAAAACAATATTCTTTTGGTTCTTAAAGGATTTAAACCCGGAAAACTGTCATAAATCTGCGTCGTTAAAGCCTGAAACCACTGCATCCATCAATAAAACAAATTTGGGCCGGTTTTCCACTAAATTGTGCAGAAAACGAATAATACTAAACGTCTACTTAGATCTGACCCTAGGATCCACTAGTGGATTCCGAGATTTTTTTTTTCTTTTTACTTCACTCTATTAATCCCTCTCTCTCTCACTCTCCAATCGGTAGATTCAAATATACTCAAATAGTAAAATCCATGTAAACGTGGAGAATCTATCAAACATTCTTTTGGCTCGCATGAGTCAAATATAATTCCTTAACTCTATATCCTCGGAGTGAGCTCTCGCTCACGTCCCCATTTCATATCGCCATATATCTCAGAGTTTAGAGTAAAACAAGCTTGAATTACAAAATGCTTCCAAGACTCACGCCAGTGTTGTAAAGTTCCAGTGCAGTAAATTGGAAGTTTCTGGCTTGCACATTATGAACTTACTTCAGTTTGGACACGCACAACCGAACAAAGATCATATTTAAGCATGGAAAGTTCCGTATAAAACTAGAAGTAAAGGTAACTATGGTAGAACATTGTTTATACTCAGTAAACCTGGACAAGAGCAAACAGCTGAGGATGCAAACGGGAAAGCGCTAGAATCAAGATGAAGACCGGCAGTTATTTTGTAAAGACTAGTTTAATGCATAGATTGATTATATTTTAGTCGGTGAAATGATCTATCAGTTTCACCGACAAATAGTTCAACTGTCCAGAGTCAATTGACCACGTAACCCAATCGATATAAAAAAATGAAAGTAATTATTCCTTCATATTTATAGAATCAACTCACTTTAAAGATGCGACGTTATGTTTCATAAAGAGTCAATTGACAAAATACTTGACTCAAAAACGGAATTAAAAAAAGAAGCCAAACAGAATATCAAATAGGCAAATAGCCGATGACCACAACGATAAAGCCACAAAATACCACACCATTCTATTCTATTAACAAATAACAATAATAATTCATGGATATCCCGATCGGGCCACATCCCTGACATGTGTTATCGACAAACTATTGAATACACAACACCACCCGAGAAACCCGCCTCACTCAAGCAAGCGAGCCTTTATACCCTCTCATGGTCGGGTAGGACCCAATGAACGTAAAACATCCCATCCCCATATTAAGCCGAGCCTACACTACTTGGCGTGTGATGCTCGATATAGGTCTGATATCGAGTAGTGTTTGCTCGATCTGTGTTCCTAGTTTCAATCAAATTTTTTTTTGCATTTATTTCTTTAGCAGCATTTTTTTTTTCTATTTAACCGTGCTACCATATCATTAGACAGTAGCATCGATAGTACTTTTAATTAGACACCAAATTAGGTAATTTCAGTTACAGCTGCATCCTCTTAGGCCTCCGGTTAAATTTAGCTAAAGCAAAATGTTTTTAGAAAAGCCATCGGCTTTTACTTGAGCATTGTAAACCTTACCTACCTACCTTTAATATATTAGAATTAGTGTAGTGTGCTGGATTCTTAGAAGAAAACACGAAGACAGATAATAGTCTAAAGTAATATTCTATCGAGAAAACATGAACTAGTTAAACGAAATAATATCACCAACGAGTAAGAAATATGGCGAATATAAGGATTTAAAAATTTATTTATCTAAACTTTATTGCAATAGAAAAATACAAAAGGTGGACTACAGGTAAAAATGTAAATCTGAAACTGCAAATACCATGTGAGAATGTAACAGGTTAATAAGTTTAAATTGCAGAAGTATTCGATGGGTTTGAAATATTTCTCACAGTTCTCACTGTGTAATCATATCCCAACATTAATGGTTCTGAAATATCTTTGTCTGGTCACCTCTTTGTAAATACTGCTATTGTCTGATCCGGCCAGCCAGCGTTTGAAGTCAATCATCCCACTGCTGAATCTTACATGTCAGAAATTCAGAACTGGAATTCATAGCAACGCTTCGTTGTGACTATTTAATTGATTTATGATTTAGTAATGTTGATGAAGCGAGGAGAAGGCTTAGTTAAATTGTTTGTTATACTAGCTGTAAATATTCCAATGAGGAATAACATAAATTTTATATGAAAAGGACAGCCTTTGGGATCTAATGACTGCATTTGCTTTTTAATCCATCGGTACTTAATGGTTTCGAATCCTACGGTAAAGTATACAGTCTAATAGAACGTTAGAAACTTGTACCGCCTGATTTTCTGGTTCAGGAGAAACACTAAGCCGCAGCACCGTCTAGCTAGTATCTTAGTGGTGGTTTAAGAATTCACGTTAGATGCGTGCAAGGCCAGTGGTGTTACTAACACTTATATAGGCAAAACTAACATGGAAATTTAAAAAAAAATGTGTCGAATGTAGATCTTTTTAGTGTCAACCTTGAGGAGAGAACAAGTGGTCTATTGATATTTTACCAAGCTATCATTATCAATGATTTCTGTATAAATAGGTATCTAAAATTGTTTATTCTTTTAATAGCATTAGTTCGTACGTCGAAACCGCAAGCCGATTGTATCAAACATGTATTTTATATCGTGAAATCCAGAAAATATATCTTTCGAACAGTTTGCTCAATTATTTACAATCTCCTAGTAGATTCGCGATGGTCTGCTCTCGTAGGAATTTGTAACTTCAAGTCTAAAAAAAACAGCTAAATAAAATTGTTTAATTATTCCGTGGATTACAAAAAATTCAAAAAAATTTAAAATTCAAAATAATTTATTCGCATAAAATAGGGTAAACATCAAAAGTTCTCAAAAATTGACCCCAGTAGTCTAATTTTCCTTGCACCTCAGTCAGTCGAAATGCGAATTCCTCTTCCCAAGGAGATACGATATGGAGAGGTTGACGTCAACCTGCATGTGTAATAATAAAAAAGCTAATATAATACTAGCGGTTTCCCGCAGCACCGCCTGCGTCAAAAAGTAGCCTATGTTTGACCCCGGGTCTTCAACTATATTCATACCAAATTTCATCAATATCCGTTTTCCGATTTGGCCGTGAAAACGTAACAGATAGACAGACAGGAAGACAGACAGACTTTCGCATTGTTAATATTGTTACGAAATCAAAAATAAATAAAAATAAAATGCGGTCCGCGGAAGTTTGAGTAGCGCTGTCCGCGGAAAATTCTCGTACAATCGTCGCGTGTTTCCATACGGGAATAATATCGCGAACGATCTAGTACATCGATTATCTCGCTCTGACATATTGCTTTGTCTCGCTCTCGCACTTCTAGTATGTACTAAGGGAACGAGACAGAGGGTATCCCTCTCTCTCTATTCCGGAGTTGTTGTGATCTTTCTAGAAACTTATGGAGCGGGTTTCCCGGGCCATATAAATATCGGAAGGTGCCTCAGGAGGGCAGTTCTAATTTAACTGAGCTACAAGTGCGATCAAGAAGCGATATCTGGAGCGAATAACAAGTGATACAAGCGACCTCGGCAAGTTATAGTGACTGTGATTAGCAAGTGTTTTGGACATTGTTAGTGATAAGTGAAGTGAAGTGACGTCGGCGACCATCCTTGTGGGAATAAACGTTTTTAAGAATCATCAGGTGTTTTTCTCCAAATTGCGAACCCCGGAGCTCGTAACAATATTAGTATGGATTAATCTTCATTACGAAAAAAAAAACTAACTACTTAAGGTATTTATTTAAATTTTTTGTTATGGTCCGTCCGTAGCAGGACGGCTTCATAGACATGCTGTCAGTCCGACAATATTAAAAGCAAGCACTTGTTGAGGACCTGCGTTACCCGTGTCAGTATATCACTTTTGTATACGTAACCTATTTAAGGACCTGAAGGAATACACAAGATGAAACCTTGTTTTTTCCTCGACTACTTACGATTCGAATTGCTTACTGCGCTCGCCCTGGCAGGCGGCAGGCGGCAGGTCGGTCCCCTGGGCGTTCTTAGCCAAATTCGCAAAAACCTCGCCACAACTGAGCTGGTGATAAATGAAGGGCTTAGTCGATTGCGATTCCCTTGGGATTAGTCCCGGTTAGCTAAGGTTAAAGTCTTTTAAAATTGGAAGTGTTAATTCTCCGAACTTTTTGAGACTATTTTCTTAACGAATTTATTTTATTTATTTATTTACAGTTATAAACCTTATTAATAATACCGTAATAGTGTAATTTAATATACATAGCATTCATGTAATGCCACAGAATTATTCATAGTACGCCTCTCCTTTCACAAAGTAAGGTAAAAACCTTAAGAGCTACATAAAATTATTTGTACCACGATTATACGCGTTTATAATATCGCGCTGGAGTTTAAAATGAGCCATTACACAAAACACTTGCCGTCTTAAGGCATTATATAAAAAAAGCTTAATGATGATGGATTTGTAAAGCGTCTGAGTGCGAAGGGCTTTTGAAAGCTCCTATTTGGTGGGTATTTACTCCTTTGCAGATGTCAAATTATTTTGACGAATAAAAACCCTGTTCGTAATAGCTGTTTTGAATGTTTCTTAAGTTTAGGTAATACCTTCCTTGTGTCGTAAACCTCACTACTGAGGGTTGTGATCTCTATGGAGTACCTTCCTGTGGACTATGCTTCGCCATTCAGTTCGGTTTTCTGCTGCTCTTACGGCGTCGCTGACTTTGATCGTGAGAGTCGAGCGAATCTGGACGGACCAACGCATAGGAACGCAAGAACGCGTCCTCTATGTCTCTTGCCATCTATTTTCACTGTAAGTAATAGCTTCTCAAGATTGTCCCCGTTTTTCCTGGATACATGTCCGAAGAATTCTAGTATTCTTCGCAGGCATGTCGTGGAGAGCCTTATCTTTATTTCCAGGTGGTAGAGAATATATTTATTGGTCTGACGCGCCGTCCATGAGATTCGGAACATTTTTCTCCTGCACCATATTTCAAAAGCATATATACGGGTGCGGCCTGTCTTCTTTAAAATCCAGTTCTCAGCGCCATAAAGGAAGATGGAAAACACCAAAGCGATGACCAGTTTCTTCCTTAAGTGAATTAAGATGTTTCTGCTGTTCCAGATGCAATCCATTTGGATTCGCATTCCTTGCCATGCTAATTCGTTTCCTTATATCACCGTCGCACGATCCGGTGTTTGATATAAGTGCACCTAGGTAAACAATGCTGTCTACCGTGTCCAGTCCTAGGGCAGGGCGGACTTTCTTAAATAGTTCAGACGTTTGGCATTTCATGGCGTGTGTGTTTATGTACTGGCAGTTGACATCAATGAAAGCGTTTTTTAAAAGTTTTTTTAGGTAAAACCGGGGTGCTGTTAATCAGTCTATACTTTATAACGATCTTGGTATTTTTACCATTCAGCATCTTCTTCATGCTAGCGTTATCCCGTTTGTATACTCAGCTGTGTGCTTCGGAGCTCAGGGTCCACTATCTTACTTTTACTTTCCTATTTTTACCATTCAGCATGGTCATACTTAAAAATCATGCCTTAAGTGGGTGACAGACGTGCGAGTAAGTACGCGAACTTATGGCTCGACGACCTTTTTCGCCCGTGTGTCACTTTAAAACCGTCTCGCAAGTTCGTCAGCGATCCAACCGGTTTGAAATCTTGCTCGTAGCTCGTCTCGGCTCGTACGTTTGGCAGCACTGCGAGCCGCAAGCCGCCATTATGGCTGGTTTACACACGATCTAGTGCGACGATCTAGTGCTTTCACGGACACCAAATCCACCCCACACACGCAATTTACTCACACATTAAAATAATTGTTTGTATGTGTGTGCTCGTGAAAGCACTGGATCGCCGGCAATCCAGTGCTAAATCAGGCCCCGCCGATCCAGTGAAATTTTGCGCCATCGATTGCGATCCAGTATACTGGATTGGCTCTAGCGACGGCCGCGCCGGGCTTGAATCCAGTAGCCATTTGCTTTGTTGAGGTGACAGACAATACGTTCGTCGCAATTATGAGTATAATGCGATTACTTAAAGAAAAAGAAATGAAATGTCTGCCTAAAAAGCTATGTCTGAAAAAAAAAAATTCATTTATAAGCATTCTTATTGACGGTCAATACGGTGGGTAATTTCGTGTCCATGACGCCACTGGATTGCCGCCACTGGATCGTGTAAACCAGCCATTATTCCTAAATAACACAAAGCTTCTTCTATCGACGACATCGCAATACAGTGTGAGCAAGCTTCACGTGTGTCACCGACGTCGAGCCGAGTAAGTTTGCAATCTTAAAAACCGCCTACTTTAAGTTCGTGCGTCTGTCACCCACTTTACGCTCTGAATTGTAAAAATACAAAGATTGCCCGAATTGACCATTTGGTGATACTACTTTTAACCATGGAATGTCTACTATCTGACCTTCATAGTCATTTTACAGGAAAACCAGATCAGTCAGAAGTTAGCTAGTTAGTATTTCAGATAATTCGGCCTTTGGCACAGCCTAACTACAGCAATCCAGCGATAACAGCCGGGATTCCAAAAGAACGGGTTAGATCAAGATAGAAATACCATGTCTAAGGACGGTGTCCATTTACTATGTAGGTATTGTCCGATGGACACTAAAATATAGTCCAAAAGCATAGAATAGTTAAAAATAGAAATACCACTAATAATAAATAATCATTTATTTCAGACTAGCTGTTTCCCGCAGCTCCGCCTGCGTCACAAAGTAGCCTATGTTTGACCCCGGGTCTTTAACTATATTCGTACCAAATTTCATCAAAATCCGTTCAGCGGTTTGGCCATGAAAGCGTAACAGACAGACTTCCGCATTTATAATATTAGTATGGATGGATATAAAATTCATATTCATAATGAGTGAAACATAAAAAATGTATCTATAATAATTTCCAAATAAAATATTCACAAAAATATTATAAAATTTTTAAATGTCAAAAAAAAAAACAATCTCATTCAGTAATGACGGCATGAAATCGCTATCGCTTGATACGCGCATTGGTTAGGAATACGCATGCCACGCTTGGCTATCGAGCTCATCACTTTACAGCGACCTCTCTGACCTATACTCCTCAAGTTATGTAGATGTACATTTCTGTTGGCAGAATATCACGCCAAACATTCTGTACCTGAAGTTAGTAAATGTGATAATTCAGTTATAGGGCAAGTTGCCTCGTATGATGGACCGAACAGACTCCTGTATTAGGGAAAAGTTTAATCTCCTGAAAGTACGGGTCCCTGAATGAACTTGCGAATATAATGAGAACCGTATTCGGCCGGGTCGACTCGTAATTATATCTTGATTATGTTACTTTGATGTCTTTGTGTGTATTTATAACTCTGATATAATTATTTGTGTTTTGTTGTTGTTGTTATGGAAAATGGGGATTAAGCTGTATAATAAGTACATTACCGCATTCTGCGACCAGAAAACGGTATTTGGGAAACTAATTCTCTTTCGTGTTTTTACCTTCTTAAAAAGGAGAAAATTCCTAATTTCTCGGAATATTTAATTCTATTATCTATTCTCTTTTTATTGTTTGGCAATGTGACCGCGTGACGTGCTTGGCCGTTCCAATAAAACTAGCTCGCGCAATCTCGCAGTCCTTTTCGACGGCGGCGCTCGGAACGGTGCGGACGTGCGCACAGCTTGCGGCGTGCGGCGAGCGGCGCTTCTTTAGTTATTAGAGTGGACACGTGAATGAAACAAGCCGGTTGGTACAAGACTGATTTATTCAATAGCCACCCTTAACTACCTACATCATGCACTGCGACGGTATACTTATTAAAAATATAAAATATAATATTACTACAACCCCCTTCTTTGATGACCAAATGCAATGGTTAGGCCTACTTTTAAGATTTAAAATTTTACTCAGATGAATTGAAATTAACAATCAAATTGTAATCTATTCAATACTTAAAAGTATATAAAATTAAGTTAGCAAAGTGATCATTTATTTGAATGTTGTATTTACCATTCATTTCCTCCTTAAACAAAAATAGAAATGCCAACTATTCATTTTCACATCAATAAATTATTAAGAAAAATTATGTACATTTACACACATTTAATTAAGTTACTACATTATTATTTAATTCTATCTTACATAGCAAAATCATCAAATTCAATTAGTATTTATTGTGGAATATTTTACAAATACCTTTTAAGTAAATGAATTTTATTTTGCTGAAGAAAACAAAAACATTACCGGGTTAAATTATTCATAAAAATATACAAAACATTGAAATTATATTATTTTGCTTAACAACACAAAAATGATCCCACTTATACATCTATCAATATTGAAGAATAGAAGCTTCTATTAATTTTAATACGTAATACATTTAAATTATTATTTTATTACATTATCATTTCATAATACTTTAGAATGGGAGGGTAACTTAATTGATTTTTTATCATTTTAAAACATTCTTCGTGTTTACTTTCCCAGTGCCATGCTATATCTTTTTTTAACAATTCTCTTAGCGGGAACGTTTTCTCAGAAAAATTTGGAATAAAACTACTGACATATGTAACTATACCTAGAAATCGCTCAACATCTTTTACATTTTGAGGCCTAGGCATGTTTTTAATGGCTGAAACATGCTTTTCATCGGGAAATATACCATCTTTTGTTATTTTGTGGCCTAAATAAGTTAACTCACTAAGACCTATTTTGCATTTTTCTTTATTTAATTTGATATTTATTTCTTGACATTTCTTTAAAACTGTACGTAAAATTCTGTCGTGAGTTTCCTTATTTTCTGCAAATATTAAAATATCATCTATAAATTGAATTACACCTTCCATATTTTCAAAGTGTTCATATAATCTCTTATGAAAAATTTCGGATGCCGACGAGATACCGTACGGCATGCGTAAAAATTTATATCTACCAAATACTGTATTGAACGTACATAGGTCCGTGCTACTATTTTCTAATTTAACATGCCAAAAACCTTGCTTAGCATCTAATGTGCTGAAGTATTTAGCCCCAGACAAGTTTGAAGTTATTTCTTCAAGAGTAGGTAACTTAAAATGTTCTCGTTTTATAGCTTTGTTTAAGTCCCGAGGATCTAAGCAAATACGCAAGTCGCCGTTGGGTTTTTTTACAACTGTCATACTGTTAACCCAATCAGTTGGTCCCTGAACCTTTTTTATTATACCTTCATTCTCCATTTCTAGCAATTTATTTTTAACCTGATCTTTTAAAGCTACAGGCAACTTCCTAGGGGCATGTACCACGGGCTGGACGTTACTTTTTAGCTGTATTTTGTAACTTCCTGGCAAACAACCTATACCTACGAATAAATCTGGAAATTCATCAAGAATTGATTTACTACTGCTACTTGTTTGTTTAACATTTAATATTCTTTTAATCAATTTCATTTCTTGACATGATTGTTTACCCAAAATCGGAGGGGAACAAGTATCTACTATTATAAACTTCAAAATATACACTTTTGATTTATATGTTGTTTTAAGATAACACTTGCCCATCACATTTATTGAACTACCCGAATAACCCTGTAACTTTACTGATGTTTTAGTTACACTTTTCTTAGATAAATTAATTTTTTCTAAATAAGATTTAGGCAAAATGTTCACGTCTGCTCCAGTATCCAGTTTAAAATTAATGACCTTGTTTTCTATTATCAAATCTACAAACCAATCATTATCTGAAATTAAATGTTTTTTAGTATTTACCTGATCGCTGGAGTCTCCGGTTTCCATCCGGATCCATTTCGCCATTTTGTTCCGTTACCACGTTGCGAATAATTTTTTGAAATACCCCGTACATAATGTAGATGATTATTATCTGATACTGATGCAACCGCATGAATTTCCTGTTCATGTTCTGTTTTTATACTGTTTGCTTGTACGCGAGACATTTCCGCCAATCTGCAAATATCGAGAGCCTTCGACAGTGTTAATTCTGGTTCCCTTAATAATCGCTCTCGTAACGTTCCATCTCTAATGCCACAAATCATTTTGTCACGTACCAACTCACTGGACAATTCTTTAAACTCACAATTAACGGCTATCTTTTTCAATTCAAAAACGTATTGTTCAGTTGACTCCATTTCCTTCTGTTCACGAGTAAAAAATCTATGCCTCTCAATTGTCAGATTTTTTCTTGGCAGAAAGAATTTGTCGAATTCCTTGATTAAATCCTCTATAGTTTTAAATTCCCCTTTAAACTGTGAGTGGACCTCCCGACATTTTTCTCCGATAACATGCAGCAAAATATTCACTTGTACCTTGTTGTCCTTTTTGTGTAGCTCGCACGCCTCATAATATATTAGAAAAGAGTTTTTCCATTTTTCCCACTCTTTACTCAAATTTCCGGATGTAACATTTACCAAATCATTATCAAAGACAAATGGCGGAGGTGGCTGTAAAATGGCTTCCATCTTAAAAATTTAACTGGGATTTCACTTTCTTCAGTTTGGTATTTTAAATTATTTATTTTTCTTTTATTTTTTTATTTTATTAATTATTATTATTTTTTATCAGTTTATTTCGACTGCGCCATGTTTCTTTAGTTATTAGAGTGGACACGTGAATGAAACAAGCCGGTTGGTACAAGACTGATTTATTCAATAGCCACCCTTAACTACCTACATCATGCACTGCGACGGTATACTTATTAAAAATATAAAATATAATATTACTACAAGTTTCCATGTGTTGTGATGTGAAGTGTTCATCCACGAACTGATGAAGAGTGAAGACCGGTGTGATGTGCTGCTTGAAGTGAAGAGTCGTGTGCTGTGCTATTCTTGTTTCTTGACAACGACGTGTGATAAGCTCCGTACAGCACGTGCATGTTCAACCAAATCTTGTTTCTATGACAACTCGCCGTTTCTTTGTCAATGCGTCGCCATAAATAAAATGCTTGCATGATGTGTGTGTTGTGTTTTCTTTCTTGGTATCCTTAAAAGAGTTCTTCTTAAAGCTGGTACTTGCTATCCTTAAAAGAGTTCTTCTTAGAGCTGGTACTTGTAACTGTTTCTAAAGGTTGTTCTATCAAGGTATTTTCTGCATGTGATGGTAAGGTATCTTGATTTGTACTTTAAGGTAAGGTAATTAGGTAAGTACAGAGGTAATGGTGTAGCCACAGTAAGAATGCGTGTAGGGGTAGATGGGGTTCGATCTATGTAAAACGCCGCTTTAGTTCCAAAAAAATAACAGTTTATTTGCACGTTTACAAGGGTTTTGGCACTTTTAAAACTAACACGTGTGAAAATTATTACGCGGAGTAGTATGGTGTCACTCGCTAAGAGGTTTACGGCAGACTGACGGGCGCTGGCCGCGGCCGATGTGTTCACGCGGCTCGTAGTGACAACAAACTACCTCCAAATAAAATAAAAATAAAAATTACAAATTATATTTCAAAGGTCAATGAACGCGTTGCCTACATTCCCCACCCTAGTGCGAAACTAGCACTCATTTACTAAAGGGATCCTGGCGACGCGCGCTGCCGACCGTTTCAGCGTACCTGTTTTGGTGCGCACCTCCACTACTCTCACTCGACTGTCCGCGCCTGGGAATACCTGCTGGATAATGCCTCTCGGCCACACGTTACGGGGGGCTGTTGGATCCACAAGCAATACCAAATCGCCTACCTTCAGCGGCTCCTGTTCCTGATGCCATTTGCGACGTGGTGTGAGGTCTGGCAAAACTTCATTCACCCAACGCTTCCAAAACATATCCGCTAGTGTTTGTGACTTCCGCCATTGTTTCCGCAGGTATAAGTCATTGTCATCAAATTTTCCTATGGTCGGCAAACTCGAAGATGTACCTAAGAGAAAGTGGTTAGGAGTTAGGGATTCTTCACTAGAAGGCTCAACTGAGACGTGAGACAACGGACGGCTGTTGACAATGTTCTCAACTTCTGCAAGAAGCGTGCTTAAAACCTCGTCCTTTGGGGCTCGCTCTTTCAGAATCACCCTGAGGGAGGTCTTGATACTCCTTATAAGGCGCTCCCATGCGCCAGCCCAATGTGGGCTTACTGGAGGAATAAACGTCCATTCAGCAGCGTTATTAGCAGCCTCGTCTCTTAGCGCTCCCTTGTCAAGCTATAGCAGTGATCGCTTGAGCTCGGTGTCAGCCCCTCTCAAGTTGGTACCATTGTCCGACATAATGTTACGCGGCCAGCCTCGTCGCGACGCCATACGGCGGAGCGCCATGATCATAGAATCGTTAGTAACCGAATGCACTCATTCTATGTGTACAGCACGTACAGTGAGACAAGTAAAAATCACTCCATATCGCTTTTCATGTCGCCGTCCCACTGTGACGTCCATCGGGCCAAATAAATCCACACCAGTATAAGTGAATGGGCGCTGGTGGTGTGCCATCCGTGCCAAAGGTAAGTCACCCATTCTGGGTACCTGCGGTTTGGCCTTCCTTATTCTGCACAGCATACAACGCGACACTACATACCGTACGGGAGGCCTTATTTGTAATAACCAATATTTCTGTTTCAGATTATTGACAACGGTCTCGTGGTTCCCGTGGGCAGCCTTCTCGTGGTAGTGCTTAGCAATCAATCGCGCGACCTGATGTTTCCCATCTAATATAATAGGTGTCTTAGTTTCAGGAGACACTCCGCGTGCGGCACCTATGCGGCCTGCACATCGCAGCACTCCGCGTTCGTCGAGGATTGGCGATAAGGTAAGTAACCTGCTAGTACGATCAATGCTTTTACCTTTTTTGATTGCAGATATCTCGGCAGCAAAGCACTCCATTTGAGCTTGTTTGATTAATAGACATTCAGCGCACTCCATTTCTTCTAAAACGCTACGGGTCATCTTTTTACATCTGTCTATAAATCGTAGAACCATAGCTGCTGACCTAAGCAACCGCAACCAAGAAGAAAATCGATTTGAATCCGGAACAGACAAGCTATAAAATGCTTCTCCCATAAAATTCACGTATTCGAAGTCGCCGTCATTCGAGTAAGCTATGACGTCACGCGGCCAACTCGACTTATCCTCGAAAAGAAATGACGGACCCGACAACCACTCATTGTTGAAGATCGCGACATCATAATGCTCCCTTGTGCCGATGTCAGCGATGTTCAGTTTAGTCGGTATGTACCTCCATTCCGTAGGCTTCGACAAATCATCTATTTCGCCTAAACGAGTCGCTACGAACGTCTTATAATTGCGTGCGTCATTTTTAATCCAGTGCAACACAGTCGTCGAGTCGCACCAAAAATATCGTTTTCCTATTTCTAACTTCTGTTCTCGAGTTATAGTGTCTGCTAGCCTGGCTGCGTATAGTGCCGCTTGAAGCTCTAATCTAGGTATCGTAGTGGGCTTCAAGGGTGCAACTCGACCCTTTCCAGCAACAAAGGCAACATTCACTGCTCCGTTATCAGTCCGACGATAATAGGCGACAGCACACATTGATTTTGATGACGCATCGCTAAAAACATGCAATTCTAAATTACTATAATAATTTTGAACCTTACTGCAATGACTAATCTCCGTCGTAGCACTGTCCGCTGTCGTAGCACCTTGTGTAGCACTCGGAACGCTCGTAGGAGCCTGCGGTTCTGCGTAGAGTTCTGTCTTGTTCGCGGCTGTAGACCTTAGCGCCGTCCTTGTTGCACTCGTGCAATGTAAATAACACCGCGGCATGCGAACCGTTGCTACCTGTTTGAGATTATCAATCCATTTGCTCCATTTCTCATAAACAGAGTTTGATATGACGTCATCCCAGTTGGTGTTGTCCCTCCAAACATCCTGAAGCATGATTTTTCCCTGTATAGTGAAGGGCGTTAGTAGGCCATATACATCAAATATAGACATTACTACCGCGAGCATCAATCTCTTAGTCGGTCTGCTGATACCTAGTCTTATATTTTCAGGAACCCTTTTTAGGGACACATCGAAGCCTAGCTCGTCCTGGACCGGGTACCAAATCATGCCTAATGTACGCTCACCACAATCTTGCTGGTTAACTTTGAACCTTACGGCTGCTTCTCCTAAGATCTCTTTTGGCAAACTATTTAAAACCGATATGCTATTACTTGTCCAATTTCTCATCTCAAAATCACCTTTTTTATGTATATCTGTTACCGCTTTTATCATAGCTATAGCTGAGGCATCGTCAGGCAGGCTGTCGATATAGTCATCCATATAGTGTTGCTCGATTATTGCAGCTACGGCGGCCGGCTGCGATGACTCATGCAGCAATGCGTTTTTATTTTTTATGAATTGCGCTATGAATGGAGAACAATTTGCGCCGAAAATCAGCGAAGTCATTATGTAGGTTTTATTTATTTATTTATTTTATTTACTTTATTCATGTACACCATAAAAATGTAAAGGATTATACATAAGAGGAAAAGAAAGTACAAGGGAGCTGCTTATTTCTAAAGAAATTTCTTCCAGCAGACCCAAGAGAGGAAAAGACAAGAAAAGGGTAATTAGCGTGTACAAAAAAGAAAGGAAAAGTATACCTAATTACCTAGGTAAAACTTTTATAGAATCCTTATATAACATCATACACAAATAACATACATACACAAATACTATTACAAATAATACATACATAATAAACTTACATATAAAATACATACATAATAAACTTACATATAAAATACATACATAAATATCTACTGTGCTAAGGACAGATAATAATCTTTAACTAATTTCTTAAATATTGAGATAGTTTTAGAGTCACGTATATCAGCTGGCAATGAATTCCACAATCTTACTGCTTGGACTGAAAAGGAGTGAGTGTAGGAATTGGAATGATGGATGGGAATATTGAGGAGGGTTCTAAGGTGGGAACGGCAAGGTGCATCAATCGGACGGGAGAAGGAGAAACGATCCTTTAGATAAGAAGGATAGGAGGGATTGTACAGGACATTGAATAGGAGACAAAGGATTCTCATATTTCTGCGAAGTCGGATAGGGAGCCACTTGAGTTGGCTGCGGAAGTCGGAGACATGGTCGAATTTTTTCAAACCATAGATAAATCTGATACATAAGTTTTGCAGGCGTTCAAGTTTGTTCAGCAGCTCCTCTGTAGCGTCCAGATAACAGGCATCGGCGTAATCAAGAAGTGGCAATATAAGGGACTGACATAAGTAAATTTTAGTTTCTAGAGGAACGAAAGTCTGAAGGCATCTTAGATTGTGAAAGGTAAAGTGAACTCTACGACTAACTGCAGAAACGTGCGCATTCCAGTTTAGACCCGAGTCAATAACAACGCCCAAGTTCTTAGTGGTCTCAGCAAAATTGATAACGGTACCATCCAGGAGAAGTGATGGAATAGCGCTAAGATCAAGTGAATTCCTCCAGTAACTACTACCTATGATCATTGCTTGGGATTTATTTGGATTTACTAGTAAACCGTATGACTCAGCCCATACACTCAATCTCTGTAGATCATCATTCATACGGTTAATGACGGTTCATATGGTTTTGACTTCGTCTTGCGGGTGATCTCTCCACAAGAACCTTAATGCGTGCTGATCTTCAGACTTTATTTTAACGCGTAAAAACATATCTTTAAGGTCTCCGGCTATACCTATTTTATTCTGTCGGAAGCGTAACATTATACCGAATAGAGAATTGAGTAAATCGGGCCCTGTGAGTAAATACTCATTTAATGACTTACCTTGTACTTTAGCGGCGGAATCGAAAACAAGACGCAGTTTTTTCTTATTAGGGTTATCGACCCCGAAGTGAGGTAGATACCAGGTCCTAGGTACTGACTCACTACTGTCAGTCAGATGTTTGGCGAAGTCATTATCCAACAGATGTCCAATGCGCTCCCTATACCTATCCGCGTATTCCAGATTGGTTGCACATTTTCTATTTAAATTATTTAAGCGCGAAAGCGCGCAAGGGTAGCTGTCGGGCAACTTGCAGTTGGGATCCTTCCAGGGCAAGCCGACGTGCCACCTACCATCTACTAGCTGCGCACTACTCTCAAGAGCAGCAACCGCTCAGGCCTCGTCCTTATTTTGACGAGGTTTAGCCGACACTCCCAAGGCGTCGATAGAAAAGGAGCAGCGTACCTGTTCATGCAGCTCGTGCAGAGTGCGGTCGGGCTCCGCGGCCGCCAGCAGCACGCTCGCGCGCGGTGCTGCAGCGGCCGGCAGCGCGCGCATCACGCCGTGCACGCACCAGCCTAACGGGGTACGCGTGGCTGACGGCTCATTGACCTTTCCTACTTTACATTCTAAAGGTACAAGCAAGTGATAGTTATCCTGCCCGATCAATATTTCAGGTTTACACAAGCTATCGTAATCGATAATAATATTATTTAAGTGACTATATTTTTTACATTCTGACAAACTAATTTCTTGAACAGGCAAATTTAAATTATTAACACTACGTACGGGCCTTAATTTTAAATGACTCCTCAGAATACATACTTGATAGATTCATCGTTACAACATTAGAGTTACAGACATACGTATCTTCATCCCACGCCCCGCGTACGCGCAGGGTCTCGGCGCGTCCGCGCAGGCCAGCGCGAGCCGCCAGATGGCTGCTCAAAATTGTGACCGAAGCTCCGTCGTCTAATATCGCACATGTACTAATTACACCGTTATGGCCGCACACTTTAACCGGCACTACTTTTAACAACACTTTGTTAGTAACACTTAAATGCGCGATAGTCTCCGTCGGCGGGTTACGGCTCGATGTAGATATCTCGTCAACTTTCGGGACAACGGGTTCGGGCCGCGCGGATCGGGCCGGGCTGTGTAGAAGACGATGATGCGCTCCACCGCAATTATCTTTATCACAAGCGGGGGCGGAGCAAGTTTCTCTTTCGTGTCGGGATACTAAACATTTATAGCAAAGTCCGTTGCGTTTTGCGTGTTGCCATCGATTTTTGCGTAACGCTTTCAAAAACTCCTTGCATTTTGTTAATTCATGGCTATTTTTCTTACAAAAGTTGCAAATTTCTTCTTTATCTTTGCTTTGTACCAACAGTGTTTGCGCACCCTTACCGTTACTTTCCCGTATTGTAGATCTATTTTGTGTGAAATTTCGCGTGCCCATCTGATTTATATTAGTTGTGCTAGATATTTTAATTGCTTCTGTGTGTAGAAACTCGGACAGCATATCTATTCTTGATATTTTGTTTCCAACTTGGAGTTTAGGGTAACTATAATCAGACCACTTGGAAATCAGTACTGTGGGAAGTTTTGATAAAATAATATTAGCCAGGTGTAAACCACGGAGATATTCCTCTCGTCCCACAGCACGAACAGCTGTTACATAGTTCTGTATTTTGACAGAAAAAGGCACGATCTCACTCTGGTAATCTGGTGGTAAAGCATGCAGTTTCTTCAACTCTTGGGTGATTTTAAATAGCACTGTATCTGGGTTTCCAAACCTTAGTTCCAGCGTTGACATCAGCTGATCGGGAGAAGTGGCACAAATAAGCAGAGCCGAGACTGCTTCTTTTGCGGCTCCACGAAGACATTTACGTAATCTCCAGACATTTTCTACATCACTGAAGCCACATATTCTGGTGGATTCCAGGTACGCTTGCTTGAACTGTAGCCATTCAAGCGGATCTCCGTGAAACTCGGGTAAGTCCTTAGGTACACTCATACGACTCAGGAGTTGAGTGTTAAGTCCATAAGCGGTTGATGAAGTGGTGATTTGCTTCAAAGCTGTCGTCAACTGTTCGACGGTACCATTTAGGGAGTCCAGCGCGCCAGGAGTGGGACCATTAGCGGGGGCGTGCGGGACCTTTTCCATTTCGTGTTGACTTTGCTCAAGCCACTTCTCTACCTCGGTGTGTGTATGCTCACTCTCACGATCTCCTTCAGGTGGACTGTATTCATCTTCAAGGTCAGCTAAGTCGGCTGCCAGCCGTTTTTCAATAAGTTCCATCTGTATCTTAGCCTTTTGTTCAGCCGCCTCCAATTGCAACCTCTTGCGTCTCGCTTTGATGGAAGATGACATTGAACTTTGTGAAGTTTTCGAATTTCTTTGTGCTGCGGCTTTTTTTGGTACGTCATTCGGCTTATGGGGCTCTGGTCTATGTTGTGCTTCGCAAATAGGTAGCTGCTGCCGCGTCGGAGCTGGCAGTGTAGCTGACTCATGCAGTGTCGACACGCCCAATGCGGAGCCCGATGGTTGGGGTAGTTGCAAAAATTGGTTTGGTTGTAATTTCACAGGTTCCGATTTTACACTTTTTTCGGGACAATGTTCTCCCCCATCAACAGTTAAGTACGTGGACACTTTATTTTTACTCGCACTACGCGTAAGTACCATTTTCGGCGGTGGCGTATAGTACATAGATGAGATTCGGCTCGAATGGACCACTTTGTAGGGGATGGGGTTCGATCTATGTAAAACGCCGCTTTAGTTCCAAAAAAATAACAGTTTATTTGCACGTTTACAAGGGTTTTGGCACTTTTAAAACTAACACGTGTGAAAATTATTACGCGGAGTAGTATGGTGTCACTCGCTAAGAGGTTTACGGCAGACTGACGGGCGCTGGCCGCGGCCGATGTGTTCACGCGGCTCGTAGTGACAACAAACTACCTCTAAATAAAATATAAATAAAAATTACAAATTATATTTCAAAGGTCAATGAACGCGTTGCCTACAATGCGTATGTATTAAAATCCAATACTAAGCATGTTCACAAACATATCCTCGGGTAACTAAACTGCAGTTAACCAGTAAATCTGTCTACGAGTGGTGACTGGTGGCAGACACACTGAAGCTGAGGTCATACGGGCGACTAGACGGCGAAAATGCGAGTGGTGTTTGACGGCTGTATCGAGAACTAATCGACTTCTTTATTGTTGTATGTACATAAGGATAAAACAACTCTTAGACCCTGCAGACAAATTTAGCTTTGCCGTTTGCTGACAGTACAATACAAAATATCTTAAAATTAATGATTATACAAGATTTAACATATGGAGCAAAGGCGGACTTATGTAACCTTTTTAATAGTCTATTTTATATTTTCCTTTCCTAGATTTTTAATATTGTATTACCTTTCTTCTTACTGAAGCGTTCCTGAGCCGTCCTTCCTAAAATGACAACGAATAATTTGTCACTTATGCAAACACTATGAAAATCAAAATAACGAAATCAAAGTTTCAACACTAACATTCAGATTACAGGTAGTCTAAATAATCTTCTACTGCAATGGTTGCCATGAAATACCTAAAAGTCTTTGTAGACAACCAGTTACGGTAGCAGCTGAAAGGGTTCCTTCAAATCCCAAAGTCTGATTTACTGATTTTCCCCTCTATTGTGAGGCAGTTATCATGCCAACATCTGCTGTGAAGCCCTTTTAGGAGTCGCTATATTTCCCCCAATTACTTTCAAATAACATTTTATCTTTTATTTTACCACACCCACTAAGTATCATAGTTTCAACTTTTCCCGGTTCCTTCAAGAAAATAACAAGCACAGTTCTCAAATAAAACTTGAAACATATTTTTACAAAGTAAATACACATTTAATATAGCAGGGACCGAAAATACAAAGGGAAATGCTACGATGTGTCTCGTAGCCGCTACGAGATATTCGTAGCATGGATAGCGAACGCGTAGCTTGCTGGGAGCTACGCCAAAGTGACTATTGTATGATATTCTTAAACCGAAGACATTTTCATAAACGAACTATTTTAGAATTGGAAACCTTTCTTTAATAAAAATGATCTTGGTTTCCCACTCTCTTCTTCAATTAAACAACTATTTGTTGTTAAAAGAAAACCTTATTATGTATCGTTGATCAACTGAATATATTGAAAAAACATTGACAAAACTGATTTATCACACCAAACTTTACATTTAAGTTGTATAGGTGACAGAAGCCAACCCATAACAACGCAATATTTTGTCGAAAACGATATTAATTTGTTAATTTTTTCTCATCAAAGGGACTTAATTAAGGAGCTGAGGAAAAATCAAATCTTGTTAATATTACGAAGTTATTACATTATGTAATTTCGTCGCAGGATGTTATGACAATCCCTCTTAATTTCATTTAATCAAAAATAATTGGGGATCCGTTTGATAAAAGAGTCCCGGACTTTAAATAATAGAGAAAAAAAAACAACTAGGAGCGAATAGTCTCCTGACGTGTGTGTATGTGTGTGTAGTTCTATAAGTCTGTGATCTGTATGATTCATGTATTACCCGTCCCGACGTCGTCCGGTTTATACAAGTTATGTTAAATCTAAACTCTTCATTTAGCATCTCTTTCAAAACCGACTAAACAGATCTTCCTAATGTCGAGTAGTCCTAATAATTGACCGATGAATACCGTATGTATTCATCTCATGATGTGGTGGTGAATACAGCCGCCGAAAGTATTTCCAAGGATAATCGAAACATAAAAGAATCGATTTAATATAAGCTACACCATATTAGAGGGGTTGTTACTGCGTGTAAATTGTAACTTTTTGTAGTAAGACGGATGATTTCTTCGTTCAATTATATCTGAAATCAATTCGTAAAACCGTTCCCTGAAATTGCCAGCGTTTTCCTCATTTTGGTTAATGTGTTTTTTTTTTTTATATTTTTACATCATGAAGCGATTTCTTTTAGTCCGGCGGCTTGTTAAAATTTATCATAACTGAAAAATAGAATGTAGAAAAATGGACTTTTATTAATTCAAAATTTATGTTAGCCAATGTAAACCTTTATTTGTTAGTCTTTTAGTCCAGATTATACTTTTATAACTAGGTTTTCATTTTTTTTTTTTTGTTTTCGTTGGTTCGTCGTCGTCGTTCCAACCGCAGTCAGTCCACTGCTGGACTTGAGCCTTCCCATTAATTGAGGGTTGTTACCATACTCGCCACGCTTGGCAGGCGGGTCCTCGAGCGCAGTTTCAGCGACTTATCGTACTTTCGACGCTGCTGCCCATCGGAAATATTCTTAGCTAAGGAAGGGTGGTATTTCTGCTTAATTCAGGGTCCAAGTTTCAGGCCTGTACAGTGCAATGCTCTAGATGTACACTTTTATAAGTCTTCTCCGGGCTGATAATCGAGAAGAATGGAAGAAGCTCCACCGACAAGAGCCCAGCTCTTCAATTTGTGATGATGAAGGTAAACCTTGTATATTCTTAATTATTTACTTACACAAAAGAAATGATGAATGCCCTTCATTTCAAAAAGGCTGATCGTGTGATAATAAATTTCTACACCTGGATCAAAATAAAGTGTGAAAATTTTTTGCTTGCATCCTTAGTTTGCGCTTGTGAGCCTAGGATATGCTTTTTAGACACCAGATCCCAGAAAAGTGTAATAGAGATAAAACAACAAATAAAATGAAAATATATCTACAAACATACGAGTAGTTTGTAACGGCTTGTAAGGCAATATTTGCAGTGGGCTCCCGACCTATCTCCTTAGCATAAGCAATCGAATTACCTCGAGTCTCCCCGACCGCGTAAGTCGCTGTTACAACATTTTCGGAACATTGCGTCTGATGTTTCAATTAGAGTAACAACGTTACACGTTTTGCATAAAATAAATAAGTACTTACGTTATGTAAAATAATTTTGGTTATAACTTGTGAAATAACGATGTCTTCATTTTTACATAATAGATAATTACTTATGCCTGTTACATATGTAAGGCAGAATGCAAGAAGCAACACATAAGAAGGCATTTTTCTAAGATATTCAAAACACTGCTTCTAATGAAGTTGTTAGTCTGAGACAGGTCAAACACAGTGCCCATTTTTGGGTTCCGTACCTTAAAAGGAAAAAACGGAACCCTTATAAGATCACTGTGTTGTCCGTCCGTCTGTCTGTCAAGACCTTTTTCACAGGAACGCGTGAAAGTATCAAATACTCAGGACTACTGACCCTTGGAGCTATGAAAAAATCATACTTCCAGCCAACGCAATCAAAAGATACAGCCGTTTTCATGCCACCAATTTCCGTAAATTTTCGACACTCGCAAGGGAATCTAAGTTAGGGGGTACTAAGAATCTTGAAATTTGGTACGAAGCAACGTCTTATAGCACAGATAAAGGAAAACATGCGAAAACCTTACATTTTTAGTTACATTATATAAAAAAATATTTTAAGTAAGTCTACCCCTTTCCTTGTGAACGCGATACCTACAGATTTGTAGGCGACGCGAATGGATTAATTTGAAATAGGTGCTGTAATATCATTGTACTTATTGTTTTAATTATGTTAATAAACGTTTGTTGTTGTGAAATGGTCGTGCGTGCCCGCTGTTCCCGCCGCGCGTCGTCGGGTAGTGCGCCCCCCGCACCGCTACAATCAGTCGCTATCTACTAACTGCGAGTACGCACGCCATTTTGCAGCTACAAAATAACCGAAATTATCGCCTTCTCATTTCCACCGCCTACATCGCTGGTCTTCGAGCCGCATCACCTGGATGTACCATACGCCACCCAGAATCATGGTTAGCACTAGAAGTGCACGAAAAAAGGAACAACAGCAGCAAGAAGCCGAGTTCAAAAGCGAGCAACAAGAAAACAAGATGGAGGACGAAAAGTGCACCGTGCAAAGTGTTCACAAATCTAGTCACGTCAGCAAGAAAACTTCTTCATCTTCGATCGCAAAAAAGAAGAAATTGCTCGAATTTAAGGCTGCTGAAGAAAAAGCTTGTTTAAGAATGGAGCTTATTGACAAAAAGTTGGCTGTGGATTTGGCACAATTGGAATCGGAAAGTAGTAGCGATTCGCTATCGAAGGTAACAAGTGAGCACAAAGATAAGTTGGTTGAAAAGTGGTTAGAAACTAGTCCGCAGGACTTGAAGAGTCAGTTTCCTGGAGAAATCAATTTTGACGACGCATGTGGCCCAGCACGCTTGTATACGAAACCCGCCGGCCCACATACCGACCATGCACTCGAAGAAGCACGACCGCCACCACCCTTAGGTGGCACTGATGATACCGTGTACGCACTGGCGAGTGCACTGAACAATCTAACCGCTGCCTCTGCTGCTGGTGCTACTGGATGCAGCAACAAAATGCTCAACCGCTTGTGCACCCCAAGAGATCTGCCCTCATACTCTGGAGACCCGCTTGAGTGGCTACAATTTAAGAGGGCATACGAAGAATCCTCCCAAGTCTGTAACTTCAGTGACCGGGAGAACCTGTGGCGTTTGAGAAAATGTCTCCACGGCGCGGCCAAGGAGGCTATGACGGCGTTACTTATTGGTGCTACATCCCCTGATGTGGTAATTTCTACGCTGGAACTCCAATTTGGGAACCCTGATGTCATTATATCCCGAATTCTACAAGATTTGAATAAACTTCGTCCCATGTCACAAGATTATCAGAAGGATATCATCTTCTTCTCAAACAAAGTGAAGAATTGTGTCGCAGCCGTGACCGCTATCGGCTGTGAAGATTACCTACACGGCATGAATATAGTCGCAACGATTCTTGCGAAATTACCCAGTGTACTTATATCTAAATGGAGCGACTACAGCTTCCCCCTAGTTACACGAGGGACTCCAAAGCTCATAATTCTGTCTGAATTCTTAAGTGGCGAAGCTGAGAAAATATCGAAGACATTTATAAGTGTACACGGATTTTGTAAACAAAGTGATTCGTCTCGTATTCGACCTCAGACTGTGTTGGTGAACAATGAACTGACTGGTGTTAGTGTTAAAGACGATAATTGCCGGTTCTGTCGCGTCTCTAAGCACGCGTTATCTGACTGTAAAAAGTTTAAAAAGTGTTTACGGAAAGATCGGTGGACATATGTTAAACGGTACGGCTTGTGCTACAAATGCTTAAACTCACGGCACAAACAAACGGACTGCCCCGAACTCGCGTGTGACATAGACGGTTGCGGTCGGTCTCATCACCGGCTGTTACATTATCCACATAATAATGATACAAAACTAACGCCGGCGCCTCCGACGAACGACAGCACAAGAACCTCTGAAGTTGAAACTGTGGCACATTTGAACTCGAACAACCGCAAAGTGCTCCTAAAAACTGTGCCTGTTTACCTGCATGGACCTAACGGAACCATACGTAGTTGGGCTCTTATGGATGATGGTTCTTCCATAAGCCTTTTGAGCGCCTCCCTCTCGTCACGCCTAGGCCTCCATGGGAAGAAACAATCTCTGCGTGTGTGTAGCGCCTGGAACGAAATGGTCTGTGATACCGAGATAGTGGACTTAAGCCTGTCTAACGAAGATGGAACTACGTTTAAACTACGTGCCCGATGCGTGAGGGATATGAACTTACCTGTGCAAAATATCTCCGCTGATGAACTGAGTAGTCTGCAATTGCTTAAACCTGAAATAAAAAATTACATCAGTACTAATCAGTGCAAACCGAACTTTTGATTGGTCAAGACAATTACGACCTTATTGTGCCTTTGCAAGTCATCAAGGGTCAACCTGGCGACCCATACTGCACCCGCACGCCGCTAGGATGGTGTGTTCACGGATGTTTGAGATCCTCCAATGTCTCAGACACGCCGTCTCAGTCGACCTTACTACTGTCCAAAAAAAACGAGAATGTGGCCAGAGAACTACAAGATATGCACGAATTAATCACCAAGTCTTTCGCCATCGATTCTCTGGGCATATCAGCTAAGCCTAGGCAGAATGTGCTGGACGTGCAAGCTACCGAGCACCTGGAAAACACTTCAAAACTTTTAAATGGAAGATGGTACGTGGGTATACCCTGGAAGAACGCTTCGACCCAAATGCCCGAGTCTTACCCTAACGCTATGGTGCGTCTACGAGGTGTCGAACGAAAAATGAAGTCCAATCCAGGATACTCTGAAAGATATAAGGAAAGAATCCACCATCTATTTAAGAACGATTACGCCTCAGAACTACCAGAAAATCAAAACCCTAAAAGAATATGGTACCTCCCACATTTTGGCGTTGACAACCCTAATAAGCAGAAATTGAGACTGGTCTACGACGCAGCATCCCGAAGCCAAAATATGTGCCTAAATGACTTCATCCTGAAAGGTCCCGATCTATTAAATTCACTCTTCGGAATTATGCTCAGATTTCGTGAAAACAAATTTGCCGTAATTGGAGATGTTCTTACGAATAAAAATTCAAGAAGACGACAGACATGCACTTCGTTTCCTGTGGCGAGAATCCTCCGATCAACCAGTCAAAACCTACGCTATGAGCTCGCTTATATTTGGTGCAAACTGTTCGCCTTTTATTGCATAATTCATAAAAAACAAAAACGCACAGAGATATGAGTTATCTATGCCCGAAGCCGTAGAAGCTATATATAAACAACATTATATGGACGACTATATCGACAGCATACAAGACGAGCAGTTGGCTGCAAAACTTGTTAGGGACGTCACCTTCATCCACAAACAGGGTGGTTTCGAGATAAGAAACTGGGTTTCTAACCAACTATCAATATTGAACTCAGTACCCAAAGAAAATATACGAGCGGCCGTATCATTTGAGAATGGTCATCCCTGCGACGTAGAACGCACGCTAGGCTTGCTTTGGTTCCCGAGCGACGACACGCTAGGATTCGACGTCTCATTCAAACGTATACCTACGCAGATTAAAACCGGAGAGAAAAAGCCTACTAAAAGAGAGATGCTCAGAATATTGATGTCAATATACGATGTTTACGGAATTTTGTCACCTATAACAATTAGAGGAAAAATAATATTACAAGATATGTGGAAATCTAACATTGGCTGGGACGAAGAAATATCGGAAGAAATATTTTCAAAGTGGCTGGCTTGGTTAGCAACAATTAAAAACATAAGTTGCATACGAATCCCAAGGCATTACGCCATAGCAACAGGTACCATTCAAGAACATGCTAGTGCAAGCGAGATGCAAGATGCATCGCCCGCAACATCATTCTGCACTCGTCATTGTAACACGGGCACTACGACAAATATACTTCATGACCCAGCGCACGGGGGCGCGGCCACGCCTACATGCTATACGAACCTACAGCTACATATATTTTGTGATGCATCTGCAAAGGCAATGTGCGCGGTCGCTTACTGGCGATGGAACGTAAACAATGAAGTGAAAGTTGCCTTTATAAGTAGTAAATGTCGAGTTGCACCTGTGAAGTACATTTCCATACCACGACTGGAGTTGCAGGCTGCTGTAATCGCTGGAAGATTATTGAGTAGTATTGAAAGTGAACATAGACTAAAACCGATAAAGAAGATTTTGTGGTGCGATTCCGCTACAGTCCTGCATTGGTTAAGAAACAATACCCGTCAATACAAAGCGTTTATTTCGCACAGACTTGGCGAAATAGACGAGCACACGAAACCTAATGAATGGAGGTACGTACCTACGAGGCTGAATGTCGCGGATATCGCTACTCGTGAATCCTGTGAAATAGAAACAATAGAAACTGAATGGCTATACGGACCGAGATTTTTATATGAAAATGAAGACTTGTGGCCCATAGAATCCGATATGCAGCAACCAGATGTCAGCGCCGTGGACCTAGAATGCATAAATACTCTTCACGGTGCGCCCTTATGTTTACCTGCTGTACCTGATCCTGAGCGATTCTCTTCCTGGCTCCGCTTATTGAGGTCCACGTCAGTTGTGCTAGCCTTCATAGAAAAATGTAAGAAACTTGCCAGAGATCCAGATCGTACGCTGCTGGAGCGTGCCGAAGTCCTGTTAGTGAAATACTCACAGATGAAGAGCTTTCCTGATGACCTGCAGAATCTGAAAAATAAAAGGGCATTAGACAAGAAGAGTAGATTACTTACCTTGACTCCTTCACTCGATGCCGACGGTGTTCTTCGCTTGGGTGGCCGAATTGATGCTGCTACTGAAGTACCTATTGAAGTTAAGCAGCCCATAATTCTGGATGGCCGTTGTCATGTCGCTCGCCTTATCGTCAAATATCATCATGTGAAAGCATGTCATGGAAACCAAGAGTTGGTTGTGAATGAAATAAAACAAAAGTACTGGGTGATAAGGCTACGCTACGACCCACTGTTAAGTACATAAGTTCACAGTGCATGATATGTCGCATTAAAAGAGCATGTCCTCTTCCACCCAGAATGGGTGACTTGCCTAAGGGTCGGGTGGCTCACCATCAGCGTCCATTTACTTACTGTGGCTTTGATTTATTTGGGCCTTTAGAAGTCACAGTTTGCCGACATCGAGAAAAGAGGTATGGTGTTATATTCACATGCCTTACAGTAAGGGCCATTCACATAGAAATTGTTAGTCATCTTACAACGGACGTTCTCATCATGGCGCTTCGCCGTATGGCTGCTAGGCGTGGGTGGCCACGCTACCTGTACTCCGATAATGGTACCAATCTGAGGGGCGCCGACGCCGAACTTAAGAAATGTGTAAGAGAATTGGACCAAGCTAAGTTGACTGATGAGGTAGCAAACTACAGCTCGGCCACCACCTGGACATTTATACCAGCAGCCAGCCCACATTGGGGTGGCGCCTGGGAACGCCTGATAAGAAGCATTAAGAACTCCCTAAAAGTAATTCTGCGTGAGCGAGCGCCGAGAGAAGAGACACTGATCACTCTCCTCACAGAAATCGAACACATGGTGAACAGCCGGCCTCTAACTCATGTGTCGGTTGAACCCACCAGCCGCGAGACGCTGACTCCTAACCATTTCTTGTTGGGCACCTCATCCAATCTGCCC
The DNA here is from genome assembly GCA_947363495.1 of Euzophera pinguis. NCBI lineage: Eukaryota > Metazoa > Arthropoda > Insecta > Lepidoptera > Pyralidae > Euzophera > Euzophera pinguis. Next base: position 150,049 of record OX376156.1, on the reverse strand, counting down.
ACCTTTGGGATATATGATGAGTCAGACGCCTTCTTACGTAAGCAGTGGCGCATATCCCAACGCTTAGCAGATCAGTTCTGGAGACGATGGGTGCGAGAGATCCTGCCTGAGATGCGGCCCCGGCAGAAATGGTGTGAAGAAAAGAGACCCCTGCAAGTCGGTGACCTTGTTGTGATTGTGGACCCTAACTCGCCCCGAAACACATGGCCAAAGGGACTAGTGGAAGCTGTGTTTCCCGGCAACGACGGTCGAATTCGTGTGGTGCAAGTAAAAACGAAATCGGGTGAGCTGCAACGGTCTGCAGCTCGCGTCGCGCGTATTCCCACGGGAATTGAGTGCTGCGTCAGCACTGGGGAGGGGAGTGTAGGCGACGCGAATGGATTAATTTGAAATAGGTGCTGTAATATCATTGTACTTATTGTTTTAATTATGTTAATAAACGTTTGTTGTTGTGAAATGGTCGTGCGTGCCCGCTGTTCCCGCCGCGCGTCGTCGGGTGGTGCGCCCCCCGCACCGCTACAATCAGTTGCTATCTACTAACTGCGAGTACGCACGCCATTTTGCAGCTACAAAATAACCGAAATTATCGCCTTCTCATTTCCACCGCCTACAAGATTAGTACGGAACCCTCGTTGCGCGAGCTCGACTCGCACTTGGCATTTTTTTGCTCCTGATTTTTATAAAATAATATAATTTTATTTGGAAAATCTCCAGCCTTATACCACCGTACGAAGCCGAGAGCCACTTGCAAAAGAAAATAAATACCAATAATGCACCTACAAATAAATTGATTTACCTTAGTCCAGAGGGGGTTAAGCAGTTTTGCGGTACAGTGCAGGCCCCACTTAATATTCTACGGTAATGTCTAACGGCCAAGCTTGCCCAAGTTGTAACTTGTCCCAGAGATATATTTAATCATGTTTCTGATCGAGTTATGTGTCCTTGTGTGAGTTGGCCTTTGTGGTGTCTGTAGGTACTATGACGTGAATGGAAATTTGATGCACATAATTTAGGTAAGTATCTATGTAAATCCACATTAACAAAATATCATAATTGCCCACATACAACAAATAAGTGTACAATAACAAAAGCAGCAAAAACAAATGTATTATCTTTTGCAAAGAGAGTTATTAATGGAGCAATTTTTTTTGTTGTTATTTGTTATTGTTGGAATTGTTTGACATGATGCCAACAGCCACTTTTTACCATCGCACCTTTCGCCATCGTCAGGGATTTCATCCCTATACCTTGGATCTTATGTTGTCGCGTACAGTACACTTTAAACAGATTTTGCTCCCTTGTACACTGCGATTATGGAATGAACTCCCTGCCATGGTTTTCCCTACGGACTATAAAATGGGAGCCTTCAAAAAGGGCTTAAAAAATGTCTTCAGGGTCGGCAACGCGGTCGTGACATCTTCGGTGTTACAGGCATGTTCATAGGCTACGGTAACCACTTACCATCAAGTGGGCCGTACGTCTGTTTGCCTTATTAGTTGTATAAAAAATAATAGGTTTCCTGGTTTTTAATTTTCGTATAAGGACACCTGGAAAAGCTTTCATTAATTATTTGAGATATAATATGTCTGCTTGAAAGTAAAAAAAGCGCTAGAATATTCCTGCTATCACACTAACGTATCGCTAGCCAGCTAGTTTTGTAAATGGCTGACGAAAATAACGCTTATCGTACTTGGGCAGCACATAAAGAAAAAATGCGTTTTCTCTATTTAGGTACTGGTTATACTTGGTTTAAGATCTTTTTCCAGTATTTTTCGGACAGGAGACCCACATATTATTAACTCCACGGGCCCCGGAGCCGCGTGACCGCACGGAAATGAAACCAATGTCTGTACCGAACTTTATAAACGCCGGCAACACGGCGATAACTTTAAATTGATTTCGGCCAGCACGCTAAATTAGTTGCTAACTTTGTTTCGTGATAATTGGCCGGTTGTCGCTCCGAGATGTGTTGAGGAATTAATGTAATTTCGCACGGAAAAAAAAAGAAAAAAAGACAGTATTGATTTGCAAAAATGTGTTCATCATTATTATCTACATGTATTCACAATTTATTGAATTCAGTAAATAACTGGACTGGGCCTACGAGATTACAGCCATGTGTGACGGTAATCGTATGGGTGAACAGTCTCACAGCGCTGAGTCTAAAACAACATCTCCTTACTCTAGGCTTTTCATCAGGAGTCAAATACAGAAGGCGGTCATCCTCGATGGCCCGTGTAAGGATGCGCATACATAATTCCTCATTTCATCCATACTTTTCATTTCATAACCATCCTCCACCACATTTTCATTTTAAAACCATTGCATGTTTTAAATCATCTTTTTTTTTATCGAAATTGTTTTCACGTCATCTCATCACTTTCCTCATTCATCTCGCAAGAGCAAGAGCTCTAATTCTTAAATTTTATTTAATGTGTGGAAAACAATAAATCTGTTATAAATATCATTTAAAGTTTTGTGCAGTCTCGGAAGATTTGTGTATTTCAATCGAAGAATTCCACTACAATACTCCCTACATCTACTTCGTGTGACAGTGCTGTCATACACATAGTCTCATGCAAGGACAGCCGAACTGGGGAGCCCGCCACAACCGTATTGTCAGAAGGGCCCTCACTCTTTGACCCCATTATCTACACATTTTATTCATATTTATCAATATTTTTCTACTTGTGTTACCTATCTGATGTAAAACAACTTTAAAGGATTGAACTTGAATTCAGTTACTGGAGAGAAATGCAGAAGAATTGAGAATTATATTGATTCCTTGATCGGGTAGCAAACTCGCATAAAATCTTAACTTTTACATTGGGCTCGAAAAACTAAAAAACACATATTTATTAAATTAAACTATTTTTATACGGTTTTATCGCGTTTATTACTTATTTATTTACACCTGACGTTTCAAACACTTTACAGCGTTCATCAGTTGATGAACGAAGTCTGATTTAATGAATAACAATCGCGAAAACATAAGAAAACACATATTTAATTATTTTATATTGCTAATCAGTGTGAAATGAAATGAAATTGTTTATTTTCCATATAGGATACAAATATCACTTATTGACGTCAATTTACTTATATTAAGTTTACCACCACTTCCAAAGCGCAAGTGGAGAAGAAGCGGCGCCACAAATTCCACTGCAGCATTTTCCTCAAAACGTCAATTTACAAAAAAGAAAGAACTTTCCTTAATTAACTAGTCAAATGAACGAATTCACATGTTTGTCAACATTTTGCACAATATTTTATTGTGATTTCAGATTATTTAAATTAAATAAAAATTGAATAAAAAAAAATAATAATAATTAAAAAATGTCAGATGTAAAACAGAACATATAATGATATGTATATTTGCCGAGGACTCTGCATTCCTGTCATTAAGAAAATCACCAGTACTATAATAAGCCTTTTTACAAAGTAGATCTTTAACATGGGCTTTAAATTGTCAATCAATCAATCAAATATTTATTTGCATAAAATGTAGGTTTTACAATGCAAACTAGTGATTGATTCAGGAAGCTTATTGTAGAAGCGTATACAGTTCCCCACAAATGAGTCTTTAACCTTACAAAGTCTATAAGAAGGTAAAAATAATTTATCTTTATTGACTAAGATGTCAATATTAAAGTCACCACAAATTGTTAATCCTTTATTACTTTTTGATGCTATTGATAGGACACCATCAACAACCTTTAAAAAGTCTTTGAAAATGCTATTGGGTGGACTGTACACACAAACAATTATATATTCCTCAAGCTCGACGCAGGAGACCTCAGCACAGCGTTGAACAGAAAGTCTAGAAATGTCTGGCCGCTCTTTATAGGATAAACCATTCTTAATATAAATAGCTGAACCGCATCTGATTGCAGACCTTCTTCCGAAACAGCTTGCAATATCAAAATTGTTTAGGCTAAGCATCATCTCACTCTCTTTAATCCAATGCTCAGTCAAACATAATAATATCTATATTTAAAGATTCTAAATATAACTCAACAATGAGTTCTTTGCCAGGAAGTCCTTCTATATTTTGATGTACTAATCTTAATTCTTGAGGATTTCCTGTTGTCAGTGTTTGCAGTTTAAAACTGCCATTGCGTCTCCGGAATCACCATTACATGTTGTTGGCTGGAGGAGGCACAGGGTCAGTCGGCATAAGCTGGTCATAAAGGTTGTTCACCTCCAGCGACTGACGTGACTGATTATCTTGTTCGTAGATCTGAATTTGCTTTACTGCCTTCTCCAGCGCCCTCTCTAATTCAGTGTTACGTGTGGAGGGTTTCCTTAAATGTATCACTGCATTGGGTGAAAGAATCTATTTGAATTATAAGTTGGTTTATCCGGTCATTCAACTCATCATTGTCTAATTTACTAGCTGAGAGCTCAAGTTTTAAGCTTGAATTCGATTCCAGAATGGATTGAAATTCTTGTTCATTCTGTTCCCTTTCCAATAAAAGATTGTTATTTTCTTCTTTTAAAGCCTTAAGTTCTAATAAAGCTGACTTTAGCTGCATTTCCACTTGACGGGCAGATTTGTATTGAGTAGGTTCATATTTGATTAGTATTCCTCATCAGACTCTCAAGTCCATTATCAACATAATAATATCCATCCAATTCAGGTGTATATCCATTACTTAATTTGAGTATTATTAAAATCAATATTAGTACAATCTATATGATTATTTTATTGACTGACAAACAGGCAGTCCCTGAAGTGCCCCGTCAATATGGCGTCCACACTAGGTATATAATGTACACTTGTCCAGTAAAAAAGGAGAGCTATAAAAGTTTCTATAGAAACAGTTATTTTTTTCCGAGAAGTGTTCTAACAATTTTACGGCCTTATCGGTAGCCGCCATCGGGTGGTCGTGCAGGTGTTAGGGCACAATCAGCAGGACAACAAGTGCTTTAACGTTTGGGGAGAGACGCCATACTCACACACATTTTGTGAGGAATACCCCCAACTGCCAGGCTATTTTCACACAGGCCAACTTGAGTCTGCTACCTATTGAGCATCGTATTGAACGATTTAGGATAGACTCACAGATTTTACTTACTCCAAAATATCTCTCGCGGTTTTAGTTTGGTTTTGGTAATACGGCTTTAAGTCCGCCAATTACATGTCACGTAATAAGGTTAAATAAATAATAACGTCATTTGCAATTATAGCGATTGACCTGCGATACTGGTACTGATGACTATCAGTGACTACCTTGTAGCGAAAGCACGGCTAGACTCGACCTGTGTAAACCTCGACTATAGATCGGAGTATCAGTTAATTATGCTAGATGTATCACTCGAGATGCAATTAATGCAATGCCATTAGCGGCTCATCTCAGCGGAGTTGCAGCTTCTACTATAATTATTAGAAGCTCTCAAGTAATTACTGGTATAATGTATTAAATAAATAAATATATAATCATTTATTTCGGACTAAATCAGTTACAATCAATTTTCGACTTAAATTTATGTGAATATAAATAATGAATTCTTAATTTACTTTATTCTGCCTCTTCATTATGTTCTCCTTTTTTCAGCTCAGGGTGCAATGCCGATCAATCACTAGAAAAACACAAGTCATTTATCATAATTGTTGCCACGATCTTCTGCAGTGAGGAACCGAGAAAGACTACTAACAATAGAATGTAATATGTTACAAGAGATTCTTCTTTAGAACTCTCATCGAGCGTGATTCCCAGTTACACCCTCAGCCAGCTTACGTTTTATAGCCGGTAAAAAATATGTTATTAATGTGCACAGGAAAGGAACAGTTAGTCATTATGTTTGTGTTATATCATACTCGCCCCGCGGGACCACCCATCTCATCCGCCGTCTGAATGTGATACGTTGATAACATACAAGATAGCTTCGTGTACAGATAATCTATCAGCTGATGTTATTCCATAGACAGAGTGGTTCAAAAATGTAAAATCCATCACATACTTTTCCTAACCCCTTTTTTCGTTCTACAGACTCCCATTATTCTCAATAATATTGTAAAGACGAATCACATAAAAGATATTTAAATCCAACCTAATAAATTTGGCTCCAAGTAACCACTGGGAGTATTGTCGGTGGTAAGGTAGGTCAGAATGGGTCTCAGCGAGTGGTTTTGTCAATGGCTCTTCCGTAAAAAGTTCTGATTTGTTTAATTTATTCACTAGCTACAAGCGCACCTATAGGAGATCTTTATCAAAACTATTGTTAACTACATAGTCATGTAATTAACTGAAATGAGTGACTATTTACTTCATTTCATAACTTCTATAGTTAATTCGACGTAGGTAAAGAAGTGGTTGACCTTCAACGTCTAACCAAAACGGAAATAAGTTTACAATTTATAATTCGAAACATGTTCGAAATATTTTCTAATAAAAGCAGGGTTTACTTCACAGGCGAATTTTGTTAAAGAAGTTCGGAAGTTTTTCCTGATCTTGTTAACAAATTGTTAACAAGCATACTTTACCTTTAAGGTTCTGCCCTCGTTAAAAATTAAAAAACATAAAAATTATCCTGTTTAATTTAACTACAGATTGGCAGTACATAAAGACTTAGCCTAAAAACGTCTTGTTTCTTATTTCTGGCCGTAATAAGTTACGACAGGCCAGGAGAAGCGACGGGAGTAAAGATTGGACACAGTGCAATTTTGTCACGTTTTGTAACTCGATACAAAATTAAAATACAGAGCTCCGGAAGACGTTATAGTTTACAAAAGAGTGTAACAGATATTGATATGAGTAAGTATTATTTTAGAAACTAAGTTTAAAATATTATATGCCCCATATAGTAGAGTACATAAACAATTAAAGTACCTAAATACTAATAAGCTTTGTCTATTTGAAAGGGTTATACATAAAATTGACTGTTTCGTCATGGTAACTTCAAACAAAGCAAAAAGTAGCATATTCTAGTGGGCTATAACAACATAGATTCAATAATATACAATGGGTTTCATGCCCAATCGATTCTGTAGGTCATGTGTCAAAGGTTTTTTCTGACATTAGGTATTATAATACATTTTTAGGTCGAGATTATATTGTGACGACATTAAAAAGTAGGAGGAGCGGCGGGATGGATGGGGTCCATTACTGGGGTACACTAGCATTATCTACCAGCTGATAACTTGTTATTGCGGCTAATTTATCATAACCTGGTACAGTACCCGTCGTAAAAAACATCGGAGCATTTATTGTGTTCCTGATAACGCGTAGAATAAATACGTGTAAGTTGTATGGCATGATTTATTTCTATCTGGGAATCGTGTTATTTTATTTTGGCAAGAAAATATTACTTTACATTGAGGAGAGAGATAAATTTATACTTATAAAAAATGTATGTTATTCAGAGAAAACAATTTTTGTTACTAAAGAAGTACTCACCTGTTGGATCAACAGCGCTCATGTCTGTGTTTGCGGTGTTGCAATCGCCAAAACGTACGTAATCTGCGATCAATAAATACCTGAAATAATTATTTTAAATGATAAAGTCTTTAGATTTGTTATTACATAGAATTACAGATAGATGTCAGGAGTACCCGTAATCGACGAGCGTGTATGACGAGAGTGATGAGCGTAAAAGAAGCGTAAGTCTGTAAGGATCGTAGCAAATGGAAATCCGTAGTCTCTGCCTACCCCTACGGGAATAAGGCGTGATGGTATGTATGTATGTATGTATGTACAGATATATACAATACCCGAGACCAAATTAAAATGAATACAAAGCTGGCATTAGATGATTTTTAAATGTGAATTGATTTTTATTATTTCTTGACTACTAAGGAATGTACTATTCCGATTATCTAGCTGAAACAGCAGACTAGCTGAAAAATATTACGGGAAGAATTATAACCCACGTAAGTAAACTCTTCTTCATATTTTATTGCTTAGAGAAGTTTATCGCTTTTAGACTAAGATCATAATACTAATTTAAATAGTAATTTTATATCATAGAAATTCAATAACGCCCTCAAATTCTTTATTCAAATTTGAAACAAGCAAATAACAATTAACCATAGACTGATACTTAGGTAAACCTGTAATTATTCATATGGAGGTCTTGTAATAAATAGAAACAGATAGTCTTAAGTCCATGGAATTGCTATTGTTTGTAATAAATTATGCAAAAAGCATTTCGATGTGGATTAGCGAGATTTATGAGTTTCAAATCCAATTAAAATCTAAATGATTACACATACATTTACGATTTTACCATGATCAATTTAAAATTATGTTCGTCGACGTGCAAAGAGAACTGAAAAATGTCTATCAATCCATATAATTAACTTTAATTTTCAGGTTGTGCTCCGAGGAATTTGAGATGATGCCAACACCCACCTTCTACCATCGCACCTCTCGCCATCGACAGGGGATTCATCCGCATTCATTAGAATACAAAGGATCGCGTACGGTGCGCTTTAATAGAAATTTTCTCCCACGTACGCTAAGACTCTCTGGAATGAGCTCCCCAACATGGTTTTCCCAAGAGATTACAACATGGGGTATTTCATCATCCTTTAACAAGGTTCGGCAATATGCCCCTGGCGTTGCAGGCGTCCATGGGCTACGGTGACCACTTACCATCAGGTGAGCCGTATGCCTTTTTGCCTACTTAATTGTATAAATAAAGTATAAAAAAAAATTATCACGACGTCTAAAATAAGCCAAACAATAAATAAATAAATAATTATTATCTATGGCACAAAGGCGGCTTTATCACTAGAGCAATTTCTTCCAGGCAACCAACAGGTAGGACTTCATGATATGAAACAGGAAAGTAGGCGCAAATTAGCAATTGGAAAAGATGAAACAGAAAACATAACACAAACACAACATAACATAAACTGCATATGTACCTATGCAGCACATGCAAAAAATATACCAATGTAAATATATGCGATGCATATAAACGCATGCATCACACACGACGTAAATAAATATACATACTTATTTTTAAGCGTGTCAGAGTATAAATAAACAAACTAATGAGTGAAAATTACAACTATGGCGGGTAATATTCGAAAGCAGACAAAAAGATTTTCTCAGGAAGAGGATTAGGTGATAGAAAGATAATGGTCTTTCACTTGTGTCTTGAAGCTGGAGAGTGTTTGGGCATGTCTAATAGATACCGGCAAGGAGTTCCACAGACGTACAGCTTGGACAGTAAACGAGTTGGTGTAAAATTTCGTAAGAATGTACGGGTGTATCCAGTCGGAGATTATGTGCTCTGCGAGAAACACACCATTTTACACATGTATTCTAGCAAAACAAATGATTCTGATTCTAATTCTGAAAGAAATTATGAACCGATGACAAAACTAAGTTTAAAACATTTACACCTGCATACTGAGTGCATTAGAACCGTATTATATTTAAATGGTGCATTATTATTGCCGAATACAGGACGTATGATTTAAGTAAAACTTGACGTATAAGTGAATATCCTAAATTGAAAATAAAGGATTTTATTTTTTCATAATAAACTTTATTTTAAAAAACAGACAAATCAAACAAAAACATAAATGTCACAAATAAAAAATAGTTTTCCAACGCGCCGCAGGGAGACAACGTGCCTAAGATACTGGCTGCATTTCCTCTTTGTATTGCTAGGCTTATTCACTGTGCAAAAAAGCTGCCGGCTCTAAAGTCTCCTGTTGCCTCCACGAGGCGAGTTGTGATGTCTCTTAAGAATAATTTTGCATCAGGGCCCCAAGTACCAATCGTTTCTACAGCAAAATGCAAGAAAACGTAATTATCCACCAAACCCATATATTTGCGCTTATTGATTGCCTCCGCTGCACCGGCCGCCGCACCACCACGGTGTGATGTAGATGCTAAATGTGAAGGTATCGAAATATACACACATGTGGATTCCAACAAGACTTCTTGCCAAACGCCACGGGACAAGTGAGAGACCATTCGGACGCTTACCGTCCGCACGGATTTTCCCATTTGGTTGTAAAATAGAAGGAATGCAGACCGTGGCTAAAGTTCTGCGGATCCACATCATCAAGAGAACTATGACGAGGATCAACCCGCGCTTTTCATACAAGACAAACCGTAATGACCCAAACTGTTTACAGCCACCCCACAGTGACAATAATGGGGGTGGTTCAGTTTTCGATTTTATTATATTTTCATTTTATGTATATTTGTGACATCCAGCCCCTCGTCTACTGAAACTAACTCTGCCATCCTACTTACATAAATTACGACCGAAGCTTTCAATGTTCTCTCGGTTTTTTTCAAAACAAATGAAAACGGGCGAACATTTACAGTCGTTGCTGAGTGGAATTTAATAATTCATATCCGAAGTTTTGACTGAGATACAAAAAATAGGCGCGACTGTTGCGACCACTACTGATATTGAAGCATATTGTGAGAGTTGATTATGTTTAAATTAAAAATGTAAGATGATACAGGTTGAAACTATGCCGTTTTCTAGTGATGCAGTTTTTAGAATGCTATAGTAATAAAAAAATTCTCATACAAAGGGGCTTAAACACTTTATTCCACTTTTTTATTTAGTTATCGCCTTTAAATTGTGTTTTATTTTTAAAAGTTACCGATTATCCTTTTGACATCTAAAATTCGTTAAATTTTAAACTTATATTCAAGCAAATCTACCTTAATAAAGTCGAAATACATTGTGACTTTTTGAGCTATATCCCCAAAAGTAAATATTTCGTTACATATCACACTTAATCACATACGCACAAACATCATTCATACATATACTCTTATCATATTCATAATTATAAAAAACATTCTGAATTGTGTATAAGATTAATTTATTTTTCAGATATAATGCAAGTTGTTTCATAGCCGTAACCTATAATGATTGTTAATTTAATTTAAAATTTAATTTCAACCATTATTCATTTTTCTTTTTTTTCTCAAATCAATGTACGTAGTATTTAGTATTGTTAAAGAATATAAACCAAAAATGAGAAAGGGTTCCTAACACAAGTGTATTTCACGCTTAAAAGGAATCCTTAATCACATTACAGAACTGTAAATGCTAAAACTGAATAAATGATTTATTATTATTTAGAAATATATACGAGTTATATACGTGGGGCGCACTATAAGTTTCCGGAATGAATATGAAAAAATACTATTAATTAATTTATTGTTTTTCAAAATAATCTCCCTTGGCGTCTATGCACTTTTTCATTCGATGAAACCAGTTTTGAAAACTTTTGTGCCACTCCTGTGTGGTGACCTCTGAAACGTATTTTTCATACTCCTCGACAGCCTCTTCTGGTGATGAAAATCGTTGACCGCGTAATTGGTTCTTAATTTTTGGGAACAGAAAAAAGTCACAAGGTGCCAGGTCGGGACTGTATGCAGGATGACTCATGAGTTCTACATTTTTCGCCTTCAAAAAGTCGTTTGTCTGTCTGGCCGTGTGAGAACTAGCATTGTCGTGGTGCAGGATGATACGGCCTTTACGGTTATTTTTACGGAGTTCGTCAATAACTTCCGGCAAACAAATGGTCATGTACCAGTCACTATTCACTGTACGACGATTCTCTAAAGATAGATAGATAGATAGATAGATAAAAACTTTATTCACTTTCACTTTTACAGTAGGTAGGTAACAACATAAATCTAACGTTGAAAATATATATAAAATATTACAATATTAATAGCCAAAGATTATATCTAGAGAAAGAAAATACAATTTAACAGCTACAAACTGTAATGAGACAGTGAAAAGGCTCTGACTCAGCATAATGTCACAGTTCGACAGGTCGAGCCGTGACGCTGTTTATTCTGCCAGAACCTAGGATGAGATCGGCACAGCGACCCGATTAACAAAAGAATAAATAAAAGTAGCAAGAGGTGCAAGGCCACACGAAGCCACTCTTAGCTCAATACCAGCGTTCACCCGGTTGCGTGCAGTTATCGTTTATAAATGTTTTAATAATCACTGTACAGATAACAGAAGAATTGAGTAGGTAACAAAAAAGAAAACAAGAAACTTAGATCCAAAAAATGTTTCACATACCAAAACAAGTACCATAAAAATACAGTCAGATCCTTTTGAAGTTTTTAGGGTCAAAGTTAGCTACCTTGAAAGCATTTGACAAAATGTGTTCCTTAAATTTACGTTTAAATGAAAAGATTGAATTTAAGTTTCGAATGGGAGGCGGAATATTATTCCAGATTTTGGTAGCGTTGTACTTAAAACTGCTTCTAAAAGCAGCCGTCCTGTGTCGAGGCACGATGAGGGGAGGGACGCATGTTCTTAGCTCTCTGTCCGCCTTCGGACTCCGCCATTTCAACTTGTCGTACAAGTAGAGAGGAGACTTCGCCTTAATTATACCAAAAAGAAGGGTTCCCATGTACAGTTTCTGGCGATCCCTCATTTTCAAAAGTTTAGAGGAGTATAGGAATGGAGTAACACTAGTCCGTGGTGGAATCTTAAAACAGTATCTCGCGCAAGCGTTTTGAATACGCTGTATTGATTTTTGCGACTTTTCCAGGAGACAAGGCCCATAGACAGTAATACAATAGTTGAGTTTAGACAAAACCAACGCATCGCACAAAGCTATTCTCAGATCCACACTTATAAAATTTCGAATCTTGTATAAAACTTTTAATCTGTAAAAACAATTTCGAACTATTTCACCAATATAGTTTTCAAACCGAAGTCTCCCGTCCATCAAAATACCCAAATTTCTAGCCTCTTCAACTCGCTCCACCGCCTTTCCATACACTGTAACGCTCGGATTTCTTAAAGCGGTCTTAGTTATTTGACGTTGTGATCCTAGAATCATATATTTGCTTTTAAATGGATTAAGAACCAAACAATTTCTCTTAGACCATGCTGCCACTCTGTCGAGATCCTTATTAAGATCGGCAATAGTACTGTCAAAAGTTTCATCAGAAAATGATACATATATTTGCAGGTCGTCAGCGTACAGGTGATATTTACCAGTTTTAATACAATCCGTAACATCGGCAGTATATAAAATAAACAACAGAGGGCCCAAGATTGAGCCTTGCGGAACTCCTCTGCTCACAGGGCAGTTATTGGATTTAAGCGTTATACCGTTTGAAGCTACGAATTCTACCTGCTGTGATCGGCCACTGAGGTATGAATTAAACCATTTTATAACTGACGGGTGGAAACCATAGTAAGCCATCTTAGAAAGAAGAAGTGGAATATTTATACATTCAAAGGCGCGTGAGTAATCCAATAGAACAAGTACGGAAGCTTCTCCTTTGTCTTGACTGGAAAGCACATTGTCAATCACGTCCATCAATGCAGTTGCTGTACTCCGTCCCCTTCTAAAACCCGATTGTTGGTCAGGCAGAAGGCCACAAGATTCACAATACTTGTACAACTGAAGGTACACTACTTTTTCCATAACCCTAGATAAGTATGACAGAAGACTAATTGGACGTAGATCTTTGAGAACCTGAGCATTGGCGACTTTAGGTATTGGGCGTACGACAGCGGTCTTCCAGAGATCAGGAAATACACCCGAGGCAATGGACCTATTTATAGTTTGAGTAATTAATGACAATGTGTGCGGCATTGTCAAAAGTATCATATCTCTACTTAGTCTATCAATACCTTGTGCATTTGATTTCATACGAATTAGAATATTAGCGACGTCCTCTTCGCTAACTGGCAGTAGCTTAAACTGTGACGGAAATTTACGGTGGTGTTCAAAGTATGTTAAGTCAGAAATAGAAACAGTGTCTTCACCAGGCACAATTAAAAAATGAGCATTAATTACGTCGGGATTCATCAGATGTTGAGGAAGTTCGTATGTCTTTTTTGGATCGGGTAGTACCGAGCTCTGTAGATTTCTCCAGAGAAGCTTGGGGTTATTTAAGTTATTGTTAACATGTTGTTCAAAATATGAATTGCGTTCAGTGTATAGGCATATTTCTACCATTTTTTTTAGATCCTTGTAATATTCACGATCCTTATCTAGCCCTGACAATTTATATCTTTTATGAGCTTCATCGCGAAGTTTCATTTGGTATAGAAGATTACTTGTGATCCACGGAGTATTTTTTGGTCGAAAAACCCTAGAAATGACTGGTGCATGAAAATCGAAAAGAGCTAGCACCCTGTCAGTGAACCCGGAAACCATGTCATTAACATTATCCATTTTATCGAGTTCTTGAAGATTCATGTCTTGTAAATCCTTATTAAAGCTGTGTAAGGAGATATGCTTCAAGTTTCTGTATGCAACAGTCTCCGAAGGAGGTTTAATTTTTTTTAAAGTCAAACGCGCTGTTATAAAGGCATGAGCTCCCAAAGCAGGTACGTAATTAACCGTTACGTCATGAACCGTGCTGTTGGTGCAAACTAAATCAATCATTGTTTCACTATGTGATGTAAAATGGGTAGGTTCGTCAACATAATTAATTAGATTAAAATATTTAAGAAACTGTTCAAGCTGTGGGTATAGGTAAGGATTCCTTTTATTTAAGTCAATATTGAAATCGCCCAGGAGGTACACCCTGTCATAGTTATTGAAGGAAGCGAGAGAGTCCGTTAGAGCATCGAAAAATATATTAGGGCTAAACCACGGAGGCCTATAAGCCGTACCAATGAGAAGGCTTACAGAATTGACTTTAAGAGTCATCCACATCTGATCAACATGGGTAGATGGAACCGGATGTGAACATACGCGTGGTTGTAATTCTTTTCTAAAATAAAATCCGACACCACCTCCATGGCGGCGCCGAGAAGTCGGTGGGCGAGGCATGTGACGAAGTCTGTAACCAGGAACCACAGGGGCCCGTCCGTCTTCCCCTTCAAATAGCCATGTTTCATTTATAGCGAGGACGTCTGGAGAAAAGCGAGTCACAGCAGCCAAGAACTCATCGTGTCCCGACCCAAGAGACCCCTTATTAAAGAGACTAATTGTGAGATGCTTTGATTTAATCATTTTGTATTATGCAACTATAACTTAATTTTTGAATGTTAATACCAATGAATAAAGCAACAGTAGCCACGTGTCCAGTTTTATTAAAAAAAGAAGCAATCATCCGCTTAGATGCACTTTTCACGCGCGCCACTTTGGTTGGTTTCGGCTCATCTTGAAAGACCCATACGCTCGATTGCTGCTTTGTTTTGGGATCGTAGCAATAAATCCATGTTTCGTCACCTGTTACTATGTCCCACACCAAATTTGACGCACCTTCGTTGAATCTGGTAAGCATGGCACTGCACCAAGTGACGCGGTCCGTTTTTTGAGCCTCGGTCAAGTTGTGTGGGATCCACCGCGAGCACAGCTTTCTCACACCCAAATGTTTGTGTAGGATTAATTGTATTTGACTCATGCCTATTTCTAAGGATGCGCGAATTTCATGGTAGGTCACATGCCTGTCTGTTTCAATCATACGGCGCACAGCATTGATGTTTTTGTTGGTCACAGCGGTGGACGGCCGACCATCGCGAGATTCGTCACTGAGATTGATACGACCACGCTTGAATTCTGCAAACCAGCTATAAACAGTTGTCTTGCATGGTGCTTCATTGCCAAAAGCTGTTTCAAGCCGAGCGATGCTCTGTTGAGCTGTCAAATTACACTTAAAATCGTAGAAAATCATACTACGAAAATTTTCCCGAGTTAAATCCATGTTGATGCAGACACACAATTTTTTAAATGGCGCCACAAGGTAAAAACAAAAGACAGTCAGATGAAACAAACTGCATTCTACAGCCAAAGAGTTCTATTTTCAAATGTTGCAATAAATTTTTAAATATTGTTTATGTAAGTGGCCAGTTCCGGAAACTTACAGTGCGCCCTATGTATATATACGAGTACTTACTCCTTAATTGTAGTTGTTTATAATTTTGCTCATTCGTCGATTCCATCGTTTCGTTCAACGACTATATTTATTAACTGCCTCCGTGGTCCAGTGGTTAAGGCGTTCGCCTTTGGCCCGGGGGTCGTGGGTTCGATTCCCACGGGAAGCATACTTTGTTTAGTTGTTTTCAGTTTAGTTAGAACATTGCAGGCTTGAATCACCTGATTGTCTGATAATGAAGATGATTCCGTGCTTCGGAAGGCACGTTAAGCCGTGGGTCCCGGCCGCCATCTGGTGGTCGTTAAAGGAACCACGTCAGAGGCCGAGAGGCGGTTCCACACAAATCTGACACCAGGGTGGACATGGTCGATTGACAATGTAACCTACACGAAATGATGATGATGATTTATTAACAGTCGTTCTATTGTGATACCTAAAGATCAATTAAATACATTAAAATTCGTCAACTCTTTGTAAATGTCAACTCAATGGTCCCATCAGAGCTGTAGAAATTTGATCCTCATGAATTATTTACGGCCACCTGCCTTTTTGCAAATCTCTGAGTTTTACAAACTTAAATAATTGCAGAAGATTAATTTATCACTTTATGCATTTGTTATAATATATTTAAAATATGTTTATACTCAGTATACACACGATACTCATTCACTCCAATTTGGCACAACTGCCTCTACATCACTAGCCAATAATAATAGCGTATTGTCATGTATTAATTCCCGAATTATATTTAGTTAAATCCGTGGTTGAATCACTGTTATAAGGTCGTTGTCACAGTGCTAGCTACACTCTAGGCAGCTGAGCGGATTCGTTTGTATTTTTTCTGCTTTGTTTCATTCCTCTTTTACTGGAGGTTAGAATACGTCCATAGCTGGATGTTCCTCAGATTTAAAATATTTTCTGTCAATTTCTAGTGATTTCGTTAACCTGGTCAACGCTTAACAATTTACGTACAAAACGGTACTTTAGATTTTTTCCCTTAATTAATTACTCATTTGTTTTCAGTGAAATAAAGTCTGAAATGCCGTTAACGACAACTTAATGAGGTAAGTAGTATTTTATTTCTTTGATTTTTAACTATTTATTCAGACTAAGGCATGAATTTGTGAAGATAAAAAGTTATCGTTTTTTGACATACTAATTTTATATTATCATCATTTTATGTAGGATACATTGCAGTGGCGTGGGGTGAAAAAAAAGAGAGGTAAAGCCGCCACGATTATCTGAATTTAGGTTTTCTTTATGCCCGCGGAAAGATAACTCTTGTTTTCCAAGAAGAACAACAGTGTCTATTAAACGTTTCATTAAGTTTCGATTACGCTCTACTTTACGATTGTGGGCTTCAAAATTATTGCCGAGAAATGATTCTATTCTACTATTTCCAAAATCGTGTAACAATAAACAACTGCGTAAATGTTTTTCAGTTTGACTATGTTTTCTAGCCGAATTGGTCAAATTATTTATGTCTGAGAAACCCATTTTATTCCAAGCACTATTTGTACCGGAAAACAGCAGACATGGAAAGCAAAATAACTTATTTAATTTGCAACTGCCTGTTATCCAATTGTATTTATCATACATCGAACTGTGAAAATGTTTGAAAAACCCATCCTTACGCTTATAATCAATTTTTATATCGGGACGAGCCCGTCCAAGGTTAATGATATTTTTTTTATTATCGAACGATTGTTTTGAGAACGAAGTTGATTCATTCAATAAGTAATCTGTAAGACAACAATCTATTTGTACTAATGCCGCCATTTCTCGCCTAACAACAACAACGACATAAAACAAAATGAAACAAACCAACCTTTACGATGAAACAAAACAAACACTATATCAGAATACACAACAGCCTGTGTTAAACTTCACTAATTTCGATTCTTTTAAACTATATACCACAATCTAATCACTTATCACATTAAATCAATTAGCATAAAATTAATCCGTACAAATGCGCGCATAATAAGTGAAGTGACATAGTGACAATCCGTCACTATGGGCGGCCAATGGCCGGCCTGCTGCGGCAGCGCTAATTGGACGAAAACTTTTCTAGTGATACGAAAGGACCTATAAAGAGTTTGGTAGGCTATCATAAATCGGGTTATCATTTAACAATATCAACGAGTACTTTTCATGTAGTAGTGACATGTATGTGTGTGTCAATTTCATACATTGGAAATATTTGGATTCCCGATATCTTGAGCGAGTTCACTTGGCGTGTACTCGGCGCGGATTGCGTCTTACCATTGCTAAATCGGGTGTGTGTGCGTATGCGCGATTTCAAATACATTGCGTATTTTGTATCCAGCGTATTGAAGAATACTTTTTACAAAGCGCTCAATGTAATTGTGTCGCTTGCGATAATTAGACTCCTTAGTTTCCGTATTACCGGTAAGGCCGTCAGTCGTCGGCTTACATTTTATGACAGTGTCATATAAGTAGGTATATGGGTATAGCTAAGAACAATAGCGGTATAGTGTATTATACATTTTCGTGGAAGAGTAATAGGCTGGGATAAGCTATTATTATCAATAATTAAAAATATGTATATATTAGAGATTAGCCAAGGTAAGCCGGTGGGAATCGTGTTCTATGGAGGCTTCGCCACTGATACATTGATTATAGGTTAGATTGAATGATAATGATGACTAATTTTATTTAGCGAGTATAGTATAGTTTAGTTCTGGAATAAAAGCCTTAATAATAATACCCAACCGTTTGACACCGATAACCGTGATTAACGTGCCACGCTCACGATACATTAGCATATTGATTACTCGTATATTACCATTGTAATTGTAATATTATTTTAAACGAAATATTACAAATTAATTTCAGTTAATTAATCTGGGTACGTTATGTCATCTCTTTGTTCGCAATATTTGAATTATTCGTAAATGAAAATGTACTTCAATTATTTTAGTTTGATAAACATGTATTTAAGGGTAAAAGCCGGCCTCGGAGAACATACTGCGACCAAATCGCAGACATATTAACACTTTCGCGGACAGTAACGTCTCTCGACGTAGATAACAATTGAGTGCCATTCTTATTTTCTTGACTGTCCGTGAAAGTGTTAAAAAAGGGAGATGTCAGGAGTACCCTAAATCGACGAGCGTTTATGACGAGAGCGATAGGCGTAGAAGAAGCGAGGGAAGTCTGTAAGGATCGTAGCAAATAGAAATCCGAAGTCTGTGCCTACCCCTACGGGAAAACGGCGTGATGGTATGTATGTATGTATGTTACATGTATTTACCTAATAGTTACTGGCACCAAACACAAACTAGTTGTTCGCCGCGAACATAGACCTCGCGAATTTCACTTAATAAAGTTTAGCCACAAAAATAAAAATAAATCTTCCCAGCATTTACTGGGGCCATATTTAGGTTATCTGAATCCAAAAGTTTCATACACCTGGGAGAGATTTATCGTAATCCTGTATCAGATGCCCTTAGACATTCTGAAAAATCTGAAAGTGTCAGTCACTAAAACACCTCTGACCATGTTTCTGTTCATCCCGAAGGTCAGAAGGCAGTCGCTCCATGGGAATAACCAGTACTGCCAATCTAGGAGCACGATTAATAACATATCTTACGTTTCTAAGCGTAAGCTCAGGACACGATTGGGAAATACGCTTGGACGAAGAAGATAAATATAAGAATACCAAGGCAAACAGAGTCAATTAACCTCTCTAACACCAGGGTGTAAACTATGGACCCAATGGTCAATCCAATGAGTTCAAGCTACATGGATTTTACCCAAGTAAGACTGACCCCAAAAATTGATTTCGTAGTAATGTGGGGTCGATTAGCCATATAAAACATAAACAAAAATATTTTTAGATCAAGAAAGTGAATTTAAAAATATGAAAGATCAAAAATGTTGAATTGAGTTTATTTGGACGATTGTATTAACGTTCTTTCATATGTCAGTCATACTGGCTTGCTACCAATTAATGATTTTTTATATTTTCGCGATTGTTGCACATTAAAATAAACTATTTTAAATTATTTTAGCTGCTGTTGCTAGAGGAGTTATTAATTATTTATATATTACTTGCTGTTTCCCGCAGCTCCGCCTGCGTCAAAAAGTAGTAGTAGTAGTAGTATCCAAATTTCATCAAAATCCGTTCAGCGGTTTGGCAGTGAAAGCGTAACAGACAGACAGACAGATTTTCGCATTTCAAATATTAGTATAGATAGTATGGAAGTATGGATTAATCCATACTCCATACTATACTATCCATCCATACTATCTCCTTCTGTTATCGTTAATTTTTATTCCGTTAGACTATAAGGTCCATTAATCCTTCTACTCCCACCCTTGTAGATTAATATCCCAACTTCAAAATATCTTCACGATGGCCCCACTAATTTGGGAAAAAAACATTATTTTTGTGATTTGGAAAAAAAGATGATTAGTTTACTTCGACGACATCATCACTATAATTCTAGGCGTTTTACAATTATTATTATTTTATTACTAAACTACTGAACCAATAGCTTTAAAAATTTTACTGGACTAAACTGAAAGTATGCCTTATCGGACTTAAAAATAGTTATTTCAATCGTTTTAGTAATAACGGAGTTATTAAGTAACAAATATGAAAAAAAAACATTAACTTACACTTAAACAGTATTAGCAATCTGCCAAACTGTGTAACAGTTTGTCGGCAGTTGTTCTCGTAACTATTACTTATTCAACATGTACTATTATGTTTTTCTAAGAATTTAAACTTACAAAAGAAAGATCACATCTCAATGAAATAGACAACAAACGAAATACAATTCTCCCTCTCAGGGACCAAATTAAAGCTATATAATTTAAACATTAAAGCATCCATACTTCCATACCAACATCACAAGTTCGAAAGTCTGTCTGATCCTCTTTTTTTTTTAAATCGATAATTGTTTTTTAAATTCAATAAAGTCTCCTGTCAAGCTCGAAAGCAACCCTAGTAAATTATGATGGTGATGACAAATTCAATTATTTTGTAATTTCTTAGCTAGCTGCCGCCCGCGCCCTCGCTCGGGGCGATTCAATTGTGTATTGTTAGTACTAGCCACATATTCATTTGCGAAATTCTGTATTGCAGTGAGACACGCACACACACTTCTTCTCAATTTTATTTTATTATCTGTACACACTGCTGTCAATTTCTGTAACTAAGTAACATACATCAATATTTTATCAGAATCAGAAACATTTATTATCAGAATCATTCATATATTAGTGCAAAAACATATCTTTTCTATGATGAGGCTCGATATCGGTTCAGACAGAACAGCGAGGTCTCTCTTAGTTCCAGGTGGCCCTTTTCCTTTATATTTTGATTTGACCAACCGACTGTGACCTCCATTTGCGACGTCAATCTGACACTTTTTGTAGTTCCAAGACCATAAATAAGTTTTCTACAAGTTTAACACAAACTTAAATGAGATAAATGTATGCTTTAGACGTTATTAAATGTAAGATTATTGTAGTTCTCCAAAATAGAAACGAGGTAATATCCGGTACATCCGGGGAAGTTCCCGGAGGATAACAACTTGTGGGTAACAAGTGACTGCTGCACGTACAACGCTGAACGATGTATCTCGCGGGCTGTCTACTTAAAGTTGAATAGCCTAACTGCCTTTGTGGTCAAGTGGGTAAGGCGTGCGCCTTCCACCCGAAGGTTGTGGGTACGATTCCTATGAGAAGCATACTTTGTTTAGTTGTTTCCAGTTTGGTTAGGACATTGCAGGCTTGGATCACCTGATTGTCTGATAATAATGATGATTCCGTGCTTCGAAAGGCACGTTGAGCCGTTGGTCTCGTCTGTCATTAGGTGGTCGTTACAGGAACCACGTCAGTGGCCGAAAGGTGGTTCTGAAAAACTGAAACCCGTGCACCCTGCACAGGGTCACTTGCCATTTTCTTCGTCCTATCGTTTTCTCGGTTGTATCCTTAGCTGTTTGCTTCGGAGCCCAGGGCAATCACACCCACCAGAATGTGGAAAAGACATGAGTTTGTGACTGTCATTAGCGTTGCTATCGGAACAAGCTTTTGTTCGTAGGCACGCACTCAGCAGAAAAGGCACATGAGTTGTTATACAGTACACACGATATGTTTCATACGATTCCGCTGATACCTACGCGGCAGTGTGACTACGGGATTTTGTTCCCTGATGGTACTTTAGTCATCATCATCATTTCAGCCGCAGTCAGTCCACAGCTGGACATAGGCCTCTCCTAATGATTTCCAAAATAACCTGTCGTAGCCGCCTTGCGTCTGTCGTTTGCCTGCGACCTTTTTCAGGTTATTATCTAACCATCTGGTCGCTGGATGTCCAACGCTGTGCTTGCCAGATTTCTGCCCCATCGGTCATCGGTTCTGCGCGCTGTGTGCCCCGTCCACTGCCACTTCGAAGAGCTAATCGCTGGGCTTTGACGGTGACTTTTGTTCTCCTACGGATCTCCTCATGTCTGATTCGATCTCGTAGAGAAACACTCCATAGCTTTCTGGGCGACCTTGAGCTTTCTTATGAGGAGCTAAAAGCTCGTCGCGTCAGAAACTCAGGAATAAGAGACAGACAAAAAAGGTTTGAATGCTTTACCTCTGTATCGTATCTGTCGTACCCTCCCATGTGGTTAAAGGTGAGAATAAAGGGCACCAGTGATATGAGTGTGGCCTGCTTTGTAAGGCTTGCGGATTGCGGGGTGTAAGCGGTCTTTCTTCCTGTGCGACGGGGGCAAAGTAAAGTTAATGTAGATGTCGCTAGTGTGTGGAATCTAATGAAATGTAGTTGTTGATATTAGTAATAAGCGTTGAATCAACATGTTCGTTCCAACCGGTCATTTTGAAAATCATTAAGTTATGTCCAGCAGTGAACTGACGGAAATGATGATGATGTTAAATAAATAAACGGTATTTTTTAATTGTTTATTTTGCTTGGGCTATGATTCTAGTTCACTGTCGAAACATAAACTAGTTTATTCATGAATGACATTTTGTTTCATTCGTTACTTGTTTATTCCACGTGAGCTATTTATGTTCTCTTAATGTTGTTACAGATAGTTTCATGAACTAGTTTAAAAAATCAGTAGTTTCATTGATGATAAATCGACGACCAATCTCGGTTCAGCGATTTAGCTGTGTAGTCATTCTAAATTAATTGTAATTTATTTATTAAAACTTTATTGTTCCACAAGTAAAAATACTTATAACAATTGGCAGATTTTATGCTAAGAGCATTCTCTACCAGTCAACCATTGGGAGAAACAAAAAAATAGTTGATGGGAGGTAACATCTATATCCTCTAAATTTGTAATCGAGGTCACGCACCTCAGACCCGTTTGTTCGTCTGTGCGTTGCTGCTATTGTGTGTTTGCGTTTGCCGCCTCGAATAGAGGTAACTATTGTTTTGCATGGTTTTAGGGTTCCGTACAAATCGAAGACAAAACGAAACTTGTAAAGGAATGATATGACCGATCAAGTTAAAGTTTTGTAAACACAGAAAAAGTAATTGCGTCGCAACGAGGACTTTCAATGACGGTTCTGTTATATTAAAAGTAAAATCGTCAGAAACACTACTAGTTCAATATTATTTTATTTTTTTCATATAATATATGCAAGCCACTGTTGCAAAGTGGAAGTTTGTACTGTCTTTTAGTTTGTCTGCTCAAAATGCAGGAGTTATTTATTATCACTATAGCCCGCCCAGGAAAATAGCCGCCTTGGTCATATTGCGGCAAAATAATTTCTTTTACTGGCAACTAGGTATTCAAGTAGTATCATATTTGATTCGAATGAAAACAAAGAATTGATTTCTGTTTCATTAAATTACATTGTCAATTTTGTTGTTGACATGGCACATACAACATGTTGCCACCTAAATGCGATCAGTAGCGACGCCAATGCAGGGTTTTCATTTTCCTATACATAATATAAAAGAAAGTTGCTTTCCGCTGTCTGTCTGCCCATATGTATGCTTAAATCTTTAAAACTACGCAACGGATTTTGATACGGTTTCTTTCAATAGATAGAGTATTTCAAGTGGAAGTTTTATATGTATAATACCTGCATAATATTGTAGAGGAACACTGATAATTTTAGAGGTTTTTATGTGAGGTCGTAAATTAACACATTTTTGGCGCTTACATTGCAAACGATGGCTTAACCCTATGAAATAGATCAAAATAATGTACTGCATTATTGTACATCTTACAAATGTCTACAAAAAAGTCCACGATACCATATGACTAACTATTGCAGTTACGTTACAATAACTACTTTTTCAGTTAAAATTTGTAATAGTAACGCCGTCTGGTCACATTATTATTGTCACGTTATTAATCCTTATACAAATAAATCACTTCATATTCAAGACTGTTTTAATACCTGTAGATAACTCTTTAAATGAATGAGATCGGACATTCCAGTCCAAAGATATTATGGATTTTGTTTTGAGTTTAAATCCCTTGGCGTGGCTAAGCGCGGAACGTAGACAGAATTGAAGGCCCACTTTCTTCCCGTAGCGCGTGGGTGTCGTCAAATATATGTCAAGGAAAACCCCAGTGGTATCAATCTAATTGTACATTCTGCGTTCCAAAGGAAACTTGACGTTAGGCAGGCGGCCAATCGTAAAACATGCTAAAATAATAAGAGGAATGGAAACACCAAAAAGGGAAAGCGTCATGGTTATCTTCAACCAAAATATTGTTAACTTAAGGTGACAATTTGTTATGTGTATAATAATAAATAAATAAAAATAAAATAAAAATAAAAACCTACTACATAATTTGTATAACCCGGACGAAGTCGGGGCGGGTTGCTAGTATAAATATAAAGAGCACTTCGTATGCATACGAAGTTCTCTTTCAAACATTCGTCGCGCCCAACCGTTAAGATTATAATTTGCGCAAAAATGTAGACGAATGAAGACTATTTCAATATTGAATTCAAAATAAAATAGGTACAATACAATTAGCGAAAATATATTTCGCTGACTCTTATTAAATGCTACGAAGGCACGTAGACCCACGTCTACGCCGTAGCAGCTCGTAGCGCCGTAAGCTACGAGACGCTACAAACTCGATTGTTTGAAAATTCAAGAAATACTCTACATAAATCGAACTTTAAGGGGTAATATTTTGTGTATTGCATTTTCAGAATATTGTTCGAATTCCTCGCTTGAAGGAATATCAAATATAATGAACATAGACAGCAACATTGAACGAGAACGCGTGCAGTCTATTTGATGTCAAAATAAGAGTGCTTTAAACTCTTATGTATTGGTTTTATTAAAGTTTGTTGCGTAGGATAATCATCGCCCATACATGATTCCCAGTTGTGATCTGATCTGAAGTATGGTAGTGGCCAACAATTGTTTATAGAAAATTCATAAGTAAATAAATATGACAGTTCTTTGTCTGTGTGTTGTATAGTCACAAACAAACTGTCGTATGTAATCACACGGATACACAAAAACAAAAATGATAATGTCAAACTTAGATTATTAAAGATTATTAAAGTCGATGTTTAAAAAAAGTCTAAAATAAAAATATATTGACATCAATAAGGAGGCTCTTAGCAAAGTATTAAGCCGTCAACCGTTAACCGATAACCGTTAACCGTTCGTTTAACTGTTCGTCGTCAACGATCGACCGCAATATAGCAGCGAGTTAGCACAGTCGCGATCTGTTTGTCCCGGTGTTCTCATTACCATTTATATTGGACCTTAGGTTTTTCGCCGCTGCATTCTTAAGTAATGTTATGCCGGTTGTACACCTTTGCTAAGACACCGCTGGAAATGCCGACCTTAACATGAGATAACATTTTTAACCTGTTAGAATTATTTGTGTTTTATTCTGGTACCCTATAATTTCTTCCGCTTAACCGGTTGCCTTCTTAAAAGTGACGTTTTTGATTTCTGTTGTGAAGCAAATGGTCTTAAAGGGAATCTGTCCGAATTGAGTTATTAAATATTTATTAGGTTTGGCATTTATACTTTTGTGACATGCCTACATACATCAGGAGTGTTAATAAAGTGAAACCCTGGGTTCCAAAGTAAACAGGAAGGCGCTAAGATGAGTATAGTATAATCCGCCGAGTTGAACAAAGATGAAAAAAGTGAGTCTTACTTCATCTCTTGAGAAAAAACTTATCTTGTGACGTCATTAGATGTTTTGCTTTCTCCTTTATTGGCAGGTACAGAGTATGTATTTATGTAAAATTATTCCCCTCTGTAACAAGTGGAAAGATTCGCAATTGGACAGTTTCTCGGGTGGACGGATTAGCAACTGGTCAGGACATGTACAGACAACATAATGACAACCTTTTGTTGTACAATACCAGTACACTCCCTCCACCTCCTCCTCCAACCTTCCGTTCATATGAACCGAATTGCGGGAGAGTGCGCTGTACTTGCTCTTTGGCTTTCTTTTCAGTCGCACCTGCTTGATCTCCCTACAAGTTCTCTAATGTGTCCCCTCTCTCTATCAATTCTCATCCCCTTTCTTAGGGATAAACGGCACACGTATGCCGCGCTGGCATTCTGCCTAGCCTCGCAGTCGGCGTAATCCTCTTTTGCTTATACTCTTCATAATTTTCTTTCTTCTGACGTTCGTTCTGTTGTTTCTTCTTATTTTGTTCTTTGTTATTTTATTTAATTGTATATTTAACCATCATGGTTCTAGGTGATGCCTCTCTCTAAGCCGCAATAATTTGAGAATTATTTTAACCGCCTGAAGTTCGCCTCAGATCCAAAAAGATCGCGATAGTACACCGGGCCCACTTCGAGCTGTACCGCTCGAATGTTGTCTAGTAAGTCCCTACGCTTCCCAATAAATTCCTCGCAGAAGCAGAGCTCCGTGTCTGAGAGCTTCATATGACGAAGCCTCCCTCTAAAAACACCGTACCAGTACAGTCGTTAGTGTAATGCCGAGTTGAGTATAGGGTATGTATGTATTAAAGGGACAACCAGTCATGTGGAACAGGTACCCGGGATACGTGATATCGTAATATCGTTATCTAGGAGTCGATGGGAGCGGCAATACCTTTGATTTATCGCGAGCTTACCTGCGAGAGTTTGTACGCGATTCGAATTGTTAACGACATCCATACTAATATTATAACGGGCTGCATGTTCTCCTGAAACGCAGCACATATCTACGTATAAATGTTGTATTGTCTGTCTTGTTTTACTAACATTAGCTAATAAGTAATATTGTTTTAATAACTACTAACTAATACTGACTTACATCCAGTCCGAATTAAATGATTTGAATTTGAATTATAAATGCGAAAGTCTGTCTGTCTGTCTGTTATGGCCAAACCGCTGAACGGATTTTGATGAAATTTGGTATGAATATAGTTGAAGACCCGGGGTCAAACATAGGCTATTATATATTATTGATGCAGGCGGAACTGCGGGAAACAGCTAGTGAAACAATAAATAAATATCACCTACAGAAGATAACGTATGCGGGAAGGCCGAGCGTATGGTTCCGGTCGGTCGTCTCAGATATCGCTGGATTGAGGAGGTTCGGAGGGATCTGCGCGAGCTGCAACCTGATGACTGGCAAGAGTCTTATTATCGGAAGCCAAGACTCACTTTGGGTCGCTGCGCCATCTTAGTAAGTAAGTACAGAAGATAAGCTTCCAAACAACGCGCCGTGAATGATGATGAACAAACAAGCGTAGCACGCAATTTATCATTCAGGGCGCATTGTATGAACCTTTACTTCTGGATAACTAGTTGTTCGCCGCGAACATAGACCTCGCGAATTTTACTCAATAAAGTTTAGCCACAAAAATAAAAATAAAACTTTCCATAATTTACTGTGGCCATATTT
The DNA here is from genome assembly GCA_947363495.1 of Euzophera pinguis. NCBI lineage: Eukaryota > Metazoa > Arthropoda > Insecta > Lepidoptera > Pyralidae > Euzophera > Euzophera pinguis. The sequence goes on along the minus strand of OX376156.1, from coordinate 122,391 downwards.
AAGATATTCTGAACCGAAAAGTTTCAATAGAAACAATGTGTTTTTGCCCCAACTCGATTTAGAGACCTCACTCGCTTCACTCGCTCGGTCACGTGTGGTCGGTGTGACGTCATGTAGTGGTGGTTACTATGATAATGCAGCGTCTCTTTTAGTCTCGCACCTTCCTTCGTCCGAGCGTGTTTCTCCGTCGTGGAATTCACGATTCAAAGCTCAAAGTACGCCTAATTCCAGTCGGCTCCGTAGACTCATAATGGTCCTAGGCATAGATTAATAATTGGTCTCGCGCGCTCGACTAGATACCGCGCTGTGAAGAAAAATCAGTTTCCAGAATGCGGCCACTTAATAGGAAAGTGTGTGTAAAACAATGTGCAAAGACGCACACTAGCGTCGATTATGGTGTTGCCAGCTACTTGACTGGTGCCCGACCAATGGGAAAATTATTAATTGCTGTGGTCTTGTTACGTATTATAAAAAGTAACTCAGAAAAACCTTTAAAATGAAATTAAAATAAAACTGGCCAAGTGTGAGTCGGCTCGCGTGTAGAGGGTTCTGTACTATTTTTTATTTTTCTCTATTTGGACCTCCTGAACAAATTTAAAATTATCTCATAGGTTTTCCTGTAATTTATGAATCGAAATTCTGGAATCGATAGTTTCGGAGATAAGGTAGGGGAAATGGTTAGTTTTTGTCTACTTTATTTTATAATTCTAATATTGAATCCTAAAATTGCAGAAAAACTTTCTTTTGATTTATTATTACACAGTACAGTATGTTAAACGTTACTTTAATTTTTTTTTTCTGATAGTTGAAAATATAATCTAAGGTATCGATAGTGATCATATATCGATAGTATCGATATTGATACTATTGATAATATATTTCTGTAATTTTTTTCTGTATGAGTTGAAAGACGATGATTTGTGTTATGCCCGCTGTACATCCCGCCGCCGAGTTCCGGTATATCTGTATAGTATCGGTGCTTGAAATGCTTGGTATTGTTGTTAATACATTAATCGATAAAAAATCTGAAAAATCAATACTACACATTAGATTATATCGATACTACAGATACATAATCGTTTAATAACCATTGATATGAACGACTACCTTTGTTGATTAAATCGATATAATTTATATCAACCCATTTCAATAATCGACTAATTGTTTGACATTGCAGTTAATAATCGATTAATTGTCAAAATTCGATTAAATTAATTATATCAATACTTCGATATCATAGATTATTTTTTTTTAAAAAACCAAATTCGATTAATCAATTATCCGGCAACAATACCCTACGGGGTACCAACTACCTAAAGGCCATATTTAGAATGTTGGTCGGCGTAAAGTGGAAATGGAATCAAAATAGTGATAGGCTGCTAGTCGCATCGCCTACTGATAGGTATTGTTCTTCGATTTTCGCCCACTTCCTCGGCCGGTTTATATGGTCTGCGCGGGAAGAGAAGCAGTAGTACATTCCACATATTTACTTTTCTCCCAGATCAGCATTAAAGAAATAAGATGTTTGTGGCGTGCGTCCACGTCTTTTAATTAAAAAGGAAGCTATAGTTTTATTAAGTTGTATAGTATTAGTATTACAAGTTTTTTATTTTGATAATTACTTGTACATATTTGAAATAAACTGCAATACTAAAACTTGTTAATTTTAGATAATTTAACTTAAAAATTTGTATATTTTTAATGTCAACGAACAAGCGGACAAGTGTTGTTGTTTTATAGCGAATGCGATGCGCGCGCATGCATGGCAGCCGCTGCGCTGCGATCGACTCGGACGATGCGCGCGCAGCCCACGCCACGGCGATCCGTGCGTCTCGCCGGCTCGCTCGCCAGTCCGAATACGTACTTACGTAAACTCATTTCCCGCTTGATCCGTTCCATCACTTTTCTCACCTGTATTTTGTGCTTATCATAACCTTCTGTTAATCTTTAAGTTGTCGGTGTGCTTGTATTGTATTTGTTCTATTTAATTGTGCTGAACTTTTAATTATAGTGTTAAATTACATATTGACTTCATTTAATTATCCCGCCTCATAGCACAATAGCCTAACACTTATCATACAATTTACGCACGCACCCCGCTTTATGTTAGACAGACAAAATTGTCAGAAAAAGTCAAACTTACAACAACTCTCTTTTGGAGTCGAGAGTTAAAAAACAAAATATCTAAATAATAAAAATCGAAACCTCGGGGAATTTGGGATTATTTAATACACGGCAACATTGAGCACCGAGCGGTACTTAGAATAGAATAGAATAGAATAAATCTTTATTGATTGGTCCATCACAACACTTGAAAGGTCTTACAAGTATATAAAAATGCGTGACAGACGTCTCAATAGGTGGCGGCTCAGTGTTACGCTAGACATGCAAGCAGGACTAGCACTGATTTTCAGCCACCACCTTCTGAGGAGTCACGGTACACATGATGATTATTTTTTTTAAACTATAAGCACACAATTTAAATTTAAGTTAGCATTAATTAGACAAAATTTTAATTACCTATTAACTTATTATTTATTTAATTAATTAATGAATGATTCGCGACATTACGAACATCCCTGCCAAGCGCCGCGACAACGCGAACACTCTCATTTACGCGACAGTGTGGCCGGGGCATCATAGGTGGCCCTACCATCATCTCCAATAGCAGGGCAGAGACGAGCGAGCAAGCGAGATGTTGCTTTACACCTTGAATTGCGCCATCCCGCTCACTCACTTCGCGCCATATTTTAGGGTTATATTATTTTCGTGAGTAATTTATGTCCATATTTCGAAATAATACAATACTTATTGATGGTATGTAATACCAGTATCTTCCTTATTTCTTTTAGTATTATTCTTACACAGTTTGACTACGCAAACTGCACATTTTGCGTCTACTTTTACATTAAATTTTATATTTATCTAGACATCCAACTCACTCATCGGTCGCGGCATGACTGACGCGGGTATGCCGCAACCATGCCGATTTCGGCATGGTTTTAGTTGCGAATCCTATACTATTAAACGAGCAATATTTGTATGTATGTATATTTATATATATATTTGTCTCGCGTTTTCGAAAACGGCTCTAACGATTTCTTTGAAATTTTAAACATAGGTTCTTATAAAGTCAAAAAATTAATCTAGCCAGGTTCCATGTCTGGGAAAATTCGTTTTTCCCATATTTTCCAGCAAAAAGATTTTCCGCATGAAATTGTAGTTATAGTACAATAATTTCGGCGCCGGCGGGTCTGCTTCGATAGCCCAGTGGTTAAGACATCTGCTTTGTGCTCTGGTGGTTCCAGGTTCAAATCCCAACTAAAGAAAGTTTTGTTTTTCTTTTTTTTTGTGTTTGTTTTTTGTTTTGGAGTATAAAAGTATTAATCAGTATATATCGCGCATATATTATTTTAAAATGGCTTGAAATAATTATTAATTCGGTTATAACGTATTAAAATATTTTCCTAAGAAACATTATAGTTTCAAATCACAAGTCATCCAAGTATCACCATTTTCTCAGGATTCCGTCATCAGAACCTGTTGAAACTAATATGGGACCAACTAGACGGTCCAACCTTTCAGACAAAAAAAATGAATTTCAAATCGGTTCACGCGTCTTTGAGAAATCGAGTAACAAAAAAAGATTCCGACGAATTGATAACCTCCTCCTTTTTTGAAGTCGGTTAAAAATTGAATGATAAATTCTACCACTGACCCAAAGGAAATACTTACCAACCCACGGAGTAAATAGTGTACCTACCAATTCAAATAGGACTGAAACGTGGAAAGTACTTAAGGAATGCAACTAACAACGGTTGACGCTAGATGGCGGTAATCTATTTACTGAAAAAGTACAACGCGCTATCGTTGTGTTTTCACAAAAAGTGACCTCCCGTGCATTGAAAGCTGTGTTACCTAACAATTTTTATCTTATGCTATATGCCATTGCCATAAATATATGTACCTATTTCATTTGTTTGTTCCGACATTGTAGTAAAACTAAAAATAAACTCTTGAAGTAAAAATAATCCGTTTTTCAGTTTATAATTGAACTGATAGATTAGACATATTCCATTCCTTTACAAATAAAATTTAAATAATACTTTGGTGCTTTGTAAAAAACCTCATAATGCCTCGCGGCCGTCCAAAAAAAAGACGTACCTTTAGTTTCCTAAATTCACAACCTAGAAACTCAAGTTCAGAATCCGATGATGAGCACTCTGCAATCAATGTTCGATCTGATCAAATTTCAAAACGACCAAGTGCTTTAAAAAGTATTGTTACCAGATGAGAACCCACGTTTCACTAGAAATATAGTGTGGAAAGAGGTTTTAAGTAGTTCATAGGAGGAGAAAACCGACCTCAAAGCCAGTAGAAATGGGCCTAATGTATGTAAGGGTGGAAAAAAGTAATTATTTTTAATTTTTTAATTTATTTCTTTGACATTGCATGTATTTCAAGGATTCAAGGACATTTTGTGTTATAAGTTTAATTAATTCAATTCAATTATGCTTGATTTAATTATGAATAGCCTAATTATTCGCATGTCATTAAATGTGACAAAACATGTGATCCAATATGTGAAAATTGTAACACCAATATACATACCATGTTTTTCGTGAATAAAGATATTTATTATTATTATTATTATAAAATATCATAGATTACCCGGCTTACTATTTTGCATCTCTATTGTGATTTTGTTTTCCATATATACCACCACTAGCTGTTTCCCGCAGCTCCACCTGCGACAAAAAGTAGCCTATGTTTGACCCCGGGTCTTCAACTAAATCCATATCAAATTTCATCAAAATCCGTCCAGCCGTTTGGCCGTGAAAGAGCAACAGACAGAAAGACAGACAGACAGATTTTCGCATTTATAATATTAGTATGGATGGATACCATAACTACCGAGCGGAGCTCGGTCGCCCAGGTACTTTATATAGTATGCCGACGGTATCTAGTCGTAGCGCAGCGGAGACCAATTATTGATCTATGGGTCCTAGGATTTGTCGGTACTGACTACAATCGAGTGACTACCATTTGGCTTCCTTTACTCTCTTTATAAGTAACTAGTTGTTTCCCGCAGCTCCGCCTGCGTCAAAAAGTAGCCTATATTTGACCCCGGGTCTTCAACTATATCCATACCAAATTTCATCAAAATCCGTTCAGCAGTTTGGCCGTGAAAGCGTAACAGACAGACAGATAGAAAGACAGACAGACTTTCGCATTTATAATATTAGTATGGATATGGATATACAATTATACAGCCAACAAAGTATAGCATATCATAGCCACTGGGATATAAACGTTACTCGTTTTCCGCGGTGTCCTCGCGCAGTCATTTGTCAGCGCGCGCCGCAAATTGACGGATCGTAATGGATGGCAGCTCGATTTTAATTAAAACAACAATCAGTTTCTCTAACTTGCAAATTGATATTGATGCTCTTCGTATATGGGTACGCTTATGTTTTACCTTTAAACTAATGTTGTGGATATTTAATAATTTATATTTGCTTCGTGGAGCTATAGTCCCGCGTAAATTTTGGTCCAAACTGGAAATTATAAATTTAGAAATATTGTTATCACTTCAGAGAATTCGTATTGAATGAACAAGAGGCTCCAAAAAATACTGATACTATGATAACAGAGACGATTGGCCATGTAACACTCTTATGAATGAACAATTACAGTACAGCCCATTAACATATGAATTGAGACGTTTTTACTATTTGTATGTGTAATACTCGTAATTATTAAAAATAGTACTAATAAGTACGTATAATTAAATATCGCAAATTTATGAATATTTCATTTATCGTCATTAAACCGCTAGCTTAATGACTTGATAAGCTGTTCTTCCAGCTGTGCAGCCTTTTCATTATAATCTAGTTTTTGTCGCCACTTTTTTCGTTGTCTAAGGTATTCAATTATATTACGTGATTTTTTTATAAACATTAAATTTAACTTATGGACTAAGCCATTACCTAATATATCCATTTGCAGTTAACGCAAACAGGAAATCCAGCCGAATTCGGCTCATTTTCCCAACTTTAATATTTGATGGAGCCAAAGAGCTTGCCCAAATAGTCGATGTTTTAGCAATGAGTCTATTTTCCTTATCCTCCGTTACGAATTCGATAAGAAATGTAATATTGTTGCCTCTTAATTATTCCGAGAGCTAACTTATTGAATTATACGGAACTAACAAACCTACTACGGTTACCACTACTACGGTACGTGACCACTTACCATCAGGTGGGCCGTATGCCTTTTTATCTAATAAATTATATTATAAAATATTATTATTTTTTGTTAGAATTCATTCTTCTTTTTTTTCCTTTTCCTTATTCCACTTCATACAATAATCTTTCGTTATGTACCTACTTTCAGGTTCGCAGGACTTTCAGGTAGGCTCGTATCTGATCTCCTTTCACTTTTTTATGATAGCTATTTCCTTTTGGGATATTTTTTATGTATACCTAAATTTCTAGCCAAGTTAGAAACCGATTGTTTGAAAATTCGAAAAAATGCAGATGCCTTGTAATCCATATGACATGAATCTACGAACTATTGGGAATTAAGTTTAGGTCCTATATATATATATATATATATAGACCACTTCTTTCCATGAATGTCGTAAACATTGATCTAAAGACTGGTGGCTGATAATTTTATCTATGGTAGCAACAGTTGATAGTTTGCCTAAATAAATATTTTCAGTTTTCCAAAATGCGCTATGATGTGAGGCAGATACCATTTTTTGTTGATTATTTTTACTTTTAAACTAACGCACTGCATATAAATTTAAAACATGAAATAAAACACCCTTATCCAACTGTAATTTTAAAAAAAATTCTCTCTGAAGCTAAAAATATTAGGCCAGGCCAACAAAAAACGCCCGAAGTATAAATGATTAAACGCACTTAATCCTGTAAGTTTATATTTTTTGGGTGTTACTCATATTGGATCTTTGAATTAATAATAACTTAATAATACTATAAATAACTTTCCATTCGAATACTACTGAGTTCTCGACATCGCTTTATTATCTAGTATCCAAAGCCTACATACTCGTATCTGAAGAGTAACATGTGGTAAGTTGTTGGAAAGTTAAAACAAGTACAGATATGACTAGACTATATTCCCGAGACAACGCTCACTGTTGTAAACCCCCACTATCTCGCCCTAACTGCGGTAAGTAGTCCACTTCCCAGACTACGTATAACTTGTTTAAGTCAAATATTTATTTATGCAATTATTGTGTTCAACAAATTAGGTTCACACCACCGCACCCGCCGGCGGGTGCAACGTAGTAGGAACAGTAGCTCGTTTACTAGGTACCAAAATGTACCAGGGCGCTTCACGCCACCGATAGGCTCATAGTAGGCCCTTCAGGCACAATAGTGTCGGCCCTTATGGCATTGAGCGTTTGCTACCGCTCGCGAGTTTGCATTGCTCGCATTGCTCAAAGGCAAAGCCCATGGCCAAGGTTCGTCCCAATTGGGAGCCCCTTGCGCTTTTGCCGAAGAGGCTGAGTGGCCAAAAGCCCTCGCCTAAAACTGTCCCGCTGTAATTTCCAAAGCTCTCTGTAGCTAGAAATGTTAGTCCGGTTCAAAAAAAAAAAATATGTTCAACATATGATATGTTTGTGATTGGCCGTGGCCCTTATCCTCTTTTTCTCGAGTTACATAAGGTTAGACCAATGGCAACGTTGTCTAAGTGCAAGATAAAAAATCCCTAGTTCACTCTGTTTTTCTGGCATCTCGCAACACTTGGAGATCGCCACCGGGCAGGAGTGTTTCAGCCGGAGAGAGATTCGCTAATACCGGCAAGAACTGATTTTTCCACCAATCAAGTGTAGCCCCAGCCGCTTCTTTCACAGTATCTGAAGTATCTTGAGAATCACAGTACTCGATTCCCCAATAGATGAAACCACTTCTCTCTTCTCCAACTTTATTAAATATGTACCTTTTAGTTTGTAATAGTTTTGGTTTGTCCAGCTTATTTTTCCATTTTACGCCAGCACCACATTTCTAAGACACAGTTACAAGGAGAAAGTTAACAATGTATCCTATATGAATGAAATACCTTAGACATTTTAAACAAAATTTGAACGTTGTATAAGAATGGTTATTAATTATGGACGATAATATAATTCGGCCTCCAAAGCAGCGTCCCGGCCAACTCGACTGACGAGTTTAATATCCGGCGCATTCCGGAGACAATCGGGAATGTAATCACCCGGTATTACTGACTGTACTGTTGTGTACATTGGCGGTCATGTTATGTTAATATGTGTAATGCTACTAGATACAACTACATGAGCGAAATGTTATTTTTATCTCGTTGAGTGTCAAATTGAATGTTTTCAATGAGAGAACAAAAGGAGACTTAAACTCAGCTGGTCCTAAATACAAGCCAAGGTTTTTAAAAAGGGGAAGTCTCTATATTATCTAACTAGCTGTTTCCCGCAGCTCCGCCTGCGGTATATAGCCTATGTTACTTAGGATGAATGTAGCTTTCTAATGGTGAAATAATTTTTGAAATCGGCACAGTAGTTTTTGAGTTTATTTATTACAAACATACACCCAAAAATACAAATCTTTCCTCTTTATAATATTAGTGTAGAAAACAAGGATAGTTGGGATAAAAATTGCTGATATGATGATATTCGGAAACTTACACAATCTTATTACTTCAATGTAGTTACTTAGACTTTTCTTTTCCTTCCTCACAAAAATCCACGCCGACTCATTTCAAACCGGAACAAACGTGAGACGAATTTATATATCAACATGACAAATAATAAGTTATGTGGTTGAGCGAAATACGCGCTCTCAATCCGTTCCGGAGATATTACCGCACAATCCGCGAAAATTTACGGCTATGAGCGGCGCAGATGTATAGAACAGATTAGATCCGAAGACAAGACAGATGGCGTCACATCTGCGCCTGAATTTTTGCAAATTATCTTCAAATCGCAACCTTTCCGCTTTTCCTGTCACGGCTTTGCTTGAAACGCAAATAAAATTATGTGTATTTTTTGTCGCGGGAATTCCAGTTTACTTATTTCAGTCGCAAGAAAATACATAATTTCATTTTAAAGGCATTATTCCAGCTTGTTAGGGTCTTCCTGATGGACGAGTGTTAACAGCATTTTTTTATTCAATTTTAAGTCTTGAAATGGGCTGAGACCAGAGGTTTTATACAACACAGGCAAAACAACGTGACACCGCTAGTATAATATCCCATAAATTATAACTAGGTACATTGCATTCATATGTAGGTACGAGTATGTATGTAAAATTCTTTATTATATATTGTTCATAATATTAAACTGCATTTATTCTCGTTCGTGTTGCACAGTAGTGCATATGTCGAAGTAAATCACGGCATGTTTTTTGCCATTGCATTTTGTTGCGTTAATTAACGAGCATTTGCTATGCATTGTTATACACCAATGAATAATGAATAATCTAGATTGCATAATTATAAAGTTGACAGAGAAATAAATTATTTATTTGCAATAGATGTGAACACAACTGCGTCATTTATTAAGATAAATGTTTCATTTGCATGCATGGGTAAATTTAAAGAGAACTTATAATTAACTACAAACAAGCTAAATAGAACGAGTTTGCCATTTTTACTCGACAAGAAAAGGTTCTTTTTCATGTTTTTGTGGAGACTCTATTGTAGTTCAATTATAAACCATGTCGAGAAGTAGAGAGAGTTAACTTCTCAATTAGCCGCAAGTAGTTTACTGCTGTACAACGGCATCTCTCAATGAATTTAATTTTAATTTCGAATTTGAAGCAGTCAGCCATTTCAGAACATTTTTGCCCCGGCAGTCATCAGTTCTGTTCGCTATGTGCCTTATGGCGAGTTCAACGAATCAATTCGCAGCAACATTTAAAATACTATCAACTAATTAACCCGTAGTTTCAATTGCCTGTATGCCTCTATATGTAAACGTTTTAAACAAGAGGCTTTAAAACGGAAACAATTTTTAGTATGCGCTCAATTTCCCGGGCAATTGTGTTATCGGCAAATGAGTGCTCAGCGCGATGCGAGGGAATAATGAACTCGCAGGTACACAATAATTACAGTACAGACGTGTCCCAATTGTCCAGATACCTGCACGGTTGAGGATCTTGGAGCGGCCAACGACAGAGCGGTCAACATTGCCACGTATTGGTCTAGACTATGACATCGTTCAAGGAAATTTTAAGCCAAGAAGATGCGGTCTCATACAAGTTTCTATTTTTCCTGACACGTACAGGTAAAAGACATAATCCTTGTTTTAGCTACACTGCCATGTTAAATGTGCAATCGCTATCATTTCTGTTTATTGATTAACTCAATAGAGTTGAGTATTGTGGTGCTACATATTTATTAAAATCGAGCACTTTATTCCCTGCCTCGCTGCAGCAGGGCGTCGACCTGCGGTAGAGTATTTATAATAATTTATTAAAATTCAAATGAATGATTGTGGGTCCGTCCAATTGAGCGGTATCGTGGTCCGCACTCCGCGGAGCCGCGTAATCGCGCGTTGCGTAAATCACCGGTATTGGCCACTTCTGAAATATAATTTGGGAGTGGAACCATAATTTTGCTGCCAGATTTATCGCGAAATATGAAATTCAGGTATTTTTATATCCATTTAATATATTTAGAAAGGATGGTTGTAGGTACTTCTTTAAAATGTCTGGTGTGAATGCGTCAAACAAAATATTTTAGTATCAGACAATCAGGTGATTGAAGCCTGCAATGTCCTAACCAAACTAAAAACAACTAGACAAAGTATGCTTCCCGTGAGAATCGATCCCACGACCTCCGGGTCTAACTGGACCACGTAAGCATTTAACAATTGCTAATGAAAAAATATAGGCTGACCCCTTAGAGGCTTTTATCGTGAGTTTTAATTATTTCCAGCATTTTGGCGGCTTTATCGCAGTAATCAATCGCATGAATATTCACCGCTTCGGAAATTAACAAGTTTTTATAAGTTCCTGAGGGATCATTGTTTTCGCCCATTAGCCGAGAGCCGAATAACAGTCAAGTTGGTGAATTATTGATGTTGGCTCCATTGGAGTTGGTAAATAGAGTGGATCAAAATAATACTTTACTTTTAACAAAAGTAGTTATCAATACTAATAGTGGAAACATCTGTTAGTATCTGTTATGCTTTCAGGACCAAACCGCTAAACGGAATTTGATTAAATTTTGTATGAATATACCTAGTTGAGTCAAACAGAGGCTAGTCTTGATGCAGGCGGAGCTGCGGGAGACAGCTAGTTATTTTATAGAATGAATAAAATATCGAATGATATGAACCTATAAGAGGTCTAAATTAGGAGATATCACTCTCTCCTTGCCCTAGAATATTGTAAGAGGCGACTAAGGTTTAAGCAGAGGTCCAAATTAAGTCGTACAGTATTTACAACTTTTTCTCTGGGCCACTTACTCTCGGTTGCCTGATTCCACCTAAAACAACAACATTCCCAAGAAGTATTTACGTTAGGCAGGGGAGCGTCATAAATATATTATACAAGTAGTAGCAGTCGTTATTCAAAGCGCCTGCTGATACGAACCCCTTGGGGGGCGCCAATTAAATTTAAAAAGGGCTTACAGTAAACTAGATAAACGAAAATCGAATGACCAGATTCGAATCCCAATGCTACTAACACTCCTATTAGAAGATCCAATGTAAAGCCGACGTAATTTGGTTAGGCGTTCTCTTGAAGTTGTGTTTGCGTCAGTAATTAATCCCTGAGCCTATCTCAATTAGCCCTGTTGACATCTTGTAAGAGTAATTATGCTATAGCATCCCTATAACGCGATTACCAGGGCTGATTGGTATGTGACAGGCGGGCAAAGGTTGTGGGTATTGGTAACATTTTCTACAGAAGACAAGTTCCATACAACGCGCCGTGAATGAAGAGCTCACAAATGCTAGCGTTAGCCCTAGCGCGCGCCTTTTAAAATACTTACGTACTAAGATAGGCGACCCAAAATGAGTCTTGATCTCCGATAATTAGGATATCCACTTCGATCAATCCTGCACCACCTTCGCCATTAATTTAGCTTTGCCTTCTACAATACACAGACAATATACAGGTTAACTATTGGACAATGCTCCTAGCATTAACTTCACCTTTTATACTGTACGCATTATATTTTATGCAATAAAGTTGAAATAAATAAATACAATATATCTTTGTATGTATGTATGTAAAAACTTTATTGTACGGAAAGAAAATTGTTACAACAAAATAGAACACGACAAGAGGCGGACTTATCCCTGATAGGGATCTCCTCCAGTCAACCCGAAAACCAAAGGAAAAAAAGGGTACATGGGCATCAAAGAGTGTCTTTATTGCCCATATTATAATAAACTGAATATTAATACTTTCGCGCGAGCAACGTCTGCGCGCCCAAACACAGTTGATACGATGTAGAACAACGTATGAGCACGCCGAACTATTTCCGGACTTTTCTAGCAGAACGTACCAGCACGTTAGTTGGCTATACTAAATTCTTACAGTGACGTCATTCCGCCATTACATATCACAATCTTAAAGCTCTAGCGCCACACAATACCAAAAAATTTTTTACGCACACATTCAAAACACTGACACACAACGTCATTATACGCCGCTCCATGCGTACAGTTCTATACAACCAGTCTAGCTGCGTCATCATGCGTGTGAGGCTCTGCGTGGCCGGATTCGTCGTGGTTTACAAAGAATCACAAACGTAAGTTATGAGTATTTATAAATACATGATATAGTCTGCAGATGTAATGTTTTACCGTACATGTAGACAAGTTGCCAAATCTTAATGGAATATTCAAATATTTTTTTATTTTAGATGGTTATGAAAGGATTAGAGGAAAAAAAGGATGATATATAACCAGAATTCAGATCTTGATTTACTGTTGAATATTATGACAACTATGAATAATACTGAGAAATCTTCTGCAACTTTGCCAGATCTCGATACTAAAACAAGCATCCTGACACCTATCACACCGCTTGAAACGTCACCTCATTCTGTGGCCGAAACAAACAGCTTGTCTCCTCTCATTCTGCCTGTCACATTGCCATCTTCTGTGGTCGAAACTAGCAGATTTACATCTCTTGCAATTTCAGTGCCTTTGCCAGATTCTGTAACCGATGCAAGTAGTCTAATACCACGCGTATTGTCTTCTTTGACTTTGTTGAATCCTGTGACTAAATCAAGCAGTCTAACATCTGGCGCACGACCTTCTGGGGCTTTGCCAAATTATAATGATCCAGAACTTCAGCCCAGGACCTTAAGGAAAAGAGAACCCAATGGTTTATCTGGCAATTTTAGACTCCACAGCGAGTCAACCCAGGACCTTTGTACTAGAGATACTCAAACCGAACCAAATTGAGAAAACGCAACCTCTGATATTTCTTATTTTGAGTGTGATGCCAGTTCCACTGAAGTTTAGTTCGATTTTGGTGGAAATACAATCGTTTTAGACGTTTTTAAGAAAATGTTTCCATCTCAAATACTAGATTAATTGATTGAGAGAACGAATGGATACGGGCGTCGGGCAAACTATTCTCTTTAAACAGTTAAAGAAAATTTCCTCCTTTACGTTATATGACGTCGAGGTATACAAGTTATATGAATTTTTAACTTTGCTTTGTAAAGTAACGTTTATACACGTTGAAGTGATAAGGCGGCGTTAACAACTTACACTGTGTCTCCAGTTTGTATATTACTACGACGTCTATTGACGTTGACGTGTTTGGACGAAAAGGCCTTCGCCTACCACCCAGCCAATGAACGGGAAGCTGGGTGGTTATGTGGGACTTGGACCCACTAAAAATCACACGGTGTCAATCGCCTACCGCGTATTGCCGGAACCATGTGCTTTCTTATGCTCCACAGCCAGTCAATAAACGTTGACTTATATTGACGTCAGTGCCATTATAAATAACATCAAAGTAAAAATATAAAACAGAAGGTTTATATACGTCAAAATATTTGTATGGGGAAAATATGCGCCAGTGCATGCAGTCGAGCGAATAGTCGATGCTCGCGCGAAAGTGTTAAATTAAGGGTGCTCACAAACTACGGAGTATACTCGTAGGTGGTCTTATTGCTAAGCAATCTCTTCCAGCCTTAGAGGAATCACAAAAAAAATATTATCGTAAAATTATTGTGGTAGAGTGAAAGAAAACTACACTGACTTTACTTTCCTTGGTGTTTTTAAATATTTGTGTGGAAAGCTTTTTTGATCGGAGGAAAAATGAGGGGGGAAATGGGGGAAAGTTTGCTGTAGCGTTATTTCTGAAAGAATTCTTACGATAATTATAGTAAAGCCCGTATTTCGCAAGTCTGCTAGTTTTCACAGTGAAAGTGGCTCTACCTTATCGTCTGTAAGTAACATTATTTATTGTGTAGAGCCCGCACGAAGGCGTGTTTAGTCAGCGTTCGGTTTATTGACCCGTATTTGCTAACTAGCTAATTTGTGACGATTTTGATTGGTAATGTTAAAATGGTTTGTTTAGTTTGGGTTTGGGTCGGCGATGGACGTAATTCGGGTCTATTCTGTGGCAATATGGTGTACTTTGCTTCCTAATATTTAATTAATTTAATTTCCTTGTTATAAAGTTTTTTTTTTAAATATATGTTCATGTATTCCTTATTAGCAAAATCGCAAAATTACTTTTGTAACAAAAGGTAAAGGTGTTCTTATTAATTCTCTCATATCCACTAGTAAGACTATCCGTTTACACAGTTATTTGCACGAGCATTGTAATAGCTAACTTATAGCTCTATCTACCTTAGGTAAAACAGGCCCATTTATCCCGCACAATAAATGTTTCTCTTACGATTTCCATTACCATTTGAACAGACCATGACCTCGGCCTCAATCACCAGGCCCGATAAGGCCGATCACGAACCAAGTCACGCTTCAGTTAACGATTGCCAACCAGCGCCATCGCTTAATGAAAAGAACAGAGATGTCAAGATTAAGCTGCTTATAGGCTGGAATCTGTATTAGTAGCGTTTTACAATATCCACTACAATGATGGTACAAAAATTAAGACATTACTCTAAAGCTTGACGTAAGATAACACTTTACATCACTATGAGCCCTAACAGGCTTGAAAAAACAGATATGAGATTTTACCGACTAAAAAAAATAGGTAGTTAAGTTAGATAAAATTGTTTGATTATATTGAATAGCGATAGTGGCTGGCAGGTATTTGAAAATATTATAATACTATCATTTCCAGCGATGGTATTATTGCGCATAATCCTGTAGTTTTATGTTACTATCATCAAGTTCACACTCAAAGTGATTTTTTTTTTGTTTTGATAATGACCTACAATTTTAGCTCCTGTGAGCTTTAAAATTTACAGCGGGACAGTTTGAGGCGAGGGCTATTAACCCTCATCCTTTTCGACAAATGCACAAGGGGCTCCCAGTTGGGATGAACCTCGGCCATGGGCTTTGCCTTTATCAAGCGAGCAATGCAAACTCGTAAGCGGTAGCAAACGCTCAATGCCATAAGGGCCGACACTATTGTGCCTGAAGGGCCTACTAAGAACCTATCGGTGGTGTGAAACGCCCTGGTACATTTCGGTACCTGTATAGGCAAGGCAGGCGTATAGGAGTTATGTAGGACGTAAGGTTTATTCACCACTTCACAAAAGCCACACACAACAGAAGCAAAGTCAGAAGGAGTAAGGAGAAAGTTTATAGCACAACAAGCACGAAGGAAACGATAGAAAAATTCAAAGCGCATAGGAATATGATTTCGCGTCGGTAGCAAATCTCGACTGTCGGCTGAGCATTGCGCTTGCGCACAGGGCGCGGCCTGTGAATCTACCTACATTTTGTATGCAACGAAGATAATGCGATGGGGCGCACACTTTATTCTTGCGCTTGGTACGGCACGTCACGACATTATCCGACCGAGCAAGTACTTTGCTTATATATATTGTATAATTTATATATATGATTTACAATAGTTATAAATGTAAATATAAATAGTTATAAGTGTAAATATAATTAAGTTATAGTATTAAGTTGTATTTGTGTAGTGTAAATAATTATATATAAAATATTATTATAATTATATAAATATTATACAGCTATAAATTTATACATATAAAAGTCACCTACATCACTCCCCTCCAGAGACCGTCAAGGGCGATAAAAATCTGGAAATTTTACTCGTCGACCAGAACGAGTGACGTAATCTTTTTTAATACTGGGTAAGGGTGTGTCAGACTGGGAAATCGGATCAGATAGAATAAAAGCTGGTTTAAGCCGGTCTATAGACACTGTGACTTCCTTGTTATTTACCAGGATTTTAAAAACCTTGTCACCCCTACTTATGACCTTGTGGGGTCCAGAGTAGGCTGGTTGGAGCGAACCACGTACAGTATCATCGCGAAGGAAGACATGATCACTGGTTGCAAGTTCCTTAAATATAAACGTATTTTGGGAAGAATTGTGTCTGGAAGCGGGCATAGGTCGAATTCGTTCGGCAATGTTTCTCAGACGGGCGGTAAACTGTGTCACGTCTGTAGTGCTAGGGACATTAGTTTCAAAGAACTCGCCAGGCAGTCTTAAAGGCTCTCCGTAGACCAGTTCAGCTGATGAGGCCTGTAAGTCCTCTTTGAACGCTGTCCTAACGCCAAGCAAGACCCATGGTAATGACTCAGTCCAGTTGTCATTTGTATGGCAAACGATTGCTGCCTTGAGCTGCCTGTGGAAACGCTCGACGAGGCCGTTGCAAGCCGGGTGGTAAGCCGTAGTGCGCCCTTGTTCGAAGCCAGTCATTTTTGATAGGCACTCGAATAAAGCAGATTCAAATTGGCGGCCACGATCGGTTGTGATGACTGTTGGACAACCAAAACGGGCTATCCAAAAAGTCAGCAAGGCCTTTGCAACGGTCTCAGCGGTGATGTCTTCTATCGGTATTGCCTCTGGCCATCGCGTGAAGCGATCAATAGCAGTAAGACAATAGCGATAGCCTTGCGAGAGAGGAAGGGGACCTACCAGATCGACGTGGATTTGTGTAAATCTCGCACGAGGTAGTTTGTATGTCCCAAATGGAGCGTTGACGTGCCTTGTAACTTTTGCACGTTGACAAGAGATACAAGCTCGTGCCCACTCCCTGCAGTCCTTTCTCATGCCAGGCCAGACAAAGCGTTCCGCTACTAATTTGGCGGATGCGTTGGCACCAGGATGGCTCAAGGAATGCAAACTATCAAAAATTCGTTTGCGATAGAATTTGGGTACAAAAGGCCTAGATGTCGGGGTACTGACGTCGCAGTACATGGGTACACGACTTCCAGGTACTTGTAACTTTTCAAGACGCAGTGATGAGCCGCCTTCAAGTAATTTATCTAGTTCTGGATCGGAAGATTGGCTCTTGGCTAGATGATCGAGGTCAACTGGCGCGCTCAACTCCTCTATACGCGACAAAGTATCCGCCACAACATTATCCTTTCCGGAGATATGACGAATATCGGTGGTGAATTGAGCGATAAAGTCTAGATGTCTATACTGCCTAGGCGAACAGTTAGTTTTACGTTCGTGAAAAGCGAAACTGATTGGCTTATGGTCAGTATAGATAACGAAATGCCTGGCCTCGATCATGTGCCGGAAGTATTTCACTGCCTCGTAAATGGCAAGCAACTCCCTATCATATGGTGAATACTTTACCTGTGATGGGCTAAGCTTGCGGGAAAAGAAAGCTAGTGGTTCCCATACGCCGTCTTTCAGCTGTTGAACCACACCACCGATTGCTTTGTCGGATGCATCGGTCACCAAAGCAAGTTTGGCAGAGCAATCGGGATGAGCGAGCATTGCGGCGTTAGAAAGAGCATTCTTACAAGCCTCAAAAGCTGATAAAGTATCACCGGATAAAGTGATTGGATGGGATCCCTTTACTGAGCCCGTCAGCAAAGCATTTAAAGGAGCTTGTATAGAGGCAGCCCGTGGAAGAAATCTCCTATAAAAATTGAGCATGCCTAGAAACCTTCTAAGCTGACGAACGTTAGTGGGGGGAGGAAAGTCCTTGATGGCTTGTACCTTCGAGTCAAGCGGTTTGGTGCCTTTTTCTGAAATATGGTATCCTAGAAAGGTTACCTGTGAAACACCGAAGACACACTTGGACGCGTTTAATAACATTCCGTAGTCTTTCAGCCTCTGGAAGATAATACGGAGATGCTCCTCATGCGCTGTCTCATTCCTGCTGAAAATTAAAAAATCGTCGAGGTAACAGTAGACAAAATCGAGTCCTCGTGTGATCTCGTCAACAAATCTTTGGAAGGTTTGTCCCGCATTACGTAGGCCGAAGGTCATAAACGGGAATTCGAATAAACCGAATGGTGTCGTAATAGCGGTCTTCTGAATATCGTCCGTGTGGACAGGAATCTGGTTGTACGCCTTAAGTAAATCAAGGGTGCTAAAGACTTTACATCCAGAAATACTATGAGCAAAGTCATGAATATGCCTAATTGGATACCTGTCCGGTACGGTACGAGCGTTGAGAAGACGGTAGTCTCCGCAGGGACGCCAACCATTGTCCTTTTTGGGCGCTAGATGCAAGGGCGAAGACCACGGGCTCTCAGAAGGACGCGCTGTGCCGTTGGCCAACATAGCTTGGAATTCCTCACGAGCTATCTTCAGCTTGTCCGGGGCTAGACGACGTGGAGTACAAGATATTGGAGGACCTGGTGTCGTGCGAATGTGGTGTAAAGTATTGTGTGGTGTAGTGCGATGTATACCAGCTGGTCGGGCAATCTCGGGAAATTCGTTAAGAATTTTATGATACCGGGATTCGCCAGTCGAGACTTTCACAGAAAATATGTTTTTACAATCTGCTATACTGGCCATAGAAGAAATAGAAGTTGTATTGTCTATCACTCTTTTATTACGGCAATCAACAATTAAATTGTAAAAATTTAGAAAATCTACTCCAATTATAGGCTTGGTTACGTCAGCAACTACAAAACGCCAGGTATAGCTTCTACGTAGTCCTAGATCTAAATTAAAATGAATATAACCATAAGTAGAAATATTGGTACCATTAGCTGCACATAAATCAAAATTAGTTTTCGCACGATGATCACGCAGAGCCGATCGGGGGAAGACGCAGAGGTCGCTACCGGTGTCGACCAGAAATTGCAACTTCGATGATCGGTCAGTGACGAACAGGCGACCAGAAGATGAGGATGGGCAATCGTCAGTCGCCATTACCGACCGCCCCTGGCGTTTCCCGCCTGGTAGTCGCAGGGCTGGATACAACTGCTGGCTCTCTGTCCGAATTTGGCGTGGTACCAGCATAACGGAAACTTGCGGTAATTAGATTGCGACCGACGCCTCGATCGGGATGTGCTACGGTTGGTACGTCGAGAGGATCGCTGGTGAGATCGGCCATCCCTTGTCGACATGTCCTGTAGTCTTCTCCGGAGTTCAGCAACTTCTCTTTTGAGCTCAAGAACCTCAGAGTTCTGGCTGGGCTGAGACATAGAAGCGACCTTAGGCATCGTGCTCGTCAGGTCGTTAATGCGATCCGCCAAATCAGCTAAGTCGTCTAGATGAGCTGCAGCAGGCTGTCCAGCAAGAACCGTCTGTATGCCATGTGGGAGGCGGCTAATCCAGATCGTCTTCAAGAAGTCGTCTGGAACATCGTGACCAGCCAGTCCCTTAAGGTGCCGCAGGAATTGTGAAGGCTTTCTATCTCCAAGCTCTTCATGCATCAGCAATTGCTTTAATTTATTCTCATTTGATGCTGTCAGACGCTTGATCAACTCAGCTTTAAGCTTGTCATATTTATCAGTCGCAGGGGGATTGATAATGATGTCTTTTACTTCCCTGGAATACTTGTTCTCAAGCTGGCTGATGACATAATTAAATTTGGTGGAGTCGTTTGTTATGCCGGAAATAGTGAATTGACCCTCTACTTGGGCAAACCAAATCTCAGGTTCTTCAGGCCAGAAGGGTGGGACGCGTACTGCTACCTTGCAGATGAAGCACGTGAAGCTGTGCACGAGAATTTCGTCCGTCATTTTTCTCGTCCGTTTCCGAATTGCTGGCAAAAATCGATCTTCTACTAGACTCGCCATCATTGGCATCTCTAAATTCCTTCTCCATTGTTCTTTTCAAGAGGGGTCACCAGTATAGGCAAGGCAGGCGTATAGGTATAAAACAATCCTACCTTGCAGTATCCAAAGCTCCTGTTCGAGTGGTCAATCCAGAGGAATGTAGGTGATAATGAAATCCAGTTATGTAGGACGCAAGGTTTATTCACCACTTCACAAAAGCCACACACAACAGAAGCAAAGTCAGAAGGAGTAAGGAGAATAGTAAAGAGAAAGTTTATAGCACAACAAGCACGAAGGAAACGATAGAAAAATTCAAAGCGCATAGGAATATGATTTCGCGTCGGTAGCAAATCTCGACTGTCGGCTGAGCATTGCGCTTGCGCACAGGGCGCGGCCTGTGAATCTACCTACATTTTGTATGCAACGAAGATAATGCGATGGGGCGCACACTTTATTCTTGCGCTTGGTACGGCACGTCACGACATTATCCGACCGAGCAAGTACTTTGCTTATATATATTGTATAATTTATATATATGATTTACAATAGTTATAAATGTAAATATAAATAGTTATAAGTGTAAATATAATTAAGTTATAGTATTAAGTTGTATTTGTGTAGTGTAAATAATTATATATAAAATATTATTATAATTATATAAATATTATACAGCTATAAATTTATACATATAAAAGTCACCTACACCTGGATAACGAGCTACTGTTCCTACTACGTCGTACGGTTGTATGTACCTATGGAAAATCCCGGACTCCGGCGAGTCTGGAGATTTTCGAAGGGTTTGTTGGCCACCGTGATGAGGGCGTCAGGGTCAGAGAGAACATTCCTCGGGCGTCTGTACCGCAGGGGAGCATCTCTAATCGGGCTGTAGTCTGCTGCCTGCATAACTAACGGGTTGGGATGGGAAGGGCAACTCACAAAGTAACGTTGTGACGTTTCTTTGATGTAGCGCTTCAAGGACGGGAGTTCTAGGTATCTGTGTAGGTCACGAGTGCGCAGTCCCGGGGGTGATCCCGTGGAGAGCCACGGGAGCCACGCAGAGGCGTGTGAACCTATTCTGTATTAATTGTAGCCTATTTAGGAGGAATGGGGCCGCGTGTGCGAAAATCACTCTGGCGTAACTCATGACAGGTCTGATGCTTAGCTTGTAGAGAGTCAGCTTATTTCTAAGCGACATCTTTACCTTGCTGATCATAGGTGAGCATCTGCCGAGATAGAAGGCTGTTCTATTGCGAACTTTTTAGATGAGAGGTCCAAACGTCATCTTGCTGTCAAAAATTACGCCCAGGTACTTTGCTTGGTTTACCCATGGAATGGGCTTGCCAAACATCGTTACCGTCTTTAGGAGCGAGAAGGTACTCCATGGAGGAGGGCGTGTTGCACCGCGTGAATCCTTTGAAAAGAACACTGCTGCGCTCTTTTCAGGATTCACTTCGATGCGCCACTTTCGGAACCAAGCGCCGAGGGAATCGACTGCTGTTGGAGGCGTTGGGAAATGATGTCTTTCCGATTGTAGGACGTGTACAGCGCAGTGTCGTCGGCGAATAGAGCCAGCTCCACGTGCGGGGTGTGGGGTACGTCGTTGGTGTACAACGAGTATAGGGTCGGGGACGGAGCCTTGCGGGACTCCGGCTCTTAGGGGTCTGGGACTAGAGAGCGTACCCTCAACTTTGTAGCGGAAAGATCTGTTCGACAAAAAGTCCCGTATGATGCGCGAGACTGTCCGGCAGATCCATTATGGCCAGTTTGGCTATCAAGCCAACATGCCAGACTTTGTCGAAAGCTTTCGCTACATCGAAAAAGAGTGCTCCTGTGGGTCTTCCGCGATGGCGGTTGCCTAGGATGTGTTCGGTTAGGCGGTGCAGTTGGTTCACTCAAGAGTGTTTTGCACGAAACCCCATTTGCTCGTCGGGAATCAGCTTCATGGATTCAATATAATCCTTGAGTCTGGCTAACATGATTCTCTCGTATATCTTACCGATGCAGCTCAGAAGACTGATCGGCTGATATGAGGACGGGTTTTTCAGGTCTTTGCCTGGTTTGGGGATGCCTATCACTGTTGCTTGTTTCCAGGCGTCTGGAAACGTGCAGTTTGCTAGGCAAGCATTGAAGATGCTCACTAGCAGCAGTAGTAGGGTTTGAGGGAGGCATTTGAGTAGGGCATTGGATACCCCGTCAGCACCGGCAGCTTTCCGGGGTTTTAGGGACTTTATGATCAATTGTACCTCTTCAATCGTCATCGGGGGGAGTGCGATAACGGGAGGGCTCGATGCAGAGGACACTATGTTCTCTGCATGAGTTTCCATCCGTTCTACGTGTTCGGGATCTACTGGATCACGACTAGGAGAGCATTGACTCTCCAGGCTGTCTGCGAAGCATTCAGCTTTTTCGTCATCATTAAAAGCGATGGAGCCGTCTGGTCTGTTAAGAGGAGGAGTAGAAGATATCTGATCGCACTTCAGGCTTCGAGCCACACGCCAGTAAGTGACATGTGACGGTTTAAGTTCTGAGAGGAATTCGCCCCACCATTCGTCCCTTAGTTCCTTCATTCGCTCCTCCATTCGCTCCTTAACTCGACACTCAAAGTGCAAGGAATGTAGAATATTTATGCAACAGCGTATGGCCCCAGCTGAGCATCCAGCAGCCGCGGATCGCTCTCAGATTTACATAAAACGGTCGCTGTCTGTTTATCTAAACTCTCGTTTGTCTGCGGCGAGGAAACAAGTTTGCATTTATAAGCGTTTGTTACGAGTAGTGTTGGTGTGCGGGATGCGGAAATATTGCATGTTCTGGAAAATTTAAAAGATTTTTTTTCTGTCTTTCTGTTTGAAATTAAGTTACACTTCTTTCTCTTTCACCTATTATTGTATCAAATTGTAGACCGATTTTCAAAATTATTTTTTTTATTTGAAAGGATAGTAGGATTTTAAGTATACTTATTCCCAAAAATTTCACCCTAGGACGAAAGGTAATTTAGTTACATATTTCATTCTCACATATAATAATTCACCTAGATATAATAACACAACAGAATGAATCTGGTTAACCAGTGATTTATATGCAACATTAAACTAAATGTGCTAGCGATTATACGGAGACCGCGGACGCACACCGCGATACCGCGGAATCGTCATGCGATGCCTCACTTACAGGGATTATTATTTAAATTTATTTTCAAACTGAATAACGGGTGTTATGTGATAAATATAAATGCACTTATATCCCAAGCGAGGGATCCGTACAGCTCCTGAGCGTGTTTGCATGACAATTCTATAATTCTTAGTGGCTCAAGCAGGTTCGAAAATATAAAACCTTTTTGAAATGATATTTTTTTTCGAGTAATCAAATCAAACAATATCTTGATAGAACCACGATGAATCAAAGCCCACCCTGTAAATCATGTTCGAATATAAAATTATTTCGTATAAAAGTATTTATTATAGCGTGATAATCAGTTTTGGCTAAAGATAAGTAAAGATTGTATACGTGGGGAGATGTTATAATATTGAAAATCCCGATTCCGTTTCATGTAACGCCCTTACGCAAAACACTTTATTTTCAATCTGCCGAATAAAATAAACATGGCGACATAACCGTTTCATTTTCCTTCTGAAAACAAACGTCACGAGGCCAGACTTTTTAGTAGGCGAAGTGTTACGACTTACGACGAAGGTTGAGATTTAAATAACAATTTTTAACAAGCTGTTTCTGTGAGAATTCGGATGAGAATTAAATTTCCCTTGTTCGTTCATAAGAATCTTCTTCAAATATTTGAGTGGGAATTCCGAATTAATGGCGCTGCATCGATCCTAAATGCATTAACGCTGATGAGTAATAAATTGCCTCAAAATTACGAACTCTATATTTCGCAATTTTTAACTATACGGTCTAACTACTTAACTATAAATCTTTGTGGTCCGAAAGGCAAATATCGAGGCGGTTACTTCCTTTTTTCTGAAAGGCCATGTAGCATGAGATAAATTAATAAAATTTCTAATCAATTAGCTGAAATGTGACTATGTAAATTCTAATGTAAATAAATACTGATGAGATAGTGAGATAGGAGATCTGCCTTTTTTATGAATTTTGAATAGACTACCAAGCAATTCAGAGTCGGAATAAATATTTAGCAGCTCTTCCCACAGTCGGCCAGCCCAGTTTGAATTGTTTATAGTTCTGGCTGAACTGGTAGGCAGCACAATATAATATCGGAGTTATTGTGCAAGTTTCCTGGCCAGTGGCTCGGCAGGGTCGGCTGGCGGGAACAATAGGTAGAATTAGCGCGGACAGATTTATGGCGCGATGCAAGTTTCACTGCGAGATTTTTGGAGCTCTCGCGCAAACCATAATATTAAATCACAGTGCACAAGGATAGTACATGTATAAAACAAACATTCCGTGATAGCAAATCATGTAAATTTTGATGTGGATGTATGCTATAAGTAGGTACCTATTTAATGATTCGTATTATAGCGTTACGGCGGCTTCTTTTCTTTACAATTAAAATAAGCATTATAGTCCGTCTGCTTGACCGCCTAATTGGGAATTATTTCGTAGGTTCAGAGAGACGTAAACGAAAAACGCATTTGTTATTTTCTTACCAGCCTGTGTGTTTTGACGTCTACAGATATAAAAATGCATCAACCGAAAACCTATTACACTATTACCAACAATATTTTCATGTATTCTTATTAAGTACTTACTGCTTTCTCATTGGAAACTTAAATGAACAATGTTCTTTCATTTCCGTTACACAAAAGTTGATCCTTCGGATTTAATGTTGTTATGATGTTGATAGCTCCTTCCTACTTAACTCATTGTTACACCAGCATACTTGTCATTTACCAATGTGTACTCTATTTACAGACTTCCAGTGCTCGCATAGTTCTGCAACTTGGTGACTGCTCTCAGATACTGAGACTTATTTGAACGGTCACCAGGCAGAACTGAATTGTTTACAAAGTAGGAACTTATCAGCGAAGCTTACGATAACGTTCAATGATCAGAAACTAGGGCAATGTTGTGTGAAGTTCATTTTTGTTCTGTATGAAGATTTGTCAAGTGGTTTATACAATTCCATTTCAAAGTCATAAACTAGCAGCTAGTGTCATCGGCATTTTAGATACGAATCGCATTTGCAAATGAAATCACCACGTGTTCGTACTGTCTTCTAAGATTCCTTCTTGTATTATTTTTTTCGTAGGCAAAAGGTCTATAGCACCTTTGATGGAAAGTGTTTACTGCAACTTATATTATAGCTAGGTATCTGCAACACTGAACACTCTGCTAGTTGAATCTTCATGTCACTTTAATGTGATAAATATATAACAATCAATCATTACACTCTATTCACGTAGATACAGTAAATACCCACTTCAGTATTGTCTAAGTCTTGAGTGCACACATACGCCTGATAATGCCCAATAATTACATTCCCAATTGTCTCTGGAATCCGCGTATTAAACGCATCAAGCGAGCTTAATCAGGTCGGGGCAAAGTGTTTCGTGTAAAGGTAACTTGACATTGGCATGTGTTTCCGATTCGTTATTTTGTTATAATGGTGTGGAAGATTTCTCGTTTGATAAGCTTCCACTTCGAGTTATTGAACCAGCGGAGTAGGTAATGCCTTAGAAGTAAATCCCGACTTTAAATAATATACTGTATTACGTTACGAAGAGTACATTTTTCGGATCAAGATTAGATAACGTCTTCTGAGTGTGAATTGAAGCAACTAAGATTACACTAGAGGTCTCAATTTAGATTGAATTTGCCAGAGATTACGGAACATAGCTTATACCTAGGTGTGACTGATAGCTGACACCAAAAACGAGGTTTAATTATAAAAGGGATACCACATATTGTGGATTGTATAAGAATAGGCTACCTCGTTGTGTACTGGTTGTAGCTCCGTATGTTTTCACTGGACTCGCCGCATATCTGGCGGCGAGTTATTGCAAGGGATTCATTTACCGTGTCGCCGCGGAGGCCCGGGGCTATGTACGAGTAGGTTTGTTTTACGAGGTCCGCTGCAAAATGCAACGAGATGAGAAAACTTATAGTTTCATTTATTGCCAGTGTTATTATTATATCGAGGAACTGGGTAATCCAGTCGGCTACATTTTCATAATATTGTCAAAAAATAAGTAGTTGTAAGTACCATAAATAAGTTTATTATCATTCCAACTTTTGTGTTTACCTATAATACCCACATGACGATTTTTAACCCAAAGGTTGACAGTTTGATTTTAGCACTAAGTTCACCTATTGTGCTATACAACTGCATGCAATAAAGTTTAAATAAATAAATTAAAAAAATACTAAAAATATTATCTTAGTTTGATCTTAAGCGAAATAATTATCTTTACGCCAAACCTGTCTGGGACCGCGACTGGGAAACAATCTACTTTTGGATTGCATTTGTTGGTGGAATCTACCACCTGGACAATTGTATAGGTACAAGTCATCATCATCATCATTTCGATTAGGTTACATTGTCAGTCGACCATGTACAACCTAGTGTCAGAGTTGTTCGGAACCGCCTGTCGGCCTCTGATGTGGCTCTGTGGTGGTAGGTACAAGTAATGGATTGAGATATTTATTATTACCGAGATCCATATTTAGGGACATAAGTGGCGTATTTCGACACCCATGGGACGCTGTAGATAGATTCATAACTACACGTAAAGATTGAGAGACTCTTTCAAAAGTCGGGGCCAAATCAATAATGTAAAATAATATAAAACTAAGAATAAATACAATCTAAAACTAACTATTCTTTACTCGCTCTCGACTCGAGTACGTAAAGTAGAAATGGGAAAGTTAGCGTAAATTCATTGCCCACTGTAATGGCTGAACGCGGGAAAGTCAAAAGTTTGGCGGTGCGATAACTCAGGTATATTATTAGTGGGCTCACCCCAGGCAATGAGTGGACCATTGTTTGCCGTTGGGTATCTCAGGGATAAAATTATTCAGTCCACTGCATCTAGCAGACTGAATAGTGCATAAGTGGAGGAGTAATAATTCTGTTACTTGTTTTTAGAGCTATAGGCAAAATTGACCTTTCCTATAGGTATCGCTGGGGCGATTAGGTGCTGAACGACTGGCGACAACTGGTGTATTTCCGCAAGAAATGGCACCTTCTCGCCGCCAAGATCCACTTTGGATTTCTGCACCATCGTAGTAGTAGTAAATGAAAGTTTTAACTGGCAAATTAAGATTTTGTCGATATATCCATTGTGAGAGGTTTAACTGAAATTCGTAACTCGCTGGAATAACCAGAATATTAAGAAACGAAAACAAGTCCAATGCCAAAGCTATATAAATTACAGTTTTTTACACTATTTCCATGTCTAATTATCATAATGAGTTGTACGTATTTGTTCACATCAAAAGGTCACCTCCCGTCTCGTGTGAGCTCGTCCTAGTCAAATAAATTACAGTCAATTGCAAACAAGCTGAAACATATGAAATTCTCTAATCGTATTCCGGTGGCAGCGACACATTACATTATACTATTTGTAGTGGAAGCATCCTTTTTGAGTTTCGTACCCAGAGGCTATCGTGAGACCATATTATTTATAAGCTTTGATGTCTGTCTACCAACTCATGAATCTTAAAATTTATGAAAAAAAATGTTTACAAATCATTCCACTGTGATAGCAACCTATTGGTTGCGCAATTATTCAAACCCGAAGATTAGCCAATCAACAAACGTTTCTGTTTTATTTTTCTGGCTTTTACTAACCACAAAACTCTTACTAAAATTCTTCTCTTACGAACAATCGCTTCTATTGCAGAAATTAGTCGTATTGAACTTTATGAACTTCAATACAAACAAAAATATATGTGAGACTCAGATAAAATAGCAGTCAAAGAGAGGATTATAATTATTATCCGGTGTCTTTGTGGATTTTAATTGCATCGCCAGCCTCAAGGGAGGTGTGACGTCAGAGCCCCGACTACAAACGTACTGTCGTTTACCTGTAATTCTAGATTGTCGTTTAGTTTGTTTTTCTATCTGGTTGACTGGCAGATAATGCTATTAACATTTTGTTCATCAAAATTGTTACAATTATGTTTTACGTGTGGTGCATAAAAAATAATTATTACCAACATATAAAATCAAGTTTCGAATAAAGTTATTCGCAGGTAGACTCTACCTGCGTAAATGAACGCTGTGTAGTATTTAATAGTGTAAAATAAATAAGTAAAAACGCTAGAAAACAGTGTTATTTTTGTTATATGTCAAAAAAGTATTTTACTTTATCTACATACAACTGGAAAGAGTTTATCTATGTATCTATTTCAAAATGAATAAAAAAAATAGGGTTTGAATAAGTTATATTAAAATATTTCAGACTGAGGGTAAACAGTAAAAAGCTGAAGCATTTTAGGCGTAAGGTCGGGATGTCTCGGCGGGCCAGGGGTGAAATAACGGGCACGAGGGCAGGCAGGGTCACGACCAATTTTTTCATCCGCCCTTTAAGTACTATCCTTATCTATTACTATCGGTAGAGGATTCTAATATCAGAGAGAGCGCGTATTTCGTGAGTTTGTAGTGTGTAAAATAAACTTCAAAACTACTGCACGAAACCTATTATTAAACAAATGAGTTTTAATTTGGACGTTTCGTTTTTGAAAAAATGTCCACACATACGTACATGAATCATTGATACAAAACTACTTTGAATACTGTCGCCCACCGGTTATTGTACCTAATGGAATTCGGTAAGCGCACTTGCAAAAAATATGACAGAAAAGTGCGGGAAGAAAATTCCTCACAAACCGTTCCATCTCCCAAGCACGTAGATAAACGTATAAGGACCATATATTTTTATCTCCAAACTTCCACACTCAAACTTCAGATGTTGTTACGCGCTGATATGAAGCGACGATGACTCTCCGACAATCTGGATCAAAAGTTTCTGATCTGAGTTGTTGTTGGGAACTGTGTCGTTGCAGCATCGCCGACTACCAAGTTGAAAGATTGCGGTTTGAGTGGTATCAGAACATATTGTGTTTTGTGGCATCGTTGAAGAAAATTAAGAAAGGATAACTTGCGGACCGTACGAACTTGATAAGTGCAATAGCCGTCGTTGTTTTAGAACGCTTGATGATAAATAACATGTTGCTTCAAAATCGAGCTGCGATAGAAAGCGATTTCTTGATGTTTTTCTTCGATATGACGACCGTGGAAATTGGATTGTTAGTTGGCAATGTTGTAAATCTCCCTGTTTCTTTCATTTTACGACATCCGTGAGAATAAGAAGTGGTCCGGAAGTGTCCTATAACCTAGACAGGTACCTTTGATTCATAATCATCAGCGTAACGTTTCTTGAAGTATGCTTATAAATACAAAGCACAGAAACCACTGCAAAGGCCTAAGAAGTTAGACGGCCTGTTACTAAATTAAAAATTTGAACATTTATAACTAAAAATTATATCCAGACCAGTACGTTATTCAAGCGTCTCTTATAATGAAACATCAAGGCGGCACAGGCTTTGAGCGAGAGACGAAATTAAAATCGGACTCGCCCGCACTTAAATCCGTTTAGAGCTCTTAATGCGATATAACGCGCCCCTCCCCTCCCGTCCCCGTACCCCGCACCTCACCCCCTCCACATCATATTTACTATTTTCATCTCGGCCGCGAATTACTTTTCATTTCCCGCTATGAGTTTCCTTTGAGACGACTCGCTCTGAATGCTGTACTATGTCTGTTGGCGTTGAATGAAATGTGATACGACTGGCCATACGCTGGGCGCTGTGAAATTAAATTGATGCTGTAAATTGCTATAATATATAAGTAAATAAATACGAATGTTATGATTAAGGTGGGACATCCATGTATTTAATAGTAAGGAAAAAATTCTCTCTCTGGGTTCATGATCTCTGGAAAATGCATGTTTTTCGAGCTCCCAGTGACAGTGAGTAATCCATCGGCAGCGAAGTTTGTTTCGCACGAGGACGACGGCGTCTATCTTTGGTGATCAATTGAAACATTCATACGCCAGGCACATTACTGAAGGCATATATTTTTTCCTCGACAAACGTGCCACGCTCGGCAGGGCGCACTTGTGATGGAATAAAATTTTGTAGTAGATACGTTATGTGTTCTTTCTATATGTTTATCAGTAGTTTCTTATGAAACTAATGCATTAAAGACACTCTACATTTAGAAACAACACTTATTTTTCTTTTCGGGAACACGCCACTTCTGTGGCCGACATAAGTTCACCTTTTTTTTTTTACTTTATTTCATGTACACAATACAAATTTAAAGGATTATACATAACAGAAAAAGAATGTACAAGGGAGCTGCTTATTTCTAAAGAAATACACTAATACTTTTGTACAGCTCACAGAGCAAGCAACGCACGTTAGACGGTACTGAGTAGTTTGGACAGGATGGATGGATATTGGATGTGTCCAAGTTATCCTGGGAACGACCTACCTCAGTATGGAGGCTATTTAGGGACTTCCATGAGGGCCAAAAGAAAAAGTGAGAGGAAAAGCTTGGACTTTAGAACTTTGTTGTTTTATTATCGGTAATCGAAATGCATAATCTGTGGACAAGTTTCTATTACGGTCACGAGATTCAGCGCCTATGGACAGGTGGACACCATATTCTTAGTAACAGGCTCTCATCACATTGTAGTAAACATGCTTTTTAATGTTGATAAAACCACAATTCATCAACCTGTTACCTGACCAATTTCACGATGTGTTCAACTGGCACATGAGTAGATATACGGAACAGAAGAAAAGTCTCGGCATTCTAACCCAAATTCACCAGTACAGCACGTATGGTTGAGACATGCGCAAAAGAGGAAAAAATTGTCTGCCTTATGCCTTACTGGGCAAAATAGAAAGAAAAAGATAGCCGTTTTCTTTTACAACATAAACGCTAAGAGGAGTGGTCTATTTTAAACATTAATTTCATGTACGTGTCAGCGTTTTTTGTGGAACCGCCTATCGGCCTCAGGCATGGTGACCAATAGTGGTCAACGATCACCAGCTAAATCTGAACGATAAGAAAAGAGTTCAAATTTACTGTCTATGGGTAGCTCATATACGCGTAATTAGTGAAAGTCGTACTCGTACAAGAAATTGACACTCCTAACGAAACTTAACGCACGTAAGGAGCTTTCTCTATTTCGTTTATTTATTCAGTGGCTCCACCCTGGCGCTAACTGAATTATGTATTCAGCTAACCAGTTCCACAATCCCATTTTATTAGCATTCGACGCCAAAATGCAAAATGTTTCACCGGCGAGAATTATGCGAGCGCAGCTCCGGCGGCGATTGCATCCACGACGTTATTTATGTAGCGTGGTGTGGGGTCATTCGAAATCCCTACATGTATTAAAACTCTACCCCTATATTAAGTAATTGGTGACTGAGGGGCGAAGGTTCAAGTACGGGTGTTCTTCTATTGGAGTATTCACAAAACCAACACCATCATTCTATAGATAAAATCAGTTAATGGCCGAGCACAATAATATTGTCAAACCAGTCAATACAGTCGAACAAGGAACCATTTTTGGAGTCGGTTGAAAAGTAGTTAAGGAGATGAAAAGTCAA
Source organism: Euzophera pinguis (assembly GCA_947363495.1). NCBI lineage: Eukaryota > Metazoa > Arthropoda > Insecta > Lepidoptera > Pyralidae > Euzophera > Euzophera pinguis. The sequence continues at coordinate 90,672 of OX376156.1, read as the reverse complement.
GGAGGAAAAACAATAAGACTTTGCATTTTTGCGGACCCCATTCCGAAACCTAGGCAAACGTGTGAGTGATGGTGATCATTTCTATATTTAATTCGCGTTCCCACTCTGTGTATTGCACAAGAAGTTTTGGCTCTTTTCAACTAAATCTACTCAAGTAGAAAACAAACACTTAAGCAAATTTAGTCTTAATTTAAATATCATTGTTAAGGACTCTACCAATCCAACGGGGATTGGTAGAGTCCTTAAGAAACCACTTCAAACAGCCAACTTCCAGCTTTGTTTACTCCAAACCAGATTAATTTGTCATCACAATATAAATGTGGAGTCAACAACACAATATGTCAAGTGTGATCCGCCCCGCGGAAACCCATTACGGTCCCATACACGACCTTCGCACATATTTCAATTTCCCGGAAGTTTGGAGCGAGTCCTAACGCGGAGCGCGGGAAGGTGAAGTTTTTCAATGAGTGTCTCATTTTGACAAAATATGTTGAGTAAATTGTAAAGTTTATTTATTTAACCTTTGTTGTTCGAAATACAAATTGCAAAACACAATCTTGTTTATCCGAGCGTATTTTCCTTTGCATCCTTACCTTACGTTTCAGAGCCCAGGATACGCTTTTTAGTCATGATCCTAGATTTGGCGTGCTGGTTGTTTCAATAGATCAACTGTCGTTCAACCTCCATAGCTTTATTTACAGGAAAAATAAAAGAGTATATTTCGGAACTTTCACACTGCAAACTAAGGAGTCTTGTTTATTTTAACCAATACTACGTTAGTTACTATTAATAATTCTTTGATAATGCTTAGTAGCACAGATTTCTACTTTCCGAATACTTATCGAATCTTTACCGTATCTAGAGTTTTATCTGTTCACGTCCTTCATTTTCACTTTGAGTTTGGAGTCATTTGCGGAAAACAATTTGTTAACTTCATACGCGCGGCGTGTTATGTGTTCATCAAATATAATTTGCGAGGCGAAGAAGTTGGTCGGCGCTTTAATTAAAATTAAAATCGAGCCATCCATTACAATCAGTCAATTTGCGGCTGACAAACGACTGTGGAGAACTTAATGGCTTAAAAATGCGAATGAGTTTGGATTTGAATTATTACACGTGATATATCCTTTACCGTTACTTGTGCCTCTATCATTGGTTTTTACAAACTCGTTACATAGATATTTAAACTTTAGGACTTGGTACCAGTGTTACTATTGTTACGTCATATGTATCTCCGCTTGGGATACACGGGTTGCCCCGGTCCTTTGAGAGGCTTGCGCGGGGATATGGATCCAACGCGTAGAAGCCCTTTGGAGAAGTTGATGTCATATTATTATTATATACAGCGTCTTGAAGATCAATTAATGGATGAGCAAGAAGCTTCCGTCGAAATGTTAAAAAAGTAGCTTAGAGCATAAATATAACCAAATTATGTCTGTCTTGTCATACGGTCAAACTCATAATCCTACTTCGCCATAGTAGGCTGAAAAGTAAACGTAAAGTTCTTTTTAACAGTATTACCAGCATTAACTCAACTGTGAATTCCGCGCATTTTCCTGTGACAACAAAACTGTTAAGAAAACTTAAGTTTATTAATTTACCTTTTGTCTGCGACAAGATTCAAACTAACCCGTATTTCCTTGCTCAGGAGTTGGTATAAAATGGTAAGTGGATTAAAGTGAAACAGTCGCGAGCAAGCGGCTCTTTGTGAGGCCGGCGGTGACCCCCCTTAGCTCGTGGCAGGGTTGCAAAAACTAAGTTCTTCAAAGTATTTAGAAAAACTTCTTGTAGAGAAATGGACAAACAACCGCGAAAACATAAGATATCAATATTCTTGTACATATTTCTTTAGGAAAAAATTGTTCTTTTAACAATACTGACCAAAAATGGCCAATATTTTCGCCAGTCGTATTTTTTTATAGTTAATTAAACTTGCTGCCTAATGGTCGCCCTATATCTTACTAGGGTAATGAGGTGCTGAAGAAGTTCCAAGTTGGTGGCTGGCGATAATTAGCGAAGATCTAAAGAAATCCCATCATCTTGTGTTGGAAGCGTAGCATTAGTATTATCTACGCGACAGTATTGTATATTTCATTTTATGCTAAAACCTGAATATTTTTTTATCCTTACTACAGAACTTAGATAGAAACGAATTTTGGGAAATCCATAATTTAAGTGTAACAACCCTGCCCCACGGTAATCAAGTCTAGCAATAACATTAAGCTGTCCGCCGCCGCCGCCGCCGCCCGTCGCGGAGTCTGTCGCGTGTTCCGCCGCCTCTGTAATGACTCGTATTTCAGTCCAGTAAATCTCATGATCGTAGCTGATCATGCATTTCATTTATCTTTATTATTTTGAACCACTTGGTGGTTTGAGCCAATGTGCAAATATTTCTCAAAGCCAACCATTTGGCTACTTTTCATGTAGACCTATATTTTTTTTATTTCTGTAAATAAAAATATACTGACACAATGTATCCGACGTAAAGACTAGGAGCGCAAAAAATACAAACCGACTCATTTTGGTTTTCCTTATAAATACGCCGCTCTATCACGTAAACCTTATCATTTTATGAATGTTACATTTAAGAAAAAGTTATAAATAAGTCCCACGACAGGACAATCACAGTAAACATAATATTGTTTGTCACATGCCGGAAATAAAAGAAGCCGACACTATGACGAGCGGAAATTACTTTCCCCCCTTCCCCCATAAATCTAGCGGAGTCATGAGATTTCCCGCCAGTTCATTCTTCATCGCATCAGCTGGCCACTCATTATGGTAATCTTGGTTCGCTCAGAGATAACGTCGAGTTTTGTCTTGTGGAATTAATTTTCATAACCGACCATTAGATAAATAATTTGGGTTACTTATTTTTACTAGAGGCAGACTTTTGTAAAACGGTCGTCTGATTGGGTACCTATTTCCGCCACCAGACGTCAGCACTTGTATTCGACAGATGAGAGAGCTTAAGGCTAAATTGAAAGGCATCATGAACACCAGACCATGTCCTATCTTTTGCGGGCCGTATGCTTTACTGAGTAATTACGCAATTGGCGATATCTCTAGTGATACGATACTTATTCCGCTATGGCTCAGCGACCCGAAGAGGATCTTGACCTTCTAAACGAGAGAGCGCCAGACTGTTCTATTCTGCGCGATGATACGATAATTGTATAATATAAGGTATACGGGGTAATGTCAGCATACTTGTAAAATTGTTTAAGAATTTTCTAAAGCAAATTGAATATTAGGAGCGGAATAGTGGATCGGGCTGTAGAATGTTGTGAAACAAATAATTGCTTGTTCGTGGTACGAGGACGACAGCACCTGGCACACCCGTACGACACACGTGCGGGATAAATACTGCCCGTACGTGGTGCCGGTAATGTGGAGATTTCAATTGCATCAATGCAGTGCACTTATTTTCGCTTTTATATTATATGCAAAAAAATTGTTAATACTTAGTGAAGATCGTATGGTTACGGCGACCTTCTCTAGTTACATCTGGATGTCACAGCTACTACCGAGGTCTCCATTTACGCGTACATTCATATTGTGGCAGATCTCACCAACGTTAACTAAAATAATTTCTTCCTAAGTACCTATCTAATAAAAATAAAAATAAAACTTTATAAACCACTAGAAACCAATTTTCTATTTTCCTTTCGAACGACTTTACTATTTAATTAGTCGGGTAATTCTTAAACTGATAGCTATTAATAATTCTGTGCTGATAGTACGAGTATAAGTAATAAACTTAACACAACAACCACTGTTACACAACACCTCCGAATAGTTTTTGAGAGGTTAGGTATTTAAATTTTAAAACATTTATTCAAATTCTAATGAACTTTTCTTCCCTTATCCTGTAAAACAACAATCAGTATAATTTACCTGTTGACGTCGCTCATCGCGCGATATGTCATGTTTTCGCGCGACTAAATTATTCGCTTCCGCGCTGTCCTCATTACAACAAGAAGACGTCTTTTGTACTCTTTATTTATTTCTCTTTTCAAAATGCGCGCAACAATAGTGTATTGTGACGGCCGGACGCAATCAACCGACTCTTTGCTACTCTACCGTTCATCCTGATAAACATTTATTTTCGCGTACATTGCTGTTTTTGTACAAAACTTGTTAAATTTTTCTCTCACTATTCGTGCAATGGACGCGAAACACAGCAATTTGCGCGCACTTTTTCAGCAAATGGAAACGCGATGCGCCACCGGTCATTGTTTCGGCGGCAACAAATTAAGTTTTATTCTCGCGCCTATATTTGTTCGCTATTTGTTGCATCGAATGCTGCAAAGCCCCCGGCGCTCATTAAGCTCCCTTGACAGCCTGCAGTCTTGCAGACAAAAGTGCATTCCTTATAATGAATCTGCTCTAAAGACTCACATACTATTAATGCACGGCCGTAGTGAGCTGTAGAAATATCGCTGCTTTTGTTTTCATTTGTAACTATTTTGAACAAATTTAACAGTTTTGCAACCTAAAGCTTTCTGTTCTTGATTTATTTGTGCATTCAAACTATCTGTACTGCTTTGAATCTACAAAGGAACTACTGCTAACAAGGAACAAAATGATTGGAGAAAAACTGCAAAATAAGTATCTAAATCATAGGTCCCATCAATCCAAACCCAGTAACACCGCTATAAAACTTTAGGACCACGAGTAGTACATGGTAATATTCCGTGGTCTCACCACGGACACAAATCGGTAGGACCACGGGTACAACGTGCTTTTTTCGTATATGCAATGCTATCTCACCTAACATCCATGTGTATTTGAATAGTGCAATACTTCTCCCTACATATGGTACAATAAAGGATATTGAGTACTGTATTGTATCATTTATCTTCTTCTTCGCCCAGGTTTGTTTCTCGGCTTATGCGTCGGAGCCCAGAGTACGCTAAAAGTCGTAGTCTTGGATTTGGCGGCACTGATTATATATACAACTGCCGTCTGACCAACGTGACCCTTTTTACAGGGAACTCAGACCAACAGGAACATGACCCGTAATGTATTAGTGGCCAATACTCTCGGACTTTTTAAGGCTGCCTGAGGGCATCTGACACAGCGTAACGACTGCCTATCAATAACTACAGGAGCACAACGGCTTTAATACGTTCCCTCCGAAACACGGCTCCTCCATAATAGAAATGCTACTAATGGCAACCCTCCTATATCCTCCTTAAAAATTAGGTAACTAATAAAAAGCTGATTTTTTCAGAGTTAAAGGCATTTAATGAATTGAATTAATCTTTCAGCATTATCATTTTCCTCCGATTACACCCGACATTTGCTACAGCTAATTTATTACATAGATACAGAAATGCACCGTTATTCTCATCTATAAATTAAATTATGGTATCCATGACTGGAACGCGACGTAACAAACAGCGAGACCCTCATTAGTCAGCCTGATAAGTTCTCCCACGAATGCAGCATATATATTATATAGCTTTTAAACTACCCTGTTTGGAACAGATCATCCTGTGGTAGTGCCTTCATAAATGGTTTTACAAGGACGCCTAAAATTAGGCGAAGTGGAGAAGAAAGTGCAGGAAAGCGGATCCTGGGCTCTGAGTCAACAAACTGAGGACCCAATCGAAAAGTATTAAGATGAGTAGTAGTAGGTAGTAGCGTGGTAGAACCCCTACAGGATAAGACTATATATCTTTGGAAGCATGAACTTTGGTTTGCTCTTGTCGTTACCACAATCATTACAAACACACATGTCCCGCTATGCTAACAGCTCCTTCTTTCCCGGTTACTTTATCTAAACGATAAATAAATCTAAACTAAAATAAGACTCGTCCAGATGAACCCGTCATGATGTAGATCATTTTGCCTATTTTGAAACGTTATATATAAAACAAATACTCTTTCAATAAAGTACAAATTAATTATTCATACTGAGAAATATTTTATTTTTTCCCCGATTCTCGAAATCATCGCCGTTATTCAAGTATAAAATCAATACAATATACGAATTACGTCATGTAGATAAAAAAAACAAAATTTGTAAGTAAGGTACGAGTACTTTCGAAATTTCTTTTTAACTTACATAAATATTTAAAATATAATTAGACAGCAATATTTGACATTTGAATTGACTCTTGTGGGCAGTAACTTTTAATTTATGGATTTTTTTTTCAATTATATTTTGTGAGCGACACTTACCCCTTCTTTAAACGCAGATACATTCAACTTTCTAGATACTAGAACTTTCAATTATCCTTATCCTCAAGTTCTCAACAATCATATCTCCACCGTTCGAACCCGATCAGAACCTTCGACTGTCACGCATAGCAGTTCATGCGAACAATGAGGCAGCTTACTTATTCATTTCTTTTTAAAAGAAAACAAATCAAATTTCACAGCTTGCCAGCATCATGCAGTGTCAGCGACAAGCAGTGGGTGGTGGTGGCTTGGGAGGACAGTGTGGCTTCGGGGGAGGTGGAGGTGACGGCGGTACGCAGGTACAGCCTGGTGGGTGTATCACTGCTGGAGTGGGACGAGGACGTTCGGAAGTATTCGCTGACGGTGATTCGGGCACTGGCGAGGGTCCAGATTTTGTTGATTTAGGTTGATCGAACAGTGCAGAAGGTGATTTGGGTTCAATTTCTGGTGTGGGATGTGGCAAAGGTTTGATAAGAGTAGAATGTTCTTTTGTTATGGGTTCTGTTGGAGTTGGTTGAGGCAACGGTTTTACAGGAGATGATGAAGGAGGTGATAAGGTCGGCAATGCTGCGGGTTCCACTTTAGGATTTACGTGCGGTAAAGGTTTCATCAGAGACGATTGTGATGGAGACGAAGGCGACATGGTTTGTGGAGGAGATGCAGGTTCTGTTGCCGGAGTCGGATGAGGTAGGAATTCTGCGAGCGTGGATGGTTGAGGCAGCGGCACGTCAGGGTCCAAGATTCGAATAGCGGCGAGGAGAGCGTCAATCTCTTTTTGCTGGATTTCCAGCTCAATTTTTAGCTCCTCTAGCGCCACTTTTATTGCCATCCAGCGGGATCTCTTTTCCATTTTCTGTCAAACATAATCAAATATAAAAATCTGATAAGATTAGATTTAGTCAGATATAAATCGAGGAGAAACCAACACTCGTTCGTTTCCCCTTTCCCTACTCTATATGGAACGACATGTGAAACTTTTGAAGTCAAGGTTAGGTTCTCATCTCATCATGCATTATTATCCATTAAATCACTAAATTCGTTAAAATATAATTTGGTACGTGTATGGAAACCCTTCCAGAATTCAGAACCCCGGTAGTTCTGAGACGCGGGAGGGTTCACTAACATGAATTCTCAGAAAACTGCCTTAAACCATTCCGCTATTCAGAGCTACCAACATTCTGGATTCAGGCATTGTTTCCGGTTCAGTATTCGTTACCACATTATTATGTGGTAACGCTTCGTTTACTCAGATCCCTTGGACGCATGAGTATGTACTCAAGTGCGAGCTGACACGCGGAAGGGATTACCGCCCTAATTACTCCCCGATCTCATATCTCCCGGCAAGTGCCAAGAGTTACCGTTTCGAATACTTAAAACACGCAAACTGTTATTGATGTCAGTTATTCAGCAGATAACTGTTTTGTTAATTTCGCAATATTAAATGCAACAATAAAAAATTGACGTCTTCTGCATTGATTATTAATGTTTTTTGTAGAACTACAGAACCTGCTTATGAGCAAAAATAAAGGTGCCGAAGAAGTTATTCGGTGAGCAAGCGCAAAGATAAAAGCGTGGGCAGAAAATCCAGAAACCGGATCTTTGTAAAGAAATCGTTTTAAAATGTGCATTTAATAATGTTCAAAACCATAGGCAAGATAATTTTAATATGAGAATAAAATTTCAAAATCGAATAAATATAATATTATGATCATGCATGAATCAAGTTATTTTCATTACATTACATAGGGCGCACTGTAAGTTTCCGGAACTGGCCACTTACATAAACAATATTTAAAAATTTATTGCAACATTTGAAAATATAACTCTTTGGCTGTAGAATGCAGTTTGTTTCATCTGACTGTCTTTTGTTTTTACCTTGTGGCGCCATTTAAAAAATTGTGTGTCTGCATCAACATGGATTTAACTCGGAAAAATTTTTGTAGTATGATTTTCTACGATTTTAAGTGTAATTTGACAGCTCAACAGAGCATCGCTCGGCTTGAAACAGCTTTTGGCAATGAAGCACCATGCAAGACAACTGTTTATAGCTGGATTGCAGAATTCAAGCGTGGTCGTATCAATCTCAGTGACGAATCTCGCGATGGTCGGCCGTCCACCGCTGTGACCAACAAAAACATCAATGCTGTGCGCCGTATGATTGAAACAGACAGGCATGTGACCTACCATGAAATTCGCGCATCCTTAGAAATAGGCATGAGTCAAATACAATTAATCCTACACAAACATTTGGGTGTGAGAAAGCTGTGCTCGCGGTGGATCCCACACAACTTGACCGAGGCTCAAAAAACGGACCGCGTCACTTGGTGCAGTGCCATACTTACCAGATTCAACGAAGGTGCGTCAAATTTGGTGTGGGACATAGTAACAGGTGACGAAACATGGATTTATTGCTACGATCCCAAAACAAAGCAGCAATCGAGCGTATGGGTCTTTCAAGATGAGCCGAAACCAACCAAAGTGGCGCGCGTAAAAAGTGCATCTAAGCGGATGATTGCTTCTTTTTTTAATAAAACTGGACACGTGGCTACTGTTGCTTTAGAGAATCGTCGTACAGTGAATAGTGACTGGTACACGACCATTTGTTTGCCGGAAGTTATTGACGAACTCCGTAAAAATAACCGTAAACGCCGTATCATCCTGCACCACGACAATGCTAGTTCTCACACGGCCAGACAGACAAACGACTTTTTGAAGGCGAAAAATGTAGAACTCATGAGTCATCCTGCATACAGTCCCGACCTGGCACCTTGTGACTTTTTTCTGTTCCCAAAAATTAAGAACCAATTACGCGGTCAACGATTTTCATCACCAGAAGAGGCTGTCGAGGAGTATGAAAAACACGTTTCAGAGGTCACCACAGAGGAGTGGCACAAAAGTTTTCAAAACTGGTTTCATCGAATGAAAAAGTGCATAGACGCCAAGGGAGATTATTTTGAAAAACAATAAATTAATTTTGTACCTTTAATAGTATTTTTTCATATTCATTCCGGAAACTTATAGTGCGCCCCACGTATACCTATTCTGTCTTGTACGACATTCATATTTTCTTTAACCTTCTCTCGTTTACAAAAACCACATACTGTAACCAATTTTTAGAGTAGCGGTAGGATATTATAAACTTAACACTAAGTAGTATTGCGTTTGTCATTCCCTCCAGCAGCACCAAAAGCACAGAGGATATGGCTAATCTAAGTAGTGGTAGGAATTAAATAAACATGATGGTAATATTGTGTTTTAAACCTTCCTGCATTACAGAACCAAAAACAGGGTAGCATTTCAATCTATGAAACTGCGAATTTAGTTGCCTAAAGGCTTCCGCAGCTCAGAATTATGGAGGTTCTGAACACTAGTAGGGTTTCCATATACGCTGATACGTGGAAGCGTTATTGGATAATATGTATCAGCCAGCTTATATCCTTCATAAAAGTCTCTAACTATTTAGGAATTCCCCTTTGAATCAACAATAAAACTAGATAGTCAATGTAAATAGTAGTCACCTTGCCTTCTTGCTTCATTGCCTGTCGGTTCACTTCGAATATGATAATCAAGGCACCAAGACTGAATATTATGATCTCTCCTGCAAAAACAATTATTACTAGTTTTTTAATTGTTATTCGTTTATTTCACAGAGCAGTACTTTTTTCCGAGATTTTAAGCCCTCTATTTGTTTCTCAGTGCTACCTACTTATATTAAGTGATTATTTTTGGAAAGATCGGTGCAATAAACAAAGCATGATGAGCCGCATCATCAGATGAAGTGACAAATAAACCAATATACAAACTTACTTTTAAATTTTATACATTACTTCTTTCATACAAACGTTCACTCAATACATACACATTTTTTTTTAAATAACGTATCGAACTCGGGATTTCAGTTGAAAAAAATAATTGAAAATTTGAACCAATTTCATGAAAATTTGTCCAGCGATATAGCCGTGAAAGCGTAACTGAGAGAGAGACTCTTGTATTTATAATACTGTTCTGGAGTACGAAAGTATGGATAGTCGGGATAGGATTTAGAAAGAAGATAAAACTTAAAATTATTTTTTTTTAACTGGAAACCACACCTTGGTGCTACACCCTCACCCAGTAAATCAGTGCCGACGTCAATGGCCTCCTTGTCCCCGATGGCGATAGGCGTGCGCGGCCCCGCCAGCTGCAGCGACCACATCTTGAAGCGCAGCTCCCCCACGCGGTACCAGCGGCCAACGCGCGCGCACACCGCTCGCCCGAACAGGGGATGATCACGCGCGTATAACTGAATTATTACAGAACCTCTGTTGTATCAGTTAATTCATTCATATCGAGTGGTTCATCTATCACACCCTGGTGTTAGAGTTATTGATACCGTCTTTCAGTCTCTGACATGGCTCCTTTAACGACCACCGTATGGCAGCAGGGACCAACGACTTATCGTACCTTCAAACAAAGTATGATTCTCATAGGAATCGAAATCCGTGACTTCCGGGTCTAGGGAAAACGCATTAACCACTGGGTCACACAAACAGTTGTGCTGTTTATCATTTACGACGATCAATTCAAGTTAGGCCACAGAATAAGTTACATCCATACAGTTAAAAATATACGCGTACAACCAGACCATTTGAACTCTTCTGATGACAGATAGGAAAGTTAGTTATGCTATCTGATAAACAGTATTGGATTGGCAACACTGTAAACACAAGGCAACGTTACCGAAATACCTTGAGCCTGTTGGCGATGGGCGAGCTGAGCTGGCGAGCCAGTAGCGTGGCGAAACGAAACATAGGGAATTGATCAAGGTGGGACATGGTCGCTGCCTGCAGCCTGCTCCAGTCCGAGGTCTCCACTCAACGCCCCGCTGCACGCAGTCAGGGAGCGGCCGCGGCGGACGCCGCTAATATTTTTTGTCTATTGAATACATACAATTTAATTTTTTCTGTGTAATGAAATTTGTTAGGTCAGGTCACAACATTCACAACAATAGTGTTTTGGAGTGACGCTTCATCTTTTGACAATTTGTTTTGTCAAAAGCAAAACGATACTTTAACCGACAACGTAAAAGGAGGATTACCGTTTCTATAATAAATTTAGGAACTTTTTTCTATAGAAAAGTCCCGCATTGAAAAAGGAACGTATTACGATGCTTTTTGGACGCACCTCACAACTTTCTTTAATTTTTCTTTTGCTTAAGGAAACCCCTTTGAGAAAGGAACTTTTGTGTGGTTTCGATGCTCTTTGGAAAAACCCAACCGTAAAAATCAGGTAATGTCATGTCCAGAACTTTTGTATACTGCCCTCTAGCGTGAACTGGGTGATTGTCGTATTAATTCGCCCTCTAGTGGGCCTATGCTGTATAGTATTTTCAGTTTCCACATAAGAAAGAAAATTTGACTCTTCACAAAACCCTGGAAAGATTCATCATACTAGATGGCATTAAAGATATTAATGAAATATCATTATATATTTTGAGACAAAGAAGTTGCCAATTTTTAATTATTTATTATAATTGTAATATTTTACAGCCACATAATTTATGAATACTAACGATATTTAACCTGGGAACAACGAGCTTAACCACCGTAGTATATCCGGGGAGTTGATGAGTTTTAGTAGCAATACTAGCTTTTTCCCGCAGCTCCGCCTGCGTCAAAAAGTAGCCTATGTTTGACCCCGGGTCTTCAACTATATTCATACCAAATTTCATCAAAATCGGTTTAACGGTTTGGTCGTGAAAGCGTAACAGAAAGACAGAAAGACAGACTTTCGCATTTATAATATTAGTAGGGAAGTATGGATGGATATTTTTAAAGATTTGGGAACAAAGATCATATCATAGATTGAGCAGATCGGACTCTACAGAGTTAAGAGAAAAAAATAAAAGTCACGTCAAATCAACTTTTGTCTTAAAATCAGGAACAGAACTCTATTTTATGTTGAAATCTTAATAATTATATATTAATCAATTTTAAATAAAAGAAGTATTTAATTATTTCGTTTGAAATAAAACTAAATCATGGAACTTGTTTATCAGTACACGAAGAGACGTTGCGACTTCGGGAGGCAGCCGATATTTTGTGAGCAGGTACAGCATCGAATTATCATGTTCTCCCAGTTTTTCTGGTCATATCTAAAGCTTTATTATGTTAAAAAAAAGAAAGTTCACTGTGTGAATTTTTATGATTTCTCTACTGGGTCGGGGGGTTCCGCAATGGAGGAGGAGGTACTTACTACATTTGAAACATTTCATCAAAAAAGTCAGCCAAGGTTTCCTGCCCGCATGCCTGACGTGTACTCTTTAGACAATTGGCGAAATCTAAAAAACCTAAGGTGAGAATGAGTACAAGTAGTATCACGTCGTGCAGGATGACCGAGGAAGTTACAATAGCTAGAGGGAGGTAGAGACAACGGCAAATTTAAGCAAAAACGTATAAACTAGTAGGAATGATGATTGAGATACACATAGGCAAGAAAGGGTTTGCTTAAAGTCACTTCTGACCCATTAAACCCCCGACAATAACCCCGGTGGTACGGTGGGTAATTATTTCATAAATTGTATCACCAACAAACAGCTAGAGAGGTCGGTACAGGCTGTTCATGTCTTTGTAATTATAACAAATTATGTATCAGGGTCCGGAGATGTGCGACAGCATACCTGTGTCAGCCTCTGAGCACAAGCTGTACATCCTACGGAACCCGGTGCACCAGCCTACACAGAACACGCCCTGCTTCTCTGAGAACCACATCAACACCATCCGGTAATTAACTAAAATTTACTAAGTTAGTTTTGGACCTCCGAAAATAAGAATCTCCATTCGTATTATTTTCGACCTGATTCCTGAAATGAAAATGTAATTCCAGAAGTTAGTCAGTGATTTTATTACTATGTTACTACCGTCCGCCTGACTACCAATTCACCAACTGGCTTCTTGGTTCAGTGATTAAGGCATTTTTTTGTTTGTCGTGGTTTAAATTCCCACGGGAATCATACTTTGTTTACTTATTATAGATTGGTTAGACCCTGCTCCTTTTAGGATATTTATATTGTAAGGATTACAAGCTAGTCAGAGGCCAAAAGACGGTTCCGAAATATTCTATTACCTAATTCGATTCGGTCTATTCACCATGTTACCCACTCTATATGATATGATAATCGTTTCAATTACAGGCAGTCAATCTGCCATTTAAAAGCCGGTAGATTTCGTTTAATCCTAAATATTTGAAACTTCAAACAATTGATATATAAACAACAATTTATATCATTTGGTACAAAGCATGAATTGCTGAAGGAAGAACAAAAATTAAGATTTTTATCTTTCCACAGGGCTGAGTACTCGACAACGGGCATCAACCACGCAGAGGGCGGCTGGCCGAAGGACGTGAACGTGGTGGACCCCGAGGCCACGCAGCGCTACCGCCGCAAGATCGAGAAGGATGACAACTACATTCACTGCGTCATGGCTCTGTCCTCGGTCAGTCTGTCCACTACTGGACATAGGCCTCCCTCAAATTGAGTGGTTGTTACCATACTCACTACGCGAGTTGGCGAGTGCAGTATCAACGGCTTATTGTACTTCCAACGCTGCTGCCCATCGGAAGTATATTTGACTAGGGCATAGTGGATTGTAGTTGGGTTTGGGGAAAGGAGTAGGTACTAGGATGTTACTGACTTTGATGGGCATGGGTTGACACAGTACAGTAGCAGCTCGGCAAGTCGGGCTCGGACACTCCATACAACAGCGCCGAGATTACAACTACTACGATTCGGTCGCGTTTGCACGCGCATCAATGTGAGTGATGTGTAAGTGTCACTCCTTGGTTATTTACCGTGTCTGCGCCATAGTTAACCGTCGCGGCCGCGCGCCTAAATGTCATCCTTGCATTATTTTGCTCTCGATTTTTACCCTTAATCTGCGCGGTGAGGTACGATATCAGTTTCGGGTGGGAGGGCGTGATTGTCCGTTCTGTACGTTAGTACTATTTTTTTTTATTTGGGACAATAAACAACAGTACAATATGTAACTTAATCTAGTTTACAATTTACATAAAAAGATTTTTAATTGTACGACTACGACACTGCCCGCAGATTAAATACAGGAAAGTGTGAATCTGTGAGGACCTACAATATTATACAATCGACATTAGTTCCTACTTACTACATCAAGACTTTAGTTGCATAATATTGAATTATTATATTATATATTAATAATTTTTTTTTTTGTAGAAAATAGTATTGAAAGATGTGGGTACATAATCTAATCATTTGACCCGTCGTCATTACACAGTTTAGCACGAAGCTCCGCTCTATACCTAGAAACTGATTAATTTCAAATGTCTATTTCTTCAAAGTGTTTGTTAAATAAGTTAACCAGCCTATAAAGCGGAGATTTCTATTACTATTATGAGACTATTAATAATTCTGTGTGTTAGGGACGGTGTGTTTTGTATGTTTATGACAGTATTTATGTTACAGCAATACTTATTTATAAAAGAGTCTTAAAAAGCTACAAGGCCAAAATTAAACCAACTTAATTTTTCTTTGATTTTTCAGGGTATGGATCATTACGTACTTCAAAATAATGCAATCGACATGTATCGAACGTATTATGCGGAAATGAGCGAAGTGGCGGCACGCGAGCGAAATAGGTGCGCATGTTAATCAATCTACACTATTTCAATATAACCCTAAAGATAAAAGTGTAAAGAACTGAAGGACTGTGATGACCATCGAATAAATTCAAAAAATAACTTATTTTTCTCACACTGCTAAGTAATTTTCATCATCTACTTAGGAACATGCCATTCTCTGAAGCCTTCTCAACCAAGTCATGTTCAACACTCGAGTTTACCTACGTCATCTGCTTGTAACATACACATTATGTACATACTTGTTTGAAGCTAGCTGTTTCCCACGGCTATGTCCGCGTCATAAGGTAGCCTATGTTTCAATCAATCAATCAAATATTTATTTGCATAAAATGTAGGTTTTACAATGATTTTGCAATATAAATACCCAAATACATTTTACCTTTGTAAAAGGTGTGCAAAAGTACATAATTAATAAAATAATACATTTCAAATTCAATTTAATTTTCTAATGTCATACAATGTCAAATTCACGTTTAACAATTAATTAAATTAGTATCATTTAAAAAGTCGGTAATGCAATAATAGCATTTTTTGATTAATAATGTCAGTAATTGTTCACGAAATTCTATTATATTAAGGCTTCTAATTGATTTTGGAACTTTATTAAATATCTTTGGGGCCATACCAAAAACACTCGACCCGAACATGGCAGTACTGTGTGTTATGTGTCGAATTTTTTCACTATCACGTACAGATCTGATACACTCAAACCCTGAGTTTGCAAATATCCATACCAAATTTTTTCAAAATTGATTTTGATGTTTTGCCGTGAAAACGTAACAGACAGAATTTAGCATTTATAATATTTTAGTATGAATATTTAAATAACAACAGCGTGCGCACGGTAAACGTGTACCGGGAGCCTTCCCAGCGGCCCGTCAGCTCCATCTCGTGGCAGCCGGAGGGAGGCCACCGGTTCGCAGTCACCTATGTTGACGTCGACTTCAATCGCAAGCCTAAATCCGGCATCAACTCTTTCATTTGGGACCTCGAGAACGCTAATCATCCTGAGGTAATTAAATGAAAATGCCTTGAATGGCTAAGATGGTAACGAATTTCCCCTTGTGTTTTTATTTTGGCATTAAAATGGCGAGTGAGTGTAGTGCCGCACCTCACACGCACGTATAAGCTATTTAGGATGTAAGCGACAAACCACTGAGAAGATGATTAGATTTTACACGCATTTTTATAAAAATTATGAAGGTAGCAGTAAGATTGAAGCTCTATAGGTCTCTGTCTGCTTCGTCGAGAAGCAGAACAAATTTAAAAAAGTAATGTCTTTGTCAAATTCAAACTATCAAAATGGTTCACTGACACTTGTTCACACGGGGCCAAGTTCTCAGGGTTTAAAATTAATTGAATGATCCTAAAAATCTTATATTTTCGGGTAATACCTAAAAATCCTTTTTCCTGCGAGTCCAGGTTTCGTTACTATTTGAACGACTATAAAATCTCCGAACGGTCATTCAGCTACTATTTTGCCACCAGAAAAATAATCCAGCGTTTTGTTCAGCTATCTACCCAGCGGATAGTATCAGAATGCCCCTTTTTAAAACATCCTCGGTAAAAAATGGGTACCTTGTCTACGTAAAATTTAACCGTTGTTCATCATCATCATCATTTCGTGGTTACATTGTCAATCAACCATTTACACCCTGGTTAATTAATAATTTTGTGCCCTGGTGTCAAAGTTATGCGGAACCACCTCTCGGCCTCTGACGTGGTTCCTTTAACGACCACCAGATGGCAACCGGGACCAACGGCTTAACGTGTCTTCCAAAGCATAGAGTCTTTATAATCAGACAATAAGGTGATTCAAGCCTGCAATGTCCTGACCGAATTGAACACAGTATTAACCCGTGAAAATTGATCCCACGACCACCGAAGCGAGACGAACATCTTAACCAACCGTTGATAATCCATACTAATCTATACTTTACTAAAAAAATTCTTAGCGCTCTTTCATTTGGAGTGTTTCCATAGTAACTGACCTCCTCCTAACGTCAATCCTCCTTGGGAACGAAAAATGAGTCCTATGCTGTCGCTTCCATGACGCTTTCCCTTCTGGGTGTTTCCGTTTCTAGTATTATTTTGGCATGTTTTACGACTGGCCACCTGCCTAACGTAGAATTTACAGTTAGATTGATACCACAGATTTTTCTATGACGTATTTGACGACATCCACGATAAGAAAGCGGGTACTTCGTCGTACTGCTTTGTTCGCGGGGTACTGCGGTCACGCGCGCCACGCCAATGGGTTGATACACAAAACAAATCTGTAATATCTTTGGAATGGAATGTTCGGTTTAAATAATTCAAAGAGTATTCTACAGGTATTAAAACAGTCTTGAATATGAAATGATTTATTTGGATAAGAACCAACATATAAACTATAATAAAAAACTGCCTATAATAAACTGCAATAATATAGATTTCTTATTATGGTGAAAGAATTTTTGAAATCAGTCTAGTACTTTTTGAGTTATTTCGTTACATACATACATACATACAAATCATTTCTCTTTAAAATATTAATGTAGGAAGTGTAGATAGATAAGTTTTCGTTTTATTTTTGCACTGATAGGTAAAGGCCGTCCACAAATGTATCTCTATGTTTACACAAACTTTGACACAGCTGACCCTGACCCCGTCATGCCCCTTACTGGACCTGCAGTTCAGTCCTCGCGAGATCAGCATCCTAGCTGGCGGGTTGATGAACGGGCAGGTGGGGTTCTGGGACCGGCGCGCCGGCGGCATGGCGCAGGGCGTGTGTCCGCCGCACGTGGCGCATCGGGACCTCGTGCGAAATGTGCTCTTCATCAACTCCAAGTCGGGCATGGAGTTCTTTTCAAGTGGACCTGATGGTGCTTGCAAGTGGTATGTTGTATATATAACATAATACGTCCATTCTTACCTGACATCTCCTACAAACTATCTACGTGCCAAATGTCAGCTTCATTTCTCTTGTAGTTTTTGAGTTACCTTTGCCAAGATTAGTAATGTTTCTGAAATGAAAATCTCAGGGTGTAGTTAGTCAGGTTTGAACATAACCAGGGTCCTTATTGTTTCAAATTGTGATTTTGTCTAAATACCTACTTAAAACGTTATTAATCTGAGAACTTGGATATACTCATAGAAGGAATGTCAGTTAATGATCTATTAGAATAATTTACAGTATACGGGTAAATATTTTACTTGATATTACAGTGATATTTTAAAAATATGTTTACTGAACTTATTTCTCCAGTGAATTTCCACCATGTTAATATCAAACCTGTAGGTGGGACATGCGTAACATGAGCGAGTACACCGACGAGATGATAATGGACGTGGTGAAGTCCTCTTTCGACGTGCAGAGCATGGCGAACGCGAACGGAGTCAGCTGTCTAGAGTATGAGCCTACCATACCTACGCGGTTCATGGTGGGTACCGAAAACGGACTGGTCATCTGCGGCAACCGGAAAGGCAAAACGCCCATGGAGAAACTGCCAGCCAAGGTATATTTAGAGTTTATTATAGTCTATTATAATGAATTAACTACTACTAATCTTGGTCTCTTACCTAATCACCGAACTCCAATTAAAGATTACATTTGAATGAAACATAAAACAAGGATAGTGCAACAACAGAGTGATTTTTGATCTCCGCTCTGATCTGTGCAGCACAGGAAAAGTAAATAACTGCAAGATCTGGTAACAAAATCTAGACTTCGCTAGATTGTCCATGTAAAGTGACAATCTAGCGAAGAATTTTAATGATTTCTGTGAAACATTTCACAGAAATCAGTAAATTGGTGGGACCTTAGAGTTATATTGTTAAATTGACAATTTCACTTTTGATATAGATCGACGCCCACAATGGACCAGTACTGTCGCTGGAGCGGAATCCTGCTTTTCTTAAGAACTTCCTGACTGTTGGCGACTGGACAGCGCGAGTGTGGAGCGAAGACTGCCGCGAGTCCGCCATTCTGTTCTCGCCACCGCAGCGACATCGACTGACGGCCGGCACGTGGAGCCCCACGCGGCTGTCACTGATGGTAGTGACGCAGTGGAATGGCGTGGTGTCGCTGTGGGACCTGCTGCGGAGACAGCACGAGCCCGTCATCACCATGCAGGTCTGCGACGAGCCGCTGCTGCGGGTCCGGCTGCAAGAAGCGGTTAATATGCTTTTCACACAGTCGCTAGTCTTTATTTTCATCAGACTTACCTCAAGTTGGTTCATCCGGCGATACTTTTAAATCGATTCCTACTTATACT
Organism: Euzophera pinguis; assembly: GCA_947363495.1. Taxonomy (NCBI): domain Eukaryota; kingdom Metazoa; phylum Arthropoda; class Insecta; order Lepidoptera; family Pyralidae; genus Euzophera; species Euzophera pinguis. Next base: position 71,575 of record OX376156.1, on the reverse strand, counting down.
AGGGCTATCCTGGTTGTATCCTCGATTGGTTGTTTCAGAGCCCAGGATCCGCTTTTATACTTTTCGGTCATAAAATAACTGTTATCTTCAATTCAACATCAAAGACCTAGAAGCAGTTCCGAAAAACTCAAACCAAGTTGATTATAGTGTTGATTGATGTATGTATGTATTCTACTCAATATGAATGAATCCTACCTCTACAACATTGTTTCTACAGGGCAGTCTGGCGGCGATAGGCAGCCAAAAAGGGAACATTTACATGGTGGAACTATCGCAAATGCTCACGCAATCTGACAAAAATGATAAACAACTACTTACTGCGGTGAGTATGTTTTAGATTATTTTTATTAACTTTAGTCAAGACTCTATTCTTTCTTATCGATGAAGCCTCGACTTTAAATGGTTGATGCTGCATCAATAAGAACAAAGTACTACTTTTAAATAAAAAAAAGTCACATGTTTTCCTGCGTCTATGGTCCAAAGAGGTCCATAGTCGGGTCCTTAAGGTTCAAATTTTACGAACTTTAATTTATTAATTTCCTGTTTGATATGAGATCGTAGAAAATCGTATCGGCAAAAAATATGTTTTTGATAATTTTCTCTCTACTTGATTGTAATTTTCTCAGCGGTTAGTTGCAGCAGTTAAATTACTTATGCTTAGATGACGATGATTTGACATACCTATTTTATCCGTGGTTTACACGAGAATTGTGTATTTTACTCTTGTTGTCTCAGTAGTAAAGATATGTACCTAAAATTCGCCATATCGTCCAGCCAGTTACAAGCATGTACATTTTTTATGTGATCTCAGTCGCATCAATACATTCGTACAAAGCACACAGTGTTTTATTCAGAAACATCTCCATTCGAAAGTGAACCTTATATCAACTCAACATTTGGTCGAAATCGAACCGGATAGACAACTCGTTAAAGTGGTCAGTTGAAGTGGTCCGAGAACAAAAGAAGCGGTCTCAAGTACATGTTTGCACGTAAACAACCTATCTTGTTATAACTTTTGATAGATAAATTGCATTCATCTACGAACAATATTCATCGCGCCTACCGTTGTCTTTCCTTTGGAAGATTTTGGATTAGAATTTATTGTTTAAAAGCATATACATTTACAAGAAAATGTCTACAAGTGAACAATTACTAAATATATTGGAAGATACGGCTTTGTTATTACAAAAGACACAAACAAATCTTCGGAAATGCCCAAAACAACGGTTGACGTCAGGTTATATTGAAGCGCGAATTAAATGCATAGATGATTATTGGAACACTTTCAAGCAAGCACATCATGACTTAAATAAATGCACCCGGAAAGAAGAAAGATTGCAATTAAATTATTTTATTAAAGAAGAATATTTTACTATAGAAGAACTTTACCTGTGCTTAAAGGCGGACTTAAAGGATATGTTGATAAAAATAAATAAAGGTAATTTGGAACAAACTAATAGTGACGTCACAGACGAAGAAAGGATTTCGCACGTAAAATTACCCAAAATACAACTTCCAAATTTTTCCGGTAAATACGAAGAGTGGCCAACATTTCAAGATTTATTCAAGTCAATGGTACATAACAATCCATCCATAAGCCAGGTACAAAAATTGCATTACTTAAAAACTAGTGTCACCGGTGAGGCGGAATCTTTATTGCGACATATACAAATAACAGAAAATAATTACACTCAAGCATGGGATATTCTCAAAAGCCGCTATGGAAATAAACGTCTCATAGTAACATCTCTGTTAAAGCGCTTATGCAACCAAAAGAAGTTAACCATTCAATCCGCAAGTCATATTAAAAATATTCTCGATACTACTACCGAATGCCTGAATAGTTTAAATAACTTGCACGTGTCTACAGACTCCTGGGACCCATTAATTATATTTCTGGTGATACAGAAATTGGACTCGGAGTCCCATAAAGAATGGGAGGAGTACGCGTTTAAAGAAAATTCAGAAACTTTACCTTCTTGGAGCGAATTGAAGAAATTCCTGGAATCTAAATTTCGAACACTAGAACTCGTTACTCCATATTCTTTCACATCAAAAGAAAGACAACAAACAATAAGAGAACGTTCATACCATGCTACGACAACAACAACAACTGATAAGTCATGTTTCATGTGCAAGGAGAAACACACTTTGTGTCACTGCAAAGAATTTACGAAAATGGATCCCACACAAAGAAGTCACTACGTGACTAGCAACAACTTATGTTACAACTGTTTGCTCCCTGGCCACAAGGTATTTAAATGTCGCATACCTATTGCATGCCGTGTGTGCCACAGGCGTCATCACTCTCTACTACACGAACACAAGTATGACAACGGTCGATCGTTAGGCCAATCTCAGAACTCATCGCAACCTAACGCACCGACGCATTCCAGTGTAGAAGAGAAAGAGAAGGAAAACACAGTGATCGCGTCCAATTATGTGAGTAAGAAGAAACAGCATACAGCACTTTTGGCAACTGCAATGGTAACAGTGAAGAGCAAAACAGGGCACGCCATTATACTCAGGGCTCTGGTGGATCCAGGCTCGCAAGCGAACTTTCTCAGCGAGAAGGCGACTCAATTACTGCATCTGGAAAGAAAACCAGCACGAGGAACTGTTGTGGGAGTAGCTTCTACGAAGACTAACATATCACAAGTGGTTGAAGTTCAAATTGCACCAAGATGGAATTCGGATACGAATTTAAGCATACGAGCCTACGTAATGTCAAAGCAACTCACCAATAACATCCCACAACACACAATTGACGTTGGTAATTGGCGACATCTAAAAGGGCTATCACTAGCAGATCCAAATTATTTCCAACCCGGATCCATCGATTTACTGTTTGGTGTAAAAGAATACTCACATATTATAGAAGAACAACTTATAAGAGGCCCTCCTGGCACACCATGCGCCCAGAAGACTCTACTTGGTTGGATCCTGTTTGGTGAAATAAATAATACAAAACAAGAAGATTCTGTAGTAGTGATGCATACACAAATCAATATGGAAGAAATGCTGAAGACCATCTGGGAAATTGACACCGATTCTGAAAGAAAACAAACAAAAGATGAAAGATTATGTGAAGAAATTTATAAGAAAACATACTCAAGAGATGATACAGGAAGATATGTTGTAAACTTACCATTCAAGACAGAAAATACACAATCGCAAAATGGAAACACAAGAAACATAGCAATGAAAAGATTACAATATTTAGAAAAAAGATTTAAAAGACAGCCGAAATTGAAAGAAGAGTATGTAAAAGTAATAGAAGAATATATAAATTTAAATCATGCAGAAGAAGTACCTAAAGAAGAGATAAATACAAAGAGTGTTTACTTACCACATCACGCTGTTTTAAGAGATGACAAAGAAACATCAAAAACTCGTGTCGTCTTCGATGCATCCTGTAAAGGCGATAATGGAGTATCGTTAAATGATGAGTTACTCACTGGACCTGTGCTGCAAGAAGATCTGCGTAGTATTATCATGCGATGGAGAATGCACGGAGTTGCTTTTACAGCTGATGTGAAAATGATGTATCGAATGATATTACTTACCAGAAAGAATGTGGATTTCTAGAGGTTTCTGTGGAGAAAAGATGAAGAAGCTGAAAAAAAAGATTATAGATTACTTACCGTTACCTTTGGAACTGCTGCTGCACCTTACCTGGCAGTGAGAACTTTGAGACAGTTGGCACACGATGAAGCTGAAAATTATCCACTAGCTGCAAATGTAACACTTACCGATTTCTATGTTGATGATGTTTTATCTGGAAAAGATAATGTAGAAGAAGCTATAGAAGTGAAGGAACAGCTGAGAGAGATGATGCAGCGAGGTGGCTTTGAACTTAAGAAATGGTCATCAAACAGTGTTGAATTTATTACATCTGTTGAGCCTGAAGATCGATCATCCAATGCAATTATAGATCTGAACGTTGACGGTACTGTCAAGGCTCTTGGAATTTCCTGGAATCTAAGAAACGATGAGCTGGAGTATAAACTCAACTTGACCACAAATACATCAACTGTTACAAAGAGGAGTATACTCTCTGATGTGCAAAAACTTTTTGATCCTCTTGGGTGGATAGCTCCGAGTATTGTCCTTGCCAAGATGATAATCCAAGAGCTGTGGCACGAAAAACTTGGTTGGGACGAAGAAGTTGGTACTTCACTAGCTGAAAAATGGAGAGAAATAAAATCAGATCTTGACAGCGTAAATTTGATAAAATTCAACCGATGGGTACAGACAAAAGACACTGAGAGGCACAAGATTCAACTGCATGGTTTCAGCGATGCATCTCAGCGTGCTTATGCTGCTGTAGTATATGTCAGAGTCATTACACCAGGAGGTATCACAACAGATCTCATAGCTGCCCGAACGAAAGTTGCACCACTAAGAACTATATCTCTGCCAAGACTTGAGTTGTGTGGAGCGGTGCTTTTATCTAAATTACTTAAGCACGTTTCGAACGCTATGAGAATACCTTCTGACCAAATATATGCTTGGACCGACTCATCTATAGTACTTGCGTGGCTGCTGGGTGATTCTAACAAGTGGAAGACGTTTATAGCTAATAGAGTTATAGAAATCACTGATAACACAGACAAGAATAGATGGCATCATGTAAAATCGCAAGACAACCCAGCAGATATAGCCTCGAGAGGCATGTTACTATCTGAATTAAAACAATGTCAGTTGTGGTGGAAAGGTCCTGGTTGGTTGACAGGGAAAAACATTAATTTCACTAGACCAAACAATTTAGATACAGAATTAGAAGCAAAGAAAGAGAGAATAGAGACAAACCTAAAAATAGACAACGAAGAAGATAAACACTTAACAACACAATTTGAAGATTTTGATAACCTGAAAGAATTAACTACAACTATTGCATACTGCATTAGGTTTTTGATGTTTAAGAAGAATCAAAGCCCAGAAGGGGCACTTACAACTAAGGAGATAGACGAAGCACTGCAGAAATGTATACAACTAGTACAAAAGGAAGAATTTGAAGATGAAATTGAGACTCTGAAAAATAAAGGACAATTAAAGAAAGGAAGTAGTTTAAAGTCCCTTACTCCATTTTTAGACGAAAGCAACATTCTCAGGGTGGGCGGAAGATTAAGACACGCAAACATGAATCATGATGGTAAACACCCAATTATTCTGGGACATAAAAATAAACTTACTTCCCTTATCATTGACGACGCCCACAAACAAACGCTACACGGTGGAGTACAGCTGATGATGAGCTATTTGAGAACAAAATTCTGGATAATTAGAGCAAAATCATTAATAAAATTGAACAATCACAGATGTATGGTGTGTGCTCGATATAATGCTGTAGCTCAAAAACAGCTCATGGGAGATTTACCCAAGCCAAGGGTAACACCAGCGAGACCTTTTATTAACAGTGGTGTAGATTTTGCCGGTCCTTTACAGGTACTATGGTCTAGAGGAAGAGGAGCCAAAACAAGCAAGGCATACATTGCAATATTCATATGTCTTTCTACCAAAGCTATTCACTTGGAATTAGTTGGAGACTTAACTTCAGAAGCTTTCATTGGCGCCTTCAGAAGATTTACCGCTAGACGAGGCAAATGCTTAAACCTGTGGAGCGACCAAGGTCGTAATTTTGTTGGGGCAAATAAAGATCTAGAAACAGCATGGAAAGAGGCCAATCTGGATTTTTCTGGACAGATTTTAAACAAGCTTGTGTACGAAGGGACAAGGTGGCACTTCATATCAGCCTATAGCCCGAATTTCGGAGGCTTATGGGAGGCTGGCGTGAAGAGTATAAAGCACCACTTACGTCGAGTACTTACCAGCAATTTGACCTTTGAAGAGACAGCAACTGTGCTATGCCAAATTGAGGCGTGCTTGAATTCTAGACCTCTAAGTCCTATTGATGATACAGACGTAGACAACTTAGATCCGCTCACACCGGGTCATTTCTTGATTGGGGAAGCGCCAATGATCATTCCAAGCTATGACACACAAGATGCCAGAGTGAGTAGTCTTTCAAGATGGCAGCACATACAAAAAATAATGACAGATTTTTTGACAAAATGGCAAGAGGAATACTTAACGAGATTGCAGCAGAGACCTAAATGGTTAAAAACAGAGAAGGAATTTAAGAAGGGAAATATAGTACTGATTAAAGCAGATAATATGCCTCCTGCGAAATGGCAGCTAGGTCGTATAGTAGACAAGCACCCTGGTCAGGACGGCTTGACTAGAGTTTACAGTGTAAAAAGCGGTGATAGTGTAGTGAGAAGATGTGTAACTAAGTTGTGTGCATTGCCTGTAGATATTGATTAATTTAAATGAACTAGATACAGTCCATTTGTCAAATTAGTAGTGTGTTAAAGTTTATGCATGATTTTCAATGTCAAAGTTGTTATTAAAAGAACTTACAGTTCTTTTGGTGGGCGGTATGTTGTCTCAGTAGTAAAGATATGTACCTAAAATTCGCCATATCGTCCAGCCAGTTACAAGCATGTACATTTTTTATGTGATCTCAGTCGCATCAATACATTCGTACAAAGCACACAGTGTTTTATTCAGAAACATCTCCATTCGAAAGTGAACCTTATATCATCTCAACAACTCTTTTTATTTTATTCATTCATTTCACACATTTCACTACCAGAAACTGAAAACAGAAAGATTTTTTTAAATTCGTTCTTAAATAAATAAGTTATAATCCTTTGAAATTCGGTAGAAAGGGAAGCTGTCAAAAAAAACAAGCAAACGGATGCACTGTGTGTGCAGTGACGCCACTGTCACTTCGTTTCGTGCGTACAAAAAAGATAGCAAGACGTCCCTACCACGCTCCCACTTTTCATCTTGAGACAACTTTAAAATCCAATTACTGCCTTAGTCAACAACCAATTTTGTTGTTGTTTTCGCAATCGGTTACTTTTTAGTGGACATATTGTTTCGTATGCTAATATTGCCAAAGTATGTATACAGTTAAGCAGCCTTTTTTTTCCATACTATATTGTCCATTGTAGATATTCGAGCGTGAAAGCAAGCGCGAGCGCATCTTAGAAGCGCGCCTGCGCGAGATCCGGCTGAAGCTGCGACAAGCGGAGGAGGGCTCGCCCTTGCCCTCCACCACCGACATGGACGGTGCCATCGGCGACCGCGACCTCGCCGAGGCCACGCTGGACTACATGCAAGTCGTTAAGAAAGAACTAGCTGCGATGTAGCGCGTTACTTTGACTTCATTTATTAACACTGATATTATTAAGTCGTTTTTATTTTTTTAATAAATTTCTTTAGTAACGATATGTTTGTTATTATTCATACGAGGTGAAGCATCCTATTACGGCGGTAGTCAAAATCGACTCCAATTTCGGACCTATTTTCATTTTCGTGTTCATTACTAGTTTCAGTATATTTATATACACAAAAGTTAAATTTACTATTTATTATATTTTACTGCAACACCTACCAAAAGTTTACAAGTGTAAGATAGACGCAAGTTACAAAAAATTATCAGTAAGTGCCGAGACGGTGATGCAGCCAGGTTTTTCATACAAACGCGGGGCGGCTTAGTTCAACGCACTCTTATTTAATATCCAATTTTTTTAATACTTTAACTTTGTGAATATGTTATAATTACTTTTTTATTATCATTATGGTTGCCATAGATTTAAGTTGTATCCTATTTATGACCGATATGCCTTTAAAACTAAAAAAAAACAAAATAGAGCCGTATGTTTATGGCATCGAAATTAATTGGTTGATCCTTATTCGGCGCTAGCGACCGTATTAAGAGAAATACTTTGTCATATTTATTTGACGCGAAATATTTAACGCGAAAGTTTGTAAGTATGGATGGATGTTTGTTACTCTTTCACGTAAAAACTATTGAATGGATTTTAATGAAACTTTACAATAATATAGCTTATATATCAGAATAACATATAGGCTACAATTTATAAAGATATTGTGTGAATTGAATGTTCCAAACTATGATGATAAGTGTTGTACGGGCCATTACTTTAGATAAATTTCGCCGCGTCAGCCATATTCGCCGCGTTGGAGAAAATAAAAAATCGTACAGAACCCTCTCCACGCGAGCCGACTCACACTTGGCCAGTTTTAATTTCATTTTAAAGGATTTTCTGAGCTACTTTTTATAATACGTAACAAGACCACAGCAATAAATAATTATCCCATTGGTCGGGCACCAGTCAAGTAGCTGGCAACACCATAATCGAAGCTAGTGTGCGTCTTTGCATATTGTTTTACACACACTTTTGAAGTGGCCACATTCTGGAAACTGATTTTTCTTCACAGCGCGGTATCTAGTCGTAGCGCAGCAGAGACCAATTATTAATCTATGTGTCGTGTCCAAATCGAAGCATTGATCATTTCATGATATGGTCGACCGACGTGAAATCATGAATGCACATCTTCAAATGATTAATTTAACGACCTGGCCACGACATACATATTTATTTTGATTTTTTTAAAAATCAGTTATATTATATAGCTGTTGACTTAAGTCATATAAATTTTAACCAAAATACTATTATCATTTGACTAAGTTGTCTCCGTTGTTTATACACTGAAAATTTTAAGGGTCAGAATAAGGATAATTAAAATACGAGTTGCACTCCCATTACGAATTTAGGAATTTTAGGTAGCTCAGTAATAGGCTTTATGAGCTCTATATCTCTCGATTTTACGTAAGTACAATTGTTTATAGTTCGTGCCATGAACTATATTTACATTGACGCTACATAAGCTTTCGCGTCTTCGAAGTATTTATAGACAGCGGCAGCAGCGCGTGCGCTGACCTCACTCTCCCTACTGTCTAATAATATTGTCAAACAAACAATCGTGTTCAAGTTTTCAAATAAATCCGTGAGTATACTTAATAATGTTTTGCCATTGGTTTGCTAATAAAACATATTTGTTCGTGAGAGAAATGCGAAATTTTTCGTTATTAGAATGACTTGACGTATTTGGGTTACGTGAAGAAAGCTGCAGTACAACGTCATATTATAAAGACAGAGCTTATGTTACGTCACTATGATAAGGTATGACGATACATAGTGCATGTGTTCTAGACTCCGCGTAGAATTGCCAAATACGTCTAAGAAGCTAAAAAAATGCAATTTTGTACACAACAATGGTTATTTTTAGATGCATGTGGAGTACCGATGTGCACGCTGGGCCAGAATATTGTTATTGGCAGGAGGAAAGTGGCGAACTATTTACGGTGTTGCAAGAGGTGTTCGCATGGTTGACGGGCCGCGAGCTGGCCGCGTGTGGGCCGGTGTGCCGCGCGTGGCGGCAGGCGGCGCGCGACAGCCGGCTGTGGCGACATCTGCTGCAGCGCATGGGAGTCACTACCGCCACGCTCCGGGCGCTCAGAGATCATTATCGTGAGTTGAAGTAATTGGGATTGATTGTTTTTTGAGTGTAAAAGCGAATGTAGAGCGTTCGTATTGGTGCCTGGCTTGATATCTATCTGCAGTTCTGCGACTTGTTCGCGAGGTTGGCTGGCCGCATACGTGCGAGCTCACTGCTACATCGTATCTATATTAAAATGAGGAGTATCTACCTTGGTTCAATTACGATAGTCTCTGTAATATTCCATCCATTTCAGAGCTCAAAAATTTTATTTGAATTTAAATTTTGAAGCAACTATTTATTTATAAATTCCAGCGACAATATCATGGCGACAAGAATACGTAAATGTATGCGCCGGATGGAAGTCAGTCGCGCGGTTTCCTGAAGGAGAGTCTGATGCAGAAGAAGTGGACGAGAGGCTGCCGGGTCGCGGCGGCGCGCTGCTCACTCATGCGGCGGCGGACTCGAATAGGACTAGGGTAGCGCTGGCTGCGGATGATGGCACTCTTTCGGTACGTTTTTCTTTTATTATAAAAAAAGAAATATCAAACACGAATCAGCAAGCACAACATACCAAATAAATCGAGAATTTGAAAGGCGCTGAATACAAGAAGCTTCCGGTATATAGTAGTAGTCTATATTCTGAAACTAGCTGTGCCCGCGACTTCGTCCGCGTAATGTTCGATTAGGTACTTTCCTTTTTGATGCTGCGAGTTAGGACTTATTATCCGTCATAGCAGAGTTTCACAAAATATTTGGTGCAATTAATATACTTAAAAGGTTCATGATCTTATTATAAGCCTGCAATGTCCTAAGCAATCTGGAAACAACTAAACAAAGTATGATTTCCAGTGGTACTTAATGGTATTAAGTTAGTAGCCGAGAGGCAGTTCTAAAAACAACACCAGGGTATACAGGGTCGATTGACCATGTAACCCACTCGATACAAATGACTGAAAATACGTTAGTACCTACATACCTGTTTGAAATTAAAAATAGTAAAACTATAATTACTCACATGACCCATATTATTAAACATTACTATTAGATAATCAATTTACAAAGCATAGCAAAAAAATACTTTGGTAAAAGAAACTAGCCCCGTATTTGGTAATATTGCGAAAGGTGAAACCAAACAGCCAGTGAGTGACCGTATTGTTTTTTCTTTAAAATCTTCAATGTACAGATATTGACCTGTTACAATTTGATTATATGTATAAGATATAGATAAGTAGACCTGTTGTAGTTGAAATTTTGATGAACCCAATAACGCTAATTTAACTCTAATAAAACAACTATATTGATTGATAGAAGACCAAAATAAATTCTACTTTAACACCATAATAATATGAAAATTAAAATTTTATGAATTCTACTTTTTTGAACGACTGATAGATGCTATTACAGGCGAGAACAGATAAACCTGACGTTCCTGTTATTGAGGTAGGTACGCTAAGGGCTTCACTTTATCCTGAAAAGGTAATCTGTTGGTAAGCGTTATTATGAGCGATATTTTAGAATTTTAAATTAGAGAAGTAAAAACGGGCAACATCTTTAAAAAATTCTCCTACAGATCTGGGAACAAACAGACATGAAGTGGCAGGAAGAGTGGACTACCGACCTACGACTGCGGGGCTGGTCAGGTGCGGTGCGGTCTGAGTGGACGAAGGGGGGTGCGGAGAGTGTGGGGAGTGGGGGGGACAGCGCGCGGCTGCTCGTGACGGGCGCACTGGCATTGGCTGACCGATGGGAACTGCTCGTGCTGCAGCGAGATGGTAACTTAATTAATCTTTTTTGGTTATTTATTTATTTAGACATGGAATATAAATGTAAGATACAAAATACAGAGAGAATATGAGTTAGTACGGGAGTGCTATTTCTTTCGATTGAATCGTGTTTTAGTAGAGCCGTGAGAAATTATTAGTGGCAATCTTGGGAATACCACATCGCTAAAGAAAAAAGTGCAATAACAAATCATTATGTGCTCCTCATATTTGTTAAAATGTACAGTAGATGGCGTTCGCACTCGATGGGTAATTTTTAACAAAATTTACCATTCGGTGCGCTCTACTCGTATTGTTTTTTCGTTAGCAAATTCAGTGAGATGCCACAAGCTTTCGACATTTTAATGATTTTTTAACTAGATAATATGCAGTAATATTTACTCTTTCATTTACAAAAACATTTGTACTAAATAGAGTATGGAGAATACCGGTCGCAAGCACGCGCGGGTTGCAGCGCGGGCGCGGGCGGTTGCTGGGCGGGGGGCGACGTGTTCCTGTCGCTGGAGCTGTGCCGACTAGCGCCGAGGCTGGCCATGACCATCGTCTGGCTCAACGCCGCCACACAGGTCGAGGATAACGCACCGAATCTCAAGTCCATAAAAATATTAATCGTTTTTACTTTTACGTTACGTTTTTCTTTTGGTTGACAAAAAATGAGATTGCTATGAATACATATTACTGTATTTTGCAGGAGACCCAATCAGAGTATACAGGCGTAACGTCACCGCTACTACGGATTTTCAACGAAGACAGTGCCCATCTCACGTGAGAAAATAAAAATGTTCAGTTTCTAGAAATCTTTGAATCAGTAATATTTGTCTATATTTTTCGAGAATCATCATCATAATTTTCATTTTATTCGTAGACACGCCTTGGTAGCTGATGTACCTCTGGAGGCTATGAGGAAGGACGGAAATTGTATTAATATAGAGTGTCAATTGAGTTCGCCAGGACCTGACTATTACATTGCATCAGCAGATACAGTAAGTAGAGAACATAGGTGGCTTCGATAGTTGGAGGTACAATACATGTGCCATTTAAATATAAGGGTTTTAAGTATCGTGTTATCAAGAGCCATTTAAAAAAATGACAATATCTCTGGTAAAACACTGAAGAGTAGGTAACAAAAATAGCAATAAAGATGATGAAAACATCAAAATTATACAGTTGACAAGACAAGAAAAAAGAACAGTCAGTAAACCTGTGATTTACCCGCCCTTTCAATATGTAATTACTCGTAGGAAAAACAAAGAAGCTCAGAAGAAAGTGTACAAACGCTAGTGACGGCAAGTCAAGGCGAAAGCGGCGCGCTGCGGACATGGGGAGTATCAGCTCGCCGCCCGCCGCCTCTCCGCGCCGCCGACGCCGGCTCGCTGGCGGCCCGCGCTCGCCGACACCGCGCCGCCGCCGCCGCGCCGCCGCCCGACCCTGACGAGCCTGATGAAGCCACCGTCCGCGCCATGTGCGACCCGCCCGATGCCGAGTGCTATCTGCATGCTGCTGTACTCGGCCTTGTACTGCACTCTAAGTATGAATGGCACATTTACAAATGGCTGCAAAGAAATATAACTCCCTTATCACAAGCATTTGTGAGATGGTGAAATAAATTCTTCTCTGTGGCCGCTTGTTCGTTGAAAAAATGGCAAAAAATTTTTTTATCTCAAACCACTAACTAACATAATACTTATGAATACTATACTGACAATGAGAAATAATATGCTTACTTACTATATTTTTATATGGCGTATGTGGTAGAAAACTAGTTAGGTTCTGCTCCGTAGAGCGTCTCTATATACACGTTCTATTTTATTTTTATAGGACTTAATAATAAAAGAGGCTTCATTCGAAATAAGGTACTCTAAACATTTCATAACATTTTTATATCATACAGTAATAAATGCATGTGGGCGAGCACAGCTGACGGACGCGCATGGTGCGTGTCTCTACCGGCACTGACACGCCTATGCATACTGCCAGGCGCGCCCGGAGAATTTCCCAACGACCCCTACTACATCCAGCCAGCAGTATCGGCCCACCACGTGGCGACTCCCGCGGCGTGTAGTCGCGGCGGTCGCGTGCGCGTGTGGTCGGCATTAAGCGGCGCGCCGTGCCCGCGGCCCCCGAAGCCCCCGCGCCAGGCAGTCTCCTCACTCGTTTGTCTGACGTCTACACGGGAGGACGTATTGCTAGTGCTCACCGGACAATACATTTATGTAGGTTTGATAGTTATTTGATCTCAATTTATGGTGAAATACAAATACTTATTTATTTTATGTATACGCTGTAAATATACATTGGAAACTTAAAATTAGGAAAACTGACCTTTTATCACCAAAGAAAAAACTAACATGTTTGAAATTGATATACATTTACAGGTTTCCTAAACTTTTTCAACAATCTTTGTCCACAGATTTATCGAAACCAAGCTACCCTGCAGCCCGACTAACTCCAAGATTTATATAACATACACTTATCTAATTTTGTAAATTAAAAATAAAAATAATTTATTGAATGGCATTTTGTGAAGCTCTAGTCATGTTTAAAATTAAGTCAATCCTTCCTTTATTATCCGTTCCTTTCGATAGTCTTAATCTTCCTATATCCGAAAAAAAAGAAGCATTTTGCCAACAACATGACATTCAAAAAGTTACATTTAACTTCTTGATCGTTATGTTGTTGCCAATTAAGCCTTTGTATTAATTAGAATAATTACATAAAATAATTCTCATTCTGACGCAGTCGGATAAAAAAACCAATCGCAATCTCCATCCCTAGTTGTTCCAAAACCAGTCTAGTAGGTCTCGGACGCGGCCTCCTCGACTGTACACCCACAGTACAGCGTCCGCTGCGACGCACACCGCAACAAGACCTCGCCGCTCTCCGCCCCGCGCCGCCCTGCTCCCTACAGCATGGCACTCCGCATGACGCTTGAAAGCATAGCCAGATTTGCACAGGTATATTTGAGTGATTTGTTTATATTCTACATGCACCCTAGACGGTGGTGTACCTTTGTAGCTAGACCCGTCACGAGCCTTTTTCATCCAAGTATCGACTACCAATCGAGCAATCCAATACAGGTCGCGTTTCATAGCCACTTGACACACGATATCCACTGCGGTGGGCTATAGTGCTCCTCAAGAATGTATAATCTAGACCTAACGAATTACGGGGAAGAAATGAAAAATCTTTCAATATCCTTAATCTGTCAGCAACTTGTTGCTGAAAATGCTGAAGACACGCCAACCATAGAAAAGTTTTGTCCAACTGAGAAATGACCATCATGTGTTTTCGTTGATACTTTTCCTCTATTCTACTCTAACCCAATGTATAAATCTTTCTCTGTAACTTTTTTTGTGCTACTACAAATTTCTGACAAAATTATGGTAATGTACCCTTTTCTGTTCAGCCTCCGAGCGTGCCAGCAATGCGAGTGGGATGCCGCAGCGCACACTCCGCGCCGGCGGGCAAGTCGCCGTGCTCGGGCCCGCCGCCGCCGCGGCCCTGCCAATGTCAGCCCAAGCCGCGTCCGCCGTGCCGAGCGCGGCCGCAAGACCGCATGGAGGCACTTGTCGTCACATGCTGCCCCCCCTCTACTGGCAAACGACCCCCCTGTCCACCCTGCCCTCCAAAACCACCGCTCACATGCAACAGAAGAAAACTTTCTACACAAGTAAGGTTTCCTTTCTTAGTACCTAATTTACAAAATAGATTAAAGCCAGTTCAAACAAGGCGTTTGAAGTGGATAACGAGTGTGAAGGTATTGTTAATTTAGTTTTCTGATTATTGTACGTATAGTAAATTAAGGGGATTCAACTATTGGGGGTTCTCATATTACATTGCATTTGAATCACTTGATTTTTTGATAAAACGTAGTATGTTTGAAAAAAACTTCATCGGCAATATTAAAAAAAAATACAATTATTTACAGAATACGCGAGATCCCACTAAGTCCTGCATTCCTAGTGAACCTCTTAACAGTTGTGGGAAGTGTTGTGGCAACGAAAACGACCGCGTGGAGCGGCGCATGGCGGCGGAGGAGCGCGTGCGGCGCGAGGACTACGAGCGCGAGGCGGCCGAGCGCTGCCCGCAGTGCTGCCACAGGCCCGAGCCGGTGCAATACTGCCTCGGCAGCGAGCGCACGTGCGAGCGCGCTACCGACGGCCGCCAGTACGCCGTGCTGTGCGGCACCCGCGAGGTGCCCCGGTGCGGGGCCTGTCGCCGGCCCCCGCCGCCGCAGTGCGTCGAGCTCATGTCCGACGGGCCCTGCAAGATACAAGGCGCCAACAACATGAACCCATGCGCACACCGACGCCGAACCTTGCTGCAGATCGATCGATCACAGTCGCAAGTCGATGGGCCTGAAATGATGAAATTGAAAGGCGGAATAGAAATGGCTTCTGCGACCTCGGCTAGGATTTCTGCTCAGACTTATTCTCAAGCCACTTCACAGTCAACTTCACAGACCCGAGGCCTGGGCAGTAGCTCGGGTCAGACGGTTCCGAGACAACAATGTGACAAAAACTGTGACGCGAAAAGTTGTGAGATTAAACGATCTAAACCGCTGCCTGCACCGCCGTGCCAATTGCCAACCGTGGCAGAAGCGCTGCGGGAGCGCGCCTCGGGGCCCTGCGCCTGCGAAACATCCTGTTCACAAAACACTCGATCCTATCACACCTCAGCTATACATAATATTACGAAGCGGAATTCAGGAAACAAATTATCAACAAATAAATTAATCTCCGCTTCTGCCCCCAACGTGAAAATCATAATGATGAATCGTGCTACAAGTCCTTTCATAAAACATATGTCTGACGAAAGTTATGATGGAAAAAAAAAGTCGGGGTCATGGGCATCTTTTGAGAAATTACGAAAGGTTTGTGTAGAGTTCGGCAGCGGAAAAAAGAAAGTAGACCAAACTTCGTCTCCATGTGGGGCGAAAATGGATACAACTACGATGATCATGCATCGTGTGCCACCGAATCCATGTGCGCCAACTAAACCAGATAATAAATCATCTAATAAGCAAAGTGACTCAAAAAAGCAATTGTGCTCGTCAAAACAAGCGACAAACAATAACCAAAAACAGCCGCCAAACCCATGTACATCCAAACAAGGTTCTGCATGCACATGTGACATGGGTCGCAAAGGAGGTGATTCAAAACAGGAAAATAAAAATCCATGTGGTGGAAAACAAGGTTCATCAAGCAAATCTTCGTCAGGCGATTCCAAACAGGGATCGACAAATGTATGTGGAGCAAAAGGAAGTAATCCATGTATATGTAACAAAGACGCTTCAAAACAAGACTCTAAAAGCGGTTGCTCTGATGGTTGTGGATGTATACTTAAAAAGGGAACGACCAGTTCAAGTGCTTCCAAACAGTCAACTAATACCCCGAAAAAGCCTTCACCATCGTCCAGTCCATGCGGTCGCTAAGTAAATTCTGCGGTTAAAACATTTCTCTACCGATTTGACTTTGAGAACAAAACATATGCAATGAATCAAAGGTGTGTGTCGCAGTGTCTTTTTTCTAGAAAATATTAAAAGTCATAATTTTTAAACAACCTTGTTTTATCATAAACCCACAGTTTTGACCATTAAAGTACTTCCCATACTCATAAAATTTTTTAAAAGTTTAACGGGTTTTAATCTGATTTTTTAAAATGTGAACTAAGTTCGCATTGAATCAGTTTTTTTTTATGACTGGCCAGTTGCCTAACGTTACAAGTATTAAGTAAATAAATACATATTTGAAATCTGGGACAAATTTATATTTTAAATTGCTCCATTAATATTTTTTTTAGACAGAAAACCTGTGTAAGCAATAGTAGTTCGTAACAGTGTTACTACCATGACATTTTATAACGTGAACGCTAGCGACTGTATACATCTACAATTTTATTGGCCGAGCGAGCGAAGCGAGTGAGGTCTCTAAATCGAGTTGGGGCAAAAACACATTGTTTGTATGTAAGTATGTATGTATGTTTATACCACGATAACTGCCGAACCGATGGTATGATTTTGTTGAAACTTTGTTGACATGTAGAAAATATCAATAGAATTTTCAAGTTCGTTGGGCATTAAAATCGGTTGAGTAGTTTTGGATATATTCATAAAAATGTCCGCGATTATATAGTAAACGAAACCATAGCGCGTTTTAATTTTGGATAGCGCCATCTAGGTGTTACTTAGGGAATTAATTGTATTAGAAATGTCGAAATCAGTTCTAAGATTGTAGAAGATTTAAAAGTTAATACATCGAAAAACTCAATAATATTTTTAATAAGTTTTTGAAATAACTATAATAAAAATTTACTGGATTATTGATTTCATGGATTAAGTATGTATGTATGTATGTTTAGACCGCGATAACTCTCGAGCCGTTACTCCGGTTTCGATAAAATTCAAAATGTATGTATATAGTAGGCATGTATAGAATTTTTAAGTTCATTTTGCATCAAAATCCGTTTAGTAGTTTTTGAGATATTTTCATTAATGTAAAATAAATATTTGTTGATAACTCCAAAGCTGAAAGTCCGTTTTCGTTGATAATCAGAATGTATGTAGAAAACAATGTATGTAAAATCGTAAAAATACGTATGATATCTTGATAATAAAATAATAATAACTGTAAAACATCATTATTTTCCAAATCACAATCATAATGGTTTTCTCTCAAATTGGGCTATCGTGAAGATATTTTGAATTCGGTATATTAATCTGCAAGGGTGGGAGTAGAAGGATCAATGGACCTTATAGTCTAACGGACTAAAAATTAACGATAACAGAAGGAGGTGCTTTTAAAGTAGATAAATCTCTCATGAAGAATTGATTGACCTACAAGGTTCTTCAAAAACCGGAACGGAGGAGGTTTTAATTCGAGTGAATGTTGATAGCATAACTCTCCAATACAACCTCTCGTCCGGGCATCAAGATCTGACCCAGGTAGGGGGCGGGCAACGGGTACAATTAAGACTTACCCGGCTAACGAGGCTCTGAAAACAAGGTTGACGTCAGGCAGGCGGTCGATCGTAAAATATTAGCCAAATTATAGGAATGGTTACAACAAGAAGGAATGTGTCTATAGATAGAACGCCGCCGCAAATTGTCTCTAGAGATGAAGAAGACAAAACAGACAGTATAACTCCATAACTCCATCATGTCTGAATGAAGCGACTGCTGTTTGACCTATGTAACCCTTTTTTTACTGGGAAACCAGACCAACAAGAACCTAACCCGACGTGTTTTACTGGCTGCTTAAAGGCATCTGACAAAGCATAAAGACTGCCATCTATCGATGACAACCGGGACTAACAGCTTAATGGACCTTCTGACGCACGGAGGAGCCTGCGACAGAAAATGTCACTAAATGACGACCAATCCAATACGAATCGCGTATTACCATCGTATGACACTCGCCATCGCTACGAATACTCGCGTCGCGCTCAGCTATAAAGCTTCTCAATAACTCACAAAGTAATTAATAACTTCGTTACAAAAACATCTCTAAGTAGAAATAAACCGATTATCCCACTAATCCCCATAGATAGGTTCAAATCCTACAAAGAGCATTGAAATCGATTTAAGACGTATCAATAAAGCAACGAATCCAACTGTAGTGAAGAAAGTTGTTCCCTGGCACTTGCACATTATAAATGCATGAGGATGTTATTTTATATATTTTTTTTTTATCAATTTTAAAAACGATCCATTATCAATGTTCAGAAAGTAATTATTTATAAACATAATGTGGATGATCACCTCTTTCGATTTCACATACCATATGATTAAAACATATTGGCAAGAAAAGGGAATAAGCATTTATGAATTCATTCATAACCCGTCCAATAAGCTTTGCCGTAGTCATCACCATCATCAAGGTGCTACAGTCCTGTGTGGGCCTGGGCCTGGTCAAGTAAATGTTCGATTTTGAGCTTTCTGTTTCCAGCTCCTGACAACAATATTACTTAGATCTTTTTCCAACCCATCTATTATATATATCTCAACCTGGGTCTGCCTCGACTTCTGCGACCCTCAGGCTTACTTTCCTTTCGCTTGGGAGTTCTTTCTTCGTCCATTCTAGCCACATGTCCCGCCCATCACAGGCGTCCGATTTTGATGATCTTAACTACGTTGGGTTCATTGTAAAACCGGTACAGTTCACGGTCATATAGTGTTCTCCACAGACCACCCTTACAAACAGTCCAAGAAAAAAATTGCGTCGAAGTATAATACGCTCCAACACCAACAAAACCTCTTGTTTCTCTTTACTAATAGCCAAACTATCGGAACATACGTCAGGAATGGACTTAGCAGTGTTTTTTACAAAAGAATCTTAGTGCTACTCAAAAGTATTTAAGATCGTAAATATCGAGAAAGGTAAAAAAAAAAGCACTTGTTGGCAGCCATTATCATACTATGCACCTCTGAGGACATGTCATTATTATGCGTTATAAGTGTACCAAGATACACAAAGTTATCGACGCAGTCAAAAGTTCTATTTCCAAATAACTAGAGGTCTGTTACGGTGCACGGTTCATTATCTGTCCTCAGCTACATAAAAGAAGACAGGAGAGAGCGCTTCACCTTGCCTGAGGCCGTCGCAAGAAATGAATAGTTTTGATATATCTGCTTCAACTCTAACAACAGCCGCAGTCGGGTCAAATAAGAACAAAAAAAAAAAAAAAAAAAAAAAAAAAAAAAAAAATACACCTCAACTTGATAAAGCAATTTTACTTTCATTCTTGCATTCTGCACTAGTGGTGTTCTTAACGGCTATATTTTCATAGCGCGCTATATGGAATATGCTAAATTTTTATAGCGTGCTATTTTTGGCGCTATATTATAACGAATGAAATTGTGAATTCCGAACGCGTTGTTGTAACGCCACAACGCCCACAACTATAACAGCCGAATTAACCCGATTCGCCTACGAAACGACACGAGTCACGACAACGATTTCACGAAAATAGCGCGCGAGCGACAGTCGCGTGCTAAAACGCACGAGAGGCGGTCGCGCCGTGCTAGGTCAGTGACCGCGCGCTACGTTGTAACGTAGCGTCATATGCATAGATTTATAGCGCGCGCTATTCGTTACAAGGAAATCACGTGCTATTTTTATCAGCTATTCGTTATATTAACCACCACTATTCTGCACTAGATGGCGCTGTATACAAATAAAACTCGCTATGGTTTTGTGTCATGAACAACATATAAGTTTTGATAAACAAAAAAACCCCCGGGCTTTGGGTCGGGCATGTTAGGTTATGTTAGGTTATGTTAGGTTATGTTAGGTTATGTTAGGTTATGTTAGGTTATGTTAGGTTATGTTAGGTTATGTTAGGTTATGTTAGGTTATGTTAGGTTATGTTAGGTTATGTTAGGTTATGTTAGGTTATGTTAGGTTATGTTAGGTTATGTTAGGTTATGTTAGGTTATGTTAGGTTATGTTAGGTTATGTTAGGTTATGTTAGGTTATGTTAGGTTATGTTAGGTTATGTTAGGTTATGTTAGGTTATGTTAGGTTATGTTAGGTTATGTTAGGTTATGTTAGGTTATGTTAGGTTATGTTAGGTTATGTTAGGTTATGTTAGGTTATGTTAGGTTATGTTAGGTTATGTTAGGTTATGTTAGGTTATGTTAGGTTATGTTAGGTTATGTTAGGTTATGTTAGGTTATGTTAGGTTATGTTAGGTTATGTTAGGTTATGTTAGGTTATGTTAGGTTATGTTAGGTTATGTTAGGTTATGTTAGGTTATGTTAGGTTATGTTAGGTTATGTTAGGTTATGTTAGGTTATGTTAGGTTATGTTAGGTTATGTTAGGTTATGTTAGGTTATGTTAGGTTATGTTAGGTTATGTTAGGTTATGTTAGGTTATGTTAGGTTATGTTAGGTTATGTTAGGTTATGTTAGGTTATGTTAGGTTATGTTAGGTTATGTTAGGTTATGTTAGGTTATGTTAGGTTATGTTAGGTTATGTTAGGTTATGTTAGGTTATGTTAGGTTATGTTAGGTTATGTTAGGTTATGTTAGGTTGGGGTGCAGGGCAGAGAACCTCCTCGAGTGCCCGGTCCTTTGAAAGCTTTGCATTCTCACTTGATCCCAAGGATTCGGTGAGAGGGCGGGCTGACAAGGGACTCGGGACGGTGCACCCTGGGCGACAGTTAATAACTCCCTGGTAGTCGGGGTCTTATTGGCTGTCGGCCAATTTCTGCCAACAGCCCACTCCACCGCCGTCTATGATGAGACGGCGAATGGATGTGGGTTTGGGGGACGGGCGTGGTCCATTTATGGGCCACTGCCCGATTTGGGGGGGGGCCGAAAGGCCATATGAGGGGGCCGAAAGGCCATGGCTGGAGGGCGTCGTGGTAGAATGCTAACGCGACCCCATGGCGCCCTCAACAGCCGGTGCGGAAACGCCGGAGGGGTTTTAGTGGGTATTCCGGGCTGACTAGCAGCCCGGCGAGTCCCACACTTTGTGCGTAAATGCATTTCCCCTCCGTTAACAAAAAAAAAAAAAAAAAAAAAAAAAAAAAAGGTTATGTTAGGTTATGTTAGGTTATGTTAGGTTATGTTAGGTTATGTTAGGTTATGTTAGGTTATGTTAGGTTATGTTAGGTTATGTTAGGTTATGTTAGGTTATGTTAGGTTATGTTAGGTTATGTTAGGTTATGTTAGGTTATGTTAGGTTAGGTTAGGTTAGGTTAGGTTAGGTTAGGTTAGGTTAGGTTAGGTTAGGTTAGGTTAGGTTAGGTTAGGTTAGGTTAGGTTTTTTTTTTTTTTTTTTTTTTTTTTTTTTTTTTTTTTTTTTTTTTTTTTTTTTTTTTTTTTTTTTTTTTTATATTCTTGTGCCACCAACGTCGTTGATGCCTATTTTTACTGCGCCTGATTCATACTAGTTCTCGCATTCATTCCTCTCGTAATTCCATACCGCATCCTTACCTTTCATTCTTTCGTCTTTTGCTCTTAATATGGGTGGGTCTCCCATCTACATTCCTACTCTACACTACTGCTACTTTACTTTTTATTCATACTTATTATCTAATTGGGTTGGGGTAAACAAGACACTTTTATTTATTTTACTATTTCCTTTTACATTTTGCCTTATAATACTATTTAACATCTTAGTCTAGTTTTACTTTATATTAATTCTACTTTTAATTACGTACATTCTATATTTTACTACTTTAATTTGCATACTTCCTATTTTTAACAATTTTCCAATGGTGTTGGTTGTATATTATTATTAATATACATTACATCACTTTTTCTTGCAGTATCTGTTGTTTACAGTCTTAATTAGTGTTCTGCAGTACTTTAGAAAGCTGTTTACGTGTTTACTGGTCATTATTTCCTTCAGGTTCTGTTCTGTTAATTTACAGCCTAATACAATTTCGACTTCGGATCTTTTACTGCCAAAAACTGGGCACTCTAACAACAGATGCACTATCGTCTCCGTAACATTGGGATCGCAGATGCAATAGGGGCTTTCACGACATTTAAACCTGTTTAAATAGCCCGCGAAACCCCCATGCCCTGTTAACACTTGCGTGACATGGTGGTCTAATCTAATTCCACGCAGTGTTTTGTACGCGAGGGACGGCGTGGGGAAAAACAGCTTGGTCGTGCTCGCGGTCTTGCCCAGCACGTATCTCAGGTCCCACGCGCGAATCGACTCCGACCGTAGGATTCGCTTCGCGCCCGAGACCGGACACAGATCGTAGCTTTCCTTCCTTTTGGAGTTTACAGCGGCCTCCTTTGCCAACTCATCAGCTCTTTCGTTTCCTACTAACCCTGCATGCGCCTTCACCCAGTACAATTTTACCTCTTTGTCCTGGTGAGAAACCCATTTCAAGTTTTCTCTAATTTCTACAGCTAGCGGATGCAGGGAGTTCGGATTAACAATCGTTGAAAGTGCCGACATTGAGTCGCTGTAAACCCCAAAAGACTTTTCTTTACGCGTCTTGATAATCCTCGTGGCCTCACGAATCGCCAACAGCTCAGCCTGGTAAACCGAGCAATATGATGACAGCCTGAATTTGGCCGATCTGGCTTCCACCCCATCTTTCCACATGGAAAGTGCTGCGCCAACCATCCCATCCATTCTGCTGCCATCGGTGAAGATTTGCACGGTGTTACTCGCGCTATCATCCACTTGTTGCTGGTTTAACAGGCTGACGAACTGAAGGTCGATTCGTTCCGCCGGATGAGGAGCATCAATTGCTGAGGCCGATCGCTCGACCTCCCTGTCCGCGAGTCCTGGAACGGGCGCACCCCGCTTGATCTCGTACAGCAGAGCAACCTCACGCACCCGAAGATCAAGGGGGAGCAGACCCGCTAGTACCAGGGCCGAGTTCAAGGAGACCGTGCGATAGGCCCTACTAATCTTCTGGGCAAAACCACGTTGTACCGCATTTAGCTGCTTCCTGGCCCACATTCTATTGGCAGCTGATGCCCATATATTTGCTCCGTACAGTATTATTGGCTCTATAGTCGCATGGTAAATTGTGCGGATTATCTCCGGGTTTAGACCCCAACTAGTTTTAGCGGCTTTCGCCAGCTGTTTATATATTCTAATAGACTTCCTACACACATTGCCAATATGCGTTCTGAATGTTAATTTGGAATCTATCACCACCCCCAAAATTTTCATCTCCTTAACCGTCTCTATATCGCAGTCGCCCATGCTCAGACGTGGTAAGTCGAACTTTAACTTCTTGGTTAGCGTCATAGCCTGAGTTTTATGAGCCGCAAAAACCAGTTTATTTTCCTCTCCCCACGCCTGGACATGTGCGAGTGCCTCTCTGGCCTGACTTTCAACTTCCATGGCGGAGGTTCCGTCGAACACCAACGTGACGTCGTCGGCAAACGCCTGCACGTAAGTGTTCGTCTCTTCTAATTTTTTAAGGAGGGGATCAAGCAACAGATTCCAAAGGATTGGACCTGCGATGGATCCTTGTATACACCCTTTTTCTGGACTCACCGTCACTTCCTCTCCGCCATATCTGACCGAGACCCTCCTATCCTCCATATAACTATCGAAGATCCTCCTGATCCCAACCGGGCACCCCTCCTCACCCAGTCTGAGCACTATCGCCGGCCACCATGCATTGTCAAAAGCCCCCTCTATGTCCAACGACACCACTGTGACAATTTTCTTTTCTGTCATTTTTGTTTTCACGTGACTCATCAAGGCACAGAGGGAGTCTTCAGTGCCTCTCTGGGGCATGAATCCATACTGGCGTTTACTCATCCTAGGCAGAAGGTGATGCTTCAGTCGGGATACCACCATTTTTTCAAAGATCTTCCCCATTACGGACAGGAGTCCTATAGGCCTAAATGACTTAGGATTTGTATAGCTCTCTCTCCCGGGTTTCCTCAAAACAACCACTGTCGCCTCCTTCCACAGTGTAGGGAAATGGCCGCACGACAGACACCTGTTCATGAGCTCTAAAAAGAGGTCTGGGTCTCTTCCCACTACTCTCATGCAGATGTCTGCCGTGATTCCATCTGAACCTGGAGCTTTCTTCGGGTTAAAAGACTCCGCAGCAATTTTCAATTCCATTTCTGTAAATGGTCGCTCACACTCATCTTGCTTGCTCGCATTTACTTTCCTGGCGTCAGTTCGCATACTGCGGTGCCTCAAGTTGTCTTGGCTTTCCAGGTCTCTCTTGTAAAAGGTTTTTGCCAGCAGTTTTGCGGACTCCCTCATGGTCAGGTTCCTTCCGTCTTGTTCGAGAGGCACGTCCTCTACTCTCTTTGAGGTTCGGGAGATTACGCGGTAAATTCCGTCCCAAACAGATTCGTTCGTCTGTTTGTTACAGAAATCCCGCCAACTCTCCGTCTGCGCTTCCTTAGCTGCTTCTTCATACCTTTCTTTTTCTTTCAGGTATTCGTCCACCACGGCCGCTCTCCGGATGGGTGCTGCGTTCCTGACTCTGTTTCTCAGAGTCGTGACCCTGGACTTCATCGACGCTAGCTCACTGGACCACCACGGTAGGGTAAGTGTTTCTTTATTCTTTTTCTTAGGTATGGCACAAACACTAGCCTCAGTTATAATATTTGTAATTTTTTCAACCATTTCGTCTAATTCTTTTTTGTTTTTAATTTTGCCTACTGTTTCCCGCCTAATATTATGTTTTTGTTTTAGTTCGTCGAATTTTTCGTCGAAAAGAGGCCAATTTGCCTTCCTAGTGTTGTACCTCCTTGTTGTTCTACGCACTTCAGTCCCTTTTAGTTTTTGTAGGTGCACACTAAAAGTAATGCCATTGTGATCCGAGTGAACCAAGTCCTCCGAAATCCTCCAGTCCTCAACTCGGCCCAGCATTCCCATCGTGCAGGCCGTGATGTCAACGAAACTAGTATACCGAATTCCGTTCCTAATAGTGTCGAAAGTGGGGGTCCGCCCGGTATTTAAGATGTTCAGCCCCAGCTCGTTCAACGCCCCGGCCATTTTGATACCCCGATGGTTTACAATAGGGCTGCCCCACCAGGAGTTCTTTGCGTTGGCATCTCCTCCAACAATTGCGTGGGTCGTTTTTAACACGTTCATCACCTTCCTTAGGTGGTCTAAATACGGCACGATGGGTTCAGTGGGCTCAAAATAATAGGAGATAACCGCAATCCTCCCGGCCATAGTTTCTATCTCAACCACTGCTATGTTTTCCGTAGTCAGCTCTGGATGCTGTATGACAGTGAGGTCCTGTTTAAAGACTACTACAGCAGCTTTCACTTTGCGGTCATCTTTGCCCAAACCTTGAAATACCCTCATGCCTGTACGACTCCTCATCAGATTGTCAGCACCAACGTAAGGCTCCTGGAGGAGCGCCACCGCGATCTTCCGCTTATCGGCCTCAATTAGCAGCTCTTCGGTTGCCAACTGCTTCCTCTGGAGATTCGCTTGCGCGAACCTGCAAAGGGTTTCTCTCCTTGAGGTGCCCTTAGCAGTAGGCAACCGTCGAGCGGGCCACTGCATCCCACCGTTGCATCACCTGACACGTTCTGTCGAAAGCATTGTGTTCCACATTCTTGTAATTAGAGTTGACACAATTCCTACATCTTGGTGGCGCCGCTGACGCAAGATCCTCACATTCGGCTCGAAGGTGCGGCCCGCCACAGTGGCTACAGAGATCCGCTGGCTCCTTGCAAAAGCGCTTTCCATGGCCGAAGCCCAGACAGCGCGTGCACTGAACCAGCGGGCTCTGGTCCTCTACCATGACATATTGTATGCCCATATGCATCCGACCTTTTTGTGTAGCTCTTTGCCACACCTTGGGGCTTACACTCAGCACGACATGGTTTTGATGCGGGTTTCGGGCTTTCTTGCGGTACTTCACTTCTACCACCCTATCCTGGTCTTCCAAGTCCCTGAAGATGTCGTGATTCTGGTTGTCAACGGCCTCCTTTACAAAGTCATCCGTATAATACGACATGACTCCTTTAAGCACCAAGAGAGGGTTTTTGTTTCTCATGTCCTCTGCGTTCAGATTCGTTTTTCCTTTTTCGAGCCTTTTTCTTAACTTCTCCCTTTCCTCTCTCGTCTCTAATCCTATTATCACTTTCCGATCTTTAGCTTTTCTTACACTCTTTACCTGGATCCATCCATCCTTATCCTTCACTACATCCCTAACTCTCTCCAAGATCTTTTCCCCACTTTCATTTTCATCGTTAGACGTGACAGCCACCGAGTACAACGTCTTTTTAATTTCTGTCGGTTTTTTACCACCTGGCAGACTCTGGGTACCCGTCACAACATTGGCATATGAGGCCGTCATTACTTTCTCCATCTCCTCCTTTTGCTTCACCATGTCCTCCTTTAGCTCACTCATCAACTTTTTGTGTTCCTCCATAGCCTTTGTATATCCTTCTATCTTTCCTATACATTCATCCAGTTTGCAGTTTTGCTTACCCAATTGGTCCCTGGTCCCTGTTCCAATGTTTCTAGTTTCCTTCCTATCATTTCCTTCTCCGTCCTTTCCCATATTCATAACCATGTCTCGGAGCTTGGTTAGAACCTGTATGACTTCGGCTTTCACCTCTTTTTTCCTACTGGTTAGCTGCTCCAAACCCTCTATACCTTTTTTAAACAAAACCTGGGCATCTTCTGCCCGGGTGTGCCTCTTTACGTGAATTTGGGCCTTTTCCACCGTGATTGTCATTGTTTTGTTCAATTTAGGCGAAGGGGACAAAGATGGGGACGGTGAAGGGGGGGTGGTCCTAGTTCTATCCGCAGGGCCGGCCTGCTTCGTTGTCTTATCTTGGTTGGGGGGGGGAGTTTTCAAATTTTTTGGACCCGCTACCTCTTCGTCCATGCTACGTCGAGTGACGTTGTCTATTTTGTTTAGGTTTTTTGGGTAGGCTAACTTAATTTGTGGGGTTCTTTGCATCGCGATGATGGCACAAACGTCTAGTTCTGTATATTGTATAATTTGTAAAAGTTGTATATTCAGTATACAGGACTATTTGTCAATAAATATTATAAAATCACTTGATTTTGTCAATTTAAATAGGCTCTACCTTGATTAGTAGATTTGTTGCGCAATGAAGCCCAGTGTTTGGCAGTATCCGATACTCTATATTTTATACAATTAATTACACAATTTTGATAATTATTTATTTTTAAAGGTGCTCTACATAGAGTACGACTTATTGTTAAGGTAGTAATTAACAAATACAATTAAATTACAAATATTAAGCAGCAGATAAAATCAGTCTGACTACTTTGTCTTAGCTCTAGGTAGAGTTCCAGGGTGTACGTGCTCTATGGATCTGAGCGCGTATTTTAAAATATTGAAAAACAAAAAATTTTTTCCTAACTCTACTTGGACTCTACCTAGAGTCTTTCACGTGGGTTCGTTGGAGAGCCGCCGTCAAGCCCTATATACCACAGAAAATCCCGACTCTGTAGTCCCACTAGGAGCCGAGATATGTCCGGTTTAGTTTTTCCAATATGGCGGACAAAATGGCCGCCGTATTTTGAAACCCCTATATCTCCCTCAATATTGGTCCTACAGATTCGGGAATTTCTCCACTATGGTCGTCTTCACCCACCCTACCGAACTACAACCTCAACTCAGAAAAATAAATCTTTCCGCCACCTAAAATTTTTCTAAGTCGAAGTGCGTTTTTAGGGGTAGGGGGATGAAACTCCGTCCAAATGATAGTGGAGGGTACGAAGGGTAACGCTCTAGTCGTTACCGTGGGGGGGGTTTAAGGGGGGGGGACCAGGACAAAAATATTATTTTTGTCCTACGACCCCTAGTTTCCGAGATATCCGGGTTACAAGGTTATGGGGAGCTAGGGAGGAAAACCATACGTTTAAAAACGAATCTTCTCCCCTCCTATTGATCTTAAAATTTTTATTAAAGGCTTAAGTTGACCAAATTATTGATATCTACAAGTTTATATAATTTTGAGTTTACAATTCCATAAGGGTTGCTTACAATTAATTCCTAAATAAGGGGGATGAAAAGTTGACGACGGTAAAAAACTTCAATTGCTTGCTTCGGCTGTTCCAAATGCTCCAAAAATTTGGGAAAAATTTACAGAGGTTCAGGATTAACCAAACTATTTTTTGAAATTTTTTCCCGCGGGGTAGGTCGAACTAGGGTTGAAACCCGGATATCCCGGAATTCCGATACTCCCGTGGTTTTTAACATAAGCGCCCCGTGTGAGGGCTTGTTTTAACGGGAATTTGCCCACGAATTTATTTATAATTTTTAAAATATTTATTTACTTAATAATTTTCTGAAATAATACCAAAAACACAAAATAATAGGTTATAAAATCAATAAAATTACTAGAGGCCACAATATAGTCCGATTACAAAAATTTTTTCTTGTAGAATATTCTACTTGTCGGTGCCTCTCCAGATTCTGTGTCGTCCGTCCCCTCCAGATGTTCCTTAGGGATGCACGTGTCGGGCACGTGTATCCCTACCAACTTAAAAAATTTGTAATTCGACAACCCTGTTTCAGAAAAATCTGAAAATCGGTAGGCTTACAGCAGAGTCTTCAAACTTAATTTTGAAGTAATAAAATTTAGGGGTTGTCGATTTGGTTTCCGAGTTTTTGGGGGTTAAAGTCCGGATAACATAAAAACCTTAATTACTTGTCAGGGGATGGTCCGATTTTGACACTCGATACGTCGTTGAATAGGGCTCGACGTCCACTATCCCGGGCCGCTTCCAGAATCTTCCTAAGTCTTCCCGTTTTTCTTCCCAATTAAGGTTAGAAACGTGGTTTCCGGTTGTAACTCAGGAACCCCTGGGCAGAAAAATCCAAAAATCACCAGGGCTGTAGATCTCCCAAAGGCGCTCCGAATAGCAGTCCAAGACACGTGGGGTATCGATCTCGTTTCCGAGATATCCGCGTTTGAAGGTTCAAATTTTTTAGGTTAGTCACTTTTTCACGTATATAATTTCTCCCGAGGGAGATTTTTGAAAATAAACTTCACCAGCACTTCACAATCACAATTACGCGTATTTTGACGTATTACTTGTTTAAATACGACGATTTTTGCCCTTTTTCGATAATTTTCGAGCGCGGAGCGGCTTAAAATCGTGGCGTTCGTGACGGCGGTCAGAGCGCAACTGGTTAGGTTTTTTTTTTTTTTTTTTTTTTTTTTTTTATATTTGTCTCCCAGAGGTTACACCACGACTGGGAGGAGTTTATTGCCATTGACTGCCACGGTCGAGTCTTGGCACCCTTGGTTACAATGTTTTTTATTAACTAGTTACAGAGAACTATGCTACTTGTTTATTACATTCTAGTTTTTATACAAATCAAGTCTGTTACACATTCAAATTTAATGATACATATGTCTTGTTCATCTGGCAAACTCTTAAACAATCATAAATTATTATTCACATCAATATTGATTCTATTTTTAACTATTTCTTACATATCTGTAATTGTCATCTTGTCAAAATTTTTGCTCGTATATTTACTAATTGTAAACTACTTGTATAGTCTATTTTGTTACATTTTCATTTGTATAATAATAAGATTGTTATTTACTATCATTACACTGTTTAGATACTTAATACAAGGAATTTCTCCATCAAAAGTTCTAGTTTTACATGCTCTTAATATCTAATTACATTATTTATACTTAACTTTGTCACTGTAGAACACATTTACTTTTTGTTGTTTACACATTGTCATTATACGAGTCATTTATTAAAATTAATATATCATTCTACTTTTCGTAGGCTTCTTTGTCATTGAGTTATTATTTACTAACGCTACCATGTAGGTAGTTTCTTGTCACAAAAAAGTTTTATGTCAATTGATCTACTTTTACATGCTTATAATATATAATTTACCTAACTTATCGTTATTCACTACGATACACATTTATATTTAGTTGCTTACAGTTTTTTATCATTTTATGCGTCATTTATTAAATTTACATACCCCTATATTTTATTTTATACTTTACATTTTATTTCAATATGCTTTTTACACTGTTTTATTCTGTTTATTTATTTTTATACTACCCTTTTTATTTTGTTGTACATTTACAGTACAACAAGTTATTTTTACTGCTATTTTACTATTCGATGTTATCATGCTACAGGTTTTATATTTACTAATAAATTTTTACAGAGATCTATACACAATTTGAAATTTACTAACCTTGACGTTGAGGGTTTTCCATTCTTTTTACACTTTTTACACATTACACAATTTAAAGTTCACTTAATGTCTCTAAACTACACTCAACACCACATTGTACCAATTGAATAACTTGTTATCCGTTGGTACAGAGTCCTCACATTTTCTACCTTTATGTTATTCTTGAACCCGCGCTGAAGAGTCTCAACATCGGGTTCCTGATGTTTTACATCCTGAATTTCGATTTTTGATCCTCAGCGCGGATTCCAGATCCGGGCTGTATTTACTTGCATTTTCCTTAATTGTACGCCACTTTTGCCCTAGCCAGAGCGTCCCATTTTTGTCTTACTTGACATTCTTTGTCAAATGCATTGTGGTCTACATTATTGTTCTTGTCTTTCACACAATTTATGCACGATGGGGGTTCTCCAGCGAGATGTCGAGGGCATTTTTCTCTCTTGTGCGCATCTCCACAGTGGCCGCATTTTTCGGTTTTCTCCTTGCAATATTTTTTGCCATGCCCGTAGCCCAGGCACATCGAGCACTGAATTATTGGTGAAAAATCTTCAACATAAATTCTCTGTACTCCGATGTGCACTGAGCCGGCTTCTATTGCACTCTTCCATATTGACGGAGAAACTCTCAATATTGCGTGATTTAGGAGCTGGTTCCTAGCCCTCTTCCTAAATCTTATTTCCATCCTATTTTCATTTTTATTAATATTATCGAATATTTTTCTATTTTGTTTCTTAAGGCCCTCCAGTATGTCTTTATCTGTGTTTTTTATTAGTAATTTTTTTAATATTAATAGTGGGTCTTTGTTTTCAACCTCTTCTACTTGTAGATGATCTACCGCCATTATTTTTTCTTTTAATATATTTCTTTGTTCCTTTGTTTTACAACCCACAATAATTTTCCTATCCTTTGCTTTCCTGATTTTTTCGACGAGTACTCCTCCTTCCCCAGCTCCCACGGCTTCCCTCAGTTCATCCAATACCTGCTCCCCAGTGTGGTTTTCGTTTTTGGATGTAATGATTACAGAATGCAAGGTATCCTGTACTGATGTCTGCTTGTATCCACGTCCCACTTCCCTCTCCGATTGAATTTGATTGTCCTGCAGCAAATTTTGTGAGCAAATTTTTTCCTTGAGGTCTTGTATGTTCCTGCTGTTTTGTTCAATTGCCCACACCAGTTTATCAATCTTGTCCTCACAGTCGCTAACCGGAGGGTTCGCCGGAGGTTTCACAATAGATTTAACTGGTGTGGTTTGAATTGCGGTTGATGTCGTTCTAGTTTTCAGTGGGGTAGTTTGTAAAATAACGGTTCGTTTGCTTACTGGAGCGGTTTGAATTTTTACGGATTTAAGGACCGGCTTTGCGCTTTGAGGAGCGGTTTCGGCGGCCTCTTGGAACAATTGTTCAAGCTCCTGGAAGCAAAAGTGCATGACTCTGGCGTTGTCCTGGTAGGATTGAACCCTGAGTTTAGCGGTTATTTTGCCTATCTCGCCTTGGATCCTATAAATCAATTCTTTGTACCGTTTCATCATATCCTCCTTTTCCGAAGTTTCAGTGATTTTTGGGGCTTCATCTTCTGGGCCGGGGGGTGTTGCAGTTTTATTCTTGTTGTTTACAAATTTTATTTTTGGCTTTACGTTGGGCAGAGTCATGATGTTAAAATTCAATAGTAGACGCTAAAATTAAATTTGTAAAAGTTGTATATCAGATAAATATTTAAAAGGTCAAAGTTAAAATTACTAAATCTAGGTTCAGGTACACTAAGGTGGTAATTACCACAATTCCAGTGGCCGCGTGGAAACTTCGGGTGGTTTTGTCAACACGACAATCCCCCAAGTCCCTGTGGCGTAATTGGCGGCTTCCCGGGCGTCTTCCGGGATTTATACGCTAGTACCCTCGTCACCTAAATGTAGCGTCGTCCAAGGGTGGGTGCAGTCCAGATGGCAGCTCGTTTTCGATGTAGTTTAAACTTCAGCCAGCCGTAATCTTCGCAAATCTTGGTGATCAGTAGTTATTTCACAGCGATAATTTGCTGGTACTGTTAATTTGTTTATTTAAAGTCACTTTATACTGATATTTTGAATTTTTACTAATAATTTTTAATTTTTTCGCAGGGAGCTGCTCGGGACGCGTCCGCACTCGACCGCGGCTCGAACAAGACTCAACTGGTTAGGTTAGGTTAGGTTAGGTTAGGTTAGGTTAGGTTAGGTTAGGTTAGGTTAGGTTAGGTTAGGTTTTTTTTTTTTTTTTTTTTTAATGATTGTACTTATTTTTCCGCCTTACGGGTGGAGGCGCCCTTGGCTACATGTTTCTTATTTGTATATCTTTTTATAATATGTGTGTGTGTGTGTGTTTATGTAGTTTATTATCTATTTTTGTTATCCAATTTATTTATATCTTTTAAATTTATTATTGCTTATTGTATTTCGATTTATTTACTTTCTATTAAAGTTCCATTTATTTATTCTTTGTGATGTACTTTATCTATTTCTTTAATTTTATTTTCAGTCTATGTTATATTTAGCTATATTTATCAATTGTTTGGTCTATAAAATTTTTGTCTATTTAATTAACTTTGTGTCTTTTAAGTTTATTTCTATATATTTTTTCTTTCTCTTGTATAGTATTTACTTTTTAATACGATTATATTTAATTACTTTTTATTTGTTACTTATTTTGATTGCACACATCTATGAACATATATATATATACAAAACTTGAGTGACTATTTTTATTGTTATCCTTCTATTATAATCTTACCATTAAATCTGCGGTTTTATAACAACGATTATAAATACCCAGTTTTCCAGCTCTGATGGACAATAATCGACCACGAGGCACAAGATATCTCTTTCGTGGTGTACGCATTGATCAGAAGAGATAATTTTTATCTTTCTGATCAATGCTCTTATCCAATACTTGCGCCAACGTGCTCGATTACTGTCTTAGACTTTCCATCATTCCATCCGTGTGTCTGTCTGTCAGTCCAGTATAGTCACAAATAGGCCACATTGGCCCTAGCCAATGCCTCTCGCCTCTGCCTAATTGGGCAGACGGTGCTGAAGGCATTATGAACCAGATCGCCTAATTTCGCTTCTTTGCAATTTCTACAGGAAGGCGGAACCCCCGCCTCAAGTTCAGCGCATTGAGCCCTCATGTGCGGACCACCGCAGTGACTGCACACCTCGACCTCCAGCTTACAGAATCGCCGGCCATGCCCGTACCCCAGACAGCGCGAGCACTGTATGAGGGGGGACTGGTCGGCCACTCTCACTCGCTGGAGGTCGATGTGCACAGCCCCTGCGGAGGTTAGTCTTTGCCACAACTTTGGCGCGACTCTGAGGACTCTATGGCATTTGTGCGGGTCTTTCGTCCGCTTCCTGTAGATAATTTCCATCCGAACATCTTGATCTAATAATCCATCGAACAGATGGCCGTTCTGTGTTTTTAATGCCTTCAGCACAGTCTCGTCGGAATTCTCTTCCAGAAGGTTCCAGAAGATGACAAGCGGGTCCTTGTTCTTCAACTCTTGCACTGTTAAGTTGCTCCCTTCGTTTAATAATTTTTCTTTAATTTTTTGCAACTCATTTATATCCTTACACCCGATTATCACCTTCTGGTCCTTTGACTTCCTCATCACATCTACCCTGGTTCCTTCCTCGGTCGCATTTATGACTTTTTTGATTTTATTTAACACCTTCTCTCCTGTATCAAAGTCATCCTTTGAGGCGACGACTACCGAGTGCATGGCTGCGCCTTTCCTTGGCTCTCCTTTTGGGGGGCCGGCCACTACACTCGCGTATGTCGTCGCCTCCTTTCCTTTACTTTGCTTAACCATTTCCGATAACTCTTTCATATATTTTCTATTTTCTATCAATATGTTCCTATTTTCTCTAATTTCTTGTATCAAACATCCTTCTACTTCATTATTCGTTTTGCTGGCCGAGGATTGTATCTTTTCCGTCTTTGCCTCCACTTCCAAAACCAACTCGAACATAGTCGATAGTATTTTAAGTACATTTTCTTTTATAGACGTTTTTATATTACCGGATTGTTCCAATTGGGATTTACCTTCTTGGAGCAACCGGAACGCCTTGGATGTTGCACTTTTATCCCCCGTATCTCTCTCCTCCAAAGAACCATATACAGACGCTGTCACTCCCCGAGGAGACTTCTCTGCCGGTCCAGCAACGTCATTTTCCTGGTCTGTGGATTTTTTAACAGTCCTTTGCTTTTTCATCTTTATTATAGTTTTATCTGGCGCGGCATGTACGTCAGATATCATCTCAGGAGAGTATACGAGCGTCCGCTTAGGCTTCGGGGTGTGAAACATCTTGATAGGTCGAGTTGTTTGTTTAATTAGATGTGATAATTTGGAAGTCAATTATTGGAATAAATCACGGTTAAAATGTAAATTTGTAAAAGTTGTATATAGTTTTTTAAAATATTTGTAAAATCAGTAGTGTAAATAAATAATGTAATAGTAGTTAGTTAAAAAATTTGTAATTATTAATTATTTTTATCACAGTAGTCTATTTATTTAAAATGTATATTTATAGTATAGTATAGTATAGTTTAGGCTATAAGTTGCATGTATAGAGTGCAACTTATAGTAAACAATGTTAATACAATAAAACTTTGTCAGTGCTAAAATTACTCAAGCTAACTACCACGTTTGTGGGCACCTGCCCTGTCTTATGTATACTGAATTGTAGCACTTTAGTAGGCGGAGTCAACAACGAATTATGTTATAATTCTAATGTTACTTGTTTTTGTTTCAGATGCACCAGCATACACCGTGAGTACAGCAAGGAAATCAACAATATTCCCTACAAGTCAACAATTGCAATGTCATTAAAACAAGATACTTAAGTAATTTTTATTCTTGTTAGTCCGCTATAAACAAGTTTTCTATAGCGGGGTCGATTGAAAAAGGTGTGACTCACGCAGTCTACGTGTCAAGATTTAAAATAAACGAGATTTTCAAAAAATGTTATTGACCCCTGTCCGAAAGTTGATATCCCAAATGAAATAAGGGTGGGCGGGGGGGCGAATTTTTCAAAAAGTGTGTGGCCGATTCTCAAAAACGAGGTGTCGTTGGACTCGTCTCGGCGAGACGGATCTAATAATGCCAAAAACAGAAAATTTTTAGAGGAAAATTTTTAAATTCTCAAAGAAAATGTAGTTTTTTGAATTTTGGAATTGCCGTAGCAAGTCCAAATATAGTCCAATGAGACCGAGAAGCGGCTCAATAGACGCGGGGCGACGGAATCTACTAGAATAAATTTGATTTTGAACAACCAGTGTTCGTGGAAAATTTGGAAAATTCGAAAATGCAAAATTTATGTGTTTTTTGGAAAAATTTGTATGGGGCGCGCGAGAAAATTAAATCCGTATGCGCACCGTTTAAATAGCGCCAAATTATCGAATCCAACGATGTATCACACTTATATGTTAGATGAAAATTTTTGAAAATTCTAATGTCAATGTCAGGTTAGGTTAGGTTAGGTTAGGTTAGGTTAGGTTAGGTTAGGTTAGGTTAGGTTAGGTTAGGTTAGGTTAGGTTAGGTTAGGTTAGGTTAGGTTAGGTTAGGTTAGGTTAGGTTTTTTTTTTTTTTTTTTTTTTTTTTTTTTAATGATTTCACATTCTTTCCGCCTTACGGGTGGAGGCGCCCTTGGCTACTTTTGTTTATTGTACAACTTGTTCTTGTATGTGTGTGTATTTTTTGAAGTTTTATCTTCTATTTTTGTTATCTAATAATTTATTCCATCATACGGTTTAACTAATTTTTATTTTTCAATGGGATCATATTTTAACTTTTTCTTATTTGACTACTGTATAATATAACATGCTATTATTACTTTTTTACTTATCTTAGTTTTGTATTATATTTTTTATCTTCCATTTATATTTTATAATTACGTTGTATTCTTCTCTGTATATCTATTTCTTACTTCTATTTGATCTATTGTATATTTCTTTTAAAATCTTGGTTTTCATCGTATGACTGTATTTGTTTTTATGTATATATATTTATCGAATTTATTACATTTTTTATTTGTCTTCCTTTTCTGTATCATCATACCTTAAAATCTGGAGTTTTATAATCTAAATTATAAATACCCAATTTCCTTCTCTGTTTTAGACAACAATCGACTACGAGACGCAAGATATTTCCCTTCGTGGTGTACGCCTTGATCAGAAGAGATAGTTCCTATCTTTCTGATCAAGGCTCTTATCCAACACTTGCGCCTCGCACCCGATTACTGTCTATGCTTCCCTGTCGTTCCAATGTTATGTCTGTCTGTCTGTCTGTCTGGTCGAGTCACAAGTTGTACGCCACATTGGCTCTAGCCAGGGCCTCGCGCCTCTGCCTAATAGGGCATTCAGTGCTGAAGGCATTGTGAACCAGGTCTTGAAGTTTAGCCTCCTTGCAGTTCCTACAGGAAGGTGGGACTCCCGCCACCAAGTCCTCACATTGAGCCCTCAGGTGCGGGCCTCCGCAGTGGCTGCACACGTCAACCTCCAGCTCACAGAATCGCCGACCGTGCCCATATCCCAGACAGCGCGAGCACTGAATGAGAGGGGAT
The DNA here is from genome assembly GCA_947363495.1 of Euzophera pinguis. Lineage (NCBI taxonomy): Eukaryota > Metazoa > Arthropoda > Insecta > Lepidoptera > Pyralidae > Euzophera > Euzophera pinguis. Next base: position 34,193 of record OX376156.1, on the reverse strand, counting down.
TGGTCGGCGACCCTTATCCGCTGGAGGTCCACGTGCACAGCCCCAGCTGAGGTCAATCTCTGCCACAAAATGGGAGATACCCTGAGGACTCTATGGCTCTTAAGCGGGTTTTTCGTCCTCTTCCTGTAGACAATCTGCATTCGGACGTCATCCTCTTTGAGTCCTTCAAAGAGGCCAACGTTCTGAGTTTGCAATGCCTTCAGCACCGTATCATCGGAATGCTCTTCCAGTAGGTCCCGGAAGATGACTAGCGGGTCTTTGTTTTTAAGGTCTAAAATTTTTAAACTATTATCTTCTTTCTCAATTTTATCTTTAATTTTTACTATGTCTTCTCTTTTCTTACACCCGATAATCACCTTCTGGTCCCTAGACTTCCTGAGCATATCTACGAACCCTCCATTTTCTGTCGCATTTATTGCCCTTCTAATTTTTGTAACGACATCCTCCCCTGTGTCTTTCGAAATGGTCGATGAGACCACCACCGAGTGCATGGCGGAAACTCCGAGCTTTTGCTTCGGAGGTGCCGCCACTACGCTCGCGTAGGTAGTCGTTTCTCGTTTTGGTAGTTCTTTTAGGATTGTGGTGAGTTCTGACATCTGCTTACTATTTTCTAACAGTATTTTCTTATATTCACTCATCTCCTCCACAATCCTATCGTCTCTTTTGGTTTCTGTCAAAATATCATTTTTTACCGACTCTTCATCCTCATTTATCACCATTTCGAATAGCTTTGTCAAAATTTCTATTATGTTTTCCTTAATTGAGGTTTTTATATTGCCCGATTGCTTAAGTTGGGCCTTGCCCTCCTGGAGCAACCTAAAGGCTTTTGAATTCCTACTTTCGTCCCTCGGCAATTTTTCTCCTGAGGGCCCCGACGACCCCTCGCTATTTGTTCTAATTTGTTTTGCTATATGAGCATCGTCATTTAAATTTTTGCCTACTTTTTTAACTGATCTAACTTTAGTCTTAGTGATTGTCTTGTTTAGTATAACGGGGATGTCGGGCTCCTCAGGCGAAAAAGTGAGGGTACGCTTGGTGGATGGAGTGCGAAACATTTTGAGTATTTAGGGGGGGATTTAAGGGAGGGGAGATTGCGTCAGTCCGGAAGTAATCACGATTAAAATATAATATTGTAAAAGTTGTATAAGTCCTAAAAAAAATTTTTAATCAATTATTTATTTATTTTGCGCTCTGATTTAATACGCTTTAATTATTATTTTGTCAGTCTTTTACTGTATGTATAGGTACAGTAATTAGTTTAAAATATTTATTTATTAATTAAGTTATATTAAATTAAATTAGATTAAAATAGTCAGTCTTTTGCTGTATGTACAGGTACAGCAAATTGTTAAAAGTATTTATTAATTAAATTAAAAATAGAGCCTATAATATAAATTGTTGTTAAAATGAGTTATTCCTATTATAAATGTATAGGTAATTGTCAACGGGCACCAGCCCTTGGTCTCTACTTCACTACGCGGTAGGCGGAGTCAAATACTATTCATATAGACAATAGTTGCAGTCTATACACTATCCCTCAATTTACTTAATTATCAGATTTCCAATAATAAAGCAGATCGTAGTCTTAATTTTTTACTAATATTTATTAGCAAAGTCCCTTATTAAAAAAGCTTTTATTTAGTGTATTTCTCTCACGCCTAACACGTTAGAATCAAAATGAACGAAATTCCAAAAAATGTTTTTGACCCCTGTCCGAAGTTGATATCCCGAGTAATTTACGGGAGGGTGGGCGGGCAAATTTTTCAAAAAGTATACGTCCGATCTTCGAAAACGGGGTGTCGCTGGACTCGTCTCGGCGAGACGGATCGAATGAAGCCAAAAATAGAAAATTTTTAGTAGAAAATTTATAAATTTTCAAAGAAAATGTAGTTTTTTGAATTTTGGAAATGCCGTAGCAAGTCCAAATAAGGTCCGATGAGACCGAGAAGCGGCTCAATAGACGCGGGGCGACGGAATCTACGAGAAAAAATAAAATTTGGAACAACCAGTGTCCTTGGAAAATTTGGAAAATTCAAAAATGCAATTTTTTATAGTTTTTTGGAAAATTTAGTATGGGGCGCGCACGAAAATCAAATCCGTATGCGCACCGTTTAAATAGCGCCGAATTATCGAATCCAACGATATATCACACATATACTTTTGAGGAAATTTTTTGAAAATTTTAATACCAATGTATGGAGAAAAGCACTTACCAAGTAACCTCGGTATGCTAGTTTTGGACAAATCCTAGAATTTTTCAAAAAGTATACGTCCGATCTTCGAAAACGGGGTGTCGCTGGACTCGTCTCGGCGAGACGGATCGAATGAAGCCAAAAATAGAAAATTTTTAGTAGAAAATTTATAAATTTTCAAAGAAAATGTAGTTTTTTGAATTTTGGAAATGCCGTAGCAAGTCCAAATAAGGTCCGATGAGACCGAGAAGCGGCTCAATAGACGCGGGGCGACGGAATCTACGAGAAAAAATAAAATTTGGAACAACCAGTGTCCTTGGAAAATTTGGAAAATTCAAAAATGCAATTTTTTATAGTTTTTTGGAAAATTTAGTATGGGGCGCGCACGAAAATCAAATCCGTATGCGCACCGTTTAAATAGCGCCGAATTATCGAATCCAACGATATATCACACATATACTTTTGAGGAAATTTTTTGAAAATTTTAATACCAATGTATGGAGAAAAGCACTTACCAAGTAACCTCGGTATGCTAGTTTTGGACAAATCCTAGAATTTTTCAAAAAGTATACGTCCGATCTTCGAAAACGGGGTGTCGCTGGACTCGTCTCGGCGAGACGGATCGAATGAAGCCAAAAATAGAAAATTTTTAGTAGAAAATTTATAAATTTTCAAAGAAAATGTAGTTTTTTGAATTTTGGAAATGCCGTAGCAAGTCCAAATAAGGTCCGATGAGACCGAGAAGCGGCTCAATAGACGCGGGGCGACGGAATCTACGAGAAAAAATAAAATTTGGAACAACCAGTGTCCTTGGAAAATTTGGAAAATTCAAAAATGCAATTTTTTATAGTTTTTTGGAAAATTTAGTATGGGGCGCGCACGAAAATCAAATCCGTATGCGCACCGTTTAAATAGCGCCGAATTATCGAATCCAACGATATATCACACATATACTTTTGAGGAAATTTTTTGAAAATTTTAATACCAATGTATGGAGAAAAGCACTTACCAAGTAACCTCGGTATGCTAGTTTTGGACAAATCCTAGAATTTTTCAAAAAGTATACGTCCGATCTTCGAAAACGGGGTGTCGCTGGACTCGTCTCGGCGAGACGGATCGAATGAAGCCAAAAATAGAAAATTTTTAGTAGAAAATTTATAAATTTTCAAAGAAAATGTAGTTTTTTGAATTTTGGAAATGCCGTAGCAAGTCCAAATAAGGTCCGATGAGACCGAGAAGCGGCTCAATAGACGCGGGGCGACGGAATCTACGAGAAAAAATAAAATTTGGAACAACCAGTGTCCTTGGAAAATTTGGAAAATTCAAAAATGCAATTTTTTATAGTTTTTTGGAAAATTTAGTATGGGGCGCGCACGAAAATCAAATCCGTATGCGCACCGTTTAAATAGCGCCGAATTATCGAATCCAACGATATATCACACATATACTTTTGAGGAAATTTTTTGAAAATTTTAATACCAATGTATGGAGAAAAGCACTTACCAAGTAACCTCGGTATGCTAGTTTTGGACAAATCCTAGAATTTTTCAAAAAGTATACGTCCGATCTTCGAAAACGGGGTGTCGCTGGACTCGTCTCGGCGAGACGGATCGAATGAAGCCAAAAATAGAAAATTTTTAGTAGAAAATTTATAAATTTTCAAAGAAAATGTAGTTTTTTGAATTTTGGAAATGCCGTAGCAAGTCCAAATAAGGTCCGATGAGACCGAGAAGCGGCTCAATAGACGCGGGGCGACGGAATCTACGAGAAAAAATAAAATTTGGAACAACCAGTGTCCTTGGAAAATTTGGAAAATTCAAAAATGCAATTTTTTATAGTTTTTTGGAAAATTTAGTATGGGGCGCGCACGAAAATCAAATCCGTATGCGCACCGTTTAAATAGCGCCGAATTATCGAATCCAACGATATATCACACATATACTTTTGAGGAAATTTTTTGAAAATTTTAATACCAATGTATGGAGAAAAGCACTTACCAAGTAACCTCGGTATGCTAGTTTTGGACAAATCCTAGAATTTTTCAAAAAGTATACGTCCGATCTTCGAAAACGGGGTGTCGCTGGACTCGTCTCGGCGAGACGGATCGAATGAAGCCAAAAATAGAAAATTTTTAGTAGAAAATTTATAAATTTTCAAAGAAAATGTAGTTTTTTGAATTTTGGAAATGCCGTAGCAAGTCCAAATAAGGTCCGATGAGACCGAGAAGCGGCTCAATAGACGCGGGGCGACGGAATCTACGAGAAAAAATAAAATTTGGAACAACCAGTGTCCTTGGAAAATTTGGAAAATTCAAAAATGCAATTTTTTATAGTTTTTTGGAAAATTTAGTATGGGGCGCGCACGAAAATCAAATCCGTATGCGCACCGTTTAAATAGCGCCGAATTATCGAATCCAACGATATATCACACATATACTTTTGAGGAAATTTTTTGAAAATTTTAATACCAATGTATGGAGAAAAGCACTTACCAAGTAACCTCGGTATGCTAGTTTTGGACAAATCCTAGAATTTTTCAAAAAGTATACGTCCGATCTTCGAAAACGGGGTGTCGCTGGACTCGTCTCGGCGAGACGGATCGAATGAAGCCAAAAATAGAAAATTTTTAGTAGAAAATTTATAAATTTTCAAAGAAAATGTAGTTTTTTGAATTTTGGAAATGCCGTAGCAAGTCCAAATAAGGTCCGATGAGACCGAGAAGCGGCTCAATAGACGCGGGGCGACGGAATCTACGAGAAAAAATAAAATTTGGAACAACCAGTGTCCTTGGAAAATTTGGAAAATTCAAAAATGCAATTTTTTATAGTTTTTTGGAAAATTTAGTATGGGGCGCGCACGAAAATCAAATCCGTATGCGCACCGTTTAAATAGCGCCGAATTATCGAATCCAACGATATATCACACATATACTTTTGAGGAAATTTTTTGAAAATTTTAATACCAATGTATGGAGAAAAGCACTTACCAAGTAACCTCGGTATGCTAGTTTTGGACAAATCCTAGAATTTTTCAAAAAGTATACGTCCGATCTTCGAAAACGGGGTGTCGCTGGACTCGTCTCGGCGAGACGGATCGAATGAAGCCAAAAATAGAAAATTTTTAGTAGAAAATTTATAAATTTTCAAAGAAAATGTAGTTTTTTGAATTTTGGAAATGCCGTAGCAAGTCCAAATAAGGTCCGATGAGACCGAGAAGCGGCTCAATAGACGCGGGGCGACGGAATCTACGAGAAAAAATAAAATTTGGAACAACCAGTGTCCTTGGAAAATTTGGAAAATTCAAAAATGCAATTTTTTATAGTTTTTTGGAAAATTTAGTATGGGGCGCGCACGAAAATCAAATCCGTATGCGCACCGTTTAAATAGCGCCGAATTATCGAATCCAACGATATATCACACATATACTTTTGAGGAAATTTTTTGAAAATTTTAATACCAATGTATGGAGAAAAGCACTTACCAAGTAACCTCGGTATGCTAGTTTTGGACAAATCCTAGAATTTTTCAAAAAGTATACGTCCGATCTTCGAAAACGGGGTGTCGCTGGACTCGTCTCGGCGAGACGGATCGAATGAAGCCAAAAATAGAAAATTTTTAGTAGAAAATTTATAAATTTTCAAAGAAAATGTAGTTTTTTGAATTTTGGAAATGCCGTAGCAAGTCCAAATAAGGTCCGATGAGACCGAGAAGCGGCTCAATAGACGCGGGGCGACGGAATCTACGAGAAAAAATAAAATTTGGAACAACCAGTGTCCTTGGAAAATTTGGAAAATTCAAAAATGCAATTTTTTATAGTTTTTTGGAAAATTTAGTATGGGGCGCGCACGAAAATCAAATCCGTATGCGCACCGTTTAAATAGCGCCGAATTATCGAATCCAACGATATATCACACATATACTTTTGAGGAAATTTTTTGAAAATTTTAATACCAATGTATGGAGAAAAGCACTTACCAAGTAACCTCGGTATGCTAGTTTTGGACAAATCCTAGAATTTTTCAAAAAGTATACGTCCGATCTTCGAAAACGGGGTGTCGCTGGACTCGTCTCGGCGAGACGGATCGAATGAAGCCAAAAATAGAAAATTTTTAGTAGAAAATTTATAAATTTTCAAAGAAAATGTAGTTTTTTGAATTTTGGAAATGCCGTAGCAAGTCCAAATAAGGTCCGATGAGACCGAGAAGCGGCTCAATAGACGCGGGGCGACGGAATCTACGAGAAAAAATAAAATTTGGAACAACCAGTGTCCTTGGAAAATTTGGAAAATTCAAAAATGCAATTTTTTATAGTTTTTTGGAAAATTTAGTATGGGGCGCGCACGAAAATCAAATCCGTATGCGCACCGTTTAAATAGCGCCGAATTATCGAATCCAACGATATATCACACATATACTTTTGAGGAAATTTTTTGAAAATTTTAATACCAATGTATGGAGAAAAGCACTTACCAAGTAACCTCGGTATGCTAGTTTTGGACAAATCCTAGAATTTTTCAAAAAGTATACGTCCGATCTTCGAAAACGGGGTGTCGCTGGACTCGTCTCGGCGAGACGGATCGAATGAAGCCAAAAATAGAAAATTTTTAGTAGAAAATTTATAAATTTTCAAAGAAAATGTAGTTTTTTGAATTTTGGAAATGCCGTAGCAAGTCCAAATAAGGTCCGATGAGACCGAGAAGCGGCTCAATAGACGCGGGGCGACGGAATCTACGAGAAAAAATAAAATTTGGAACAACCAGTGTCCTTGGAAAATTTGGAAAATTCAAAAATGCAATTTTTTATAGTTTTTTGGAAAATTTAGTATGGGGCGCGCACGAAAATCAAATCCGTATGCGCACCGTTTAAATAGCGCCGAATTATCGAATCCAACGATATATCACACATATACTTTTGAGGAAATTTTTTGAAAATTTTAATACCAATGTATGGAGAAAAGCACTTACCAAGTAACCTCGGTATGCTAGTTTTGGACAAATCCTAGAATTTTTCAAAAAGTATACGTCCGATCTTCGAAAACGGGGTGTCGCTGGACTCGTCTCGGCGAGACGGATCGAATGAAGCCAAAAATAGAAAATTTTTAGTAGAAAATTTATAAATTTTCAAAGAAAATGTAGTTTTTTGAATTTTGGAAATGCCGTAGCAAGTCCAAATAAGGTCCGATGAGACCGAGAAGCGGCTCAATAGACGCGGGGCGACGGAATCTACGAGAAAAAATAAAATTTGGAACAACCAGTGTCCTTGGAAAATTTGGAAAATTCAAAAATGCAATTTTTTATAGTTTTTTGGAAAATTTAGTATGGGGCGCGCACGAAAATCAAATCCGTATGCGCACCGTTTAAATAGCGCCGAATTATCGAATCCAACGATATATCACACATATACTTTTGAGGAAATTTTTTGAAAATTTTAATACCAATGTATGGAGAAAAGCACTTACCAAGTAACCTCGGTATGCTAGTTTTGGACAAATCCTAGAATTTTTCAAAAAGTATACGTCCGATCTTCGAAAACGGGGTGTCGCTGGACTCGTCTCGGCGAGACGGATCGAATGAAGCCAAAAATAGAAAATTTTTAGTAGAAAATTTATAAATTTTCAAAGAAAATGTAGTTTTTTGAATTTTGGAAATGCCGTAGCAAGTCCAAATAAGGTCCGATGAGACCGAGAAGCGGCTCAATAGACGCGGGGCGACGGAATCTACGAGAAAAAATAAAATTTGGAACAACCAGTGTCCTTGGAAAATTTGGAAAATTCAAAAATGCAATTTTTTATAGTTTTTTGGAAAATTTAGTATGGGGCGCGCACGAAAATCAAATCCGTATGCGCACCGTTTAAATAGCGCCGAATTATCGAATCCAACGATATATCACACATATACTTTTGAGGAAATTTTTTGAAAATTTTAATACCAATGTATGGAGAAAAGCACTTACCAAGTAACCTCGGTATGCTAGTTTTGGACAAATCCTAGAATTTTTCAAAAAGTATACGTCCGATCTTCGAAAACGGGGTGTCGCTGGACTCGTCTCGGCGAGACGGATCGAATGAAGCCAAAAATAGAAAATTTTTAGTAGAAAATTTATAAATTTTCAAAGAAAATGTAGTTTTTTGAATTTTGGAAATGCCGTAGCAAGTCCAAATAAGGTCCGATGAGACCGAGAAGCGGCTCAATAGACGCGGGGCGACGGAATCTACGAGAAAAAATAAAATTTGGAACAACCAGTGTCCTTGGAAAATTTGGAAAATTCAAAAATGCAATTTTTTATAGTTTTTTGGAAAATTTAGTATGGGGCGCGCACGAAAATCAAATCCGTATGCGCACCGTTTAAATAGCGCCGAATTATCGAATCCAACGATATATCACACATATACTTTTGAGGAAATTTTTTGAAAATTTTAATACCAATGTATGGAGAAAAGCACTTACCAAGTAACCTCGGTATGCTAGTTTTGGACAAATCCTAGAATTTTTCAAAAAGTATACGTCCGATCTTCGAAAACGGGGTGTCGCTGGACTCGTCTCGGCGAGACGGATCGAATGAAGCCAAAAATAGAAAATTTTTAGTAGAAAATTTATAAATTTTCAAAGAAAATGTAGTTTTTTGAATTTTGGAAATGCCGTAGCAAGTCCAAATAAGGTCCGATGAGACCGAGAAGCGGCTCAATAGACGCGGGGCGACGGAATCTACGAGAAAAAATAAAATTTGGAACAACCAGTGTCCTTGGAAAATTTGGAAAATTCAAAAATGCAATTTTTTATAGTTTTTTGGAAAATTTAGTATGGGGCGCGCACGAAAATCAAATCCGTATGCGCACCGTTTAAATAGCGCCGAATTATCGAATCCAACGATATATCACACATATACTTTTGAGGAAATTTTTTGAAAATTTTAATACCAATGTATGGAGAAAAGCACTTACCAAGTAACCTCGGTATGCTAGTTTTGGACAAATCCTAGAATTTTTCAAAAAGTATACGTCCGATCTTCGAAAACGGGGTGTCGCTGGACTCGTCTCGGCGAGACGGATCGAATGAAGCCAAAAATAGAAAATTTTTAGTAGAAAATTTATAAATTTTCAAAGAAAATGTAGTTTTTTGAATTTTGGAAATGCCGTAGCAAGTCCAAATAAGGTCCGATGAGACCGAGAAGCGGCTCAATAGACGCGGGGCGACGGAATCTACGAGAAAAAATAAAATTTGGAACAACCAGTGTCCTTGGAAAATTTGGAAAATTCAAAAATGCAATTTTTTATAGTTTTTTGGAAAATTTAGTATGGGGCGCGCACGAAAATCAAATCCGTATGCGCACCGTTTAAATAGCGCCGAATTATCGAATCCAACGATATATCACACATATACTTTTGAGGAAATTTTTTGAAAATTTTAATACCAATGTATGGAGAAAAGCACTTACCAAGTAACCTCGGTATGCTAGTTTTGGACAAATCCTAGAATTTTTCAAAAAGTATACGTCCGATCTTCGAAAACGGGGTGTCGCTGGACTCGTCTCGGCGAGACGGATCGAATGAAGCCAAAAATAGAAAATTTTTAGTAGAAAATTTATAAATTTTCAAAGAAAATGTAGTTTTTTGAATTTTGGAAATGCCGTAGCAAGTCCAAATAAGGTCCGATGAGACCGAGAAGCGGCTCAATAGACGCGGGGCGACGGAATCTACGAGAAAAAATAAAATTTGGAACAACCAGTGTCCTTGGAAAATTTGGAAAATTCAAAAATGCAATTTTTTATAGTTTTTTGGAAAATTTAGTATGGGGCGCGCACGAAAATCAAATCCGTATGCGCACCGTTTAAATAGCGCCGAATTATCGAATCCAACGATATATCACACATATACTTTTGAGGAAATTTTTTGAAAATTTTAATACCAATGTATGGAGAAAAGCACTTACCAAGTAACCTCGGTATGCTAGTTTTGGACAAATCCTAGAATTTTTCAAAAAGTATACGTCCGATCTTCGAAAACGGGGTGTCGCTGGACTCGTCTCGGCGAGACGGATCGAATGAAGCCAAAAATAGAAAATTTTTAGTAGAAAATTTATAAATTTTCAAAGAAAATGTAGTTTTTTGAATTTTGGAAATGCCGTAGCAAGTCCAAATAAGGTCCGATGAGACCGAGAAGCGGCTCAATAGACGCGGGGCGACGGAATCTACGAGAAAAAATAAAATTTGGAACAACCAGTGTCCTTGGAAAATTTGGAAAATTCAAAAATGCAATTTTTTATAGTTTTTTGGAAAATTTAGTATGGGGCGCGCACGAAAATCAAATCCGTATGCGCACCGTTTAAATAGCGCCGAATTATCGAATCCAACGATATATCACACATATACTTTTGAGGAAATTTTTTGAAAATTTTAATACCAATGTATGGAGAAAAGCACTTACCAAGTAACCTCGGTATGCTAGTTTTGGACAAATCCTAGAATTTTTCAAAAAGTATACGTCCGATCTTCGAAAACGGGGTGTCGCTGGACTCGTCTCGGCGAGACGGATCGAATGAAGCCAAAAATAGAAAATTTTTAGTAGAAAATTTATAAATTTTCAAAGAAAATGTAGTTTTTTGAATTTTGGAAATGCCGTAGCAAGTCCAAATAAGGTCCGATGAGACCGAGAAGCGGCTCAATAGACGCGGGGCGACGGAATCTACGAGAAAAAATAAAATTTGGAACAACCAGTGTCCTTGGAAAATTTGGAAAATTCAAAAATGCAATTTTTTATAGTTTTTTGGAAAATTTAGTATGGGGCGCGCACGAAAATCAAATCCGTATGCGCACCGTTTAAATAGCGCCGAATTATCGAATCCAACGATATATCACACATATACTTTTGAGGAAATTTTTTGAAAATTTTAATACCAATGTATGGAGAAAAGCACTTACCAAGTAACCTCGGTATGCTAGTTTTGGACAAATCCTAGAATTTTTCAAAAAGTATACGTCCGATCTTCGAAAACGGGGTGTCGCTGGACTCGTCTCGGCGAGACGGATCGAATGAAGCCAAAAATAGAAAATTTTTAGTAGAAAATTTATAAATTTTCAAAGAAAATGTAGTTTTTTGAATTTTGGAAATGCCGTAGCAAGTCCAAATAAGGTCCGATGAGACCGAGAAGCGGCTCAATAGACGCGGGGCGACGGAATCTACGAGAAAAAATAAAATTTGGAACAACCAGTGTCCTTGGAAAATTTGGAAAATTCAAAAATGCAATTTTTTATAGTTTTTTGGAAAATTTAGTATGGGGCGCGCACGAAAATCAAATCCGTATGCGCACCGTTTAAATAGCGCCGAATTATCGAATCCAACGATATATCACACATATACTTTTGAGGAAATTTTTTGAAAATTTTAATACCAATGTATGGAGAAAAGCACTTACCAAGTAACCTCGGTATGCTAGTTTTGGACAAATCCTAGAATTTTTCAAAAAGTATACGTCCGATCTTCGAAAACGGGGTGTCGCTGGACTCGTCTCGGCGAGACGGATCGAATGAAGCCAAAAATAGAAAATTTTTAGTAGAAAATTTATAAATTTTCAAAGAAAATGTAGTTTTTTGAATTTTGGAAATGCCGTAGCAAGTCCAAATAAGGTCCGATGAGACCGAGAAGCGGCTCAATAGACGCGGGGCGACGGAATCTACGAGAAAAAATAAAATTTGGAACAACCAGTGTCCTTGGAAAATTTGGAAAATTCAAAAATGCAATTTTTTATAGTTTTTTGGAAAATTTAGTATGGGGCGCGCACGAAAATCAAATCCGTATGCGCACCGTTTAAATAGCGCCGAATTATCGAATCCAACGATATATCACACATATACTTTTGAGGAAATTTTTTGAAAATTTTAATACCAATGTATGGAGAAAAGCACTTACCAAGTAACCTCGGTATGCTAGTTTTGGACAAATCCTAGAATTTTTCAAAAAGTATACGTCCGATCTTCGAAAACGGGGTGTCGCTGGACTCGTCTCGGCGAGACGGATCGAATGAAGCCAAAAATAGAAAATTTTTAGTAGAAAATTTATAAATTTTCAAAGAAAATGTAGTTTTTTGAATTTTGGAAATGCCGTAGCAAGTCCAAATAAGGTCCGATGAGACCGAGAAGCGGCTCAATAGACGCGGGGCGACGGAATCTACGAGAAAAAATAAAATTTGGAACAACCAGTGTCCTTGGAAAATTTGGAAAATTCAAAAATGCAATTTTTTATAGTTTTTTGGAAAATTTAGTATGGGGCGCGCACGAAAATCAAATCCGTATGCGCACCGTTTAAATAGCGCCGAATTATCGAATCCAACGATATATCACACATATACTTTTGAGGAAATTTTTTGAAAATTTTAATACCAATGTATGGAGAAAAGCACTTACCAAGTAACCTCGGTATGCTAGTTTTGGACAAATCCTAGAATTTTTCAAAAAGTATACGTCCGATCTTCGAAAACGGGGTGTCGCTGGACTCGTCTCGGCGAGACGGATCGAATGAAGCCAAAAATAGAAAATTTTTAGTAGAAAATTTATAAATTTTCAAAGAAAATGTAGTTTTTTGAATTTTGGAAATGCCGTAGCAAGTCCAAATAAGGTCCGATGAGACCGAGAAGCGGCTCAATAGACGCGGGGCGACGGAATCTACGAGAAAAAATAAAATTTGGAACAACCAGTGTCCTTGGAAAATTTGGAAAATTCAAAAATGCAATTTTTTATAGTTTTTTGGAAAATTTAGTATGGGGCGCGCACGAAAATCAAATCCGTATGCGCACCGTTTAAATAGCGCCGAATTATCGAATCCAACGATATATCACACATATACTTTTGAGGAAATTTTTTGAAAATTTTAATACCAATGTATGGAGAAAAGCACTTACCAAGTAACCTCGGTATGCTAGTTTTGGACAAATCCTAGAATTTTTCAAAAAGTATACGTCCGATCTTCGAAAACGGGGTGTCGCTGGACTCGTCTCGGCGAGACGGATCGAATGAAGCCAAAAATAGAAAATTTTTAGTAGAAAATTTATAAATTTTCAAAGAAAATGTAGTTTTTTGAATTTTGGAAATGCCGTAGCAAGTCCAAATAAGGTCCGATGAGACCGAGAAGCGGCTCAATAGACGCGGGGCGACGGAATCTACGAGAAAAAATAAAATTTGGAACAACCAGTGTCCTTGGAAAATTTGGAAAATTCAAAAATGCAATTTTTTATAGTTTTTTGGAAAATTTAGTATGGGGCGCGCACGAAAATCAAATCCGTATGCGCACCGTTTAAATAGCGCCGAATTATCGAATCCAACGATATATCACACATATACTTTTGAGGAAATTTTTTGAAAATTTTAATACCAATGTATGGAGAAAAGCACTTACCAAGTAACCTCGGTATGCTAGTTTTGGACAAATCCTAGAATTTTTCAAAAAGTATACGTCCGATCTTCGAAAACGGGGTGTCGCTGGACTCGTCTCGGCGAGACGGATCGAATGAAGCCAAAAATAGAAAATTTTTAGTAGAAAATTTATAAATTTTCAAAGAAAATGTAGTTTTTTGAATTTTGGAAATGCCGTAGCAAGTCCAAATAAGGTCCGATGAGACCGAGAAGCGGCTCAATAGACGCGGGGCGACGGAATCTACGAGAAAAAATAAAATTTGGAACAACCAGTGTCCTTGGAAAATTTGGAAAATTCAAAAATGCAATTTTTTATAGTTTTTTGGAAAATTTAGTATGGGGCGCGCACGAAAATCAAATCCGTATGCGCACCGTTTAAATAGCGCCGAATTATCGAATCCAACGATATATCACACATATACTTTTGAGGAAATTTTTTGAAAATTTTAATACCAATGTATGGAGAAAAGCACTTACCAAGTAACCTCGGTATGCTAGTTTTGGACAAATCCTAGAATTTTTCAAAAAGTATACGTCCGATCTTCGAAAACGGGGTGTCGCTGGACTCGTCTCGGCGAGACGGATCGAATGAAGCCAAAAA